>CM067377.1:68239815-68901479 GCA_034510155.1 Eucriotettix oculatus
GCACGGCAATATTTTTATGTTTATTAATTACTTGCAATTTCAATTATGAGGTAACTATTCCAGTGTATTTTGCCTTAATGAATTTTTCCGTGTATTCACGATAGTTACGATAAATTATTGCTATCACACGGAGCATGTAGCTTATTGGAATGTATCATATAATTTTTTAATTACTAATTTTACAATATTTTTAAAATGTGATGTGTGCGCCTGCTAAAAATAAATTATGAAATATCAAAAATATTATACCTGACTAAGCGCCACGGAAAATTTTCAACCGTGCGCTGCAATTCGAATTAAAAATTCTGAGTATCTACAATTACTGTCGGTACATAATATCTTCTTTGTTAAGCATTTTATATCGTTTCTGTTTCCAGTAACTTCGTAACCAACAATTATTTGCAAAGATGCCTACAATCTGTCTCGGTAAACCAGTTATTTTTTTATTAATTGAAGTCATATTACTCGAGATTTGTCAACGTAAACTTCCACTTCTATTTCCTTAAAAAATTGCAGTTACACGCAATGTAAGGAAAAATTTACAGAAAATTGTTAGCATGACAGACCGCTTAAGATAACAAAATGGATACGTGATGACAAAAATGACGTTACTTGTGGCCAATCAGAAAGTGTGCTCTTCAATTTATGGTATTACTTTTATCAATTTGCCATTTACTAATATATAAACGGTTCAAGCCATTCGTACAACACAGCTCCGTGTTGAAAAACATCTAAGTCTTTTTGAAACAAGCATTCACTATTCCGGTATAAATCTATACAATACTCTCCCGGAAGAAATGAAACCTTTAAAGGTTCAAAAATTATTTATAAAGAGTTGTAAATCTCTGTTAACGAATGGAGCGTATTATTCACTGAAAGAGTTCGTAGATAGGAAGGAGAAACAGTTTGCTGGCATCATCAAATTCTTCTACTAGAATTTAACTGCTGACTTATTTTCGTTTTCATGTTCGACGCGAACCTACGCACGATCTTTTGCTGCCTCCTCCGTCGACTGAAAATTGAAGATTGAATTTTATCTTTCCTCTTTTTATCCTTCAATTCTTGATTGTAAAATTTTGTGTATTTTTTTGTAATATTATATTTGACGTATTCTATTTCCTCAACCGAGGACGAATGGATTGAATAATAATAAATCTAATCTGAAACGTAAGTACAAGCAGCTTATTAAACGCCCAACATAAGCAGATTTTACAACAGAAAAATTAGATGAAAACTAAAATCAGAACGGTGGGTAGAAACAATACAAAGCTTGAAAAACTATGGAATTCTTATCCTGTTGAAGAGGTTACACGGGACAAAAAGTAAATTGAAATACATATTTGTTATTAAGCGCTGTCTTGTCGTGAATCAGTCAAAATTAATACAGGTTCGCTAATTACAAGTTATTTTCAAAACTAAAATTGCTCAGTCATACGTCTTGAAATATTCAGTTTAGTAAAAACAGTATTGTATTAAAATCTTTCTGTTAAAGTCGAGAATTTATGATGCCTAATAAAATATGGACTAACTCATTTCCATATTCCAAGTCAAAGTAAGTCCATCTTTAATTTTTATTTAATTTAAAACTTAACATGTGTCAATTAAAAATATCCGGATACTTCAAAAAAAATTATTTTATTATACAAAATTAACATTTTGCTTAAAATCAAGGGAATTTATTATTAGTATCATAAAAAATTTAATAACAAATCTATCATTATGAAGATTTTATGGCTCCTAATTGCGGTTTTCATTTATTCAGGACCTAGGGTCAATAACCATAAGATTTGGAATCACAGTACCGAATCCTCAAGGTTTTATTCCTTTTGGCAACCTCTGGCTTTCCTTATAATTTAAGGGAGTCACTGAAAAAGTATGATAACCTCTTCGCGTTTGCGCCTTATAAGTACAGGCGACTCCCGTGACAACTTTTTTTTCCGATTTTGTAATTGGGTATACCGCAGCTCATTTGACCTCGAATCTTTGCTAATACAAGTTGGTAGTTTAAAAGCAATTCTGAAAAAATTGGCACTAGGAAATATATTTTCACTTTAGGATATGTACGTCAAGAAGCTCGTACTTCAGGGCCATCATTGGTGTGGTAATACGAGATGCTTCAACAATGACGGTAGCGCTGCGTAGGCACGGTTGAAGGAATAGTTCCTTCTCAAAAGAATACCCTCCCCCTACCCTATTCCTTTCTCTACTACGTATGGGACATGATATGCCATAGCACATGAACAGTACTGATTTGTCTCTCATTACCAAGAATTTCTCAAGAGGTTTATTCGAAAAGGAATCGTCCGCAAATGGGCACCTATTGTATAAGAGAACGCGAAATGGTCGTCAGAACTTATTTAACGCTGAATATAGTTTTATTTCGTTCAAATATGTAAATTTTGTATATTATATATATATGTAACATTAAATATGTAATTTTAGTAAAATTTTGTTATAATATATTTCGTTCTAACTTCATCGCCCAAATGAAGCATACGACCAGATTTTTTTTTTAAGATTACAAATCGATCACTTGCTGGAACAAACGTTCGTGGGACATTTCTGACTGGGTTTCGATAATGAAATGAATGTAATTTAAGGGAGTCACTGAAAAAGTATGATTACCTCTTCGCGTTTGCGCCTTATAAGTACAGGCGATTCACGTGACATTTCTTCGGGGGATGACTGGATTGAAGGATTGCTTATCACCGTGGAGACGGATGACAGAGCCCAAGTAACAACACCTGTAAATTATTTATTCATTTCTACTCTTATTAATTTTTTAATTACTATTTTATTGAAATTTGAAAACATTTTGCAATGTTATTTACAATATATATGTTGAATCAATACGATAAAATATTGAGATTAAGCAAGCTGAAGAAATATCGTTAACAATAATTATAACATTTAAGAGGAATGTTAACTATTTTACCTTTAGATATAAGTAACATTGCCAACAACGCTTACCCGTCGCGGTAGAATTTTGTGTCCTACTCCAATCTAGCATCGTCGAAACGCGACAGTCCAAAGCAGAAAAGCAGCTTCTACCTGGTTCGGTTAGCTGCGTTAATACAGAAAGTTATTTCTATAGCTTAACAGTGAAAGATGAGGACTTATGAAATATATAATTACAAACTAATGAAATAAAACGAGATAATTATATGTACCTGAACTTCGCTTTTGACATCGAAATCACTGAATACCTCCGGTCTGATGTCTTCAATAGAAGCCAAAAACAATATTACCTTAGTCGGTCTATCCTCAGTTTTTTCAGTAATCAATAAGGGTGTCGACGAGGAATCGGTAGTTGCTGTAAATGTGATATTAAATTTATTCATTATGCAAAATTTTGGTACTTAATTGTTGATTAGTAATGCAAACTAACTACGGCGAAGAATACATATAATGCAGTACTGATATTTTTAACCATTCAAAAGTTTAAAAAAACTTTAAATGAGGTGTGCTTTTGGAATTAAAAGTTAATAATGTAACTTAAATTTATATAGTAAATATCGCATATACTGGAATAAAAGACTCATTTATTAAGGAAAAAAATAGGCTTTATACTTATTAATATGTGCTTATATTGGTATGACTATCGATGAAAGAACTGATGCTAATTTCTATAATTTTTCTAGGCATTTTTTGGACAAATTACTTTTAACTGAATATGAATATAGTGCAAAGACTATCTCACCTGTGGACAAAAGATGCAAATATAACATTTTATAACTTACTTACTCCATGGCCATACGGTCCATTAAGGACCTTGGCCTCCAAAATTATGTCTCCAGTCGTCCCGGTCCTCAGCCCGTCTACGCCACATCTTCCAGCCATCTCATTCGGGGCCGTCCTCTTTCTCCTGCCCCCAGGGTGCCCTGTTAGTGCCTTTTTTATTGGCAGTCTCATTCCCCATTCGTTGTACGTACCCTAGCCATCCAAATCTTCTCATTTTGACTGAAGCTACCAAATCCGGTTCCCTATACAGTAATCTTATTTCCTTATTTGTTCTGATCCTCCATAAATTTTCTTTCTTCACCGGTCCATATATATATTTCCTTTCCCACACGTTCACTCTCCTCTCTATGGCCACATATATACCCATACGCCTCACTCCCACACATAAGTACTGATATGATCATTGTTTTATGGAGAGTCCACTTTCAGTTTCCTGCTTAAGTTTTGCTCTATAATATCTATTGGCAGTCTTAATCCGATTTGCAATATCCATCTCAACGATAGCTTCACTATCTGGGATCAGTAGTAATATCAGAAAACATTTTATAACTACTTCGAGAAATTTATACAAATATCAAACGTGAATTCTTTACCATTCGTGAATTATTTTAGGTTAATTAAGCAAACAAATGTAATAGATTTTGTATATGAAACGGATATTGTTGTAAACAAAAAAATTACACCACTTTTTAACTTGCAGAATGTTACAAGTAAAACTACAAGATAAACAATCAATTATTTTAAATAGTATATATTTTATTATTATTTTAAGTAATTTGGTTTTGAGCAGCAGGTTACAATTGTAAAGAGTTAGGAAAGACGAGACCGGTTTCACAAACCAGTAAGAACCTTCATTTACCTGACAGCTGTGCGGATAATAGTAATATTTAGTTTCTTGACGCTGTATTTTTTTTAAACTGTGAAACAAGTTGGGCCACTTCTCAAGGTTACCCTTCCTCTTTATGAAAAGTTTCATCGCTAACTTATGTAAATTTAGTTGTAATGATATATTTAAATACAATATATTATTTAATTAACGTATTATTTAAATAAAAAATATTTTTAAATGAACGTATACTGATAACTATGTGAACATAAGAAATTATTTCATGAAGCTTAGCCTTGATTATGAACTGAATTAAAGAAACAACGGAGCGTTTGTACGTATAGAGCACATATTCACCTACGATGTATTATATTTAAACACCAATGAATTCACAAAATTTAAAATTATTTTATAATCGATTGTAAGTACTGCAAGAAAAGTTTTTCTGATAATCTATAACAAAGTCCGCGTATAAGAAATCCAGTAACCGCTCGAATAATTATTTTACTGTTGATATTGAATTTGGAAGTAATATTTTTTAAAGTTATATATGTAACGAATGAAACATCTGTTATAATGTAGATAAAGAAATAGCATGAAATTAATATATTAAAAAGTTTGTATACTGCAAAGATTTAAATTTACCAATTCATTTATAATTTGTGCAATTAAATCAGTTATTTATTGACGTTAAACATTACAAGAGAAACTATGCTACTTTACTTATTTCGTAACTGAAATTTCCAAACATTTTACTAAAATAATATATATATATATAATGAATTGAACACTACTGTTAGGTTATGTATTTCTATACACCTACTTGATTCGGCATATGTTCGAATTATCATTAAAGCCGTAATGAAGAACAAAATACAGGAGTACGCCATCATCTGAAACATTAATAATTCACTAAATATTTAACATTCTAACTAAATGTAGAAAATAAAAGTCCATAAACTAACAATTTTGGAGTTATAAAAAATATTATTCATAATTTGAAGAGTGCCACGTACATACACGGACCAAGTCGTCTTTAAATCGAGGTGCAAATTCAGATCCGCGCGATTAAGACTTAGCACGTGTCTGACTAGCGCTATTATTGGATATGATGCGGGCATGAATGTGTGAAGTTCGAAAATGCATGCGGTCGCAGTATCTCCGGATAGTTGAGCCATGAAATTGTGAGTTGTGATAGATTTAAACTAGAATTAAATTTAAAACGTTACCGTGAATTATTTTTATTAACTCACACGCAAATAATCACCTACCAAAACCTATCAGGTCAACACTGAAATATTTTTAATATAATATGAATATTCAAATGATTTTTATACAATGACAAAGTCACATACTTCAATCATAGTACATTGTGACGAATTGCATAATTAAATTATTTAAAAATTTTGCGACACAGGTATTAGTAATTACTGCTCTATTTTTGTTGTCTGCAAAATATAACATCCAAGAAAATTTAGTTAATATTATTTAATAATTTAAAAAATATTCCATTAAATCGGAACTGGTTGAGTTATAATCCCCACGAATACAATAACCTTGAATCCCCGTCTCCTAACTCATGACTGGTGTACATTTATGACGTCATAGTCTGTTACATTCAATTGAAATGCACATGTACACACAAAAAAGTGAAATGTTGAAATTTAGTTGCATTTTCGGAAAAATTGTGAAGGTGCACTTGTCTTAGAGCACCAGAAATCGTCATTATTTAAAAATAACACTCTTGCACCCCATAATTATCGTGTTCCGAAAATTTAGGAAAAGGCGAATGAAATGGAGGAAACAATTATGAACCACAAATACAAACAATCGAATAATATTCATTTGTTCTCAGATTGCATTATAAGATTTCCTTTCAAAGAATTAAACTAATTTTTTCACAATTATATAAAATAAAGATTAATGTCTATTTCGAATGAAGGAAATTCTTTTCCTACATTCTTTAAATTACATTCCGTATTGAATGAAGAAAATCTTACTAAATTACAAATAGTTTAATTAAATATGATAAAGTATTTGCGGCAAATAACGCTATTTTCGACGTTACCGTTAGTAATGGGCGTGGCTTGTTCGTGGCGGGGAGGGGCCAGGTCATGACGTTTGGGTGATTAGTATCCCCTTGTCCCTTTCACAACCAGTTGAGTGGTATTTTTTACTTGTTTTTCTCTCACATGCATAAAAAAGGCACAAGTACGTACTTGAACTACGATAGAACAAATACTGATACAATAACGGAACAGATTCAAGATAAATGTCTCAAGAGTATAATTTAAACTGTAAATATTACAATTAGTAAAAGGAAAACTGTTCATTTAATATAAATTGACATTTTCGTGTCTCTATGCACAGTCCATAAAAATTTTAAAAAATATTTTTATTTAAAATCAGGGATATAATTACGTTAACTAATACCAAATAATATGAATGAAGCATTATAAGAAACGTACCTCTTTATACGTATGACAATAATTAAAACCACGCAATCGATATACAACTCCTCTGACCTTCACGCAATTGCACATAGAGGGTTGAGACAAAACTGAAAGAATCAAAGAATTATTATATGCGTTTTGGAATAACTTCAGTCAAAGAGAATGACGATAATTTATGTATTGATTTTTCACTCTGAAAAATAATAAGGTTGTTACTGATTATAAGTAAATATGGCTAAAAAATTAAAATATGAGGAAATTTAGTTCACTATTTTTAATGATACGGAATTTAAAATATTCTCCGTAAAGGGGTTAAAGTATTAGTCCAAACAATTAGGCAAGTAATCAGATGTTTTAACAAGAAATTATATTTTATTAATTTTACTTTTGTTTTCATTTTGAAAATACTTGAAAGTATATGCATACAACATACGTTCCAGCAAAGAAGGATGACGCCATATTTAGCTAAAAGCTAAATACGGGACGTACATTTTCTCAAGTATTAATATTATTAAATTAGTTACAGTTCACTTTAATTAAGGGTTTCAGAATTCCACACATAAATTAGTGTACAATACCCTTTTCCGCAGTACATCAACTTGAAAATATTTCTTAAAAAATTAGTTTCAAGAAATAACTTTCCTAAATTAATATTTATTAATAACACAATTAATATATAAATAATAATAAGCATTTGTGATTTTTTATACCTTAAACTGATTGAAATCAATCCCAATGTAGCGTATTATTTGCATCATTAGTTAAATATTATCCTAGTAATTAATATGTGATGAAAATGAGTAAGTATGACTTAACGAAGTCAACAATTTTAATCAGTGTCTATTAACGTTGGTAAATTATCGTCAATAGAAAGTCATTGCTTTAGAACGTGTTGCTGTAAGGTGTGACTTATTTGTTCGTAAGCAGGAAACCCCCTATTATGTGCCACAACTCAGAAGTAAGAACGCCTTTCGTGCATACTCGGGAAACTACGTGTCGATATTTTGTGAATGATGACAAGAGACATATTACACCTTTCTCCTCTTAAATGTTTACGCAAATACACAACGTTTGTGCAAATGAAAGCGCTAGGATGTAGGTGATGACATTCGTTCCAGTGACCTAATTTTTTAAAAATAGTAATTATTAAACTTCTGTTAACAAATCTACGTATGCAACACTTTAGATAATATTAGAAATGTCTAAACCTTAAAATTAATTCGAATTATCATCTTAATCAAAAATTGACTGTGAACGACCAAACGCGTCGATTTCATATGGCGCAGAGTGTGCGCCTCATTCGAGAGATTTTTGCATATTTCTAAGTACTTAAATTTACAAGTTGTTTCAAGCTTAACAGATCAATACATGGATCAATCTTATTCTTATAAATACAATAAAGTGTTTACGTCTAAAAACAGCTCAAATGTCGTAATTACGTGTGTTTGTGTATATGTTCCGCATACACGTGGAACAATTTAATCCAAATTTTGCACGCAGTTTATTTGCAACCCTGGAATGAGCGTTGTTTGAGTAAGACGCGGCTACATCCTATTGGGTCGAGGGTAGAGGGGTGGAAATTTTTAAATGTGCAAAATCAGCTAATATTTCCGTCGAATAAATACTTTTGTCAATTATTTTTACGATGTTTCCTGCGACTCTGTCACACCCTAATGACATAACACATTATTCGTGCGGCGGCGACAACGACGTTCGCGAGAAATAAAAAGGATCTTTGCTTAAATAAAATGTCTGTTATATTTAAGCATTAATATCCAGGACCCAACTAGCTTAAAATATATTTTTTAAGTATGATGACACTTGAGCTTTTTAAAAGTAGATAAATATAAAAATAATTAAAACTTACAAAACCCTGTAATAACATTGAACAGCGTTTTAACCAAACATCAGGTTTTACAATGTGTTTAAATTTTGTGTTTGTTTTTATTATAATTTGGCCAATTGAAATTGGTTTACAACAAATTGATTGTATTTCTGTACTTATGAGGTAACGATTCCCATTTAGTTAACTGAGTAGTAATAAAAGTATTTAGTAGATCACGATGAAGGACGGGACTTGAACCCTGCGCCTTTCAGTTACTGCGTAGGCGCTCTACCATCTGAGCCATTTCGAGATGACTCTCGAGACCACCTACATCTTTTCGACAGACCTGAAGCTACAATTGACTTAATCACATCTTCACAGCCTAATTTTTAGACTTTTATTTAAGAATGAACATTATGTGTA
Source organism: Eucriotettix oculatus (assembly GCA_034510155.1). NCBI lineage: Eukaryota > Metazoa > Arthropoda > Insecta > Orthoptera > Tetrigidae > Eucriotettix > Eucriotettix oculatus. The sequence goes on from CM067377.1 coordinate 68,249,084, forward strand.
AATTAATCAAAGATGCAATGATTTTTAATTCAAAGAAAGGATAATTGCTTCCAATAATGTCCATTCTTCACTTATGTGAAATACGTGAGCCATAAGATGAAGTAAATTGCAGGGTTCGTTTCTTGGTCCGGTTGGAGTTTTTCCTTCCATGAATTTTGATACTTCATTCTCCTAGCCACTTACTGCGTGCTTAATGAAAACAACAATTCTTCCTCAACTTAATTTCCGTAAAATTTACAGTCAATGAATATTTCTCCGGTGATGCATAATGAAGCGATTGATTGGTAATTTGTATGGCTGCTTGCGTGACAGACATATGACGGAGATAATTCATCCGGACATTGAGACGTGGAGTTTTCACCCGGAAAGTGGGGGACATTGCTTCGACTCCCATTATAGTCGACATTTTTCCTTGCCTTTATTTGATACATATGGAAACATTGCTGTGCATGCTTTTTTTGACGAATACTTGTCCTAATTTATTGAGGTTTTAACTGGTATCGAGGACAGGCCATGAATTTTTATTTCATCTAAATTATTTTCCATCATATTAAATATTTTGAAACCAACCAACTAATTGAAGATCTAGGCACTTCAATAATTGCAAAAGTTTAATAAACTCGAATGACTTAATATCACAATTCATTATAAGTTCTAAACTTTTTCAACAGTTATTATTTTTCCTGATTGTCTCAAATTAGGAATGAGACGTAAATTTTCTCGATTTTTCTATTTGTATTTACTTCATTTTCAATTTAACTATTGAAGTATTGTTCTGACTTGTTGGCACTAATTTTCATTTATTTTAATTGATCCTGTTCTCAGTGAAAGAATTTTCAAGTAACAACATTCAATTCCCGGCTTACTCACTTACGGATTTTAAAAACAAATAACCTTTGGCAACAAACTAATGATACAATTGTATTTAATAGCTTTCAAATAACGATTGAAACTTCCCTGAAAATGGATTAAACTGATTGAACCATTCCAGAATATTTTGAAATTAACTTACAGAAGTATGCATGATACAAATGTTAGACAGAATTTGGCAGTTACAATTTCTCTTAAAATAATGTTTATCATAAAGTTTTTTTATTCCTCTCTGCTGAAGAATGAAGACTGGCTTGGATGCTCTGCCTTTGTTTCCTCACATAAACTGCAACGAAGTTTTTAACATATTTTCTATTTTTATAGTAAAATGCGTCTGGCTAAAACAGATTTATTTGAATAATGAAAATAGAAGAATACAGATTAATACATCTGCTAGACTGAAAATCCATACGGATATTAATTACATAACCAGGGTGCAGGTATAATAATATTGAAATTTATTTATTTAATCTATTCATTTCATTAGTTCGTAGGGAAGATAAAAAAAGAACCATAAATATCAAAAAGAATATGTAAAAATAATGAGACACCAATATACGAATTATAATAAATAAGGAGAAATTAATGAGAAAATTTAATAAATAAACTGTGCAAAATTGAACACAATGAAAAAAACTATACCAATTAATTAAATTGAAGCGTCTATATGTCTGTCTGGAACTTTGTTTAGAATAGGCTCAAAAGCGGACTAACGGATTTCAATGGAAATTTGAGTGATTAAGACAAGAATTGTTTCTTAACGTTTTGTGTATGTTTGATTTCGATATCTTGGAGGGTTCAGAAGATATTAATATAAATATTTGTAAATCCATTGAATTCCCGCCCGAAAGATAGACCTGTCCAAAACCAACAGTCTTATTAGGCGTTCCTATTCCATTCATCCCCTTGCCATACAATTTTGGTGTTTCCTGTCGAATAAATACATAGAACTTGCAACGTGTCAAGCCCGTCAAACGAGATAAATTAGCAACACAATTAATAATTTAAATAAATAAATAAAGTTTAAATAAATAAGTTTTCCCGTTTAAGGGATTCATCTTTTATATTTTATTAGTTCAACACAACTGAAATGGCCATTTTTCAAGCGTGCCACTTTTTGGTTGGTCAACACACTGATATTTATAACTAAGTTATTTTATATCATTTGCCGGAGTGAATGGTATGCAATTGAAAGGGTGAAAAATTTAAATCAACAGTTATAGAAATTGATTTATAACAGAATAAATGCATCTCTTAACACGAGGCCGAGCAATCTCACTCTATTGTTGCGGCAGGAATTGTTGTTGAGACAGCATTGTTGTCAACATTTGTTCGCTCTTAGTTTCCCCCCGACGCAAATTTTAAAATTACTATTCAGATAAACTTAATGGTTTTATAATAGATTGGTACACGTAACCTAATTATCCGTCATATTAGGGGACAAAGCCTAAAAAAGATGTTTGAAACCGAGGACTGATCCCGGAAAACGGGGGCGGATAGACGTCGTATAATAATTGAATTCCCGGACATCGTGGGGTACCCAACTATTTACTAGCTAAAAAAAGTGAGATTCTATTTCAATAATTATGTCTATTACTTTTGCTTAAATTGTAGAGTTGATTTTGGAAAAGTTGAATTATTAGGTAAATAAAGCCAAATGTGTATTTAGTCATCTCTAAGGGAAAAAAATAAGTGTCGCTCATCAATTACGGCGATGCAAAGGAACGGGAAAATGAATCTGATCAAGAAAGACAACATCGGTGGTATTTGTCAAAGACTGTGCGAACGAAATAGCGGGCACAGCTAGTCAGGTATATAATTGGAGAAATTTAAAACAACGAAAAAAAGATAGTGAATATAATTATTAAAAGTTTCACAATGCAATACTCATTTTGCAGGGTTTTCTGTCGTAAAAAATTAAAAATGCAGATTTATGCGTCATTATTATGCAAGTGCCATAAAATTATATACTAGAAACGTTATAAAATAAATACACTTTGAGTAGCACTTCTGTCGTCTTGATGTCAGGTCGGTTATAAAATAAACATGAAACAGAGATGGAACAATAGGATTACTAAAATTTTATTCATATCGAAGATACTTTTATGACCATCATACAAGACTGGTATGTTATCAAGTGACTATTATCCGCGTAATTCAGTTTTCGTACAATGAACCCTTTAGTGGAATCTTAAGTTGGTTCGTTTGTCATTATTTCTGTTGTTGCGGTAATCAGTTCTAAGACTGGTGTGCTGCAATCCTCCAAGATAAACTATCCTGCTCAAGCCCAAAACGTAGCGTATTAATCTATCCCTTCTCTTGCTCACCGTCCTCCGTATTGTTCGCTCTTCCACCCATTTAATTTTCAGCATTCTCCTACAGCACATTTCAAGGTTTCTATTCTTTTCATGCCTACAACTGCTACCGTCCACTTTTAGGGCCCATATGTCGCCACACTCAAGACAAACATTTTTAGTTATGATTTCCTAATATTCATTCTTATATTAGCTGTAAGTAAATTCCTCTTATTTGTGAAAGCCTTCCTTGTCTCTTCTATCATACACTTTATGTTTACCATACTTCTACCATCCCTAGTTATTATTATTATTTTTTATTAAAAGAAAACTTTATCTGTACAGTGTACAATATAGTTATGATAATATTCTTTATCACATAACTTGACACAGGTAATGGGGAAACTGCTCAATAGCAGGCCCCAGCATATAATTGTTTACAAGAATTGATAGAAATTTTTAATTAATGAGATGATTATTGTAGGAATTAATGACTAATTGAAGTTCTGGTTTCACTGCTCCAAAAAGTCTGTTGGACGTTTTCTTTTTAGTCTTCTATGGTGTTTGGGTTGGGGAAGGTTGTTTGCAGTATCACTTATTAATAGGTTGCTGTGGCCTGTCATTGAAGTGTGGAGCTTGAGATAATTGGAGTTGATGGATTGGAGAACTGTAGGAATGTCTAAATCACCGTGTAAGATGCTGTTTCTTATGTACCATGGTGCATCTGAGATTATTCTTAGCATTCTGTTCTGGGCTGTCTGAATTCTTTTGACTTGAGATGCAGCCGCAGAACCCCATAATCCACAGCCATATTGGCCGTATTATTGTCATATACACGAGTCTCTTTAATTTGATTGGTAGTGTTGAGTTTCCCGATGATAAAAAATTTTAGTTGTTTTAATCTGTTCCTAACTTTTTGGAACACTAATGAGATGTGTGGGGCCCATGTCAATTTAGTGTCGAGTGTCAAGCCGAGGTATTGTACTTCGGTAGCATATGGTATATTTTCACCGAATATGGTAATCGGGCAGTTTGAAATGTTCCTCTTATACGTAAATTTAACTATTTTACACTTTTGAAGTGATAGCTTTACTTGCCACTTTCTAGTTTGCTTCCCAAGAAGTAGAATTCCTAACTTCCTTCAAAATATCCCTTCCCAATCTAACACCCTTTGTTATTCCACTATTTCCCATAGTACACTCCATCACCTACTATCTAAGATTTGGTAGGTAGAACACTGTCCGGGACAAATGACTGTCCAAAATTGTAGTGCGCACTATTTTTGAGAAATTTGTTAATAATTTCAGTAAACAATTAAAAGTATTGTCATCCAAAATTCTGAATTAGATTCAATGTTAGTGTACACTATATTTGATTTATGAAGAATTAACAGAGAGCTGCTGTTAATTAAAGTGATTTTTAAGTCACAATGAAAGCATGTCTTTGAAGTGGTAATGGACATGTATTCCACGAAATGAAAGCCATGGGCACAAACAGAATGTGTAAATAGGATAGCTGTAGTTACTGATATCCGAATACAGTACATAGTGACAGCAAATGACCTATAGAATGCATATGACGTCCTGCTCAAGGAATTATTCACACATTCTGTTTAAGTGATAGTAGACATGAGGGAGCAATAGTTTAGAGTCCTACCCTGCATTTGCCTAAAAGTGATGCAATGGAAACCCTATAGAAAGTTTTTCTGTGATAACGCAGCATTTGAACAGTATTTGTGTTTTTTTTACTAATATAAAAACTTTTATCGTAATGATTGTTAGTTGGTACAATAATTGATACAGTATGTACAATATTAAGTAGTGAATACAAAATTAAAATAATGTATATAATTGACATGCCGGCATGGAGGTAGGTTAATCCATTGATTAATCTACTTTAGCAGAATGGGTTTGATTTATTTAACATTTGTGTACAAAATTATGAAGGTTGAAAACAAATGTTATCGGTACCAAATTACATATAAATAAAAGTTTTAGTAAATCAATTACGTGATACATAAGCACTACTATCTTGCGCTTTTAAGGGTAAGAATTATTCCATCGTTAATACAAAATCTTTACTACAATAATATTGAATAGACCACTCGAGATATAGAAATATTAAAATTTTGAAGATTAAACCTCAAATATGTCACAAAATAAAATCATAAATGTCGTAGGTTTCCCTGGTGAATTTGTAGAATAAAGTATTCTTGGGTTACAGCCCGGACTATAATATAATTTAAAACAGACGTGTGGTTGAATAACTCATTCAACTTGATCAAGTAAAAAAAGAGATGAATGAGTTATTTAAATTATAATATAACCTGGGCTCTAAACCAAGAATTTTTTAATCAATAAAATCATAAATATAAAATGTGTACAATAGTAAATTATAATAATTGTATAAATATTAAATTACTGATATGTATGAGGTTGTTTCATTAACACTCAAAACCGCATTGGCAATTTCAACCAAACCTAATACACGTATTTCTGACTGCCTGAAAAAAAGTTTAAATAATAAAACCAAGGATGGGTAGTAAGAAGGTGTCATTTAAAACAATTATTGCTGATATAAATAGCATCACTGTTAATGTAGTCAAAATTCATTCTTAAACGTAATTCCCTCATAATTATTATATGAAGTTGATTGCAGAACGTGCTAAATTGATGTGCAATTCACTATTTTCGATGTGTCAATGCGGTAGGGTGAGAAAGGTAATTCTGAAATATTAAAAATAATCCATAGACTGTTTTCGGGTCACTAAGCTGATAAATGTATTCGCCATTGGCCTGTGCGATAGGAGAAAAGAGATTAATACGAATAATAATTAAATGAGTTTAGTGTTAAATCACTTTGACATTCGCTTTGTTCAATTTTGTTTAGTAAATAGCTTTAGCATGAACCCTCTCGACGAATATTGGTAAATAAGAAAGAATAATGTAGTTAAAACAACTAATCTATCATAAAAGTAATATCATGAAACAGTTTCAACACTCTAAAAACACTTGAATTATTAAAAACAATATACAAATCGCAGGAGTTTTCATTTCTGTTCTCGGTTTATTGAAATCATCGAGACTCTCCCAATTATACTTTTTCTTTTAATTTTTTCTTCCGAAATTGAATTTAAATATAATTTATGCAACTTTTTGAAAACAAAGTGCCCTCTTTTCATTTCCCTTCCTATGCTGTTAATTGGGAGTTGCCGGTTTCAGGATTACCCTCATATAGCTTGTTATATCCCCTTCGGGGATGCCTAGTTCTTTCTTATTTTAAGATTCTCACATGCCATGACACCTTCAACTCTTTTAAGAGGAGTATGTACTGTGGTCCAAGAGTTTTTCTGCTGATTACTTTCAGTTATAAAACTGGGGAGACACGGAGAAGGGCATTCTGCGACCCCACAGTAAACTCATCCACCTCATTCGGAAGAGCGTGGGAATAGTAGCCAATAGCCCGACCTACGTGATGCCGGTTTTCTAGATTTTCCCTGCGACTCTTTAGGTGAAACACCGTGTAGGATCCTTAAACCTGGTCCACCATTGGCTACCATGCACTATCTCCCACATTCCCACTTTTCAATTCCCTTCTTATGATATTAAAGGGAGGTTGCCAGATTCTGGATCACCCTATATAGCCTGTTACCATTTTCTATATAAGATCTAATATAAGATTGGTATAAAGGAATATCCGGGCATTACCGGGCAATCACTTTTCTAATCTTATAAGCCGGTGTTGCTTATCTGCAGTAGTATTGAATAAAAATATTTTTACATAAACAAAAAGCTAAGCTGAAATTGAAAATATCCGTTTTATCTACTTAGATAGGACTGAATATGTGCTTTAAATTTTATTGTTGCGGGCAAGAACAGAAAATAGCCAATGAAGGTGCACAATGAATGTAGAGCGTTCTTTTATTGTGCAGTATACGTAAAATAGTGTTGAAGTTACACAACCAATAGAGAGCTTAAAGTTTCCATACATAAAAAACTGATATGTATCATAAAAACTTGATAATTTTATTTATTAATTTGATGAGTTATTTGGCGGTGATGGATGATGTGATAAAAAACCCAAAGGTGAGGTTTTATCTCTCGCAATTTAAAATGTTTTCCATCATTTATCACTTCGAAATCAAATAGTATAAATACATGAAAACGATATTTTTATTTAAACACTCAAAATATAAATCGACTACATCGCTGTTCCAGTTCCTTGATAAAGAGGTCGATCAGTCGGATATTGGATTTTAAGCCAACTGTTTAATATCTAAACTGTATTGACAATTGTGACCTCTAACTTTCTAGTTGGCTTCGGTGTCACGATACTGTAGCAGTTTTTAAAACCCGAACTTGGATGTAGCTAACCTTGCAATCCTTGACATTGGAAGGCATTTGGTTTGGAAATATTATTAGCCTACGATTGCATCTTTAATGTTTTACCATATACAAAGGAAATAAGATATTAAACAAAATATAAATTAAATAAGGAAAAATATAAGAGTACCTGTTAATGTTTTATTAATATTTGTGCTCTATTTATTTCGTATATACGAATATAATCACATAACTGTACGCAATCCCAGTGTTACGCATGATAATTATGCAGCACGGCTATAACCAAAATATCCATTCTCCCTGTTTTTTGTTAGTAATTATTTGCTGTAATCATGCTATTGCCAATCGGTTCTTCTTGAAAATTATTTATTTTCTGAAAACATTTAATGTGTATTGGCGATAGTTGTTTCCCAATGGTAAAATATAAACTAATTTACAAGTCACTTTCTTGGCCGTTTCTCAGGCTGAATAAATCTTTCTCGTCGTTAATATTTCATCAACCGTTTCCTTGATACAGATCGAAACAAATAGTGAAGTATAAAATTAAGTTAGTATTGTAATAAACATTATCTTTAATACAATGGAGTTACAATACAAATTCACGGCCCATTGAATCGTCATTGACAATAAAGAATTATGTGTAGCCTCGCTGTCGTTTCGCGTTCTGGATTGCATCAAGGACAAAGAATTATTTTAATACATAGATTGGTGAAGATTTTCCTAAAATTCAACTTCACCAAAGATCTGCTTTTTAGTCAGCATTAATTGAGAAATTTGGTTATATTATCACTACACCCATGTAGATGAAAATATATCAGTTACGAAGTCAGTTCTCAATCATATTTACATTTTAACATCCTTAAGTAATATCGGAATCACTCATTTATTCCATTAATGTGTTAATTGTTGTATTAATAGATAATATGTTCTTTATAACACAACATGTGTGTTATTACATAGTTATATTAATACAAGAAATTTGAGAATACTCTGACGAACATTAGATATGTAACTTCTATCTGGCTATTATTTCATTTACTAATTCCACCATTTTTTTAAAAAAATATTTCTACTATCTCGGACATGCACTTCAATTCCACTAATATTTCAGAATGTAAAGAGGCTGAAGAAGACGAGGAGAAAGCTACCGTCGGGGATGTCCTTCCTCTGCTATTAAACCAAGGCTCCTGTAAACAAAGAAGCCTGGGTCAATTTGGAAAGGCGTTTGCAATGGCGTCGGAGCCGTTGGGAAGAGAAGTTTAAAGATGATCCAGGCATGTGGACGGAAATGTTGCGTCAACACACCGAAAAACCCAGTTCCTGTCGTCGGCAGGGTGTGGAAAAAGTACCCCACATACCTGAAGCAGGTTTCCCCTTCATCCGATGCAAGTTGCCGGGTGGAATCTATAATTTATAGCCCGACTACCCTATTCAAACCCTTGGATACCTTTATCTCCCTACTGCATCCTCCTTTATATCCCTAACTCAGATGGACTGTTTTAAAAAAGAAATTAAAGTAAAAAGATGGAAAAATACTGATTTCAAAGTTTATAATAATGCCCCAATCTGATCTCCCTTGACGAGATGAAGGTTAAGATAGTGTAAGAATCTGAACATATATAACTTGGTAGAAAAGAGTAATAATTGATTAATATTATCAGACTGTCGTGAATATTTATAAGATATTCTAAAAGAATTATCCAATAACATTAACATCATTGGTCGTTATCTCATAATTGTGTATTTAATTTGTTACAATAACGGGGCAGAACAATTAAGGGAATCTACGGGATCACAAGAAAAAAGTAGTAAGTTAATTATGATTTCTATTATTAATTTTACTTCAATATTATGTTTGAACTAAAGTTATAACATGGGTGTAAAACTATTTGTCCCAGAAAAGATAAATATTAATTTATGGTCCATGAAATGCAGTTCACATACTACTAGTTGATCACACTTCATATAGAAATGAAAAAATTGTGCGCGGTTCTTAATATTTACCTTATTTTATTCAGAAAATATTTATTTATGTCGTAGGGGAATTGGAGGCGGAGCGGGATAGCGGGGTAGAACGGGATATCCTATTTTTTAACTGGAGTTTAGTAAATAGGGGTGGATCATTGTAACTACTCAAGGAAGAAATTCCGACTTCAAGTTCTGACTGTACCCTGTGAATGAACACTTGTTTCGGCATCTTACATCTGTCACTATTTTTTGCAGCATTTGAAAGAAGATAAGCTACAAAACGTCTCTCTTTTAACTCCAATATAGTATATATTCGTTAAGTAGATATCTTAAGATGCATATAAGTTACGAATAAGGTTTAAATCTGCTTGCATTAAAGATCGATGAAAAACAAACTGAGACTAGCGTGCGGGGCAGAACGGGACATTGCTGTATAGGGCAAAATGTAACGTGCTCCTCAAGACAAAAAAGGCAAATATAAGAATGAGTTACAGGATACTGTACCCAAGAAGATTAGATTAAGAAAGAAAAGAAGCAGAGAAAACGGAAAAATGCTAACAGAGACTGTGCAGTTGCAAAAAAAACTTAAGTCGAAAGGAAAAATTGATAAAGCGATCAACCATACGTAAAATGAACACTAAAGGTGTTGATATTTTTCTTAAATTAAATTTTATCGTATTAATTATAATTTAAAAACATCCTGCCCCGTTAATCCCAGAGGGGTGGGTCAGAGCGCGAACTTTGTTTCTTTTTAAAAATCTAAATTCATTGTTTTAAGTATACTGATATTAGATTACGTAAATAATAAAATAAAATAATGTTTTATACTTCTATGAAGTTATTTTTCTTTTCCAAAATTTTACAGGTTTGCTTGGGTCGTTCACGACTTGCTTATTAACTAAAAGGCTTGACAATGCACAATATTGCTGTGTCTTCCTGGCTCTATCAGTATGATTATCTTATTGACTACACTTAACAATAAGAGTTTTATACCTTTCAATTATATGTCCAGTAAAATATACGCTTGAAATGTTGCATATGGTGGAAGACAATATAAGATTGCTTTAAACTTTTTGTCACAGATTGAAAGGAAAATATTTGTTTCTACGCCACGTTAATGTATTTCAGTTGTAAAAATAGGTCTATGGGGAATTTGAAACCACGTTTTATTTTATTGAAACGTATTTCCACAGAATTTGTAATTATCCTTGTGAGAAATATTGTAATCTTTGATAAGGAATACATACAGCAAGGATGGCCTGCTTCATTGATAGATAAATAGATAGTTCCAAATAATTGCTGTCTTACAATATGGAAAAGCTTCAGATTTTTATGTACGAATAGAGTACATCTAAAATATAAAAAGATGTTAATTGATATATTTACAAATATTCTACTTCTTCCATTTTAACGATATAATTAAACTAAGTTATATATTAATTTACTTGCTATATAACTTTTAAGTGTTATTTTAAAGCGTTTTCATAGCATCTCGTTTGTGCAATGGGTCATTCTCAGATTTTTTATTACTCTTAATAAGTCTGTAATTCGACAAAAATGATTTGCACTGCTCTGACCTGGAAGATTTTAATTTTTTCCTGTTTATAACGATAAAAGTTTTAAAATACACCAAGACTTAATTGTTATTAATTTATTTTGAAGCAATCAGTCTCTTTCACTTTAAATACAGACCTAATTATTTCTCTTATAAATTTAGTATACTGACGTAAATGGCTCTAAATGCTGGGAAATATATGAATGACTATGGGAATAATTTTAAATTGTCAATTTTCGAAAGCTTCCTTCGATAACGCGACAGTTGATGATACCATTCGCACTACATTCTATCTAGGACGCATGAATACGAAACAAGGGGATTAGGTAACAAACACAGAGGTCACGTCTTTTGAAGTTTAAGTTGAATCTTTGGAGGTCGGTCTGTAACTCTGTAGAGCTGTCGTGCATCAAAGCTATTGGCCGTTGGAGATCCTGCGTACTAGATTGCAGAGATCTCATTGGGCCAGCTAGGGTTAGAACACTTTTCGAATGACGCCGCAGTGCGAGAAAAGCCCTGAGAAGGGTTTATAGAACTTTATGGTGAAGTAATAAATGCATCTGTTGAGTGAAAAAGTGTGATATCTCGGAGTTAATAAAATTTTATATTCAAAAGTGTGAATTTTTCTAAAAAGAATATTGATGTAGAAACATTTTACTGGAACTTATTTTACAGGAGTACGAAATAAAGCAAAAATTTAAAGAGGATCAAGGTAAGTTGAATAAATGTTCCAATAAAGTTGACTTACTTCAAATTTAATAATTTTGGATACATTTAGGTTTTACAATGGTATTAATTATTTTTCACTTCCAAAGATATATTAATAATTCCCATTTATTATGTAAACATGTTGCTTCGTTTTTGTTTATAGATTTTCTATTTTTGAGGTTTTTTAAAAGAATTTCCATGAATAAGCTATTTTTATTTTTATTGGTCAGGGATGTTCTGTAAGAAAATATCTTCAGGCTACATGAGGGTGATCCTGAAACAGGCAACTGCTTTTTATTAGCAAAGGAAGGGAATTGAAAAGAGGGGAGTGTGAAAGGTAGAGGGAAGGTAGCCAAGGGTTGACTAAGGCCCTCGGGCTGTATTTTAAGAACCCTACCCGATGATTCACCTAAACGTGATGCAGGGAAAACCCTTGGACGTGTTTCATTTTAATGTAAATTATTCTATTGACCCCTAATTTTGTATTTTTGGTTGGTTTATTATTGAATATATTAAATAAATTTCGTTAATTTTCTATATATCTGAAAATTAAAAGTTAATTAATAATGTTGTAACACTCCCCCATTGTTGGAATTGTGTGGTTCATTAAACATAACTCTTTAATAAATATTTTCTAGCTTTATTGGCTATAAAAATTTGTCTTACCGTAATTATCTAAGTCATAAATATAATTTAAGCAATGCGAATTATATTTAAATACAATATAAAAATTTTATTTAAAAAGGAACTTTATTTATAAACGGTGTTTCGACACATCGTTAAGAAGCAATATTTATTTATTGTAAATATTTAAGTCAGAAAACTATGATGTGATTTCCTAAATATTCGACGTGGTTATGAAAAAATGGCATCTTTTGAACATACATTCACAGTATTTGGTCCAAGAGACTGTAGCTTCTTCAGAACGGACAACGGGTGAACTAAATGCCTGATTCGTTTCACAACTTTCTACTTGTAGAAAATATGAAGTTGCGATGCGATGCTGCATGATGCTTTTTCTCTTCCGCATGTGCCAATTTATTACGTCCGCACCACGCGAAATACCAAAGCAAAACTATTGAAGAATAAACATCTGGAATCGTTGATTCAGAAAGAAGCATATTTAAATAAATAACACTTTAACGTTTCGTGTGCTTGTTTGAAGGTACTGAACCTTTGATAAATAATTGTATGTAAACTAACAAAGGAATGATGACGTTCATAACTGAATCAAAGAGAGAAAAGAAAATGATGTTTCTGTCCAAAACTGATAATTAGCGGTAGAAACAGTTCTTAGAATGACGTATAATTGTCCTGATAGACTTAGAATAATTTCAATATGTTGGGAATGTAGATCGTGGCACTTTTATAGCTTTAGTCACAAAATTGCTCAATTTTTCGTTCACACACATGGAATTAAAAAACATATTTTGATGTTTATCCTCTATCTACAAAACTATATTTTGAATTCATATTAATCAAGGTAATGTGTGTCAGTAATTATAAAATACAGAAGATAATTTCAAGGATCAGTTGAATTCATTTTAATTATTTACATAGTGATAAAACATTGGTGTAATTGCCAACCGAAGAATAATCTGATTTTGATATACAGTTTTATTAGAAATATGCCAACAACCCAGATGGTATGTTCGAGATGTAATCATATCGAATACGATAATGATTTAAAACCAGGTACCAAGACGACAGACACTATCTCCAGAATTTTCGTAGCTTTACACACAAATTTTTAATATAATGCTAGTAAAACTAAACTATTTGTAACAACTTCGAAAAGGTTAGTGGTTAAAGTATAAAACAATATTTTAAGTGATACACGAGCTTGTTTTACAAGAATAATAATTCAGGACTACAACGGTGATTTATGCTACGTTGAATGTCACAGGAACCTTGTTCCTTTACGACAGTAAGATTCTCTTAGTTACCAAAAAAAGAAGGCATTGACATATTACAACAGATGAAGTAACCTTGACATTCTGTCTGAAAGACGTCAGGATATGATCACTACTGTCTCCTGAATATTATATCATTTCCAACAGTTTTATTAACGTTTCAGAAAATTTCTATATAAATAATTACATATTTATGGAAGGAATATGACTGTAAAATATCAAACAGACGTTTAAGCACAGTTAAATTTAAAAACATACTTTTCAAGGCACATACGGTAAATATTTAAATTTATACTTGAAAATATAATGAATATCTAAATTCACTAAGATTCTACACATGATTTACTGTATTAATATTTTCGAGACATGAATGTTGATAACACTGATAATCAATTTAAATCAATTTACCGTGGATGAAAATAACAATAATAACTTTTAAGTCTTTTCGACAGATTTATGATTAAAACTTTGACATATCTCGGGTCCCTTCTTTATAGTTTGCGTTTGCAGCCATACTGTTTACTAAATCAATGAAAAAATTGATCTTTCACCGACGTTCCATTTTAGCTCTCCTCAAGCCAAGCCTTTCTTTCTATCATTTGGTAATTTTATCCAGCTACTTATAATCAATAACGGACTCAGAACACTACTTGGGGTAAAATATTCCTAATTAGTTTTAGCTTTGTCTCTGCTCTCACATAACTGACACACACACAGGCACTATCTCAGTCGCACAATACGCAAAGACTACAATGTATAAAGCATCATACATATTAAAAGAAACCTGTAAATAACCATAATCTCCTAAATAACTATTCCAAATCAGTCTAATAAAACAGTAGACAAATGCATAAGTATAATTTCAAAACTAATTTCTCCTGTCGCAACAGTAGCGGCTGTGTTATTGCAAAATGTTACTAATTTATCGGCTATACCGAGGTCGTCGGAGAGCGTTGAACAACGCAGGGGTCATGAAAAAATGAACACAGAACACACCCGCAAGACAAAAATGTTGGTATTTGATAAATAAATAATTATTGGTTTAATTTAATTTTATTAATGTTTAATTTACATATAAACATATAGAACTCAGCACGCCAGTTTATAAAAAATTTACTTATAAAATATATATTACTGGGTGAGACTAATAAAAAATTACAGGTTAATTAGACTCGTAGCGGTCTTTAGCTGATGTTAATGACGGTCAATTAAAGTCAGGCGCGCGGAAAAGAGTTTTCGCGCGGTGCAAAGAGGTTTATCGTCGGTGAAGAATAGTCAGATATACTTTTCTGAGTTTGAGTTTCTGTAAATACGTCAATAATTCATTAAAATATCAAGTTTATGAATTTTTACATACTTTAAATCAGCTCCCATGCACACTTTTGGTCTCTTGCTCTTGTAACAGCTTCTATCTGCTTGGAAAACTTTTATGTAATCACCACCAGAACTTTCTAAGATACTACAACCATCTCTGTCCACCAAAATCTCTCTTTTAAAACTGTTTCAACAACTGGCTATCAAAACTACTTCAGTATACTCTAGTCTGGCGCTGACCAGCACGTGCGTTAAAGTTTGACCATTTAGTGTCACACCTAATATTTTGCCCTTTTCTTTCATCTCCTCCAATCACAATTTTTCATTTTGCTCAAGTCTGCTTCCCCACCCCCACTCCCCTTTACCTTTGAAGCTTCTCCCAGTACCAATTTTACCTGCTCGGAATTCTTTGTGGGAGATCAGTGACTGCTATTTTTGCTTTATGCGCCTTCATGGCTGCGGTCTTCTTTCTTTCAGATCTACATCCTTGTCAAGCCTTCGGCCCCTTACAGGACTATTTCCATTATAGGGGTATTCCAATTAATATTCTTTAGAAACTCTGTGTGATGCCTAAAATTGAAATTTAAACAAAAAATTATATTTTGACTTCTTAAAAATTAGGGATTACAATTACCTTTTTTTGATAATTTTTAAGTATTGTAGTATGTGCAAATGATCAATATAATTAATTAATGAAATTGAAATAAGTGAATTAAGAAACGCATAAAAAACCAGTAATGTAAAACCTGTCATTCCACCTTTATAATGTTGTAGAAATATATTGTTAAAATTAAGTCAAAAGCTCTGTTTCGTATAATCTAATTATATTGAATAATAACGCTACATGATTTAAAAGCAGAGCAGGCCAATAATGAAAATTCGTGTCATTCCACATTTATTATATTGTAGAAATCTGGACAAAAGCTCTGTTTCATCCAATAATTATATTGAATAATAACGCTACATGATTTCACAAATTCCTTGTTTATTTGCTGCTCGTCGGAGAGGTCGATAGAGATATCGATGTTAGCTCTGAGCTGTCCTTTGGAGAAGGTCGCGTGATGTGTCTCATTAACAGGTCTCTTGCGTCCGTAACAGTTCGGAAGTAAGCGCCTGTCTACTTTCCCACGCAACTCTCTATGCCGCCTGACTCACGGCACAATTCCGCGATCCCCCAATAAAAGCACTCGAAGAGAAAGTTTGTTCGACCATTGCGATAATTAAGACCTCCAATTGGGCGCGTAATAAAATGTAAATTTTGAGTTGCGGAACGTTGAACTTGGTTTCACTACGCCACACGAGAGTACAAATCCCCATATTAATCAGAAAACAGTCCGGGAAGGACGAATACAAATGACAATAGCAGCATGAAAGAGCAAAGGACGTTGAGTTTAGTTTAAGGGTAAACAAAACTTATATTAATTAAATAAGGAAATGGGAGGAAGATACTGTTATAAGATATAAATTTCTGCAGCCTATAATCTTGGGTAATTCAACTTATAATCTCCAAATATGGCATACTTCAAAGTTTATCAGAATCTTCTCAATAATGATCCTTTCAATTGACTCCGTATAAAGTCCCAATACTGAGTACTTTTGATCCACTGCGCATTTTGGCATCCTAAATGATGTTTTCCACAAATAATTGAATAAAATGATCAGATGAAGTCTTAATACAGCGGCAGGAACGTACCCTTCCCCACTTCCTAGATACAGGCAAGGAACAGCGAGAGTAAAACTGTGTATTGTAAGTCATCTTGGAAGCAATTATCCTTCTTGAATTGGGAACAACACGCATAATGATCGATGCGCCATATTTTGTAAGAAACGCAGGCTAAAAGTGTGACCACGAAGTATAGCGAAAAATACTAAAATCATGAACATCATTCTAATGGATTAATACATTAAATAATATCATCTTCGATATAGTAATCAGGTGCTAGACTGCAAAACATACCCTGGAGCGGATGTAAAATTCGACCATAATCAGTTGATTATGAAATGCAGGCTGAAAATGAAGAAACTCAATAACGAAATTAAAGCAAAGAGATGGGAATTAGAATAACTAAAACAACAGGACGTTCTCCAGAGTATCAAAGAAGATATCAAAAGTCCATTAATGGATAAATGAGAAATAAACCATATAGAAGAGAATTGGGCATTAAAACCAATAGGAAGGCATGGATAACACAAGAAATAATAAAAATGATTGATGAAAGGTGTATCAAAAACGTGAGATATGAAATCGGTAAAGAGCAGTATACACGCTTGAAGAATGAGTTAGAGAAATGAAAGCGGTTGAAGATTTCGTGGTGGAAGGGAAAATAGACGCAGTTTATAGGAACATCCAAGAAACATTCCGAGACACGAAACATATTAGCAATAACATCAGGAGGGCTGATGGGAAGCCAATTCTGGAAAAGAAGAAAAGGCAGAAAGATGGAAGGAATATCTAGAAAGGATGTATCACGATGGAAATATAAATGAGTCAGTAATAGAAGAGGAAGTGGATGATGAAGGGGACAAAATTTTAAGGTTGGAGGGCGCTGACAGATCTGAGTAATTGTAAATTCCAGGAATTGACAACAAACCAGCGGAGCTGATAAGATAATCGGGCGAAAAGCAATATCATAGCTATTAGGATGGTTTGCGAAACCTACGATACAGTAAGAATACCATAAGATATTAGTAAAAACATAATTATACCCAAACCGAAGAGGACTCCGGATGATAATAGCACAGGACAAATAGTTTAGCATCTCATGAATAAAAAAATATTAACGAAAATAATATATAGGAAGATGGAACGATAAATACAATACGAGTTAGGAGAAGATGTTTGGATTTTTCCGAAGAATTGAGGAACAAGAGAAGCAATATTGATTTTGCATCTAATTTTAGAAGAAAGAATAAGAAAAAAAGACTTACGTTCATGGCTATTGTAGACTTAGAAAAAGACTTTGATAATGTGAACTAGAAACACTATTAAGTATTTTGAACAGAAAAGGAATAAAATATCGAGAAAGAAGGCTTATTCATAACCTCTACCTAAAACATTCAGTAGTAATTAGAATTGAAGATCAAGGAAAAGCAAATATCAAAAAATGAGTAAGGCAAGGATGCAGTATGTCTCCCATGCTACTTAACTTACATATACAAAAGGCGATGAAGAAAGTTAAAGCGGAATATGGAAAAGGAACAATACTGCAAGAAGAAAAAATAAAAACTGTCCGCTTTGCCGATGATATTGTACTATTAGGGGAGTCATAAGAATACTTCGAAACCATAATAAGTGGCATGGAGTCATAGAGAAAGAGTAATATGAGGATTAATAGAAGGAAAACAAAGGTAACAGAAGGCATTAAGGGAAACAGGGGAATAACAAAGGGTGTTAGATTGAAAAGGGATATTTTGATGGAAGGTAAGGAATTCTGCTACTTGGGCAGCATAATAACTAGGGATGGTAGAAGTAGGATAGCACAGGCAACGGAGGCTTTTGAAGAAAAGAGGAATTTAATTACGGGTAATATAAGTGTTAAAATCAGGAAATCATTGCAAAAAATGTTCGTATGAAGTGTGGCGTTATATGGGTGCGAAACGTGGACGGCAGAAGTTACAGAAAGGAAAATAATAGAAGACATTGATGCTATAGTACAATGATGAAAATCATATGGTTGGATTAATCACTAACGAGAAAGTTCTAAGCAGAATAGGGGTAGACCAAGAGAAGGGATACATTTTAAGACGCGAGGGTCTTGTAAAATTATAATTAGAGGGAAGTGTGTGGGGTAAGAACAGAAGAGGGAGGCCAAGGATGGAATCCGCTAAGTTGATTAGTGAGGATGTGGGATGTGATAGTTATGCAGAAATGAAGAGACTTAGCCAAGATAGGTTAGCATGGAGGAATGTATCAGACCAGTTTTAGGACAGAATACCACAACAATAACAATATTTAGATAAAAGTTCAAACATAGTCTTTCACCGCTCGACTTTCCTCAATTTGTCGAATAAAGTTATTGATATCACAAGAAACACTGAAAAATTAACTATTAAACTGTGAACCGGAGGGATTCTGTCTCATGTCATTGTATCATATCTTATATTTAATTATTGTCGTAAAAAGATTGCAAAACAAAAAATAAATAAATACTTTCTTAAGAATAATATCTCAGATTTCGTCCATGGTAAACAACGCGGATTACTTTGCTCCATTTCGTCAAATAACTGCACTGTCATCTTTCAGGCGACGAGGATATAATGGATATAATAAATCAATTTGACCTGGAGGATGAAGCAGTACAGTTGTTCATCAAAACGTCACACAGTAATCGCTGTTGTATCCGGATGGCAACCGAGAACGTTTTCTTCAACACATATAATTTCTTAATTGTGCAGACTTAAATAAAATACTTATAAAAACAGTTAACTTTAATATGGTTTCAATTAATCAGAACGTACGGTCAAACCAGACTATTTAATGGTAATGAATGCATCATTAACTATAGTCTTTTGTTTAAATTAATAAAATTGAGACATAAAGTGCATATTACATAGTGTCGAATGACGGACTACTAGTGATATTACTGCAGTTTGAGGCTGCAAAGTATTCTTCAATTTAGGAATATAGACGTTCTATAAATAAAAGTCTTGCTTACTGACTGATCATCACAAATGATGAATATAAATGTGATACGTCTCGAGGGGTCGAAGACCTCGAGCATAAGGGAAGATTTCTCCGCTGATCCCATTGGACCAGTCGGCCAACTGCCTCCTAAAACTTGTGAAGACACGGAGAAGGGAATGCTGCGACCCCACAACAAACTCGTCTCCCGTCATTCAGAAGGGCGTGAGAATAGTACTCAATGCCCGACCTACCTCATGCAGGTTTTATAAGGTTTTCCCTGCATCTCTTTAGGTGAAACATTGGGGGCCCTGGTCAACCCTTGGCTACCTTCCGCATCCCTTTTTTTCAAGTCCCTTCTTATGCAATTAAAGGGGAGTTGCCTGTTTCAGGATCATCCTCATATAGCCTTTTGCTTCCCCCCCCCCCAAAAAAAAGCTCAATGAGAAACTGTCTTTATATGATTAACGTAACGCGAGGCACTATCATAAGTTCAATTAATAATACATTATTGTAAAAGTAAATAATCTACCAATTCCACTTTTATTATTTGTAATATATTTAGTTTGTGCATTCGAAACATCTGTCCTATTTGTTAGCTTTTTCTAAAACGATAAATCTGAGGGGAAGAAATGCCAATATATATATATATATAATTATTACTTTAAAATATTCTGGAAAAATAACGGTAACAGGATTTTTAAGTTAAAGGTAGAAAGGAAAAATTGAAGTTCGTAGATCAGGGAGTTAACCCCAGTGAAAACCTAACAGCGTTTGCTTAATTGGAAAGGTTAAAGTTTATATAGAATGAGTTTTCTGTTATGTAATTTAGTTTTAATCAACTAATCGGATATCTCAATAAAATTGGTGTACTTCATCAACTATTTTTTTAACCTTTATTACACATTTGTTTAACATTTTCTGTAACGTTTACTCTAATGTGTTTTATAATGATCTGGAAAGGTCATATAACGAGGCTATTTACATTTCAATATACGGAACGGTGGCTGTCTTGGGCTACAAGAGCTCGTGATCAAATTTCAAGGTTACTGTAGCCATTATGTTCAGCGATAATTGTGGGAAAAAAGTTATTTTAATACAAGAATTTAAATTTTTTAATCAATATTGTCTTCCTATAAGTGACACGTCATTCAGATCAATGGATTCTGTTGAAAATTACAAAATTTAGAAGTAGGTCAGAAGAATAGATTACAAAATAAAATGTACCATATTTTACTAATAAATTCTTTACCTGATTAATTGGAAACACTTAAATTGAAATAAAGTTTACCGTGGTCAAAAAAAATTTAAGTTATCCCCGCCGTTCCTTAGTTACATAGTACTTAATATGAATAAACATTTTTCAATAGTATATAGACTTAGATTTTCTAATTGATTCTAGTAGTCCTCTACTGAGATAAATTCGACAAGTAAAATTTCTTATAAAATAAAATTCATAAATAGAAAAGGAAACATTAAAATATAAAAATGATTAATTTACCTCTCTCAACTAAATTGTTTTATTAATTATTTATTTATTGAAACTGGGCTTTCCTTCGGTTATTAAAAGTCTCCATAAGAATAACACCAGTTATGTGCGACTGAAAGGGAATAAAATGATTATATAATTCTGTGTCATTTTTTTGCATTATTTTCAATATATTTACTATATTTTTATTTATTATGACTTTGCCGACCTCCTGTGGTCTAGTAGCTAACGTTGCTGCCTCACCACAAAGCGTTCGAAACCTAGCCTGGGCTTGGATGTTTGTGCCGTAATGGTTGCGAAGACCGGGAATAAGACTGCTGGAAAATCGATTCGCTGACCACGTGTCATTCTAAATTCGGAATGTGTCATGCAACATGACTGTTCGCAGTCGACCCGGAAGGCCCAGGCCCTCAATGAGCTGTAGAGCTAAAGAAGAAGAAGAATAACACTTTATCATGCTGACATTTTATTGTTAAGAATGTTAATATTTTAAATGAAATACCAAAGTCAGAAATAGAATAATTTAATTTGAAAAAGTTCCGTCCCCCAACTTTCGGGACCTTCTCAGTTTATTAATCAAAATATTACACATTTTCGTGTTGCTGCTGGGGTCGAGAAATTAATTTCTTTATAATATTAATATTTACCAGCACTCAGTACAAAACTTAGAAAATTTTAAATTATGGAAAAATACGAAAGAGGTTCATTGAGAGTGGCAGAGGGAAACAATTAAGAAAAGGGAGACATTAAATGAAAGGCGTTGTAGTGTACAGTAACAAAACTTTCAAACTGTTGAAGAGCCAGAGAATGGGAGCGCAGCTACAGATTATAGGGACCATAAGTAGACCTACATTCATGTTTATGATTCATTAGTAGATGAGGTCGTATTAATGAAAAAATAATGCTCCTTATTGCACGAGAAGCGTAGTTCCTGAAGTTAATTTCTGCTTCTCGAATGAAGGGCATGGGAAGTTATACTCGTATTTCAAATGTGTATCTGTCCCTGTCATGATTTCAGTATTGACAGAAAAACTGTAAACGCGAGTGACCTGTGTTGTGTACCAACCTCGCCGGATTCAATCATGCTCTTTGACGAGAACCGGATTGTAGAAATAACTGATATTTTGATTTTTTGTTGGGGAAGCACAATAGCAGCGTGTTGCTTGCCCTCGTTCATTACCCGTTTCCGGAATTAGAATAATAATTTAATTGCAGAAGTATAATTGAAGTTCCATACCAGTATTAAGCTATTGTAGGTAATAATGAATTATCGTAAAAGGTATTAGAACACCAACCTACATAAATTTTACTTCTACGTGTTACAGATGCTTCACATGCTTACAGAAGGTCATCTATGTTGTGTTTATTTCTGTTCGATAACATAAAAAGCGATGGAAATATATTTATTCTATATCGTGATGTAAAATACAAACCAAAGAGAATTTTCAGCTAGTTATGGAATTTTACTTCATCTTCCTTGGCTCTGCAACGCATTCAGGATCTTGGCTTACGGGGTTGACTGAGGACTGTCATTCAGAATTTTGAGTGATACGTCGTCGGTGTATCGATCCTTTAGCAATATTAATCCCAGTCTCATGGAATTTTCCTTAAAAACACTAATCAAAAGCATTTCGTCAGTCAAATTTTATAGATAAAATGTACAATTTGTTCTGCAATGCAAGCTATTTTTGTGGAGATAGAATGGTGGTATCTTCAGCCCCTATGATGGAATTGGATAGAATAGAAAGACGAACAAGGTAGTCAGGGCCCCCGAACTGTAGTTTAACGATCCTGCCAGCCTTATGATTACATGAGATAAGGGAATGTCGTAGAGAAACGAGAATGTTGGGCTACTGATACTCGTCCAACGCATTTAATTGGTAAGTGGGTTTGTTTTGGGGACATGGAATTACCGTTTCCGTGACACGGCAAGTTTGGAAACAGAAGCTTGAATGTTCCGATGAGAAGAGGCTTAATGATCCGTATATACTGACATTTTAAACGTATTCCTGTAACGCAATTACCTATCTGAGTTTACTCAAAAGTAAGAGGATTATAAAATAGAGATGGGCAAAATCACTTTTTTCGTGATTGGATCGGAACCACTCGCTCAGTGGAAAGATATGGTTTCTTTTCACGGCTTACCGATCCTATACATATTTCAGCTCACTCACTGCTCCCGATTCACTGAAAAATTTGGTACCCCTTTACAATTAATTTTAATTTGTAATTTTTCATCGAATTATACATATTTTTTATTCACTGGATAGTAAATAAATAATTCTAAAAAGAATATAAACGACTATAGCAACTATACTTTTACAATTGAGGCTCAAATATGTATTTTGAGCAGTAAAAAAAATTTTGAGCCATGTATGGCCCTCCGAGTATTTATAACTTATCAAATTTATATATTACAGGCAGTATTTGAACATACACATATTGTAATAGTTGTTACTGAATAATTTACTCCGAGGAAATAAGAAACTGAAATAAATTGTTGTTGATGATATATATAGTGTACAGGTTTTTAATTAAGTTAGAATAAATTGATCATGAGCGGCAGTTTTTCAGAGAATACGTGGGATTTCTACGACTTCATTCTGGACAATTAGATGAGACAAAATTATAATAGCTTTTGATTACAAATTTGTTCGTATGCCTAAATAAGCTCCCCGCGATAATTTACCCTGAGAGAAAGAGCAAGTCCACGTATTTTAAATGTTTTTGTACTTACGCGTTTGTTTATAATGAAATATTTTATATATTAATTAAACATAAAGAATTTCTTGAGTCAACTAGTTCAGTTCGGATCAGTGAAATGGAGCTGATTCATAGTGCTTTCGGATCACAGGAGTGGACTCTACTCGGAGCTGATTCAAAGTGCTATTACCTCTCGCATCACAGGAGCGGATTGAATCAGAACAGCTACCGACTCAGAGTTCACTCACTCATCAGTGGGCTCTTGAATCAGCAGTGAATCAGATCGCCCGCCTAGACTGAGAACTACATTCTTAAGGTCTAAATGACACTTCTAATCTCATGTTTAGATGCAGAAGCGGACGGGGCTGGTGGCCGACCTATGGCCGCTGATCCGGTTGATGAAGATATCGGGCCACTGGCTCACGGAGTACAGCGACGGATGGAAAGGACTCAGAGTCATATACTCCACCG
Organism: Eucriotettix oculatus; assembly: GCA_034510155.1. Taxonomy (NCBI): domain Eukaryota; kingdom Metazoa; phylum Arthropoda; class Insecta; order Orthoptera; family Tetrigidae; genus Eucriotettix; species Eucriotettix oculatus. The sequence continues at coordinate 68,273,333 of CM067377.1, forward strand.
TGCACACCGTGCTCGTGGTCACACAATTCGCCTTCATGTGCGTACACTTGGTACAGAGGTCCGGCGATGTTAACGAGCTTGCCGCCAACACCATCACCGTGCTCTTCTTCCTGCACTGTCTCACCAAGCTCGCCTACTTCGCCTTTCGCTCCGGCAGTTTCTACAGGACCCTTGCGGTCTGGAACCACACAAACAGCCATCCACTCTTCGCAGAGTCACACGTAAGAACGATAACAGCAATTGCCTTAAACATTTAGTCAGCTGCAAAAATGAATAATTTACGATTTCAATCTCAATAAAACTTAGTGCTAATAGTATATTAAGATTTAAGCTAGAAGAAAATATTAAGAGATTAGGATGGAATAATCTCGACAGAGACGGTAAAAGAATCCAGGATAACCTCATAGTGGTCCCTTCAAATTATCCTCTTAGATTCCCTGTTACTTGCAATCCTTCTCTATTCGCCGTATAGTCCCGTAAACAGACATACCTACAATTTACGGGGTGATCCTGGGCTCTATTCCTGCCAATATTTGTCTATCCTAATCTGTTACTTAACTTACATGGTCTTTAGGGCAGGGATTTGATTGAAATAATTTATTCTCTTCTTTTCCATAACTGGAAATAGCATCCACAATACTTAATAAAGACTTACTTTATTGAGGTAATGAACATATTACCCTGTAGTAAATGCTTTCTATATTGCATTAAATTTCGCTATGGGTTGCTAATTATGTTCAGTTTTAGCTCATTATTTGTTAATACTCTGTTTTTTTCCGCCAAGTATTATCCAATCTACTAAATAATAATAGGTTGATGTGTTTACAATAATTAAGAGTTGTCGTGCATCTAAAATTTTCCATTAACACATGTATTGATAAATAAAATAATAATTAGCATTTATTAAACGTTGAAATAAAACAAACGTATAGCTGAGATGATACTTACATTAGTATAACACGTCTCGATATACAACAGATATAACCTATGAACTCAGTATGCAACAATCAGGTGTGATGACTGATATAAATTTTCAAATATTTTACTTAAATTATATTTTATTGCTTCTCCAGCGGTTAAAATTTGAATCAAAACGTATCAATTTCCATTATGTTAAAACTCCCCAGCAATCAAATTGTAGAGGACTCAACCGCAGGATTGTTATCTTACGTGAATGCAGTTCTACAATAACAGATTCATGAACTTGGTATTGAGATTATTATTTCTTCTCATAATCATGGATTATAATCTTACTAAAGTTACTCTGTAAAGCCATCGTTTTCACACTTAAAACAATCCGTAGGATTGAAACATTCTTAGGAAGTTTTTATAAGAACTCGTTTTAAACGGAATCGGATGACCCTATATGCAAATGTTAAAATAGTGATTTATAAGTACCTTTCTCTCGGAAACAGAGATACAGAACTGAAAATATCACAGTTAATTTTAACCTTGTGGTATGTGAGTGGAAGTAAAATATTTATTTTATTAGAATTAAAATGTTAGTTATTAATTTATTTATCAATACATGTGTTGGTGGAAAATTTTAGATGTTTTTTTGTCTATAACTAATCATTTAAGTAATTTATTCTGCTACTATAAGGCTAACATAACAATAATCTTAAAACGTTTTAGAGCTGTTTCCAAGAAAAGAGTATCTAAAAATCTACAAATAAACCAAACAGCCAATCTGTCAATATATTTAGTTGTCTTCTGTTGTAAATTTATATATGTACCTGCAGAAGTCCAAAATCTGACCATTAATAAATAGTGTTAACACATTCACTGTCGATGACGCTTTAAAGCGTCAAGTTCAGACTCACTTCCGTGCCACTGACGCTTTTAAGCGTATCCGATCATTGCTGTTCTACGTAGTAGAGTAAGATGGCACTCCCAGTCGTTCAATATTACGTCAGTGGCCAGTGACCGTGTTAAAGTAGTAGGTGGTATAGTGGCTGTTTTGTTTATTTGTAAATTTATGATTGTTAGATAATGGATTTATTCTGCTTAAATATAGCTATTTCAACATTGATAATATAGGACCTTCAGAAAATAGTTAATACATTGGGTGTATGAGATTTCATACTGTTACTGTTACAGTTACAAGATGAGACCAATATACAAATAATGACCACCTTGAAAATTAAAACATGTTAGTACTTAATTTTGTGAAAAAAAAATTCTTAACTTGGGTATGGAAATGGATTATTAGGTTTCGAGGATTCAGACGTGATCGTAGTCGTCAATTAAAGATTCGGCTCCGCAGATTTAGACTGGATTCCAGAGTATACGAATGTAGAAAGTCTAACTAATACTCATCTAAGTCAATTGGATGAGCGGATCAATATTTATTGAGTGTATGATATGAGCCTTGAAAATACCACTCAAGCTGTACGCATCACTGATATAATTCCTCACATTTATTATATTCAGAAATCTAGAAATTTATTTTCAAATGTAGTAGGTGCACGGAAATTCTTCACTTTTTGTAAATGTTTAATCTTTTCCTATTAAAATGTTTTAATGGATATGAGAATGTAGTTTAAACATAATATTCCTTTACGTTAAAACGTGTATGTTTTCTCAGGCCCGTTATCATCAACTGGCTGTCTCTCGCATGCGCCGGTTGCTAGTCTACATAGTTTCGGGAACTCTGTTCAGCGTCCTGGCATGGACCAGTATCACTTTCCTCGGAGAATCAACTCGAGAGGTGCCCGATCCAGACAACCTCAATGAAACTATGATAGAAGACGTGCCGAGACTCATGATAGGGGCATGGTATCCTTGGAATTCGGCTGCTGGCACAGGATATTTCGTAACATTTGGCTATCAGGTAAGTTTATATATATAACGATGATATTCAATGACAAGTATATTTGATCACGTGTTCAGTAATATTCGTCAGTTAAGGTAATTTAAGAGATAAATGAATTCTAAACACAAAATCATAAGATTTCCTGTAATTCAGTATTCCAAGGTAAGTCAAATATGGACAGGAATTTTTTAAAATAATTTTTCTAAGAAAGATAGAATTTCAAAACATTTTTCTTATTTTCGTACTGAACCACATTTTCGCAGACTTTTGAAAGCTTCCTGATTAAACACAAAATCATAAAATTCCCTGTAGTGGAATATTCCAAGATACGTACGTATTTAGTGCCACAATGTTAAACAAAACTATTATTTGATGCAAAATAATTTTCTGATTGTGTATATCCTTTTATAAATTACTTTTGTATTGTATACCAACATTTTAATCATAACATAACCTTTAACACTCCCTTTATTGTATCCAATATCATTCCCGTTATTTTTAATTACTGGTTTCCCTGCATTTTGATGCTTCGGCACGTAAACCGCATCACCATTATTATTATTTTCAATGGAATTTCAGAAAACTATATTTGTCAAAAATATCATATCAGTTCTTCTTTTTCTTCCAATGGCTCAACAGCCCTCTTGAGGGCCTAGGCCTACCGAGGCGGCTGCGGACTGTCGTCAGGCGATATCAGTTACCAAGAATAATGATGCACTGTACTGTATTAAAAAAAATTAAACGCGTTTAAATGAATATAAAGTACATCACTTAAGAAGTGAGTGAAACAAAGTTCAAGTTGTATGATTAATTTGGAGGGAATATCTTAGTGAAGATACCATGGTGCAAAACCGTTATGGAACAAGTGTCTGTCTCAGTCATCGTTATATGATCTTTATCTGATTTGAGCACGAGAGCGTTACTTAGAACCAATTAAACACGCTACCTGCTCCCGGTGAGAAACCCAGTTAGTATCATTTGTGAAATTAATTTTGGAACCAACGAGTTGGCACGGTGGTAATTCACAAGGATAGAGATATAACGAATGTAGTTCAAATAACGGTTTTCATCATTTTGGCCCATTATGGTTCCCCAAATAACATATTCACAAATGCCATGAAAAGCGATTAATATAATAAGTCAAAGCAAGGCGACGCCACGCGAAGACCGGGATTAAGACTGTTGGAGGATCGATATGCTGACCACGTGTCACTTCAAACTCGGAATGCGTCATGCAAGATGACAGTCCGCAGGCCCTCAATGGGCTGTAGAGCCATGGAGAAAGAAAGAAAAAGGTGACGCCAAGTTTTCACAAAAGTAGCTAAATTACTCCCCAAGTTTTGAATGTTTCCTGTTGACTCGACATTCACGCACTCAACCGTGAATGGTTTTCAAGTTACTACAATAAGGCCGAGAAGACAAAATTAGATAATTTCTTGTTCTTAAATATTTCATGGTAGGCAATAAAGATGTCATATTCAACTAAAGATTAGCGAAAGGCGAAGGGAAACGAATTATTTTTATTTGTCCGATATTTTATGAGCCTTGTATTTTTAAACATCAATAAAACGTCCAGATATTGACTACTTGAAACGTTTAGACTCTATTATTTACGTATTTTATTTATTTACTGTACCATATTAACACATCTGAACCATTAAAGATGTCTAAATTTGATTTAGATTTGATAATATAGAAAGGGCCCATTCTAACCTCCTACATTATTAAAGTATGGTGGAATAATGTACAAGCGATATTGAGATAAAATTGCACTAAATGTTAATAAAACTGAAAGAACTAATTTATGAACCATTAGAAGAAATCTACTTGAAGTTGCTATTGCGTTGTGAGTACTGTGATCATAAGGGTCAATCAGGACATGCCCCGTCGTGCTCTGTCTGAGGGTAAACAAATTCACCAACAAATCCGAAAGGAGGGAAGATCCAAGAATCCTATCAGGTTAGAAATTTACGTTCGGGCTGTCGAGAACATGCGTGTGGAGTTTGAGATTCCCAAATCCTAGCATCTTGCCAATTTGTATGTCAGGGATCATAATATAACAAAATTCTTCTAAGGAAGCCAGAATTCCACTGAAAAAAATTCGGGGTGTGTTGCAGAGTTAAGATTTTGAGAGTAAAGCCATTAGGAGATAAAACAATGGAATGCTGATTTGAGCAATTTCACTTACTTCATTCTTGCCAAACTGACTGAGAAATGTTTCTCTAAAAACATCCCCTTGTTCTTACCAAATGATACGCTGTATACCTCCTGACCGTTTCATAATATGTCTGATAGCTAAAAACGTACGAAAACATTCCTTTTAGACCCTTAAAGACGAACCTTAAACTCAGAAGCTATTTCCTCCAACTAAAAACTATACTAGTTGCGCACGCCAGTTCCATTTCATATCATTGGGTCGCATTCTTGCGGACAGTTACGGAATTTTTGGCATGGAAATATAAATTTGAGTTGCTTTAGCTTCATGTCCAATTTCATTTCAGTATCCCTATATGTTTACAATATTTTCTAATCTGAAAAGCTTGTATAGAACACTGTATATCACACAAGGGCAAAAGATGATTGAATATTTAAACGAAGTGGCATATACCTTAAACCAATCGTGATGGAATAAACATTTACTTCACAAACTTCATTTTATTTCTGTACTTACAATAGTAATTCAGTTGTTAAACCGAAATGGGTGGAAAGTAAATAATCGTAATGGTTTTGTTATTTAGCTGTACTGGTTACTCGCCACCATGATGCACTCGAATCTGCTGGACGTGTTGTTCTGCTGTTGGCTGATCTACGCGTGTGAGCAGCTGGTGCATCTCAAGGAGATCATGAAGCCTCTGATGGAGCTGAGTGCCGCGTTGGACACTGTTGTGCCTCACAGCAATGAGCTGTTTAGAGCTGCCTCTACAATTTCTAACAATGATGCGTTGTACATCGGAGGACTCGGTAAGTACGGAATACATACAACATGGTTCACTAAATACCAATGTCAATAAGTCTTTTTTCGTCTATTTTATAGATTGTCGATCGCACTTGAAATGTTTAATATATTTAGTATTGACATTAGTATATGAATATTTAATGTGTGCCATACGAATTAATACTTCAAACTTGAGCAAGAGCCATTCATTTTACTAATGTGACCACTTTTACTTTTATTTTGAGTTACCTGTATACATATTCTCATTTAATATTCACCCATTTCTTTCAATTTTCTTTCTTTTTATTTATAAAGGTCGCATTGACTGCCTGGTATTTAACGACGACAGTGACAATTATCTTACAACTTTCTTGTTCTGAAAATTTTTGACATAGTAACTTAATAGAGAGCGTGATGATAATTTTCTGATACAACATTATCCGAGTAAAGACGAAGAAAGGACAACAACAAAGAGGAAGAAAAGAGGAAAACAGTACGTATAAGTCAGAAAACTCGGCAATAAAAAGAAAAAACAACGTAGGCAGAGGGATACTCTTAACAAGACAAATAAACCAATCTGATAGGTTTATTGAGCGAAGTTGATGGGGCCGAAAAAATAAATCATCTTACAGAAGCAAATTACAAGGAGAATGAAAGTAGTATTCAGGCAATGGAGTATACGAAAAATAATTATAACAATTTTTATCACACCGTTGTCAACAAATATCAAAAGTAGAAAATTTCCAGGAATGAATGAATACGAAATATGTTAAAAATATAACTGAAAAGCAATGCAAGTGTTCAACATTTTACTACTCATACTCTCTGGGTGACAAGCTTTACCTCGTATTTTCGTCGAATTTATTTCCCGGAACATTGATCTGACATTGATTACAATCGCTTTCTTATAGGGAAGGGAATTTTCATATTATTTCACAGACCCACATCTAACAACGTGTTGGTTTTTGTTATCCGTCAAATTTAATGGACAAGGCTAAGGGGGGTTATGATATGTTTACAAACTAGCCTAAAATATGACAGCTGCTTACCTCACAAGCTAAAGAAAAATATTAATTAAATTGTCATTTCAAATTTAGTTTTAACTTGGTAATTATGATAGGAAGACGAAGAGTATAACAATAAATATGAATAAAATTAATAGGAATAGAAGTAGTTGATTAATTAACTGTTAATACATAATTTTAATTGTGGCTCAAATCAGTTATTCTCCTAGGAATATATGAATATTGTTATTCAATTTGGAAATTTGTATAAAAATTCTTTCATAACATGGTAAAAATTTATGGACATCTGGTAATTTTGGTTCAGAGCTGATTATGCTTTTTTAAATTTTATGTATTTAAAGTTCAATAAACATTTGGGTCATTAGCGGCTGTAATTATCCTTTTAATACAATTAACAATGGAAGTGAAACAGAAACGGTGATAATAGCCAAAGATTGCTAAAGATGTGGTTTAAATTTGTCATGTTTTGAAGTCTCTAAATCCTCGAGAATCAATTTTATAATTTTGGTCTCAGTTTATTTGTTTTTAAGTTTAATTCGTGAACAAAAACGAAAAGTGAGAGAGGTGCATGTCGAATTAAATTCATGCATGATCAGCTACGAATATTATAAACGTCAATTCGACAACGAGCTAGGAGAATTCTTTAACAAATGTAATCTATAAAATATTAATCGGACAATTTTGGTACTTTGTGTTGTGAATAAACTGTAATATATCATTTATCAGACTTACTTTGAAATACGGACTGGTGGTCAATAAAAGATTCCTTATTTCCAGATTTTGTATAGGGTACAGAATCCGACGCCAGAAAAGAAACCGAGGTAAACTAACGAAATAAATGGAGTCACGTATCAACCGGCGTGGAAAATAAATAGCACTTAATTTTCTAGACTTGCAAGTTCATTTTAAAAGTAAGCTAAGACGATGAATCACAGAAGTGAGAACTATGGGGAAATGAAACAATATTCTTACAATCCTCCAGAATATAAAAAATATGAAGCCAATAGTTAATAATTAGGTTAAAGAATTTAGATGAGTATGAAATAAAAAATAGCATGTGTAGATAACATTGAATAAAAATATTTTAATAGTTGTACTGTTCAAAATTAGTGCAGTGAGAAAAACATCCTAAAACATATGTGGTGTTCGTTGTTTACACCATCAAAAATATATTGTTGATACAATCAAACGAACAATAATAATAGTAATAATGTATTTAATTTGAATAGAAATATAACTCAAATTAAGTTATAGTGGAAAACATATAAATTTACGATATAAATTTAATCATTAGCTCAGTCGGTAAAAGCAAAAATAATACTCTACGCAGCTTCTTAAATGGCTGCTCCCGGGAACGCGGCTGACGAACGATATAGTTGAAAATTAAAATCGCGAATCAGACGAGAATGGTTTGTGTGGAAAAGCCGGGTAAAATGCCGTTACCAGATGTTAACGCCTGATGACGCCGTTCTTCGTTTTTGTTCGTATGCCGGTTGTTCCTTTGCTGGGTCACGTCTTCTTCATATTAAGATTCTCTAGCGCCTCTCCTTCAGATCAAATGTTGTCTTTTTATTTTCTGTACTCCCACCAAATGAATATCCTTTCTCGAAACATGCAGAAACTAAATTTTATACATGTCGCCTTGTTCTGCCACTGCTTCGTCTCTCCCTAGCGTCTCTCTCCGGCAGCCTCTCTGCAACAACTGTCCAATCTAATCTACTCCAGGCCATCAACAATGTTGCAGCCAACAATGTTGCAGACGGTGACGTTTTCCCGCCTACTGAGCCCCACCAAGCCATTCTCGTCTTCCGTCCTGTATACGTAAATAACAAAAACTAAATTATTTTTGCTTTACCCGACTGTAAGGGTCATGAATCACAACACATAAGAAAGAGATATTTTATTTATTTGATTAGTAATTATAATACGTAAGTGGATTTAATAATAGTTGCTATAAACTAATATTTATTTTGAACTTTTGAATCTTTCTTTATGTCAAGGCTGATGTGAATGAAATTGCAGAATAATTGTTAGTAACGAAATATTGTCTTTAGCTCTGCATGCTTTCTTAGCTCCCCTGGCGGCCATACACAGCATTAACTTATATGATATGCAATTTTGTTGTTCTCATTATATGTATATCATCGATTCAAATATAATTCACTAAATTCACTAAAAAATATGTAATTTTAAGGCTAAAGCTAAATATTTGGCATAGTTATTAGAGGCAACTAAATTTTAAATATACTTGTTGGTGTTGTGGTATTCAATCCTAAGAATGGTCTAATGAAACCGTCCATGCTAACCTATCTTGCGCAATCCCTAATCTGCCTAGTTCCTTCCAGTTCTGTTCTTATCCCACACACTTCCCCCTATTACTAGTTTCAGAAGACCCCTCATGTTTAAAACATGGCCTATTAATCTATTCCTTCTCTTTGTCAACGTTCTCTTCCCCTATTCTGCGTAGAATTTCCTCGTTAGTGATTTTCGTCTGATTTTCAACATTCTCTTACAGCACCACAATTCAAAGGCGTCTACTCTTTTCCTTTCTGTAACTCCTACCATATATTATACTTATTATTACAGTAATCACAAGTATGGAAATTTTATCAATTACCTTGTCGGGCATATCTTGTTCTGGTTTCTTTACTAAGGTATTAATAATTTCAATATGTAGCTAAGGCGACGTAACTTCAATATTCTTCGTTTCCATGGATACCAATGTAAGAAAGTTTACTACTCAGATCAATTGTCATTATTAATTAACTTCCGGAAATGTAAGACGTGCGTAACATATTGTATCCATATTGTTACATCTAACCGCAGACAGCAACAACGATGTGAGCATTAGAGGAATCTACAGCAGCCAACGTGACTTTTCTGGCTTCCGACGAACAGCAGCCCTGACAACCGTCAATGAGGGCAATGAGAATGGAAGTGGAGGAGTCGGACCTAACGGCCTCAGCAAGCGACAGGAGCTTCTGGTGAGGTCAGCCATCAAGTACTGGGTCGAACGACACAAGCACGTCGTAAGGTAAGCTAAAAATAAGTAACTACATTACGATCTAAAATATTATTACAGTTACACCACACTTAATTCATATTACTTTTATGAACCAACTGGGGTTAACAAAGTACATACTTCGAAAGCCGTTCACTTCAGTAATAAGTCATTACGATTGTAGTGGCAATAAAAAGCTATCAAAATGTACATAAATATTAAGTTACGTAACACCACTGCATACAATTTATGACCATGACAGTTTCATAGAAATCCCTGCAGATGCAGGCATTATCTTATTATTTACGAAATAATTACATTTTCAAATATTTTTCAGAGAATGATAAGCTCAATATGGGTAATTCACAGGATTATTGAAGGCCGTGTAATTATTATTATTCAATCCATTAGTCCTCGGTTGAGGAAACAGGATACGTCAAATATAATATTACAAGAAATGTACAAAATTTTACAACTAAGAATTGACGAGAAAGGAAAGATAAAATTCAATCTTCAATTTTCAGTCGACGGAGGAGGCAGCAGAAGATCGTGCGTAGGTTCCCGTTGAACATGAAAAAGAAAATAATTCAGCAGTTAAATTCTAGTAGAGTATAGTTCTAAAATAATAGGAGAATTTGATAAGACACCAGCAAACTGTTTTACTCCTTCCTATCTACGAACTCTTTGAGTGAATAATACGCTCCATTCATTAACAGAGATTTACAACTCTTTATAAATAAATTTTGAACCTTTAAAGCTTTTATTTCTTCCGGGAGAGTATTGTATAGATTTATACCGGAATAGTGAATGCTGGTTTCAAAAAGACTTAGACGATGCTTTTCAACACGGAGCTGAGAGCGATTTCTTGTATTGCACGAATGGCTTGAACCGTTTAGAGTATATAGATTGATGTTGTTCCATACAAATTTTAAAATTTCTAGAATATACGTACAAGGAAAGGTTAAAATTCCAGGTTTGCGAAACAATGTCAATGTCAATGAAAATTATGAACCGTTCAATATTAAATGATTTACAGTTTAATGACAACACAAAATAATTGTATTTGACAGAAACTGGAACGGACTGAGGTTATGAGCCCGTGAGTAAAAAACCTTTTCAGGGATTTTTATTATATTAGACCTGTAACTCAGGATACTATCAGATGTTACCAATTATCATTAGAAGGATGTATGACATCTTCTCGGCTCACTAATAAACCAAGTCTTTCTGTGTATGGCGTGAAAAAGCTGTTAATTAACAAGTTCCTCAAAAGTCCTAATTTCCCCAACCAAATAACCAGCGAGGTCGATAGAAAAAAGTTTGGTTTCAATATTACTCGAAATCACAAGCTTTCCGTATAGTGTTCAATTTATCTCCGTTATATAATCGTCAGTAACTTCTGAAACATTGATCAGTTTGCGTATCAAACACTCAAACTCCTTGTGTTGTGACAGTTTATCAGTAAAATCTGTAAACAAACTACATTAATACTTGCACAAACTACGATAAAACATCTTTACAAATCTTACTGCACAATAACGACACCAACATTTAGTTTGGAAATAGTTAAATTATAATGTATAGCAATCATTTTAAAAGGATAAGAAAGATTGACAATTTAATGAATCTTTACAATATCAGTGTGTTCAGAGACTCTCATTGTAATCACACGCCGCCCGTCCAAAGAAGATAAATTCCACCGCTCCGTTTCCAATGATGATTCTTACCGTAAATAATTTTAATTGAACATTACAAGGAATGACTACAATCTTAGATGCATAACTAACCATGAGATTATCAGGTTTATGCAGAAACCTAAGACGAGAAACTCAATTTCACCACAAACGTAAAATTTTAAAATCTATCGGTTCATATATCAACGTTGAAACATTCCCAAATATTAGTAAGATAAAATAATTCACTAGTTTTCACATTTCGATGCATTATGGGTAAGTCGATAATGGTAGGAGAAATTTTTAAGCCAGAATAATAAAATATTTAAACCATTTAAACTGCGATATAAATATACTGCTTCATAAAGAGCAGTGTTCCTTATGAAATATAAAAGCGAAAAAAATTTTCTGGAAAATATGAAAGAAATATTATTTAGACGGTAAGGGTACGTGGACCTGGAATATGTATACCAACAGTGGTAAGAAAACGATTTTAAAGGAATTAGTCATAATTACAGGGAAAAATCACTGACTAAATTTTCAATGACTCAACGAAACGGCACTTATTCGGGTAGTATGAAATATTGAGCCACCAAAAACAAAATTTCATTGAAGTACTGCTTCCTCAATCATTAATTCCCACTAAATTGTACTTAAATATGATTAAACGTTTTCCGAGGAGCGTCAGGAAAGGGGAGGCTTGAAGCTAGTGTTACGTAATGGAGGTTTTCTTAAATTATAATTAGATTGTTAATAGTATAACAAAATAGGTAACTATTTTCAATCACAGTATATACGTTTGTATTAATGAAAACATTACATTTCATTCCAACTACGTACAGCACTGTATAGAACAGATTAATTTAGTGATAAATGATTTTATGTTCAGAGTAGAAAGTGTGGATATTCAGAAAATGGTGTGCTTCATATTGGAATTTTATTGTAGTGTTTCTTAACTTCTTAGTGGAGGCCAAGAGATTCCAAAAAATCTACTTATGCATGCTTCTGGTTTTGTCATCATTTAGCGTTTACAGAGAACAAATTTATAGAACAATTATTGGTAGTTATTTCTAGACCATGTTTTGTTCCCATTAATAAGAATGCGTCATTTTGGAAATGAAGTTGTACATTAATAATGCAATGAATCATATTTTTAAATTAAGAGTAATAGTATATTTAAAATAGAACTCCAGCCCTTATATCTCCCCAATTGAAAATTAAAGTATGACAAAGCGAATGTTTCAGCGTGGGTCTTTGTTTCTTGTTCTACGAAACCATAAACTTTACATATTAGTAATTACATTGAATTTTTATTTTATCTTATAATGTGATGTAGCAAATTCACCCATGTATTTCTGTGAGGTCAAATAAAATATCTAGACGCTCCAAGATAATGAAAAACCGTAAATAGGAACAATACGCAACTTGTTGAAGCGTCGGTACTAGAAAATACACAACTGTTGGAGTTTCTCAGAGAGTCCAGACATTATCAGGGTTAAAATAAAGCAAACAATTTTAAAAGAAGTTTAATTGCCAAGAACTCAGTGCGTATCAATTGGTATCATTGACTCACAAAACCATAGCGCGTGTAAAATATTTTCAATCACTAACTGATTAAATTATGAAACGCAACACAGGTTTTGGAAAAAACGTCTGCTTTGAAGATCTGTGTTGAATATTACGAGACACACTTTCATTGGTGTTGAGTCCAGGAATCTGATCGTGTGCCCTATATCTGAATTATTCACGGCCAGTGCGTGGGAAGCGGCAAGTGTCAACAACAGGGTCGCCAGTACTTGCAGGTCACGGGCTCTCCTTGCCAACTGTCCTCCTTTCCACGTTACGAATAAGGACTGTTATTCAACACGCAAATCTTTATATACTACTTTTGTAATTTGTTAAGTAATACAGACTTTATGAATAACAGTTACAAGTTAAATAAATTCAAGTTAGAATAACCTTTGGAGAGTAAAATGAATAAAATGGACCCGGGGGGGAGGGCGTGTGATTATAATTCTTAAACAACATTTACTTGGTAATTCATTTATATATTTTTTTAAAAATTTCCTTGTTGGGTCCCGCAATATTTGTAATTATTAATAAATGTTTTGATTTAAGGGGAATTAAATATTTAATTAGCAACGACATAGCTAAGGGTTAATTACTGTGGGGCAGCAACGGGCAGCAGAGATTTCGTTCATTTTGTATGAAGCTTCTTTCGTTCTCTCGTGCAGATAAGACGATTTGTTCCTTCCAGGAAATTTCTTGTGATGGTGATCCCTTCCTTCCACAGGGTGCTATGCGTTGGCTGAAACAGATTTCTTCCTGTTCCTTGACCGCCACTTCTCTCCAATTTAAAACAAGCACCGCACATTCTCTCCTCTCCTCCCCCTCTTCCTCCCGTCTTCCTAGCAACTCTGATTCTTCTCTCCGCTCCAACATCACCTTCCTTTCAATTATAAGACACACTATTTCCCGCCTTGTCACCTCCCATAAAATCTCTCCTTTCCCCTTCTGTATAGGAAAACGCCACCCCACGTCTTGACCAATCGTTATTAATTTTCCATCAAGTGCGAGATTTTGCACTGACGAAGAAGGGTCGGCCTCCTGGGAACAAGAAACTCTAATCCTTTGTACCTAGCAAGCAGGCACAATATTTTCCGCAACATTCTGGCGCCTTTCATAATCCTGGGTTATCCACAACTTATCTCCTAACTGAATTGGAAGAGGCCGTACTGCGTTACAAAAGTAAACATGTTTCGAACACTGACTATTTTTATTAATTTGAGAAACTAAATATCTCGCACATCGTACGGAGGAAAATGTTAAAATATAAAAATCCATTTAGGCTAAGATTACTCACGTATGCATGGGCCGAAGGTAACTGTGAAATTTTGTCGATTTTTGTAGATTCTAATAGTTTTTGAAAAAGTACACAAATATTATATGAAGCATTTTAGTTTGCATTTGTGACCAATGGTGCTGCAATAAAGAAAATTCATTTTATCTGTTTTTGAAATTTAGAAGCAATTAACTTGACTCTACAATACAATTGGAATACAAATATAATCTCTGAATAAAAATCCTTTATTATTTTTTGTAGCTTCCGATTCAGTCAGTCATACCAATCCAACTCATTACTCTTTTCTATAAATAAACAAGGCGATTTTTCACATTATACAGCTACTAACATCTTTATGATCCTGTCCATACGACAAACGTTTGTCAAAATCTAATATGTGTATGACAATGACTCACCAAATACAATAAAACATTTTATTAAGACTTCAGTATTGATTTTTGAATATATTTACATACTTCATTCTTATCTTTGAAATAAAAATTCATATTATATATTAAATAGTTTGTTAAAACTGTAATCGATAAATCGTCATGGTTAATACGTCTATGACTAGCTACCACACATTTTGTGGTAAAATTAATTAAATACGTGATATTATACTTATTTTATGAAGTTGAGATTCATTAATTTGACATATTCATAGTGATATATTTAATGTTTAATATGATAATATTCAGGCTTCTGTTTCACAGTACTTTTTTTAGGAGAAACTAAAAACGCCATAGACTCACGACCATGTGTTCCACAATTTAATGTTCTTTATTCGCTGAACCTAGACCGATATAATTTCTGTTAGAAACTTCGGATCCATTTACTCCTTCATATTTGATTTCACATCACGTCATCAATACTTTTCTTCCTATTTAATATTATTTTGAAACCAGACGTGCAGACTTATAAACACGTTTTAATGGTATAATTCCACCATACACCATTTTCATCAAATTTCAAATCTAAATTATACTATAGTTATTAGATCTGCTGCGTTTGAGAGTAAATGTGAGAAACTTATTTATTTCTTATATCTACACTAATTGAAGCGTAAACTAATAAATAATCAAACATTTTACAGAACTCTGTATATGAGGAATAGTGCCTCAGTTGCATGGAAATTTTAATTTAAATTTCATGCGCCACACTCCGAATTAGATTCTCAGTTACTGAAATTGTATTTTGTTCAGGGTAAAGCCATATTGAGCTCCTATGTTAACTTTAAACTGTTCCGCAACGATAGTTCACTCACTAATATAATACATGAGGTTCTATCATCTCATACTGATGGTTATTACGTGCAATCGTACAATTTAAGTTGCGATTCAATAATTAGACATATTGATAGTGATATGTTGTTTAATATGATATTATTCGAAAAATAAAAACATCCGTAAAAGTATGAAATATTTAATAAAGTAGCCAATAAACAGGCAACATTTAGTGATAATTTAATGCCACATAATATTTCTGAAGCCTTGTTGCTTTCCGGTGTTGAAAATAATGAGAACTGCTATTAACAGTGCGCTGTTACTCTGGCGACGTACACAAAATTGTGTTTGTTGGATCTACGTATATTAGGAGTTAGGAAGGGAAAACTGCATATTTTTAAAACTTGATTAAAAAACGCACAATACAAAAAATAAGAAAGAGCATTGTGAGTTGCTGACATAATTAAAGTTTTAAGCTTAAATTGATATCAACGAACATACGTAGTAGGAGGAACTAATGATAATATGGCGTGCCGTGCCTTTCTTCCTGGATTTCACCGTTACAGCTACGGCAAACAACGAAAATTCGAAGAACATACATTGCATATTTAAATATTGGAACTCATCTTCGGAAAACAACGAATGTTGGTTAGTACTTCACGTCTCAAACAGAATGGATGATGCGATTTCTACCTTCACTTAACGAGTTAATAGCCATTTTCACTAATCCCCGTGCCATGGGTTCAATGAACGGCAACGCGAAGGATCTGTATAATCACGAGCCTCCCATGTTAATATTTCACCCGAGTCGTGATATACTTTTACAGAAGTAGTTTATACTTCTGAAATTGATTTCTGTAGGCTTCTGCGTGTAGAAAAGATTAATAATTTAACCTCAAATCTGAAGTACTTTACGTAGTTGAGCCACGTTAAACGGAACATACATATTTTAATGTATTTCAATTTTAATAAAGAAAGCCGTTAGAATCAGTAATTTGAGGAAGGAAGGTTGTAAACGTACGTGCCTACTTGCTTTGAATAGTTTCAATAATTGATATTCGGTAACGTTATTACGATTTTTTTTTCTCTATGAAACGAAACGTATCAAAATGAACTTTCGCTATTAGGACGTTAATAATCATGAAAGTATGAAACCAAAATAGAGTTAAAAATTTTAATAGCCTGCACGTACGTTTACACATTACAGAATGAGATGTTTTTGTCATGTTAGCAGGATACGATTAAATTAAATGTAATGCAACGTAAAAAATACGCTGTATTACATATTTCTTATGATTTCAATAATATTCCTGGCCACAAGGGGAATTATAAATATTGCAATATTGATACTAGGAATGCTACTCATTAATGAAAGTTAAATTTACCTATTGTCAAATATATTCGAGACGTGTAGTAGTTTTATTAATTTTACTTTCCAAATATCTCTGCGAAACGTTCTTACTCTTACAAATAAGAATTGAATATTATATTTATATATCGTTCAGGTAGAATATCGTCAACATTTAAACTTACGGCAAAGGTATCCCAGGAAA
Source organism: Eucriotettix oculatus (assembly GCA_034510155.1). Lineage (NCBI taxonomy): Eukaryota > Metazoa > Arthropoda > Insecta > Orthoptera > Tetrigidae > Eucriotettix > Eucriotettix oculatus. The sequence goes on from CM067377.1 coordinate 68,290,400, forward strand.
AGACTCATTTTGCTCCACATATATATGGAGAAACGGTATTTCAGCTTTTAGACTGTTTCACGATTAACAGAAACCCACATCTCTGAGATTTCATTTAACCGTATCTAAAATGGTAAAGTATCAGCCCATTAATATAAAGCATACTAATAACGGCGTTTGATTCATACAAAAGAAATTAGGCACGGCATAAACTTACTTATTCGCTCTTATAATGTTGCCAACAATACCAAGAAAAGGCGGTGATCAGTGACAATGTATAGTAGAGGAAATCATATTACGAATTTGAGTCATACAATAATGATTAATGCTGTAAGATAAAATAATGCTCCAGTTTGATCGGAAGTCTGGTTTTTCCGAATTGATCGGCGCCGTTCGATAAAACATGCCATATTCCTAATGCCTGTGTGACGAAATATGTAAGTGAGGGGTGACAGCCGGTGATTACAGCTGTTTACTATAACGAAGAAATTCGAATTTGAAGGTTTGAATGTTAAACTCTGATAAGATAGAAGAAGATTTCTCACCTCCAAGTTTTCAAAACAGGATACAGAGAAAGTGTTGGGGGAAGTTTAAAGGTTGTCCGGGAATAGTGACGTTGAACAATTTATTTTGATAGGTAAAGAGCTTTTAATGATATACGATGTGGAAGGAAACTTCTTGTTGGAACTTTTAATCACCGATCACAGGACATCCAGCACCGACAAATATACCTAACTTCGACATGGAACGTACTTTTCTTTCAAAAATTCTGAAGTTTATTTGTGGAATTGGCCAGTAATTATGCGGTAGTTATGATTAATTTCAAACGGACCATGCAGTCCATTCATAATCTGAGATTGAGCTTGTATTTGGATGTTATTACAATTTAAAATTGTACAATTATAGATGATAAATAATTACTTTGAACTGTGGGTGGATGAGTAGAATTTATCCAATCACAACAAAATAATACAGGTCCACGATATATTCTAAAATAATAATGGATAATCTTTTTGTACCTTTAGGATTTTAGGTTCTTTGCCTCAATTACTTTTTCTATTTTTACTGTCTATATGCAAAGAAGATTGTTAGGACTTAAAAGTGGTTATGAAATAATGTACATGGTTAACAAAGCAGTTTAATCTGCACTGTCCTGCAGTGTTATAAACAGCGTTGACAATGGAGCTAAACATCCAATATTCGCCACCCTTGGCAATTTCAGCCATGTAGCTTGTCCATTAATTTTCTAGGCGCCTCTCGGTCAGGAGGAACATTCGTTTCCAGTGGCAACAAATGGCTTGTGCTTAACCCACTTTTGCGGCAAATAGTAGCGTGAAAAGCGCCTCTTTTATATGAAATCATGCTCTCTGTTCAACAATCACATTGAAATGTGTGAACTTTAATCAGAAAGATTTCTTAAACTAAATTGTGTAAAAGTGGCAACAATCAGTGACGTACGTAACTGAAAAATAACAAAAACACCAAGTACTAATAATCGCAAATATGGAAACATTTTTGCTTAAAAACTAATGACAACACGGAAATTTAACTATATTCAGTGTAACTGATCTGATTTTAAAGACAATGCAACACGTGTTCTCAGAGCATTCCAAATTCGTGAGGGTGAACTGAAGGCCGTGAGTTGGAAGGGTCCGGCATCGTTAGAATATGTAAAATTAGATCCAACGGGATTCTAACAAAGCTTTAAAATTCAGATATCTACTTTATTATTACATCATGTAATCCAATCACATGAGAATGCTGCCCCTCATTTGGTAGAGAACAGAAGTATTTAAATAATCAGAGTGTATCGGATTTATTGCAATGGGACATCAAGTGATGAGGCAAAGGAGAAGGTCAAAACACTGCCACATTAAATATCCCTTTCTGAAAAACGTGAAAAAATTACTGAAACATAAATATGTAGCTAAAATAAAAGAAAACCTTATTCTAAACTATAAATACTTGAGTTAATAAATATATAAATGATTGTTTATTTCAATTTACAGTTTTGTAAATTGCCAATAGTGCCTATAGTAGTAAGTTATGATAAGAATTGACACTTTCAATTCAGTACTACTATGCACGGAAATAACTATTTATTTACGCAAAGTTCGTAACTCGATGGTAGGATTTATTCCCAAAAAATTTCTAGTTTCAAAACTATGATCAAACACGATCCATTAACATTGGTACTCGAGTTTCGAAGCGTGACACAAATACAAACCGTCAAATGATAAAATAGAGAAATATTTATTGTATTGAATCGTATAGCGATAAGGAATGTTTATTATCAGAAAATTAGAAAATATGTATTATTTCCTCTTCAATAAACCAAAGTAAACGAAAGGAAAATCACGGATAACGTTAATTTGCTAGTGATATCCTCTCGGGTTTCCAACCGGTCAAATAGATTATCAGTGACGTTTCAAGCATTTATCCAAGGAATAAAACATTATTTACTCAGCAATTCTTGCTTGAGTTTCTTTTTCCCAAATCTTTTAGCTTGTGCACGAAGTGCTTCGGTGAAAGAGGTTTCTCAACTCAAAGACCTCGTTTCAAAATTACTTGTCACTGGACATAATTAGTTGACGTACTGAAGTTCTCCTTCCAAGAAATACCAATTGTTCGATTCAAGACCTGCGCAACACCTTGACATCCTGAACAATTGTTCACACAACTGTTACGCAAACACACAACCGTGTTTCGAAATAATGACAGAATTTTGTCAAAAATAACGTAATATATTTGCAGAATAGAATAACAATGAATAGGAAACAATTCAAAATAAGAAAATAGGCTTTATGTTATTTTGAGAAATGTTGGTAAGGGGTTTGTTATAGGTCTACTATTGTTTGTGTGTTTGCAAAAAATAGTATCCATAATAAAAATTAGGTTCATAGGTAATAAGAATTGGAACTAGAGAAACATACAGTTAACAGTTTTACCACTTAATAAAGGATAATAGATACATTACATATATCTATATATGTTGGTATGTATGTAAATGATCAAACTTTTTGAAATTAAAAAACAAGAATTAATAGTAAATGATAGATATGAACGTTCATAATAAAATTCTCGTTATTTGATATGATTCATGTATTGGTTTCAATAAACCAACCAGTATAAATTAAATCTAGTTGCTATTACAAAAAATACGCCATGGTTTCAATTATATTGTTAGATTCGGGCTAAGGTAAATTATTGAGGTAACCCCCAACAAATAAATAAATTTTATATAGGAGTAATTGTAAAGTGAACGTGGTCACTAATAACCACGTCGGTAGATGTGACAATAAACAAAAATTAAACGTAATACATTTTAATTTCCTTAAATAAACTATTTTTATCTATTGTTTATTCTCAAATTTGAGTCTTAGTTTTTGATGGTTCAATTTCTCTGGTATAAAGGGATCATTTATCCACTGACGAAATTGAATAGAGAGGCTTAATAAAATGAAAAACATGCTCATGTACATGCGTAATTGTAAACAATTTAGAAAAATGTTGAAAATGTGGAAAAGGTATTATATGTAAAATATAATTTTATTATTTAAATTTTTCAGTAAGCATCTGATAAAACCATTGTGTTTTAAAACTAAACACTATTTTATTTGGAAATTGGCCGAACAAAAAATCCGAAAAACCTGAGAGAATTTAAACTCTTAGCAATTGAAAATAAATAGCTTCTGGCACACATAATATATTGTAACACTTGTGATTCACATATAAATTTTGCCAACTGAGGTTCTTTTTCTAAGGGATTGGAAGCCATTGTACAAGAGATAAAAATATTTAATTACCAACAGTGAACAAACAATAGTTCTAGTTTTATTTTAACAGACACAACACTGCAATTACACAGATGTGTAACATCTCACAGAGGTTTTTTCAACTAACATATTGAAGCTGAATTTATATATTAATCTTCCGTCGTGACGTGTAACGTATAATATATAGTTTTGAATATTTCTTCTACACTTTCTCGTTTATATAAACTGTGCAGACGAATATTACAAAGACAGCACAGTTCAAAGATGTGTCGTTGATTTCACTATGTTCTAAACTATTTGAGTTTACTATTATTTGCTATAATTGATAGAACTAAACTTACACAAATGACAAACGATTAAAAGAAAACATATATGAGAGATACAATATTTTGTATTTATAATATATAAATACATTCATATCAAATTCATAAGCAACATTTAAGCATATTTATTGAAAGAAAATACAATAATTTAATCGTTTTTCCAGAAAGCCTTAATCAGAGAATTTTTGTAAATCTATTTATTTATTTATATTAAAGTATCAATATTGGCAAAGTATGTATTCATTAAAAATTGATTATCAGGAATACATGGTAAAACATTCCTGAGCATGTTGCGTAGTCGCACTAAAATACAAGTCAGCTATTCTGTTGTTGTGGTATTCAGTCCTAAGACTGGTCTGATGCAACCCTCCATGCTGACCTATCTTGCGCTAGCCTTCACTTATCCTTATAACTAGCACAATCAACATCCTCCCTAATATATTTAGCGTATTCCATCCTTTCCTTCCTTTTCTGTTCTTACCCCACACACTTTCCTCTAATGCTAATTTTACAAGAGCCTCTTGTCTTAAAACGTGGCCTGTTAATCTATCCCTTCTCTTAGTCAGCGTCCTCCATATTGTTCGCTTTTTCCCTATTCTGTTTAGAACTTCCTCGTTTGTAATTCTATCAACCCATCTGATTTTCAGCATTCGCATATAGCACCACATTTCAAAGGCATCTATTATTTTCCTTTCCCCAACTCCTATCGTCCACGTACCATATAACGCCACGCTCCATACGAACATTTTTAGCAACAATTTCCTAATATCATACTTATACTATCCGTAAATAAATCCTTATTTTACGTGAAAGCCTTTCTTGCCTGTGCTATCCTACTCTTTATGTCTACAATACCTCTACCATCCATAGTAGTTACGCTTCCCAAGTAGCAGAATTTCTTAATTTCCGTCAAAATATCCCTTCCCAATCAATCATCCTTTGTTATTCCACTGTTTCCCATACGACACTCCGTTACCTTGGTTTTGCCTCTATTAATACTCATATTGAACTCTTTCTCCAGGACTACGTTCATGCCATTTATTATGGTTTCCAAGTCTTCTTCTGACTCCCCTAATACTTCAATATCGTCGGAAAAGCGTAAGATTTCTATTTCTTCTCTTTGCAGTATGATTCCTTTTCCATATTCCGTTTTAACTTTATTCATCGCCTGTTGTATACATAAGTTAAGTAGCATGGAAGATATACTGCATCCTTGCCTTACTCCTTTTTTAATTTCTGCTTTCTTTTCTTGATCTTCAATTCTAATTACTAATGAATGCTTCCTGTAGATGTTTCGAATAAGCATTCTTTCTCGATATTTTATTATTTTTCTCTTTAAAATACTTAATAGGGTGTTTCAGTTCACATTACCAAACGCTTTTTCTAAATCTACAAATGCCATGAACGTAGTCCGGTTTTTTCGTATCCTGTCTTCTAAAATTAATCGCAAAGTCAATATTGCTTCTTTTGTTCCTATATTCTTCCTAAAACCAAACTGATCTTCTCCTAACTCGCATTCTATTGGCCATTCCATTCTCGTATATACTATTTTCGTTAATATTACATCTCTTTACGTGAAACACCGGGTAGGATCCTTAAACCATTGCCCGGGGGCCCTAGTTAACCCTTGGCTACCTTGCTCTACCTTCCGCATCCGCCCTTTCCAATTCCTTTCCTATGGTATTAAAGGGGAGTTGCCTGTTTCAGGATCACCCTAATGTAGTCTGCTAACCCCCCTCCACCACAAAAAATAAATATTTTGCATGCATGGGATACTAAACAAATTGTTGTGTGCTGTTATCATCTATATTTGGTATGGGTATAATTATGTTATTTTATCATACAGAAATTGTTAAGATAATTTCGAGCATTTCCAAAAAAATTATACTTTTTGTGAACAAGTCACCCAATTTGTCAATTTGTGCATGTTAAGTAATTAAATTATTCTATCAATTTTATGATTCATTACGCGTTAATGTATCATATTTATTAGGGCATCCAGTAGTAATTTACGTAGCACTCATTTATTTTATCCGAAAAAATGTGATGCTTTCATAAATTGAGCCGGAGAAAAACGTACTTTATCTAGTAACGAAATAGAAGGTTGCTATTTTAATATAGCTTATTTTTAAATTATGTTTTAAAGTGTTTGGGAAATTTTCAGTTGCCATTATTAACCTTAAACGAAATCATTTTTTATAAAAAAACTTAAGTGAACAATACCTCGGTGTTATGCAGCTTCTTTCTGAGTAGCATTGCGCAAAGCATTTGTCAACCTATTGTCCAGACAATGATCTCACTGTGCTCCGCGAACGAAATTTCTAGTGGTTTAGAGGATAGCGTTCTACTATTCCTATTTTCCCTGCGGATTTTCAATACTGAGCTTACTAATGAAGTAGAAAAGGCATTTTTATTTCAATAATGATATTCAAAGAATGAAAAGTGACGATTCGAAGACAATCCCTATCGCCATTTTCCAGATCAGGATAATTTTTTTCTACAACAACTTCACCGAAAAAAACATTTAATATTTGAATATTATTATATTATTATATCAAACATAAGCATAAATACTGAGTTAATAAATAATGTAACAATTATACTGAAGCAAAACACTCGTCGTTGTGAGATATTACACCAGCTTAGAAGCATTGAATTCTTTTTCCGTATAACTGGAAAAGAAAGAAGCTACGAAGGGGATTTTTCACAATTAGCTCTCCTAATGCTTCATGTACTCGTTTAATTTTTTTTCATAACTCCTGAACATGTATACTTATTGTTTCGTATAAAAAGCGATTAAATCTAGAACATTTCTAATGTTCCACTCCACCTGTTATATTTTAATATACGGCACGAAACCAGTAACTTTTTATTTTTGAATTGCAAAACATGTAGAATAAAAAATATTTGCTTAGAACCGCTCGAATGTTTAATTTGAAACCAAACTACCACAAAACATTATAATAAATATATATTCATTAAAATTTATATTTCTGATTTGTTATGACCTTAGTCAAAACCTGAATTTTCTGATGTCCAGAGGGAATGGCAATAAATTTAGCTAAGATTATTATATAATTTTTTTTTTGATTTAACGAAATGGTACGTGTCGTAAATAGTTCAATGACAGATTACAATTATGAGGGCTTCTGTGTATTATCCTACTTCTCTGACGAAGCAGTTCAAGCAAATCACGTCAATTCCTCTTAATATGCCGTAAGCGATTTTGCATGTCAATAGAATCTCGCATTTACATACTAAAATTGGATAGATGATGATAGTAGTTTACGTGCATACGTACGTACGTACATCGTACCGAAGAATTCTTCCACAGCAGAATGTTCTAAAAATAAATGATCTGTAAAATTATTCTCTAGTAACACTAGTGAAGTTCGAAAAAAAAATTCTACCTATGAAACTTACTTAGATAAAAGCGTTAAAAACCTACTTAACATTTAATATTATCTGTCAGACATGACAGAAAACTATATCTTCGTTAACAATCAAATGATGTCTTAAATTCTACGTCATTTTACTCGTTCATTACAGGTTTTATCTTACCAGAATTATAAAATCAGTCATTTTTGTTTTAGTGTTTTTGTCACAAGTGATTTAACTTTGTATTATCAAACAGTTTTTGACGTTGTAATTCGTATTTTAGTAGTAGTCAACAAGGAAAAGTTCAAACAACAAACAGAAAAGTGAGTAAATAAAACAGTAAAAATTTAGGTTCATAGATAAACAAGACAATAAATAATTTGAAAATGCACGAACAAGAACATGGAGAAGTAAAATAAAATTATACCAGAATAAATATTAAGTAAGTTATACAGATTAAGTAAGGAAGTCAACGTATTATAATGGAAGTTCATTACAATAGTATTGAAGTCAAATGTAGACGTAATGATAATTAAGCTTCATATTCTATTTTACACTTCAAAACACTAAGATAGTAAAAAAATTCGTAACGAACAGTTAGAATTTCTCCAAAGTCTTGACTCTTTGATAAGAATTCGGCCTAAGGGTGATTTCAGTACTTAAATATTGAGAAAATCCTGGACTGTATGTATGTCTCATTTGATGACCAAGATGAGCATGAAACCAGTTAGGTATACGAACAAAAAAATATTTATACTGCTTTTAAATAGTTACAATAAACAGAAATGTTTCTAAGGAACTAATTTTCGTTATGTTCTGCACTATTTTCCGCAGAATAATACTTGGCGGTAAGTAGTAGTTTCATATTCTTTCACAAATAGGTTGTATGGATTTATTTTTTCGGTGTTTAGGGGGAAGTCAATTAAATATCTTTGCTCCTTAATACTGTTTTATTTTGGATAACAGGCTACATGAGGGTGATCCGGAAACAGGCAACTCCCCTTTAATAGCATAGGAAGGGAATTGAAAAGGGGGATGCGGAAGGTAGAGCAAAGTAGCCAAAGGTTAACTAGGGCCCCCGGGCTATGGTTTAAGGATCCTACCCGGTGTTTCACCTAAAGAGATGCAGGGAAAACCCTAGAAAACCTGAATCAGGTAGGTCGGGCATTGGGTACTATTCTCACGCCCTTCCGAATGACGGGAGACGAGTTTGCTGTTGCGTTAACGTAATGAGATTATTACATGAGATTGTAAAGTTTCTAGTATTATATTGATGGAGGTCCTCTTTGTTGACAAAAAAAACTTCAATTACGTTTAATTACTTACTATAAGTGAGATGCTGAAATGTTAGTATGTCAATTATTAAACATAGTTTGTAATCGTTTTTACAGGTTCGTCGGCAGCATTGGGGATTCGTACGGTTCTGCTTTGCTGTTGCATATGTTAACCAGTACCGTTACATTGACATTGCTCGCTTACCAAGCAACGAAGGTAAATATACAATTGAAAATAAGAATCGCTTAAGGTATTAAACGATAAAAAATTGTCCAATGTCAAAATATTCCGACAAATGCGCTAATTTTGTATCTATATCCAAATGTAGCAAGGTTAGTTTCTCAAAAAATTTAAAAATTGAACCTTTAATACAAAATACGTACTTTTAAATTCCATTATAATGTCATTATTGTATTCATTATTAATAAAATTATTGAAATAGTCTATACGTGGATTTCATTCAACTCCAAATTTGTTATTGAGATAAACTTCACAAACAACTGAGGGTAGTTTAGTTGATTTAAGGGACTATAGTCAGCGCCACATATATATAATTTCCAGGTCAAGTAATTGTCCCGATATTTCCTTTTTCGTCACTCTGTTACCCGTTTCTGCATCCCGATAACCGTCCACAACCGCATATATTTTCATGGCTCAGAAACCGAATATTGACAAATATTCGAAAATATGTCTTATATCACGATTATATTTTTCTATAGATAGTGATTATCTAGAAACAGTACTATTACTGGTGTAGGACAATAACTACTAAATATTCACAGAGATCAAAATTGCGTTCTTCCAAAATTGGCCTATGTATTGCAATAGTTACTTTGTTGAATCAAAAAAATTATCCTGTTTCAATATTTTTTGTAAATTATAGTGCACAAGTGAAAACTTGAAAAAAAAGTTATATTTTCCACATTATAATAAGTCATTGACATAAACTGTCTCAAAAATTCTATCATTGTAATACTGGAAAGTTACATTTTCCGAAATTGAGAAGTAATAAATAAAGTTTTACCTTATTATATAAATTCATAAATTGAAAAAACAAAGATAAATTACAGAAAAATAAATTTTAAATACAATTTTAAAATACTTCACGTCCTTTGTTTTTTTTTTTATAAAATACGTTCCTGACTTTTCAGTGTTTATAACTTCTTTTTGAAAACATTTGCATTCTTAAGGAAAGCCTCTAGTACTCTTGCAGGCAAAGCATTCCAATCCCTTATCGCTCTGTTTACGAAGGAATATTGCCCACATTCGTTTTTTGGTCCCTTTCCTTTATTTTGTAATTATGGTCATTTTTAGGGAAAAAATTAGTTACTTCGCCGCTCCCTTATTTCTGACCAGGCCGATTCGTCCGTGTAAGCTTTGAAGAGTGCCCCGTATCTAGCCTTTTTCCTCCTATCACCGAGTGGTTCCCATTTAGTTTCGCCCCCACACAAAACCCCATCCCGTTTCTGAATTTTATCCGGGGCATTGATGTGTTCCGCTCTGTAAGGATCCCAACTTGCTGCCCCGTATTCTATCATAGGTCTAACTAGAGAAGTGCCTTGGCCTGTCTTGTACTTTTCTTCAATGTCCTGTTTATGAAGTGTAACTCCCTCCATCCCTTCCTCGCTACTAAGTTTACGTGTTCGCCCCAGTTTAATTTCTTATTAAAAGTTACACCTAGATATTTACACGTTTCAACAAGTGACACTTTTTCGTTTCCTATTTTATATTCCCCGGGTATGACCATTTTCTTTTTAGTAAAAATAATTGTTTTACTCTTAGATGGATTTATTTTCATCTTATTAATTACTGTCCATTGATGTATCTTATCTAAATCTGCTTGAAGAGCGATTTCATCATCTATACTCTCTATAGTTTTGTAAATTGTGCAGTCGTTCGCGAACAATTTAATTTTAGAATCTATTCCCGTTGACAGGTCATTCACAAAAGCCAAGAACATTATTGGCCCGATACACTTCCCTGTGGTACACCAGATGTAATTTCTATAGGATCGGATAGTTCTTCATTTACCCGGACTCTAAGTACGCGATTATTCAAAAATTTCCTAATCCATTCAATTAAACGATTATCTATTCCCGATTCCTTAAGTTTAGCTAACAAAATATTGTGCGGCACTACATCGAAAGCCTTGGAGAAATCTATAACTACGGCGTCTATTCTTCCTCCGTTATCGACAATGTCCGCAAGATCCTGACACACCGTTGATAATTGGCTGTCGCATGAATATCCTGGTCTAAATCCATGTTGTCCAGGATATATCCATCCCCTCTCTTCCCAATGTTCCCTCAAATGTTCCACTATCAAGCGTTCTAATTGTTTGCACACTACCGACGTAAGACTCCCCGACCAGTAGTTGCAAGTTTCCGCCCTCGATCCCGATTTGTATATTGGCACTACTGGAGCGATTTTCCAGTCGGATGGAACATTTGTATTGTTCACAGAAATTTCAAATAGTCGTTTTAGGTACGTAACCATGGCTTCTCCCCCTAACTTAATTTCTTCTCCAGAAATACCATCTGGTTCTACTGATTTATGAGACTTAATTTTCAGAATATTTCGTCTTATTATGTTAGTTTTATGTTAGTATGTTAATTTAAAATTTGGAAGTGATATTTGAGATTGTGTCTCTACACGTAGGTACGGAGGTCATTTTGCCGAAAACTGATCTCCCTTTTATTTATCTTGTATAATAATATTGTTTTTATCTTCCCTTAGTGGTAGCGATGATTCTCCCTCCCCTTTTCTTCTCCTAATATATTATAGGAAGCTCCCCAACTATTCATATTAGTATTAAGAAGATTTTTTAAGTAATTTTCTTCTGCAATTTTCTTTTTCGAAATTAATTCTTTATTTAGTTTCTTAACGCTATTATTAATTTCCTTATTTTTACTTTTGGCGCTATGAAATTTCCTAACGTTTCTTTTGAGTGATCTGATTTCGCTATTATAGTATTCGGGGTCAGCATTTTGCTTCAATTGCTTAACCGGAAAGTATTTTTGTATTCCTTGGAGAATGATCGATTTAAAGTTTTCCCAGCACTCATTTATGAAACGACGTATTATTCCCGTAAAAATTTCCTGAAACCTAACACATCTACCATGCCGTATTGAAAAACTTTTTTCCCCCATTTGTTACCTTTTCCTCATATGTACCGTTAGCATGCCTGACCTCCAATACCACAGTGCAGTGATCATTTATCCCAGGAACAACTTCATAATTTATAAATAGTTCCGCTAATTTTACCGAGAATATGTCAAGCAATGAATTCATTCTCGTTGGTCCATTCGAAGCCTGTAAGAATCCCATGTCCCAAATAAGAGAATTTACAATTGTTTGGGCTAAGAATTGCTTTTCAACATTTCCTTTCCAATCAACATTCGGTAAATTAAAATCTCCATGCGTTAGTTGGCATATACTTTTCCGTCAACTCTCGTAATTTTAACAATGTTCTCAGATCATTGTTAGGAGGTCTGTAAACTCCGATAATTCACGTAACTTTTTAGTAATTTTTAGAAATAATGTCTACCCCTAGGATTTCGTGTTCATTGTCAGAAAATAGTTCCCGCTGTTGTAAATATTCTTTACGCATATGAAAATCCCTTCACCCCTCCCATCCCTGTCCCGCCTAAAATTATGTAATCACACTAAAATATTTCCCCATTTGAAATTTCACCAAAAAGCCATGATTCAGTACCTACAATAACATCCGGGTTATGTAAGTATACTAGATTCCAAAATTCTATTCCCTTATTTATTATGCTACTGCAACTTGCCTGCCTTCTGAATATTCGTCTTGAATTCCATATTGTTCCCGTTGTCAGGCGCTCGGTGCATCCAGCGGTGTCCGTCGCACTGTCTCCTCGATGACCCGGCGATGAAGATGGTCCAGTTTCCTTGAACCCGCCCGGTTCAGGTGAATTCCGTCTCTCGCGAAGTCGCCGTTATTTATCCATGCGTTGGGATCCACTAAGCCCACCTCTAAGCTTTTGCAAACCCAGTCAAGTCCTTCATTTGCCGCCCAGATGAACCTCTTCTTTGGATAACTCCGCTAAGTACAGCCTTTGCATATTTGTACTTGCACTTTGCCATCCTAGCTAGTTCGTACACTTCTCCAGTTACATATTCCACCGGTTTTCTGAAATCGTTCGAGCTTACACGAATGAGGATCAACTCTTCATTGCCCACTGAAAATGCCACTGTCTATTACCTTGCATAGTTCACTTGTCCTTATTCCAGGATAGCACTTAACATCTGCGTCAATCTCCTCACAATGTTTCCCACTGTATTTAAATATAGAGTCACCAAATACTTTTATTTTTGTATTTTTATTCTTCGTTGGTTCCAGATCTTCATTAGTATTTTGTGAACTATTTGCAGTCTCAAATTTCTGCACCCTTTGTCTGAATTCAGCGTTCGATTCTTCCAAATCTTTTATTCTTATATTGGCAAGACGCAATTCTCCCCTTATCGCTTGAATTTCAACCGTAAAATCGCAATTTTTGTTTCAGGAGAAGCATTTCCAATCTTCTCGCAACCGAGATGGTACCAGTTGCTACAGCCCGTTCGTTACAGATTTATTATATGAACCACATGTATTAGATGCTCCAGGTCAAAGATTACTTTCAACACCTCCAATAATTAATAAAATTGTTAAAATAGCAGCTGATATCCACTTCGACTTGGACAGTCCTTTACCGGGTTTTCCCGCTCTCTCCTTTCCGCCCTACACAGATTTGGGGGGACCATGGGGGATCGGAACCCGGTAAACTTCCAACCCGCAGCCCATCGTAACTTCCTTTAGAGACAACCTTACTCCACGACGACCAGGGATATTTTTGTTTATCTAATAATATTTCTTATTTCTAACGTATTGCTTTATTTTTAGATCGAAGCTGTTGACGTATACGCTTCAACTGTTCTCGGATATTTGTTCTACACCTTGGCACAAGTGTTCCTTTTCTGTGTCTTCGGAAACCGTCTAATAGAAGAGGTAACCACATAATGAATGAAATTATATGCTGAACCTTTAATATTATATGATAATGTCTCTATGATTTTATTATTTATGCACTTACATTAATTATATTTCTTTACAAGTAAAATTTACTAAATAAGATATAAAAATAAAAGTATTATTGTCACATTTACCGTCATTTGAATGCATATATTATATCCCAGTCGTATAATAGACTTTTGGCAATATCATTACTGATTGGCAGAACAAAAGTGATTTATATTTAATTAATAATGGGTTGATAGAGTAAGTAACCAGGACGTTCTAAGCAGAATGAGGGAAGAGAGATCAATATGGAGAACTTTGACCAAGAGAAGGGATAGATTATTAGGCCGCATTTTGAGACATGAGGGTCTAGAAGCAGTGTATGCGGTGAAAACAGACGAGGGAAGGCAATGATGGACTACGCTAAGCATATTAGGGAGGACGTGGTAGTAATGTAGAAATGAAAACAGAAAACAAGAATAATTTCTGTGTTATTACTTCTTAAAATAAATTTTCTACACATTACATCATAGGAGTCCAACTAAAGATTTACTTATTTCTGTAAACGATTCGTTTTGTTGGTTTAATAACACATTTACAAATAAATCAGTGTTCGCAAAGTCCTGTATTTTATTAACAAACAGGCAACGTGGGTTTCTTCATTTTTTATGATAAACCTGAGAGAACATAGCTTTTTTAAATTATACATTTGCATATCTTTATTTTACAATTTGTATAAAGACTAAATAGTGTTAAAAATAAATTATATGATACTAACCGCTCAATTTTAGTAACGGTAAGCGGTGTTGACCAATAAATGAATACAGTATTATACCAAATGCATGCTTTATATATCTTATATATTATGGATACTATACAACAAAACAATATTGTTCCTTCAATAAAATAATCGTAACGCAATTTTAAAATTTATGAATTGTGTACATTAAGTGAATTTAAGTTCATTTAATTTCAGGGTTTCTTAAAAATTAATTTGCTTTAAGAATAAAATAACGAACAGAATGTTAAAAACACAAGTAGGACGAAAGTAAAAAGTAGATATCTAGTGTACTGTATTCTAACGTAATATGGAATCGCAGTAGTTCTTTGAAAGACCAAATTCTCTCTCTTTATTTTTTTTATAAATGCAAGAAAATATTTTTGTAAAACTAATGAAACGTTTTGATCACAAAATATTATTTTAAACCGTGGAACATCAGTTAACCGAGATATATCAACTTTTTCGGTTAAGCCGTAAACACAGAGAAACCTGAGCTGGGTTAATTTTTTTATATAAAAACATTCCTATCACAAACCTTTACCCATAATTATTTACTATGTACGTACATACCGTGGTCAATGTTAGTAAAAATTTTTCAGTGTTTTGAATTACGCTTTATTTACCTCAAGTGTATATGCAATTGCTTTTTATTTTTCAAAATTGCCTGAAATAACTTAAATTTAATAAATGTATATGCTGAGGGAAATTTTAAATTGAAAATCCCACTTAAAGGTTTTTAAAAAGCCCAGAGGCCCATCTGAAATAACACTGAAATAAAGCCAATGGTTCAAATTCATGAACTTAAAAACAAGCACGAAAATGGTAAATATTAAGAAATATTTCTGTATTGGCTATTTGCTTCATATCTACTTTCTGTCTTGTTAACTACCGCGTTTGTACTATTTTCAGAGTTCTTCAGTCATGGAAGCTGCTTACAGTTGTCATTGGTACGACGGTTCTGAGGAGGCAAAGACATTTGTCCAAATAGTGTGCCAGCAGTGCCAGAAGTCCCTCATGATATCAGGAGCAAAGTTTTTTACTGTATCATTGGATCTGTTTGCTTCAGTACGTAAAACTTTAATTTCTATGGTATTTACTGGAAATTCCAACCAATATATGTTTACATTTAAAAGTTGACTTTGTTGCTATCTAATTATTTACTAGAAGATTGAATTTCTTGCACGCAATACTTGACTCATCCTCCTTGGCCAAAAAGCCGAACGTTTTGAATTCAACTTGAACTCCTGAGATAAAATAATAATATTAAAAATCTAGTAAAGGTTTTGAATGTTTTACTTGTCTTTTTTTGTCAATGTAAATTGAGTTAGTTGCGCTTTTTGACACTTTAGCCTATAGGTTATTATTATTATTATTATTATTGAAAAAGAATCAGATTACACAGTACTATCGTCACCATTTACATAAGGATAGTTTAACAGTATTGAACCTTTCGTTTTCCTTGAAGACGTATTATGTCACCTTGTAGGATTTGGTGATTTCTGTAAAAAATAAAAATATAGGTTTTACAACGACTTATCCAACTTCTTTAGGTGAAACCAAACGTTTACATAAATAATTTATTTAATGAATTTAAAAGAGGAAAAAATCCGATCGTTCTTGTTGTACAATTGTATACAGTATTTTCATTTTTTAATTAAATTTTATATCGGACTAATTTGTCATTTATGACGAGTGACAGTGTAATCTAGTTATCTTCAAGAGCTCTTGTAAATGAGATTATTGCTAGCCGAAGTTGTAAGAGGGAAATAATTTTTTTTTTCCGTGAGTGCCTTTACAGTGTTTCCAATATAAGTGGATTTCTATATTCAGTTCTGACGTTCCCCTTCAAATCAAGAGGAACCAATACACATGCTACTTTTCTTTCTTTTTACGGTGCTCGGTTCCCAATTCGCCATGAACTGTGTAATGTAAAAAATTCAAAGCGAACGGAACAACATATAGTGCAACTCATATTGGAACAAAGTTATTGTAATAAGAATTGTGATAGAAAAAAAAAAGATTCCGAATAATAGTTATTAGATGTTATGTGAAAAGATTGTGTTTGGTAAAACCAAGAATACTTTTGAATTGCGTTCAAGTTCTACTTTTCTCGATTTCAAATGGAAATAATATTATCTTACAGAATTTACAAAGGGGGAATTTTCCTTTAAACGATTGAATGACCTTCCCTGCTCGTATCATTTACGATATCAGAACAGTAACGTGTGCTTTTGACAAGTATAGATATTCAAGTGTCGTGGAAAAAGTAAATTTGAAATTCCTCGGTTCTTCTTAAAAGATTTTTCTACTCTGTTTACATTTCAGTAATTTTCTTCAGATAACGGAAAATGACAGGTTTAAAATTATATTACGATCAATGTGTTTGACTTGAAGAGAAAATATGTAGGTTGCCATGATGATTATAGTCTTACAAATACTTTCCTTTCATAATGTTCCAGTAGTTAAGAAATGATTTAATTCTGCAGACTTTGTCTTTACAATAAGCGCTAAAAATCATGCGGTGAAAAACTGAAATATTTTAGATATAGTATGGAATATTCTATAAAATTGTTGTTTATCTTTGAATTTTCATTCCTCGTTATTTAGCAAAATATAATAACGAAATGATGCTTAATTATATTTCATTGCAATTTTTTTTCACCTACCCCTCTTTATTTTACAAGCGAGTTTTCAAGCGCACTCAAAATTGATTATGGTATTGTAGTACTTAATAAAAATACATTTTTAAAGCTACAAACGTTTACAATATATAATTTGTAATAAATCAAATGGGTAGTGTTATAATAGGTTTCAAAGAAACAATCAGCAAATTAATTGGTTTACCTTGTTTTATTTTTATAAATATAATTTTTAAAATACACATTTGAGTTTATTTGGAATAAAAAATAATAATATTTAAATGGTATAGAAAATGTATTAAAAAGTGCGAGAAAGAAGTTAGTTGGCGAAGTAAGAGTAGCATTTCGATCAGAAAAGTGGTAAGTTAAATCCGTTGCCCGCTACGAACTCACATATGAAACTTTTATTTTTGTTTAACCCGGAAAATTATATGTGAAGTGGATTCTGTTCATTTCATAATTTATCTTAAAACATGATAATGAGAGTTACGTATTTAATATACACACTTTCCCGAGGCGTCGGTTCATGTTTCTTGGTAGTGTTTTCAATATAAGAATTATAGTTTGTTTCTAAAAGTTGACTTTAAGTATTATTTACTGGTGTTTAAAAGAAATAGATAACTTATTTATATATGTTAAGTAATTATAAAGTTAGTACATTGTCTAAATACTTCCATATTAATTGTTACGTTATATTATACCTTTAATTATTATAGGAAAAATGAAGTAGCCCAAGGTCACTGAACATTTAGTTAATTATGTTTTTAATGTTTGAAATAAATCACAACAAATCACAAGTTGTTTTCGAGTTCTATGGTGATACAGACTAAGATATACATTAAACTGTTAACTTTCACACTAAATCTCATCTTTATTGCGAATTCGTGTCTTATAAAACATTGTAATGAAAATATAACTTGACAATTGTCAAGTAAGTTGAAAATTTCTAGCACACATACTAAGAAATAATTTAAAGTTCTATGAATATAAAACAACTAATGTTAATGACTAGGATCGTAAGTGAACAGAATTTAGCGGATGATCAAATCCGTTGATTATTAAAATTTAAAAACAATAAATGAATCAATACACTTATACTCCATTGCAGCCGAGCGTCACAAAAATGCCAACAATTTTATGTTTAATATTCAAATGTATCTATTATAACTTTTTTATTCAAATCATACGTTTAGCTCACAATAAACTCTATTATTGTGTCCTGTCTTCATTTTCAATACATTTTTTCTCAGTCTTAATTATGATTTGGAATATATATATATATATAATTTTGACAATTAATCAGCAAATAATATTGAAATTTATTTCTTACATTTAGAACGTTTCGTCCTTAACGTGAACTTCATGAGGTTACTAGACAAAAATTTAAAAGTTATTATAATTTTGAGTAAAACTGTACAGAATATAAAACGATAGTTTTCAGTTAAATAAATAAAACTGCCATATATTTTAAATGGATACAAAGTATGCGATACTCTCTTGCTACAATAATTTAATTTTTATGTATTAATTCATTTTGAATTGTTGAAATGTAACAGCCTATAGAAATAGAATTTCGACCGTAACCCTGGCTGGATGAAGTCGATGATAAAACATTATCCTCATTTTATCCATTTAAAATGACTTTCTTATTTATTTAATTCAAAGCTATACTTTTTATATGTTATGAAATATTCTGTATTTAAATTATAATTGGATTTTAATTCCTTTTTGTTACCTGATGAAGTTCACAAATATGGACGAACTGTTGTAAATGTTATAGATAATTTTTAATATTAGTTGCGGACTAATTGGCTGAATTTTTTATTTATAATTATTACTTGAATTATAAGTATATGTGAAAATAAAAGTAAAAATACTTTAGGTCATGGTAAAAAATGGAATTAGAAAAGAACTTGGAAACAATTTTAGTTATATTAACAAACACGAAAGCAGCTTATTAGTTTGAAAATACCGATATTAGTCAATACAATTACACAGATACATAAAGACGTTTCGGCTCATTTTTGAGACTTCAAACGGAGATCTTACTTTTGGTGTAAAATTATTGAATGTATGCAAATATACATATACCTTTTTGTAAATTAGAGGTCGAATATATATATACTTTACCGTTATCGACGGTGTTAAAGGACGGTTGGAACATACAAAATTTGATTGTAAATAAAATTTTATTCTTGGTTCTCTACTATTTTTACAAGATATATGAACTATTGAATGCAATATAAATTTGACTGATGAAAAAATTTGTTTGTATATTAATATAAAAGAGTCCCAAAATTGTGGATGAAACGACGTAATATACCAGCTGTGTAGGATAATTTTGTTATATTGACTTTCGCTGTTTAATTGTAAAATTATCATTGTGAGATTAATTGAAAAATACAATTTTAAGAATAGTATATAGACAAATGAATTTGCTCATTGATTTTTTACAAATAATTGATTATTATAGTACTTTAACTTACTTAACTAACATACTGAGGTTATTTTGTAACTACCGCGTATGAAAGAAAATTCACAATTCGAAAACCAATTTTCTGACTTTAATTTTAATAATAAATAAATAAAAATACGGTTAAATAAGTCAGAAAATAAATTTAATCAATACAAATACAACGTTTCATCCAACTTTTTGATTTCTTTTGGTAAATTTTAAATGGATGAACTATTTGCATTATGTCAGAATTACCTAAATAAGCCCACCAAGTTTATTGTAACGTTGTATTTATCAAATACTAATTAAATTTATTTGCTGACTTATTTGGCCGATTTTTATTTATTTAAAATTCACAATTGATATTCATGTACACAGATTTCTTATAAATAGTATTTTAATGATTCTAAATATAGTATATAAGCAATATCATAAACGAAAGAAAAATTATTACAATAGTAAAGTTTTCTGAAGTTTGACATTATGTTTTATTAAGGAACAAATTAAAAATATAAGAAAAATTTCTTTTTACAGGTGCTTGGCGCTGTTGTCACATACTTCATGGTGTTGGTACAACTGAAATAAGAGCTCAGATTATTGACACACGGGAAGTTATATTTAAATTGGAAATATTTTTACAGCCAATCAAATATTTTACTAATTTATAGAAAGTTCATAAAGTAAATAAACTTTGACGTTAATTAGCTGTCGTAATTTAGGTTCCTTCATGTTGTATTGAAAGCTGGATCAGTCACGTACACTCTCATTTTTAAATATAATTATAAAACGTTGATGCTGGAAGTTCAACACAAATTAAATTAACACTTAAAAAATATTTCTGAAAGGTTATTTATATAATAGATATATTTTTTATGACTTTAGAATGTTACTTGATCGTCGTGAAAGCACAAAATACGTCTTTGCCAAAGCATTTCTTAAATACAGGAAATGGAATTTAATCTAAAATTTATATTAGTATGTATCAAATCACTTGTAATATACTCGTATTTATAGATTGTCTATGTACGCAAGCTGAAAATTGTCATAGACAAAATTTTAATAAGCTTTCTTTTGAGAAGCATTACATTATTATAATATATAAAGTTAAGTACAAATGCTTATATCTTAAATGTTGATAGGTGTGAACTATTCAATTGTGAAATTAAACGCAACAATTGTACCTTTGTTCTCACTTATTTGTTGACTTGTATTAAACAATAAAGTCTACGTATAATATTTGTTTATTTATTGTGCATTATAATCTTTTAAATTTTTATCATTATATGTGACCTAGCTAATAAAAGAAATAATTGTCTTTTTAAATGGAAGATGAGAATTCGTAAATAATGTAATACGATTTTAAAACAACAAAAAAACGTAATGAATGTAATTTTCAATCGATTCAACCGAATAAATCGAAAAATTGCGCCACTAATATAAAAAATATTAAATTATAAATTACTCTCAATTTACGTTGCACAAGTAAAATAAATCTATTTGTACTATTTGGCCGGGCTAGTTGTATAATAGTTTTGATTTATATTCCAGATGATCAACGAATGTCCCGGATACATATGTTTGTAAGGCATATATGAAAGCAATTATAAAATCAATATTTCTTGACGCCGTTCATTTGAAATAATACTCCACAAAGTAACAATTATTAATGACTTTCTTATTTCCTTAACCATAACGTTTTCTGTAAAGTGAGAACCACGAACGCCGCGAAACGTTAACTAGAACTGTTGGAACACTTATTAATAATTATGTTGCTATTAGGAGTCCTTTAGACACGAACCTACCTTCATTTAGAAAAGTCAAACATATTCATTTGTTATAGTGAATATCAAAAAGAGTCTTGCAAGTTTTACAACAAACACTATGTATTGAAATACGTACGTAGCAGTCATAGAATGGAAATACTTTCAGAGTTCCTGATATATTCAATTCGTACATAAAAAACTTTCTCCCTTTGCAGCTAAAGGTATTTATTGCACTTCCATTATCATTAGATACATCACTTACGGTTTTAATAATTCATCGTTATAATACTATCTAGATTATGTATATTTACTAAAACGTTAGTAAAGCATCGTGAAACATAACCACTCTCTCTATTCTTTATCACCTAGTTCCTTCAATTCATAAATGTATAAAGAAACATAACTGTTAATAACTAATTTAAAATTCATCATTCATATAATAAGTCTTTGGTAAACTTGGACCCAGCTAGTCAGATGACGTCAATTCAACATGAGCCCTTAATATCATTCGTCCCGAATATATGGGCAATTTACGGAGAAACTCTACTATGCTCAATATAACCATTAATTTATAATTTAATATTTTTAACATACATGATATCATCTGCTACGATACAGTATTTCTTTGCCAACCAGATATATTCACCTGCTTTTGAAGTTTCTTGACAATGGTGACTTAATACAGGATCATTATTCTTTTTTTTCGGAGATTCCATTATCCGAGTATAAAAGAGAGAAATATGGATGAGAAGCGAACCAGAGAAGGATATCAGAGAAGAAAACCAAACAAACACATTAGGATTATCAGAGAAGTATTAAAACAATAGTTGGACATTAATATATCTAATTATGTTCAGATCGCCCGAACGAAGGTCCTTAATTAAGACAAAATCATAATTTACCTTGTTTAAGTCAGATATTTTGAATTTTAAATTGTAAACCATGTCAACGTAGTTGTGTTAATTTCGTTTTCAATTTCTCTACAAATTGGCTGTATTATTACCATTCCAGACGATTATGGCCTAAACCGACCACAAACTCCTGTTTTAATAAAGATATTGACGATGATTTCTGATTTGATCTTAATTGAGGACCTTCTAATCAAAACATAGTTTATCCTTGTGAAAGTGACAGAGTGAAACGTGTAGCATAGAGTAAGAAAAAAATAAAAATAATTACTCCAATGTTTCGAACAGTAAGTTGTCAGGGAGAGGAATCAGATGCGAATTACGAGAGTCAGTACAATCATGAGGACGTCGAGTTACTAAATTCGGCTTACCCACGCATACAGCACCGGAATGAAGGAGCAAGGAATGGTGTGGAGAATATAGAATATAGAGTTGACGTCAGCTACAGGGAATTTTCAGACCTGGACTCAGAGTTATTGAGGAAAGTCAAACTTCCGGGTTATTGACACTCGTCTGAGAAATGTCTTTTCTGAGTTTATAATAATAGACTTCTTTGAACTTTCTTTTGAAATTATGTGATTGCGAACAGATCACAAAGACTTCCTCAAAACTGGAATCTATGATTGTGTTCCCACGAATGCGCAGTGAGTTTTGACTTTTTGAAATCAGCATGTAGGACGATCTTACGGCGTGTCAGTTATTCTGGCTGCTTTTGTCTCTGTTATTATAAGATGGCAGCTTACTATACGGCAACACTACAAAATTATCAAGAAATTAAGATGAACTAATAGAAAGTCTTATTATTGTTACAAGTCCTAGTAATGTAAACTATAATGAATATAGGGGTGATATAATAATTTTAATAATTAAAAAATGTTAAGATTTTATGATAATATCAATAAACAATTTACTTCGACAAAAACAACATATATACAATAATAATTACAATTTTTAATAGTTTCAATAACTACGCCGGCACTTATTTTCAATTATAACTACACATATATTTACAAAATGATTTATATTAATTACTTAAACACTAACAATTTTAAGACTCATCTCAGATCGAACTTTATGGGCATTCATATAGAAGAGATATTTATTACTCTAAACAAGGATCTGGCAGCAAACAGAAAATTACAAAGAGTTACAGATGCAGTAGTTTACCTAATCGTATTAGTGTAGGTTCCAGCTCCATCCTCGTCATTTCTCCAGATCGTCACCGCTCTCCAACAATCTCCTCCAAAATCTGTCTCCAAATTCCAACTCACCGCTCTCGCACCATCTGACCAATTCTCATCTCACCGCTCTCGACCACCAATCTCTCTAATTCGCTTTCTACCAATCTTTCTCTCCGCCAATCTGATTAATCTCAACATCTCTCAAATTCCTTTCTACCACCAAACTGTTCAATCTCATGACACCAATCTGTTCCAAAAGGTCTCCGTCTGCCTCTTTAAAACCTCGTTCCCATTTCTGCGACACCTATCACCAAGGTGGCAGGGATGGATCTCCTCCAATAATATCCATTGTTACACTTGTGGAAAACATGCCATCCGGTGCCGATTCTCACCCAGATTGGGAAATTCCGAAATCGGCGACGAGTTGTCTGAGCTTTATAGCCCAAGTGTCAACCGCTGTCTCCTTTGTTTTGATTTCGCCGCCAAGACCCGAGAAGATGTATTTGTTCGTTACAAAACGTTTAAACTTTCCATATCCTATTAGTTAATAAAATAACTATACAAGAATCACTTAATATAAGGACATAGTTACTGTAAATAAAATTAATTGAATGGTAGAAGTATGAAACAGAATGATTCTTAATTAAATTAAGGCGCTCCGTCAACAACTTTCGAGACCTCTTCAGTTCATTCTACAAAAAATAATATAACAGGTGAATATAAATAAATCAAATAATTACTCTAATCTGACTTAATATTATAAATATAATACAAAGAATGGCCAAAAGTCAGAAGTCGAATTATTTTATTTGAATATGTTTCGTCTCCCCGGACATTGCAGCAGCAGCACGAAGCATTGAAATATTTCTTGATAAATAAATAATCTTTTATAGTGTACTTAATTACAACTAAAATATTATTGAAATATTTATGATACTACTCCAACATCCAGGACCAAAATATGAGAAAACAACGCCAAGGAAACATCACAAAAAACCTATATTTTTGTAACAGATTCTTTTTTATTCAAGAATTACATTTCAAATTTTGAAGAAAGCATTATTAAATCATAATAATACATAATCATACATTGAATTTAAATGTTTTTCTATATATAGAATTTTTATTTGGACATATGTGGAGCTTTCTTGCATACTTGGGCATTTCAAATAAAAAAAAGATTCGTTAGTACCTCACATACAGCTTGTTTCATTCCATTTCAACGTCAACCCACCCTTATTGAAAAGCCCTATATGTCTAAAAATATTTCATTACTCCAATCAATACCGTGATTTTTTGAGTATACATGTTTCGTTAACATATTGTTTATATAACGGTTCTTTTAATTTACAAAATGTTCCTTAACTATGGTTTAAAGCTCGTGTTTTGTCTGGCCAATATAACAAACACTCAATTAAAAAAACATTGTATTTATCAAAATTAATTAAAATATTAATTAATTTAAATGATTTAAATATTACGCTAACACTGTAATGACAAAGTTTTTTTCTCATTAATGTGCGTACAGTGCAAGATGTATTTACAGCAAGTTTATAGAAGTGTTAACTTAATAATTGCATAAGTAATATTTTCATTTTGTTCCTATGGTGTTAAGAATGAGAGGTTACTTGTCTGCTTTATGGTGGTTTATGCTATATAATGGAACGCTATAGTGAAATATGATCATGAAAAAGTTAGATATTCAATACTCTTTCTCAACTTCAAGACTATTATTTAATTATGTATAATGATGTAATTATTGTACTTGAAAAATACTTTATAAATTCAAAGATCAACTGTGGCGTTGTAAATAATATCGTTGTGAAAAATTTAGGATTGTGTTTGTGTTTTAACTAAATTAAAAGTCTAAACTTTTTTGAACATGATCTTTAAAATTGTAGAGGTTACATTGATATCCTTAATTACAATATTTATTTTTATGAACTGGGATAAAGTGTGGAAATAGTGCCTTAATAAATTAAATTTGAATGATTTTTAAGGTTTTGGATAGAATAACGGCTAAGAATAATGTAAGTTGAATATAAATTATTCGTTTGTTGTCTCTTTAGGATTGGATATTTCTTTTAATTGTTTGAAAAATAATTTTTCAGGTTTAAAATTATTGTATTCAAAGTTCTATGAAAATTTTAGAGGGAGACATGGCATCTTACATAACCGAAAATTTGTTATATAAAATGTAGGTAAAGTGAGTCTAGAGACTACATTAGTTACCGTACTGACGTCATACAAGCTCCCCGACCAAAATTGTAATTGTCATTAAAATTATATCCCATCGTTTCGGTATGTATTAATTCAAACCTAGTTCAGCTTTGGATTTTCCTTCATTTCAACAGCAAATTTTAAAATAAATTCTACTAATAAAATTTACATTCAATAGATCTCTTTATTTCTTTGGACGGAGTAGAATTCAGCGTTGCTATTAAACTAGTTTTGTTCCCAAAATGAAATTAATTACATGCACAACGTAAGTGGTTCATATTCATACAAATGATACATAAAATAAAATATTTTACCGTGAATGACTATACTTAAATAGACAGGCAATTAATGATAAGTAGCAAGATTAGAAATGAAATACATGAGTACCTTCAATTATTGTGGAAGTTAGTAGAATTATAATTTCTTAAAAGCCATCACTACTCGATTAGAGTTGCATGAGCAGTGACGTCCAGTATTTTGAACCAAGAATGTAAAAGTTACCTATATATAGTTTGGGTTTCTGTGAACAGTCAAATACTATTACCATGACATTGTTTCAACACGGTGACAATAGTAAAATACCATTTGGTAAAGTTATCTGTGTTATCATTAAAGTAAAGATGAAAAGCAAAAAAGGCCTGTGTAATGAATGCCAATTTAATTTTATATTAAAATTTGTGTTCGTCAATGCAAGTCTTCGGAACACATACATTAAAGTAGTAGTACTATTTAATGACCACAATAAAACATAAAATATTCACTTTATTTCCCAAATTACTACTGTGAATCATGCTAAACATGAAAATTGATGTAACTAATGTTTTTTTAAAGAAGAGTTATAACTAACATCATAGTATTTTTTCAAAATAATGAAAGAAAATTGAGATAATTTCTTCAATCTTCATTTAATTTTAAATGGCTGTTTTTTAATTTAGATGATAATGCTGAATAACCATAGATTTTAATCAGCCACACCATTAAATGAACCAAAACTATATATTAAATTTTATTGCAAATTTTTATTCAATTTTGAATGATTATTCCATACTCATCTACAGTTTAAAAAACACAAATTAATTGAAACATTACAAAATTATAATGAATTTTTACAATATAAAAACAAATTATGTTTTAACATATTTTCAATCTTAAATCTACTGTCTTACCCTCAGTTGTCATTTAATACTTTTGTGTATATACGTAAATTTTAAATTTTTCGAGATATGTACATGATTCCAGATTTTGCAGGCCTACACAGGGTGTTTATCGAACTTCAGAGTTCCAGAAGTTCAAACAATTTTTCGCTGTGAGGTGATGCGTCCAAATTTTCAATACCTGAAAGATAAATTGAATGCACTGTTGGTATAACTTCCAATTATGTCAATGCTAGGAACTAAGCTAGCACTCTGTACGCTGCTCTGGACAATTTATCATCAATTTCATCGGAAAGATATATCAACCAATAGAACACGGGAAATATAAAGAATAAAGGCTTTTCTAGGGTGACAGGACATATGATCAGTAATCCACGTGCTTGAAACTCCCAATAATTGATGCAGGAGTCACTGGAGTCAGTGTTTTATAATGATACTAAAATAACAGGTGCAAAATATTAGTTAACCATTACATAATTCATCAACAGAATCTGGGTCCAAAAACTTGAAACATGAGCATTAATTCAAATCTGGAGAATTATATAGCCGCAGATATTTATGAATTTTTTTTTTCAATTTGGAAGCTCATTTGATGTAACTTTTAACAGAGGGGAGAGTTTATTGAGTGGAAGAATTACTTCCATTCAAAAATGAAAATAGAGGTACGATTTTACGTATATCGTCACAAAACTCAGTATTACATTACATACTGGAAAAAATTAAAGCGTCTGAATGCTAACTCAAAATTTGGAACACCTCTTATCAATAAATTGTCACATTTTTCATCCTTGAGAAGGGAAAATCCTTCAGTAACAGAAAATTCGCTCAGCATGTACAAAAATTAATATGTGAAATGAATCCCGATTTAATATATTTAGATTGATAAACACAATTATGAACATTTTGAACGTTATACACCTGAAAACAGTTCTGATCTAATCGATAGACTTACAAAACAACACTGAATTGAGAAATATCTAAACTTTTGACAAAATTACATGATTTTAGAAACATTTCCACGAGTAGTCAGGCATGTAATTCAAATCATGTCACTTTTTGGAAGAACTTATGTTTCCGAACTATTCGTTTCTGCAATGGAAATAATTAAAAGCTAGAGGGTCTAAATGACGTATTAACTATTTGGGTGCTACTTTGTAAGCAGAATTTGTTAAGCATCTAATAAAATGCAATTTAAAAAAGGAGTTCTTATTTTTATATCAAAGTCTATTTATTTTATATTACGTATATACAGTTATCCACTTCAAATAAGAAACGAGTAAGTATAAAATAATTTGGAGTGAATAAGCCGTTATTTTATTTTATTTTATAATTTGCTATATGTATATTAAGGAATAATTTTAAGCAATTCAATTTTCCAAGGATAACAATGCTTTCTTCCAGAAAAAATTCCTTAAGTTATATTCTTTGGAATTTATAGTTTTATATTTGATTTTACTCTTTCAGAAAAGTCATTGTGCGTGAGAAATTCTTTTTTAATTTCCAGTAAATTGTTGGTTCTACATCAAAATGTTTAGACCAATAGAAATTTTAGAAATCCTCATTGGAATTTGTCTTGCTGTGTACATATACAAGAATTGGGACAAAAAGATTGCTTGATAAGTAAGTAGAAAATTTTGATATTCACGCTATGAGGCTACTCAATTGTTGTTACTTGAATTTTTTTTGGAAAAGCAAACGTACGATATTTCATTTGTGCATCACATTTTTTCAGGCGACTTTTGTAAACAAAATCCATAGACGATGTTCGCACTACACAACAGAAATTCGTATTACAGCTTCTGTAAACCATTTGGACGATAACTTCAAAATAAAAATGAGCCATCAAACTTACAATAATACTTTCAGGAGGATTGTGTGAAGTATCATGTGCTGTTTAACAATTCTGAATAAATTCGTATAACTCTGTTATGTTTTTCCTTTCACTGTCATTTCATATGACATTAGGTAAATGTCTTAATAGGTTTCATTACAAAATATATCTAATGGGAGATACTAATCCACAAACGCGTACGCCAAGACTTGGCCCCTCCCCGCCCCGAACAAATACGCCCATTTACGCAACATAATATTCCGTCGATCCTTCAATGAAGCAATGTTAAGAGGATATGACATGAATCAATTATTTTTACATAAATGTATTACATTATTAATAGAATAATCTTATATCTACTAGCGCCTGTTGACTATTCATATTTTTTTACTGTAGTGCAATAAATAATAACATAGATCTAGTACCTGCTTTACAGAATTGAAGGAGTAGCTAAGTAAAAAGGTGGCTAGTACAGTTTTCAATTTGTTTGGCTTACTTCGGAGCCGTTGAATTCATGGGGGAAGCTTTCTGAACAGTGTTGTTCCCTTATAGTGTACAGTTTTCTGTGTTATTATATAACATTATACATAAAAAGTTGTTTTTATATCTGGTGTTAATTCTGTGCAAATCTGAATTAGTAGTGCACAAATTTTTATTGTTAATCACTAAGAGCATTACTGACTTGGGAGGGTAAGTATGCCTAATTTTTTGAATAATCCTCTACAAGATGTTCTTTAGTTAATAACTCTTTTTTGGACCATAAATGCCGTTTCTTTTGCTGAGGAGTTCAAAAATATGTCATAAGACAATATAGAATTAAACTGTTTATTATATTATAATTTTCGTGTTTAAATGCCCATATATTAGATAAAATTCTTTTTTATTTAAGCTTACATAGAATTATATCAATTTTAATAGTAGTTACATTTAAATACTTAAGTACAGCTTTGTTTCTCTTAGGAATTGGCAGGTTCCTCATAGTTTCTTCTTCTCCCAGGATTTTCTGTGGCGACCAGTTGCTCAGGATCTTGCGTCATAGTTGTGTATATACAGCATGAGAAGATGTGGGAAGTTTCTGTAATAGTTGATTGATATGCTCTTTCCATATAGTCAAAAATATTAACAGCGCAATTTGCCGCGAATATTTTATCATAATATTTCATTATTAATGAATTTTTATCATTCAAATATTTATCATTTGGTACCACGTTTGATTCTCAAAATGAAACTCATTTAAACAAAGTATTTCAAATGAAATCTATTTTGAAGATGAAACAAAAACTGTCATGACGTAGTGACGTCCTTAATGGTTTACCGCATACCCATAAGTTATTATTGAAACGGTATGGCTGTTTTAAGGTAAACAATTTTGTACATTTGTTTCTGAGTTAGTAATAAATTGATTTGTCAGATGGAAGATTAACGGTAATATCACATTCACATCGACTGTGATTAATATTTCCTGAATCAGTTAACCCATACTATTTTAAAACGTTAAAGAATATATAATAATGAATGTAGTGTATTAATTAAATAAAATTTGAGTCAAGGGTATGGTGCGAGTCGAAATATTTTTCTGAATATTTGTTGTTGGCGGAGTCTAACAGCTTAACAGCAAAATGATTCTTGTGAAATAACTCCAAATCCTTGACAAAGTGTAAATGATTTAAAAGTATTCCCACCAAGCCGTAGCGTGCAGCTAAATATTAACTTCACTAAATTACAGTCACAATATTTTTGACGAATTTAGTTAGTATTTAATTATTTTGGGTTGAGTGGGTTTTAGATATACCACAATGTTACACTTAATGAACTGAGGTTGTTTGTAAAGTACTCTAAATATTAAATTGGATCTTCTCGATGGAACAAACAAATGTTTTACTGGTAAGGGTGTGATTATTGTGATTTATCCTGTTCTTTTTCGCAGAGTTAATTCAAAAGTATTCGATATAGTTGTAGGAGGCTAACGATAGTGTAATGGGAAAAGTGCGTTAGACGGCGATAAAAGTAACACCATTTTCTCAACACACTTTAAGGAAGTTTGAACGTTTCTCGCTCGGCCAACACTCTACGGCAACTAACTTCCAGCTGTGTGGAACCAGACGGCCGCCGACCTGAAACTTACTTTCATTGAGAGCTTCCAATACGTTAAAACGAAATCATGGTTTCACTGACTCCTTATGTGTATTAGCATCAATAATGAAGATCTCCATCCATTTACTCCAGGTTAACTCAAAATTTTTTCAAGTATTTACATAGTAAGTCAACATTTTCCTCTCGTCCATATACTTTTATTTATTGAACGTTTAGAGTCGCGTCAACCCTGGGGTCAATATAATTTTTATTTGATACTATAATTACAAACCAATTTATTTTAAAAAACAATAAAAGTCTTCAATTGAATGTAATGTTTTAATAGTTGAGTAAATTAACAAGTCTGTTTAAAATTTGATATTATATTTAATAATAACAAATTAAGCTTTATCTTCCTGCTCTGTCAAATATACATACATTTTACACTAAATTAAAACTGAATAAATTAAAATAAAATAAACTGATTCCTTTTCCTCAGGGGATAGCGGGTTTAAGTACCTGTTGTTTAATTGGAACACAATTGTTAGAGGTGACTGCTGTGGTATTTATGGACGGCTGTGATGGGTTTATTGTTTAATGGGTAACGGTGCTCAGGAATAAATTCTCACCGACTGCCAGGAACTCTCTGAAGTCATTGATGTGGACCCGCTGTGTTGGCTTCCGGAAACTTGAAGACTGGCAGAGACCTTTGATAACTGCAATCCACGGATCGTCGCTACAGTCTCAGATAGCATCACCACATATTAAATCTTGTGAACCATTTGCTTTCGGAAATTCCATTAACAAGTTTTCCACCCACCTCTAAACCTCGGATCTCCCCCTAGATATGAATTTAGCCAGAGTTTAGCCCGTAATACGGGAATCACATGTTTATAGTCAAATTCTTGAAACCTCACGCACTAGGTCATTTAATTGTTCTGTGGGAAAGTTTCGGACGTGTTAAAATGTTGATATTAAGGCTTATGCCCTCCACGGATTTATAATCGTCAACTTCCCAGCAGCGGCTTCTAATCCTCTTTACAGGCAACTGATTATATGGTTAGTGTTCGACTAAGCCCCTGGTACCTAAAGTGCATTGACCCCACGGGTTCGAGAGTTCAGAAAATTTAGTTTCACAAAACTTGATTCATTTAAAATGAAATAAAACCTATTAATTTATTAGCCACATGTTTACTACATCTTTCATTGTACCTGTAATTAAATTAACTTATACATTCTTCAAGGAACCCCTATAATTAGGCAATGATGAATGTGATTTAGTAAATTCACGTTAGTATGTTCATGTTTATAATAGATGGATAAAGCTCGCGCCTGGCAGAGTTGACCAGGATGACTGAAATGTAAGAGAAACGCGTATTACGCGGATGCCGCGTGTTCGATTTTCGGTTTGACATAGATTTTCCATCCTCATCCTTTCAAACAAGTTATGTTATGACGACACATGGGACCTATGACCACACTGCATGTCGAAGAAAATATTAATCAGAAATAAATGAATGAGTAATATTATATAGATAAATTCTGAATAAAAACTGAATATGGCGGTTATAAGTATGACGAAACTTTGAAATAGAGAATCTATATCTAAACCGCAAACAACTTAAGGTAAATGTATTTCTATTCATTTTAATAACCTCCTTCGTTTCATATCGTCACAGCGTCTGAGAATTCCATTATTTATTACATTTAACGTTATAGGTGAGACAATATTATTAAAGAATGAATATAATCATAGCATTACAATATTCTGATCACAATACTGTACGAAAATGCTATTAGTAAATTGCAGAAGAAAATATAGCAGAATTTTTTAAATTATGTTTTTAATATAATGTGTACAGATAAGTTGTTATGAAATTTGCCGCACATATAATAAATCTATACGCGCTTATTTGGGTTGTTCATTAACATAGAAGGGTCGATAAAGAAAATAAAAATTGGAATCTTTATTTCTAGTATATAGATTTTCAGAAGAAAAGTTCATCTTTTAAATAAATTATTAATTTGGTTATGCTCTACAAGAAATTTGTTCATAAGAATTAACTATTTCAACCATAAATTTATGAACGTAGCTGTTCTTACTAACTCTTATTCTGTTGTATTTACAAACCAGCAAATAATTTATTTACATTAATTTTAGGCTTTAACAGTTTCTCTATTTATAGGGTAAAGCCTTCTTAATATATATTTGTCCCACTTATGAAACGTTTGGTATTATGGTAAGTTATTTTCTGACAGGTTCCTGATAAAGGAATAATTATGTCCCTCTAATACTCAAACTCCCATTCTCTTCTCAAATACATATCTCATTATTAACTATGGCCAACGGACTCTACTTCAATAATCCTACTTGTTATTCACTTAAGTGCGATACTGAGAAAGGAACATAGAGAAATCGGTATCAGGTCGGTCGGGCTATTGTTCCTCGTCGTTCCGATAACTGTACCAATGGGAATAGTGGGCAGCTGTTACTGTATGTATAACGACCCGGAGCATACACCTTTCAAAACTGACATGATTATTTCGGCTTATGGGAAATTTAATTCAAAACCAGAGAATGAAGAAGGAAGAAATTCAGGTAGTTAGGTTTCTCTTATTCTTCATTTTTCACCTCATAAGGAGAAAACGCACCATGTAAGTATCGCGGGGATTAAAACTTCATTCAGAGGCCCTACTTTTTGTCTACACGAACTCACATATTCAATGATGTAGTTTCTTATAGGCTAGTTAGAATTCTCGGGCCACGGCAAACGAATTAGTTCATATGTCTTAGAAAAAAAATTGGTTTTTGCACATTGGTATCGTAGGAATTGTTGTATGTGGTCTCCAAGTTGTTGACATGTTGCACAAATTTTATTTGGTTCTGTTTTGATAGCTTTGTAATAGGCAAGTACCAGGCTGATTGTAGTTGGGCGAGGCGGCAACTTACCGATCGTGGAAAGAAGAGTTCCTCGTGATTGATTGACTCAGCGGGTCACTAACCTCTGTCGTGTGAGAGGATGTTCCGTTCAGAGGATCACAGTAGATCACGTGTCTGATACACTATTCTGTTACATAGCCAGTGTTTTCTACAAATGACGTGGAGGTGTTGGAGTGGACTAGTAAATGGCATGGTTTCTGTTGGTTGTAACACGACGCCAAGAATTGATCGGCCGGTATTCAACAGGTAGAATTTCAGTTTCACCGTGTACGTGACCGCGTGAAAGCAATACACGGAATGTAGAACGAGGCCTGGCTTCGTTTATTATCGATAGTCAGATGACTTTGTTAGTTGTTACTCTGGCCGCTTTATGCTGACCCCACTTTCTGCCGCATACAGCCTGAAGAAGACCGGAGTTCATTTCTGGACTATTTTCACAGTATGTATTGCTTAACGTGATCTCATTCCTACAGATAGTATTTGCTATTGTATATGGGGCAATTGTGTAACAAAGCTAATTTCGAAATTTTATACCTCAAATCGGAATACAGTAAAATCATTTCGAATATTTCGTGAACATTCAGGAATTGGTGCAGCAACTGTAATGAATTCTACTATGGTAACTCGGTAGGTAATTGCAAAAATTTTGCAGTCTAAATACTTTCTTGGTTTATAGTGTCGATAGTTATGATGTCTTATGTCAATTACTATATTCGTTTGGGATTTTGTTATATAGTGTGACGTGGTTTTTATTATTTATAAATATATTAAATATTAGTTATGTTTAGATGGGTGGGCGCCAATAAATATCTACTTTGAAATTTTAACAGTTTTTATTCTAACAAAACTAAAAAGCAAGATTACAATATTTAAATTTAATCAATTTAATTTTCCTAGCTGAGCCTTAATTAGAAATTATATTGCAAGAGACTTCGTAAATACAATCTACTTTCCCTCAGGGTTGTATCACGTGTTTATACATATAGCAGAGTGAGATTATTGCCTTGGTTCCTTACTGTACATGCGTCTTTCCAAGTTTCTTTGTTGACCGGCAGTCCTGGGTTTTACACAAATGTAGCTTCCGGGTCAGCATAGAGGCAGGCAGCAAGACTCAAATTTTGGTG
The DNA here is from genome assembly GCA_034510155.1 of Eucriotettix oculatus. Taxonomy (NCBI): domain Eukaryota; kingdom Metazoa; phylum Arthropoda; class Insecta; order Orthoptera; family Tetrigidae; genus Eucriotettix; species Eucriotettix oculatus. Next base: position 68,325,221 of record CM067377.1, read on the forward strand.
TAGTTTCCTTGTTGTCCTTGCAGCCAGGCCGCTTCTCCTCTTAGCTCTCAATCGAAGTCAGTCAGTCGTTCCGTCCTCTCACCTCCGACTCTACTTTTTGAATCCTTTTACGAGGTCCTTTCTACCTCAAAACTAACTTCTCCTCAAACATGGTTCGTCTCCCTGCTCTTTCTATTTTTCCCAGGTCCTGCAATGGGGTTGGCGTTCCTACCCTTCCTCTCCAAAAATTCAAATTTTGGGAGGGGCCACCCTAGCAATCCTGGGGGAACTGGGTTTTTTTCGGTGAGACGTAAATACCTTTGAGACAAAGAATGCACCCGTCAGGCTACAAGTTATTGTTTTGTTTGTCTTGTCTGGTTTTTCCACGGAATAGTGCCTGCCTTGCGAATACCTCAGGACCTTTCCTCTACAGAATTTTACACAAAATGTTAACTTAATTTATCTGAATAAAACAGAAAATAATCTGAAATTTTATACGCGTTACAATAGATTTCTTATCTTGTGTTTTCTGACAAAGGTTTTTGTAATTTATTCCACTGGATTTTCGGTGGATACAGAATTAAAGCCAGCTTATTTGGAATATCAGGGTGATTAATAATGCTTTTAATACCCCAATGAGTGGAATCTTTCAAAAGCAACGAACGTGTTTGGTGTAGTTCACAATAGAATCGTAGTTAAAGTGTTATATATATATATTCGCGTGTTGTATTCAATAAAGGATTACTTGAAAGAAGAAGCTCTGTTGCCCGCGGAAATAGAGCCTGAGGCGACGGTTTAAGTGCTTCCTGCCTTAAGTGCAGTCTATTCCACATCTTCACGTACGCGCTGATATTGCCAGGAAGCAGAGGAAACTCCGTTATACAAACTGGGACGTCACATCCGTTCCATATTTGAATTCTTCATTGATCGCTTCTTTATAAGCTTTATTTATATGAGAACAAAGATTGTTTGGTTTCTAATGCGTATAATATAATCAGTTATGTCTTAATATAATGTTTGTAGCCACAGCTCCTACGAGTTAGCACGTTGTTAACCCTCCGTTAGGCGCGCCTTACATTGTAACGCGGTTAGGCGCGCTAGGTCCAGCGGACCTCGTTTAACATTTACGTTTCTGAACACTATTATGAATCAATTAGTATCAATTTGCCTTCACTTCATTTACACATATAAATTCTACACACAATTAAAGTTTTGATTGCTTAAAACTGTAAAATACACATTGTTAATGAAGCTCTACTAAAGATAAAATTGTAAGTTTTATATTTCACAAACTTTGGTATTTTATGTCTCCTGAAAACATTGAAACCCTATTTTGGAAACAAAACATCTTTTCGAAGCCTTAAAGATCAACCACCCAAGAGTGTTCAAGCGATTAATTATTAAAAATGCAGTCAAATCTTTACATTATTAAATTAGAATATAAATTTTTAAGGTATGATTTATTGAAAAATGATAACTTAACATCCATCATATATAATTTCGATAAAATAAGTAAATTATTTAGAGTATGTGCCAACTGAAGAACTGAAGGGGGAGGCCAAGGATAGAATACACTAAGCAGTTTGGAAAAGATGTGGGATGAAAAGACTTGCGCAAAATGATTGCACAAGGCTAGTATTAGGACGGAATACCACAACAACATGTGCCAACTTATTTCGAAGTTTCGTCAAAACATTCTTTTCATATTATTCTAACATGTATACGCAAACTAACAAATCATTAAACTTTTCACAGCAGCAATAATGAGTTTTACATTGTTTATAAATTTCTTTGTAGCATGGTCCAGTGTTTTCTCTCATATATTGGGAATTGTCTAGTCGTTGCCTCTTCGTTATCTTCAGTTTCCAATTTATCCAACGATTCTTCAGTATCGTCTTCCGCCATAACATTTGAGTCACAGATATCGTCTTAAAAAAATAAGACTACGAATCTCTTCTATATGTCGGGCGTTATTCAAGTTGTACACTTTTTTACTCATATTGCAAAACTGTTCATAATCTCAAAGAAAGTTATGAAGGAAGAAACCACGAAAAGTAAAATGAAAATAATCTTGAATATTCGTCAACGATTTCTACGAAAATAACTCAATAATCATAACGTACCACTGCAAAGAGATAGAGCACAAACTGTCGGGAGTGGGCGTAGTAGGTCCGCTGGACCTACGGCGCGATTCTTTCTCAATCATAGAAACTACGGCTCTTCTGGAATGTGACCTTGGCAGACCATTGTAAACAAATTCTGTTGGGATGTCATAACAGACGTGGCATTCCAAATATAAAATAAATTGAACAGCATGGGTCCTCTAGACCTACCGCGCCTAACCGAGATTTAAAGCGGTTAAAGAAGAATTAAAGTTGCATATTCATGAAATATAAATTAATTTGTAATATTGTAATTAATTTTTTTTTATTATTTTGAAATTTTTTTAAAAAAAGTACAGCAAACAGGAAGAAACGTTCAATTTTTGGATCAATAATGTAGGCAATGCCACATCATCCTTGATAATTGTTAATTAAATGATTTTATTAATTGTTAATTTAATGTAATTGTGAAGCGAAAGGGAAAGTGATCACGTAACACAATGACGTCACTCGTACTAATTTTTTAATGCATCTGTTAAACTTTAAACGTCCTATAAAAATTATTAACAAAATATACTTAAAATTTTTTGAAATTTCATATGTAGAGTTTCAATAATATTGCAGCTGCTTTTATACGTTCAATATCAGCCAGAGTAGAAAATAGGAACTGCACGTTTTCACCATTGAATTACTCAATGGCGGGTCGTGAGTTTTTTTGAGCCCTGTGCAACATCGCCCCAAGGAACGGTTTTTACGAGTATAATTAAATACGATTTGATAATTCTACAACGGCTACAGCGTTGATAATTTTCCACGCCACTTAATATGCAAAATTTCTAATTTTTAAAAGCTTAAAAATATGAAGCTAAATTGGCACTAATTACTAACACGAACGTATTTTTGTTTTGTACGTATTTTAAGTTAATTTTAGGAAGATGCAACATATTGTGGCAATATCATACGGTAATTTTCTGAGAATTATGAAAGTCTTTGAAATTACTCCCTTTAAATGATTTTTATTTGAAATAACCTAATTTAAATAAACCACAAGTCCATAAACAATAATATTTTTATTTATTCATAAAAAATAAAAATTGTATTCTGATGAAGCCACTTCTGTGCACTACCCGGTGTTTTTTTGTTGGTCATATAATTGTTAGTTGGACGGACAGGTGGAGGGGGTGGGAGGAGATGAAACGAATCACTGTGGAAGCGCATTTCTCATACCAGACAAGGATACTATGCAATAAAGGACGTAGCACACATCTATTGAGGAAGTGGGCTAGAAGGCAGGTATTTTAAAGTTTTTCAAATCGAAACAGAAATTTACACTATTAAAAACTATTATTATGAAATTGCTTATAATTATGAAACAAATAATTTATATTAAATTAATTCATGCACAGGAGAACATATGCACCAGCCGCCGGTGGAATTACGAATTACTTCCGTTGTTTAAGCTAATGAAAACACGTTAAATAGCATGCTTCTAAATTATTTTTTGAATTGTATATTTTCAGCTTATCCGTAGCTCAAGATCCCCAAGACCGGGATTGTTGGTTGTTTTCTTTTTGAAAAGGGGGAACCGCAGTTACTGTTATATCATAGTGATACAAAAATCATTCTGTGACCATGAGAAATTTAACAGTTTTATATATTTTAACATAAGAAATAAATATTAAAATTCACCATAGCATAAATAATTAAATATTAAACATATTAGGTGAAAACTAAACAACTGGTCTAGTGTTCCATGTAGCAGCGTGATCAACCGCAATTCGTGGGTTGATTTACGTCGTACATGTAAGAAAGAATCAGTGCGCTGGTATATTTAATAAGTAAACATGATTATTCACGTTTACTCAATTATTACTGAATTCCAGCTGCGTAATAACATATTCTTTAAGTTTTCCAGACAACCTTCATTAGCAAGATTATACAATACTTTAAAAGAAATTCTCAGTTTTTATACCACTTGGGAGACAGTTATTTAGGTTTATACTGAATTTTTTCTATTCGATGGCTCGTGTAGTGGAGATGATTTGTGTCGTTTATGGGAAATTTACAGATGTTACGCCAAGCGAGCTTAAATATATATATTGTAACATGAATAGTTACGATGAACAATGCAGGCCAGCTTGCGAGTTGCAATTGTTGAGGAACTGACGCAACCCGGGCCAACAATATGGTCTGGCGAGACGTTGGGAGTCGTCATGAGGTGATTGGAGAAGCAGGTTGTGTCGGCGGGACGATGAGAGAATGACCACGCCCTGCAGATATAATTTTTTTTATGCTCTGATTGAAATTAAAACTACTAAAATCAATTTTTGGTGTTTTTATGAAAAATACCTGGCGCCCTAAAGGAATTAAGAAATCCTCGAATACGGAGGAACGACGGAGCTGCTACAATATATATATATATATATATATATATATATATATATATTCTATTTTAACACTTCAAGTATATAAGGACTTAGGTTTCGGCTCGTTTCTGTTCGAATATTTGCAACGCGTGACTGGAGCGACATTACTTTACTAATCCGTAAACTACCGAATGAATATAAGCGGTATATACTATTTTTGTCGTCATTTTCCTAGATTATTGCTCTTAACGTATATATTATTATTAACATAAAGGTTGAGCTCTATTTTCCTAAAAGTTTAATTAAGTGTTCATCCAATTTTTATTATTTTCACATTCATGAAAAGTGAAAGAAATTTCGGCATAAGGAATTGTGTTTGCAGAAACAGTAGAAATGTTTTTTCTATTGATTAAGATATTTTAATAGCAAAAAACTATAAATTCAGGTGGCTCATGGCAATCCCTATTATCACCTTTAATTTTTCGAATCTGTCTCCGTAATGACTAAATTGGTATAGTCCCACAAAGAGAACTGACTTTTGGGGATTGAAATATTATGCATATGATAAAAAGTAATGGACTCAGAATAGAGACTTACGTATAGAAAACACAGTTATAGTTTCCCACTTACGTATAGAAAACAGAGTTATAGTTTCCCATCCTGACACATAGATGTTACCCTCCGCATTTTACGATATTCACTTTTCGCCATGTTTTGCAGTCCGTAGATGGTGAACTATCATGATAAATGTACAGGAAGAATGATAAAATAAATTAACAGTAGCATCGTAACATTGCTATAAATGTCGATTAAGCGAATAAACACACAATCTGCCAATTAGTTTGAAAACAGCTTAATTATTCTACTCAGACGCATAGATACATTACACATTTTCGTACACAATTTTGGGACTACTTCAACAAAAATGGATATATAAACAAGTCCCATGACTTGATGACAAAATGACGTAATGAATCAGAGTAACTGAGTTGAATAATAGTTTTTTTTCTGGATTATTGGTAGTTTGGGTTTTTGTAAAATTATAAATTTCATGGAATTGGTGGAGTTATAGGCCCCAAGCATTTTGTCATACCCAATAAATCCCCGCCCCTTTAGATTAGTTTAAAAACTTTATTTCAAATGAAGGATAATCTATCACTAAATTAAAAATATTTTAGTAATTAAATATTACAAGATATTCGTGGCGAATGACGTCAGTGTTGTTAATGGGCGTGGTTTGTTCGCCACCGTGGTATGACGTATACGTTTGCGTTAGATTCAATCAAAAATCGCACTTATCATGATTTAAAACGATAAGTGTGGACTTATAAAAACACAGTTCAATAACGGAAACGTACTGTATTGATAGAATGACAAATTAATGGCATGAAAATAATAAATTTCTGTTGACAATGTGTAAATAGAGCTTAATAATCTATGAATTACACATTATAACCATTACGTTTAAATAAAACTTTTACTGAAGTAGGAAATTAATGAACAGAAATTGTATAAAAGCAGGTTTTTCGTAATTAACGAATACTATAATGGGAATTGCATATTAGTCTATAATATGATTTTACGTTACAATATTTAATTTGATTAGAACCTTTGAAACTATTATTGCTATCTGTAGTAGACGCGCAGACACCAAAATGTACTCAATCTCTTTGGCGTCGCTGTATATTTTTGCATAGTCAGATTTAATTAACGCGATTCGCCTGGGGTTAGATTAACGATTGTGATACTAACTAAGCTGTATCATCTTGCAAAATGCTGTGACAGTGATAATAACATCTCTGTTTTTATCTTATTATATTACGCGGTTATATTTTACTTTCAAATTCGAAAATTAGGTTCCACGTTTTACATAACTGGGACAGTAGCAAAAAATCAGTTAAGCAGTAGAAAAAAATGCAGTGCAAACTATTATTTCTAAGTTTACCTTCTTTAATTGCTGTCCTTCAACAGCACTTTACGGACTAAATAATCTTATTAAAAATGTAATTTATTTTGTTGATAATGATTTTTTAAAATGACAAATAATTAGAACCTGTGCCAAAGACATTACTACGTTCGGATTAGTATCACTGATTTGAATAATATATTACTTAAAGTTAAATATTTTTGTATTTTAAAACGGTAATTTCAAACAAAAATGTTGTCTGGAAATAGAATTTTGGACGTTGTGCTTATTGCTATTTTAGCTATTATTGTGTATGCTCACTTTGGAAAAAGAAGATGAACCAATTAGAAAATTATATCAAGAAATCATTATTTGTAAGTAAAGCTGTTCGACTATTTAAATACTGAGTTTTATGTTACAGTAATAGTTGCGCTAAGAATTAGAAATTTCAACCTTAAATCCGTTTTTTTTCCTGGTTTCGGACAATATATTAAATACAATTTTATTCGAGCAAGTTGGTTCTCAAAATGTTAAATTTGTATGCGTACCATTGGTTTTTATTTGAAATATAAAATTGTTACCGTTTTAAATTCAAGTTAAAAAGGTATTTTAATTTTTTTTATATAATCCAGTAGTTATAAAACTTTCTATCAGTAACTGTTAAGGTAGACATATGGGTATTTTAAATTCCAATCTATGTTTTATGTATATATGTAGTACCCCAAAGATAAAACAATCTTGTTACAAAAATTTATAGTTTTAAAAATAAAATACACAAATCATAATAATAAAAATGTAGAGTTATGAAAACGACCGGAATAAATACCTGCATACGTACCAAGTTCGTAAAAAAAATATTTCAATCACATGCGATACATACCACTTGAATACAAGGTTTTGGGATACTCCGTAAAAAAAGTTGGTAGGCAAACATTATTTCCGTATAAATGCAAAAAATTTATTTACTTAATCGGAGCCAGGCAACTTCTTCGCTCATTTAATGTTCTCAAGAATGAATTGACAATGGAAAAGTAACTACGGTAACTATTTACTTCAAGAGAACGTCAAATATGAACAAAAAATATATATTTCTGAATCGTTATGGAAATAACGCTATTATTAGATAAACTTTGATGGGTTTGACTCAAACTCCATACTTTTATTTAGCATATTTTGTTCTATAACATATTCAGCGTTGCGTTATTTCCAATAAATACAAAATGTCGATCAGTACGTGGGATTTGTTAGATTTAAATGTATAATAGTACATTAATATTTATACTGATCTGACTTAATTGAAAGTAAAAGTTTCAACAACCTAGTTAGTGAGAAATAACATTAAATTTAATAAGAAAAATTTAGTACATCACGACGTTGTGTTCCTGCCATTGGAAGCTCTTCAACAATAATGAATTGATGTAAATCTAAAATATAAAATAGAATTATTTGAAAGTTTATTGAGTATTTTACAAATTCAAGAGATTATAAACTGATAAAAATTTGAATGTGCTCAACGCATTTCGGCCGAAATTATCTATAAACGTACAGGTATTTTCGACGTTGAAATATTAATAATTAACAATTAAAAATGTATCACATGAAATGATAAAGAATAATAATAATGATACGGGATCATAAATTTTGTTTAAATTGTTTGTACCATTTTTAATATTAATGATGAGTATATTTCACATAATAATAATACATTCATCTAAAATTTTACATTTTGTCAAAGTTATGAATACTTAAATGAATAATTTTGGAAACGACCGATGTATCCAGATTTACAATCCAAACCGTTAATATCTGTATATTGCTTACATATCTATGTTTGTCCGAAACGTTAATCAATAATTTTGACTAAATTTAAGTTACTAGAAGAATGAGAAATAAAATGAATGCCACAATTATTAAATAAGTCAATGAGTTCATTCTGGATATTTTCAAAACAGGGGAGGAACTTAAAAACTTAACTTGCTATTTAATGTACACAGAATTTAATACGTTATTGGAATACAAATTAATTAATATGGTGTTAGATAATTGTTTGATTAGCCTAATAATTAAACGTAGGAATGTTTACACAAGCCTAACCACCAGGCATAAGAATGAGACTCGAAGAATAGTCATCAAAGTAGTTTATGAGCTTTGAATGAAATTAATTACGCATTTATAAAGTAATTGTAATTACCAAACATTCATTTTACAATAAGTAAAAAATTTACATAATTTAAGATAGAACATTACAAATCCATTTATAAAATGGTTTCACCACGTTTTTCCTTCATTTAGGACTTCATACAGTGTAAATTGGAGTAATTTAGTGACAGGCTGCTCATTTTTGATTACTGGAAGCAGTACAGCAAGATCGTCTACTTTTATAACTACAATCAAATTTGTTTTATTTAATATCTTTTTGGCTATATATTATTACAAATTATATTATTTCATACGGTAGTATCACGAAGCTAAATTATCGTACCCAGGATACAATTCATACATACTATGACTATTGACGCGTAGATTATATTATTAAATTCCTAAAAGGAAATATTTATACATATGAAATTCATACGACAATCAGATAATTAATATTAATGCAATAATTATTTAAAATAACCGACGTATTCTCGCAAACATTAAAAATAATTAGTAAATTAATTTAATGGTTTGTATGATTTACAGATGGTATAGTAGATAAATTAGACTATCGCTGGAAAGTATAAACAAAGTTATTACTACTTCTATTCAAATACTTTGCTGGCAAAATTAAACCTTTAATTGAGAGAATGCTGGTGGAAATCACGATAATGGCTTTATTAGCCGCCTTTCTATATAAAAATTGGGAATTTCTGTAAATTCATCGAAATGACTTATAAACGAAAATTAATTCTCTTATACTGGGTCCATGTAATAAGCATGTTCTTCGGCAATGAAAAATGAATATTGAATTATATAAAGTAAGTAATACACACTTTTAATATAATATAATTTTAATAACATCTTTATACAAATTATAACTATTTTCAGGTGAGCGGAAGCTCATTTACGAGTAATACTTGACGAAGAAAATGCGTAAGTGAAAATGATGGAATCTTTGTTTTTATTTAGCTACTAAAGTAACATTTGTGATTGTAAAATACATGAATTTTTAGTGATAAAGTCGTAAGACTTTGCAAGGAATGCAATAATATAAAATTTATTATATCGCAACTTTATTAAATCATTTTTTAAAAAAATTATGGATCAATCTCACTAGTTTGCATGATTGCTAATTAATATTACCACGTTTCACTAATAAGTTGCATTATAAATTGTGACGCGTAGTTTGTCATTCTTGTAAAACTAATTTTCTTTGTATAAATCTACAATAAAAGGATGTAAATATGCTACATACTTATTTTAGTGTGCATGGTACGAAGTTTTATTAAATTGGTTTACGATACATTTCGGGGCAGTAAATTATGTTAGTAGTTGACAAACTATGAAAATAACAGTTTTTTGACAATTATTGAAGTTTAAATCTTGTAATGTGAAATCTCATAGGAAATTAAAAATCTTTGACATAATATAATGTGAAAATGCTACTCGAGAATTAAACAAGTATATAATCAGATAAATTAAATTATAAGAATTTTTAATATATAATAGTTTAGAATAAGACTAATTTTTATATAATGCAATTTATTTAATAAAAATCATGCTAAATAGGAATTAGAAATAATTTAATAGCTTTTTACAACTTTTATTGTAAGAATATTTTATTTACATATTCATCTTATATTTGTTAAAATTAATCAGTAGAACCTAAATATAAATATCCAATAAAGAAATTGTTATTCTAATTTTTAATATTTTACTAAACGCTATCTGGCTGCTAGGCTGTGCTCGGATATTTATATATATAATCCAATTACAATTTAAGTTGAATATTTAATATGAGTATTAATCTCGGTAACTCCAGTGACACGGTTTCAACATCATTATCGGTTGTTTTATTGTTATTTTAATGAAACCTATCCGCCCCGATCATAAATAGTGCCCCTTCCCCAATAGCTAAAGGGGTTGAAACTATAAAAAATCTTACTTCAACGCAAATATCGGCAGATTTTGCTTAATTTAAAATATCACTCCCGCCCACCGCAGTCTATAGGGGTAAGTCAGTGGTCGTCTTACATGCTCATATTAAACTTTGATTATTTTACGCAATTTTAATTTATTGCATTAGTCATTTTGAGGTTTATGATTATGGCTTGGTATTAGCTTTATTTACGTTAAGCTTTTTAAAATAAACAATGCGTAAAATACTTTATATGTGCTTTTTGGAAGATTAACAGGGTGTAATTAAATAAATTGTCTGTTAATTATTTTTGTTTGACGTATAATCTAAACTTAACTACACCGATTGTACTCTTTTTTTTACAAAAAAGAGCCAATTAATGAATATCTTAACACTAAGATTAATAAATTTTATTCATGTAAGGTTTTTTTAAAGACTGGAATTCAGTGTAATACGTTTCGTCGGAGGTGTTTCATCCAACTTCAGAATTTGGCGTTGTAATATTGCTACTGCCTATACGTTAGTTGGTCTTCCTTAACCAAGAGAAAGTATTTTATTTTTAGCTATCCTGGGGCTAGGCTTTTGCACTGGTATTTAATTACGGTATTTGATTCCAAAGCAATCTCTTGTGTGATTAAACCGGCATCTAGAACGTAATATATTTGAACTTTCACATTATTACAACCCGTACTCTGAAGCTGAAGGAATGTTAATTTAATCATGACCGATGTTACGCCTCAAATAATTACAGTAACTTGAATGATGTCTAAAATTTGGCACTATAGTAATCGGCGTAATAAAATGTCATTTGGATTTGTAAATTAACCAAATATTGTTCTATCGAATAAGAAGAAGAAGAGGAAAAATTCTCTCTTAGAGAACGCTGAAAAGAGGTGCATCTTTGGGAGGAGTAGTATCTTTGGAAGAGGCAACTGCGATCGAATAAATAAATGTTGCACTCGGTAATTGTACTTGATTTTGAAGCATAGAGTAATGTACGGTATTAACAGTCTCAGCCATTGTTATTCAATATGAACTAAATTGAATTGGAGAACTGAGAACATATTGGAGAAAAAATGATTTACCCGTCATAAATATTGGTAAATTTCATAGCTGACAAAGGTAGGTTTTGAGGAAACTATTTCTTTTTCTGTCTCTGAGTTAGTTCTACTTAGTAGTTCGGGTTATTACGGAACATTTAATTCTCCTGTACGTTAAAAGTGATTGAGATATTTCATGGGATTGCCTTTTCACCAATCGTGATTGAATTCGCGTTATATTTAACCCCCACTCCCATCCAGAATGGGATTGAAATTACACACACAATCTGGAGAGAAAGATTTATTCGACGTAAATATCGGTCATTTTTGCATATTTTAAATTTTCCTCCGACTCTACCTGCGCCAGGGATGGATTTCAAGGAACACGCATACCAAATTCAGCCAGAATAGCTCAACGCGTTTATATTTATAAGCGGAACTTAAATATCCACATGCAAGCTTACGAAAGTTTGAGCATCTTTTCCCACAAACTGTAATTTTTTTTATAAGAATTAGATAGTGCTCATGGTAAGTTTAGGGCGCAATAATTTGTAAAGCTAATAAAAGTTTTTTTTTATTCATAAAAAAATTTATCTTACAGTTTTTCAGTTTGGACAACATCGATGTCAGCATATACAATATAAAAATAAAGAATACAAAAGTTAAGCATACTATACAATTTGCATGTTGGCATGAAGGTAGGTTAATCCATTTAATTAACCTACTTTGGTAGATGGGTAAGGTTTTTTTCTGCGTGTGTACCTGAGAGACATACGACGTGGGTGGTGGATGACGGAATTTCTAAGGTACCAGGGAGAGTTCTTGATGGTGCGTAGGATTAAGTTTTGTTTAGTTTGAATTTTGGCTGAACGGATTTTGGCTGTTGTTCCCCATATGGACGAGGCATAGGTGGGTTGTATTATGGAGAAGTGTGGGAGGCGTTTTGTGCTGATGATAACAGGGGATTTTCTGTTTAGGAAGTGATAATGGGCTCTGTATTTTTGGTTGATTTTGGAGAGGAGAAAATTAATATGAGGTTTCCGGGAGAGCATGAAAGTTTTATTTAAGTAATATAAATTCTCAGTTGTTAGTAAATATGCAAAAAAACTTCCTCTGTCCTCTATTTGTATACGAGGATTGGGACCACCTACTGTTAATTTTTTTATAGTTAAGTTTATTTATATAAAAATTTGACTCTAATAACGAAATTAAGTTTATTCCCGTTTTATGAATAATACTGTCTGGATATTGAAATTAGAATTTAACTTTCCACGCCATCAGTACAAGAAAATTTTAGATATTGTATATGCTATCAAATTAACTTATTTATATGATTTTTTAATGAAGGTGAAAAATTTCGGCCAAAAATGTCAGAATTAAAATTGTTTATTAATTAAATAACATCACTACGTTTCGTTCCATTTGGAACCACCTCAGGTGATATAAAAATAATACAAAAAAGTTGTATAATATAAGATTGCACAAATATTTATTTGTAAATTTATACTGAAACACGAACTATCTCCGAGGCTTGTTGTTGAACGACTGTTTTTATTAAATAGTTTCGGTAGACCGTAGGCTCTTGCTAAATTAGCCGATGTGGTGAACAATTTATGGATCGTTTAGTTATCAATATGATTGTCTATTTTCAGCTTCAGCTTCTTAATCATAGGTTTAAGTTTATATATTATAATGTTGATTATGTTTTTATTGTTGTGTCACTATGCGAGGTTTCTACTTTGTCTATGTAGTCTGATTTGTCAATCGCTACCGTTATAGCGCCTTTATCTGCCTTGGTGAACATTATGTTTGGACTTTTTTGTCGGAAGACTTTATTAGCATTAATATTACTAGTTAATTGGTTGAAAAATCTTTTATTATTAAGCTTATTGATGTTGGATTTGTTAATTTATAGTAATTGAGTAATTTTAGTTCTTGTTGTCTTGTTCAGCGTTCGGAAATAATTTAATGTTAGGTTCGAAAGATTTAAGAAAATTAATGATTTGTCGTTTATTTAAGTTGTGAGTTGGATGACAAAAATTATTGCCTAAAGAAACGGTAGTAATCACTTCATCGGAATTTTTTCTTTAGTAAGATTTTCAAATCAATTATTGATTTGATGTTGCTTTTGTTTTTTTGGTAATCCGGATATTTCTTAATGAATAACCAATTAATTTTTTTGAGATTCTTCTGTCTGGTACTATAATGTAAGGAATTCAATTTCATTAATTGTTTGTGGAAGAATTCCTGATGTATCTGTTTGTGAGTACACTTCATTATTCTATTTTCAGTGTTAATCAAGCAATTCGCGATAACATTTTTTCTATATGCAAATCCTTAATTTCATAATTAATTAGCTTATGCTGTAGAAAGTGTGTTCATTATTATGAAAGTTCAAATTAAATTTCTTTAAATAACATTTGTGAAATGTATGATTAGGAATAACATTACATTTTCTGCAATTTAATAAAAATTCCAATTGGAGTCTGGATGAATTTATCATACAAATTAATTATTTTTAGATTTATTGTTGTTTCAATTAGTCCTCGATTGAGGAAATAGGATACGTCATACATTAAAAATGAACAAAATAAAGTACATAATTAAAGACAAATAATCTTAAAATAAATTAATAAAAGAAAATGTATATAGGCAAAAGTCAATATAAACACAACACGGACATACGATGTCACACACACACACACTGGGAAATACAAACAAGCACACACTGAGAAACACGCAATGGAGTTTTAACTACTTGGAGCTCTGCGACCAGGAAACTGTCCTTCCGTCGTAGCTCCAGGCAATACATGAAACAAACAAACAAACAAAAGAGCAGAAAAACTGAATAGAAATTTTAATGATATGTGATGTGCTATTTTACAAGGCAGCTCATTCAACACTTTTTGCAGGAACCTTGATTTAAATACTAGAAGGACGATTAAGAAAATCCTGTACCGAGTAAAACACGCCATTTAAAAGAATAGTTTTACTCTGCTTCACGAAGCTTTTGTAGGTACTATTTTTAACCTCTGGCGGAAGGCTGTTGTATAAAATTATCCCGGTATTGTGAATACTTTTCTGGTGTAGAGCAAGGCGATGCTTGTCCGACCTTAGAGCTGAACCTCTGATTTCTGGTCGCGTATTCATGAAACTCGCCATTTGTTTGAAACAAATTAGTGTTCCGCTTTACAAACTTTAATATTTCATAAATATATACGCTTGGTAAAGTAAGTATTTGCAAACTTTTGAAGAAAGGTTTGCAACTCGATCTAGAATTCGTGCTAGAAAGTATTCTAATTGCACGCTTTTGCAACTTAAATATTTCATTACTCCTGGAACAGTTTCCCCAATTAGAGATGCTATAGCTCATAATTGAATGAAAATGCGCAAAGTAAACCATTTTGATGTACTTTTTGTCAACGTGTTGCATTAGTGTTCTCAGAGAATAACAAGCTGAACTTAATTTTCCGGCAAGCAGATCTATATGGTCATTCCACTTTAATTTATCGTCAATCCGAAGGCCGAGGAAAGGTGCATTAGCTGAGAAGTTGTCTACGGGTCTATTACTAGCATCATCACTAAACTGAACGAACTTAGTCTTATCTAGGTTGAAAGTCAAAGTTTGAAGTCCGAATGCGTCTTTGTCCCAAACGTGATCTGAATGTATAAATGAAAATATTTTAAAAAGAGGATATTGAAATCAGAATGTAACTTTCCACGCCATTAGTACAAGAAAATTTTAGATATTGTATATGTTATTAAATTAGCTTATTTGTTTGATTTTTTAAATGAAAATATTTTTAAAAAATACAACTCCAGTTTCACATGTGAAGTTTATGCATCTCCCTACAGTACACTTTGCCCGTTTTGGTAATTTTTGTACAGAATCCGTACGTCTTGGCGAGGTCTAAAAAGAGTGTTATGGAGTTAATGCAGGAGGCGATTAAGATCGCAGCGCCCTCGAGCACGCGCGCGAGCCGAGTGAATGGGCAGTGAGGCGGCGAGGACTTGTGCGGCAGCGCCCCCTGCCATCGATCGCGCGGGCCCCGCGCCCCGGCGAGCCCGAGTCTAAGCCCGAGCCCGAGCCCGAGCCTGAGCCAGAGCCAGAGCACATGCCCGAGTCAGAGTCGCGGCCGTGAACGCGCCAGCGCCGGGCCTGCCCCGACACACGCGTGCGCACGCTTAATTCGCGGCCAACACTCAATAAATCACGTCCGACTAATAGTGCATTCTTTCAATTCTCTATACCCGCGTCGTCTGACAATCTGAAGTCTTCCAGTTCCTCTTCGCCTGTATTTACAGCATCCATTTCTCATGGAGCTGCGGGGGAGAGAAGACGGACAGTGGAGATTTCCGACTGTCAGCGGCGCTTACGATACGCGCTCTTCCTAGGTAGGTGAATCTTACGATCTTTTGTTTTTCATGAAAACTCACAAAACTGAACACATTAATTCTTATTTCGTAAATACCGTTACTAAAGTGATTGGAAGAAAATTATAAAATGCCTTGCTATACAACCAACTTTGATTCCGATATTTATATGTCAGTGACGATGTATAGTTTATCGTTTAGAGAAAACGTTGCGTCCGATCTATATCTAAATCGAGGCGTTACGTGTTTCCTCTATACATGAAATCAGTTTTTAAAAAACCCGTGTGCAGCTGTCAAATTTAAATTCTAAGACATCTATGATTTTATTTGTATTCATATTTTAAAGACAAAAAAAGAAATTGCCTGACAGCAATGACGAAACGAACTGAAAAAAATAATTAAAAATTGTCCTGCTTCTTATAAATAAACTTGATTTCTTGTCGGTTATGTTCAACTAAGTTCAGTTAAGTAAATGAATTTCAGCCCAATTAATCCGAAATTAATATTGGTTAAAATGAAATAGAACCACAATAAAAAAGCACATTGTCCTTAAAAAATATTTTTATAAATTTAAAAAATGAAAAAAAAGGATTTTAGATACAAAATATTAATATTATTTGAAAATTACAATTTATATCATGAAAGTAAGTAAAAAGAATTTTTAAATTTACATTATGCTAAACGTAATTTATAAAATATTTTTAGATTTACAGTAGCATTTTAAGCGCCTGATAAGGTTTCAAAAAAAGGTAACTACACATTCTGTTTTTATATCGGCTTAAATATTTTCTTTTAATTGAAATTTAACTAAATTGGTTATGTTATTCTAATCTGATATCTTAACCCATTGTGAACGTAATCGAAGAGGCGAGAATACGTTGCTTACGGCGAATATTTTAAATTTAATATAATTATATAACTCGTGTATTAGTTAAGCAGATTAGGGACTATGAGTGATGAGGTAGTTATGCGGAAATGAAACGGCTTGCGCAAGATAGGTTAGCATGGAGGGTTGCATCAGACCAGTCTTAGGACTGAATAATACAACAGCTCCTGTATAACGTTTCTTCAAGATTAAGAGAGATTTCCAATATCGAAGTACACATTTTTTGTTAATTGATAGATATTTGAAAAAGTTTTGAAACATTTTGATGATATCTTATGTAAATAACTACAAAATTAATAAGGTTCATTAAGAATGAAACAATCAGCCGAAAGACATAGAAAAATTCGACTTATATATACTGAAATTTAAAATTTATATTTAAATAAAATTATATGTAAAAAAATGTGCGCATGAGCCTGTTATAGATAATAATTGAGACAAATTGAAAGTATCTCTTAAATGTCACATAGTTTCAGTATATATATTATATATATATGAGGGTGTGTGCGAATACAGAAATAATGACAGCTGTATATGTGAGTGAAAGCAAGTTTAATATTTAAATTACGTTTTAATTGTAATAGGATGGTATGATTACTTGTTTATTTTTTTATATTTTTATAATATATTAACAGCCTTGGATTTTTGGCTTCACTTAAAAGCAGCAAAGTCACAGAATCAGTCTTACGAACAGATTTTACTCGCTTAATCTAACATATTCAACATAATAATATAATAATATATAATAATAGTTTAAAAATTACTTGCCAAGAATATTTATTATATTACGGAAATAAATTTAAGTTTCACATCCCATTTTTCTTAACTTTCGCAATTATTTATGAACCTCAAAGTTTTCCGTATTTTCAATAACTGTTTCTTTATTTTGCAGAATGTTATACTATTATAAATTTAATTTTAAAGTATTTATTAAACCATATTTCTGTTTAGGATAATTGATAATAGTTTTGTTTGGGAAACTGAATGAGTTTTATTGAATAAAATATTGAGGTATTGACTTTATTATGGCCTTCAAATAATAATTCATTCTAGGTGACAAGCATAAGATTATTGTTGTATTAAAAATGAATATCTAAATTATTTTCATATATGTATATATATATATATATATATATATATATAGTAATTCTAATTTCACTTTTGTCCTTTGTAGATTCACCGCATTTGCCCGGTATTACTTTTGTGTTTGCAGGTTCTATGTAATAAATATTCGAGAAAGTGATTTTTTCGATAGTAAAAGTCGTACTACATTTACAATTGTTTAATGCCTAACTTACAGAACGACCAAAATTTTCATTGGACCTCTTTTACGGTCTTCCGTTTGATAATACGAAACAATTTATATTCTCTAATAATCTTTTCTAATCACTTACGCATTTTATTACGTTTTTACGTTCAACGAGAATTTTATTGGTATATTTTAAATACTGTTGAACTAGGCGAAGAAGAAATTTCCCGAAATATTCTGTAATTGATTTTTTCAAAAGATCGGTAAACGTTTAAATTACATGATTTAAGAAATGTCATGAACTGTGAATAAGTAGCAGCTATTCAGATTACAAAATTATAAATCGAACATTACTCAACTGATATCAGCCGCGGTACAAACGTATTCTGTTTAAGTCGCAGTTCTTTTTTAGTTTTATCCCATTTTTAGAGGATTTTATAATATTGCATGTCGTTATTTGCAGTTATACGTAAACGATATAATAGACGCGTCTACCTTAGTAGGTTATAATTCAGATGTCGCGTCAGGAGGTATTAGTGGCAACGCAACAGGTTCTGTTGCCTTTCTCCACCGCAAGTAGAATGTAATATTTGAAAGTGCTCGTAACACAAGCTAACGCAAATGATAAAACAAAAAACAATTCAGATTATTTTTCAGGACATTTCTTATGGAGTTTAAGAGAGAAGGAATTCTCCGTTCTAAATACTTCCAAGTGATGTTAGCGATCACAAGTTGTTACGAACAGTGACGCAACTGGAGGAATCACATCATAATGGCTATGGCGAACTCCATACTTAAAATATATAATTAAATCAGGCCTCATTAGATAACTCTAATGAATGTAAATTTCGTATTTATACATTCAAAGTAAATTCTTCAAGTTTACTTCTGTATTTATTACCGTAAGTATATTAAAAAATTATAATTTTTTTTCATTCCATTCTGAAATAATAAAATGTATGAACGGCAAAAAAAGAGAATACAACTCTTAATTATAATAACAGTATAAGGTATAAATGTATGAAGAGGAACAGTCCTGGTTTCCTAATTGAAAATGAAGTTAGCTAGTTACAATACCTGACTGCTTTGAAATTAGTAAATAGTAAAACCACCTCTCTCTATATATATTCATGTTTGTATGTATGGATTTATATGAACTGTGGTTAATACGAAAATTCGTGAACTAATTACTGTTAATAATAGGAACAATTAACGTCTGTTAGTACCAAAACATATGAAGGCTTATACCCAAAATTTGGCAGAATTTTTAACATTGTTGTAGTGGTCCTTTGTGAAAAAACTAAATCTACTAAATACAAAAAGCATAGCCAAAAGATAAAATTAACCAAGGCAAATTAATGAACCATCATGTAATTTATTTAGTTGCAAAGTGTCCTGTTTTATATTGACAGTAAATTTTTTACTTTTAAAATCTAACATATCTGAAATTAATTTTTACTTTAAAACCAGTTACTTATCTAAAAAAATAGCATTATCAAAATCTGAAGGCTTTAGTTCCAAAATACAATTCTGAATTTAATTAATTTAGAAACTAAATCTGTAGCATAAATTTGGCAGACAGAATTTGGATACGTATTTCAGATTCTTTCAATGATAATGAGATTCAAGTAAATGTAAATCTTTGGTTGAATTCTTTATGAATTATTGAAAATAAAATTTGTCAGAACTTAACGTGATTCATAATACAAATTGCCAATTTGGTTCTGTGTCTTTGATGTTCGTTAACAAATGAAAAGTGAAAAAATGTGTGTTGTAATTGGAAGTTATCATTCTTGGAATGAATTATCACCAGCCACCTTTCAACGCAGACTTCAGTTTCGCTTCTGACTCATTAAATCACCATCCCAATTACATGAGCGACTCAATTTCCTGTCTCCTGGGTTACGTACCTTTCAGTACTATTAATCGACAAATTAATATAGTTTATTTTTACAACAGGAGGCGTACTGATACGGTCCACATGAAACTTATGTTGAGGTTATAATTATTTAAAAACTATTTCTACAGGAGATGAGAAATTTATTTATAATTTTATTTAAATGTAAATGTTTGCTGCTTTATAGTTGGAAATATTACTTATTAGGTATTTTGTTACTAACGAAACTAGGAATTCCCGCTTAAATTGTGCGTGAAATTAGTTTCAAAATTTCTCCCTATCTTCATGGTTTTAATTTTTATGGTTTCCCCAACACGTCAAGCAAATGTTAGGGTTAAGTAGCAATGCTGTAGCATTCCTTACGTCAAATAATAGTCAATAAACGTAAGGCATACATTGACGGTTTTCGAAAAACTAAATTGTTTTCCTAAATTTATGCACCATATGTTTTGACTGGCATTCCTTCGACCATTTAATGGCTATAAGAACTGTAGTAATAAGACAGAATAATTCGCTTTCAGAGAAGGAAAAACCTTTATTTTTTATGGTTAATATTAACCCTTTATATGTAACTGTCAAGTAAAAATGCAATCAGTCTGCAATTTAGATATTAATAATTTTTTGGTGAATGGTATGTCAAAAGTCTTAATTTAGTCTTCGAATTAATTTATTATATATTATTATATCTTATTTTTAGAAGTCTATTACTACAGTAGCTACGATCGTAACAAAATAATGGCGCTTAAAGGAAACGAGTGCACAATATTTTGAGGCATGACTCCATTTAATTATTTCCACGATATCTACTGTTATGAATGTAACAAATTTCAATTAATACTTTGAGGATTAGAAAATAAAAGAATGACAACCGAAATTTTAGTACGTGTTCGAGTCTTTAAATTTTGGGTATCTATTGGACGGCTAATACCAGAACCTGCTCAAGAAGCCAGTCTTTGGTTTTATCTTCGGCTTCCTTGAGCTCTGAAGTGATTCAAGAGGATGAATAGCGCCATTGTGTCTTCGAAGGGAACAGCCCCCGAGATTCCTAATATTAAGCATCATTGCCAGTTGCAACGAATTTCAACTGGGACTGAGAAGAATAAGTTTGTAACCTCATTTTAGTACGCAAATCATAAAGAGGAATGCGTTTTGTTATTACCAGCATTAATCAGAATTTCATTTGTCACACAATATAGTAGGCTAACGCTGATTGAAACTTGCAACATGAAAGAGGTTCGATTTCATACAAAAGCAGAATCCAGAGAATTCGTTGTTAATACTTTACATCTCTACAAAATATTTCATTAGACAAATATGTGACTACATGATCACAATAACTTGTTTATAAAACTTTTGTTTTCGAAATTTTACTCTAAAGGATCTAGTGAGACGACGGGTGAAAAGAGGATTTCTGAATACATAGTTAAGAAAAACTGGAACATTGTTTTGAAAACGAAGCATTTAAAAATGTGTCCACTAAGTAGAAATTTTGTTGAGTCAAAAACAGAGCTCGGTTGTTGGTGTAGTAATCAGTCCTCAGACTGGTCTTATGCAAACTATTCTGCGCAAGAGAATGCTACAAATAAAATAGGGACACTATTAATTTATATTTTAGTAAAGAGCTAATTTTCCCTTCAGATTTAAAATATGTTGAAGTTTATTCAAAACGTGAATATCCTGCATGGAAAATTATGAGCTACTTTCCCTTTTCTAACAGGGAAACTATGATGCAAATTACAGAGTTGTTCGTCCATTCCTCTTCTTTACTTTTATTCTGGCTGTTCCTCGTTCTGATAGAAAATATAATGTATACATATGTGGGTGATATGTTGGATCGCTATTCGGTAGTTTGTATATTGTTTGGTGTCATTTTCTATGTAATGAGGCTTTATTTTGATAATGTATTAAATGTTTTGATATAGGATGTCAATGGAATTATTAGGAAGTAAGAAACAGGGCTGGAATAGGGTATTTCTCATAGGATACACGGGTTCCCTTCTACCTGCAACCCGGACTGCCCTGCTGCAATCGTTAGTTAATCGTATTATGGGAATAAATAGTACAATTTTTATATTTTCTTCTTTTGAGTAAAAAACTTACTAGCACAGTAAACTGTAATCGGAAAATACTTCGTTCATCACATGGTTTATGCGGTGTGTCGTTCTTGCTATTTTTGGTCAGATAACAAAAGCAACCAGGATTGCAGAAACGTTATGTCGTATTTAATTTTTCACTGCACTTCGGTTTTTAATTGGTTGCGACATACGCCGTATGGTGTAGTTTGCACTTGCATTTCTATATAATTGTTTACTTCCTTATATTAAAACTCTTAAAATCATGCCCGTTTACTAATATTTTGGCTAATCGCAAACTGCTCGGGTTTAGTTGTCCTGACATGATTGATACCTGGTTTGAAAATAACGTTTTCATCGTGAAATAAATAATTGTTACACTGCATTTGACCATTTTAGCTTTTCTAATAATATAGAAAACTCTTTGGATACTTCAGTCATAATCCGTTAAGGTAAAGTTACAGATGTATTTCTTTCTTACATTATCATACGACCTTCTTCAGTAATATATTGTGGTTGTATTGTAAGTGGATTGTCACTTCTCGCATTTTAACTTGTTTCACGTCAGAAAATAAATTTTAGTCTCGTGCCAGTCTTAGTACCGAAATTAACGTTTTTACGAAACTTTTACATTACTTTACCAGCGTTTTAACGAGTTTTGACGCACGATAAACATTAATATTCATTTGAGCATATTTATTTATATCATGCTTACTTACCATTATGTGAAGTTGTAATGTTTTTGAGCCTTGAAGCTCCAAATGAATTGAAAACATACTCAATCACTCTAGTCAATAGGCTATAGTGAAGTTAAGTAAATGTATAGGAACTAATTATTAGCCTGAAAACCATGCTGACAAAAGCAATAATTCATAAGTCCAGGCTGAAACTGACTAGGATAATTAATAAATACTAAACAGAAAGATTGGTAGCAGATTATGACGTTCGAGGAGGTTTTCGTCCTATACACAGTTATAAACTGATATAACTTACGTAAGTATTATTGAAAAAGGACTTTACAATTAATAGAAGGCTAGGATCAAAGAGAAATATAAACATAATTATTTTATTTCTAACAAACTGGCAGTAGCTGACTGACATTTATGTGAAAATTGGGAAATTGTTTAAGAAGTGATAGTTTCAGTATCATTATATTTCAAATATATAGGTAAGGCTCAGGTGACCTCTTAACAGATTTTCGTCACAGAAACGAACCAGAAATTGGAAGAACATAAGTATTGACGTGCTTTAATAGAAGTATTATTTTCAATCTTTCTACAAAATTAAGACCAATAAATGGTTTTTAATAGATAAGAAAATTTAAGCAGAATATTGTTCTGAAAATAAGAAAGTACAGGTGACAAAGCCGGCCTCCTGTGGTGTAGTGGTTAGCGTTGCTGCCTCGCATCACAAAGGTCCCGGGCATAGATGGTGTGTGTGTTTTCATACCGTGAAAACTACATGTCACGAGTTCCCCCTACTATAGTCGATAATAACCATAGTAGTTGATATGACTTTAAATAAAGATGAGAAAGTGTTAGGTATATTAGTATCGATATAAATTAAGCAAGAAGTAAAATAAAAATTTTCCAATTTGAATAATTCTGAATATATATTGGAACGCAAACAAAACAGTTTCGTTACTTTAATCTCGCAGAAATTTAACTCAAATCTATCAAAAGATGGACCTTTTACAACCACTATAAATAGTTTTAATAAATGGATGAAACTTGACTTCAGTGTTATTAAACTAATTTACTATAATTCTAAGTGTTTTTTTTGGATGTTAAAAACCGGGGGCGCGGTTATTACAGGAAATCAAAATATTATTGAAGAAGAGAAACCAGACGATTACCAACATTTAATTAGGACTGCTAAATATGTACATAAACTAGTATATATGCTGTTCAGAATTTTATGTAAATTATCTGTTGGCGATCGCAGTCCCAGGAAAATGAAAATAAGATTCTTGGTAATTAAAAAGTTTTGAAACGCAATTTCGTAGAATATTACTAAATATTACACATGAAACTAGAATAAGCAAAAAACACTGTTAGAAAATATCGACGACAAAATATTTCAGTATCCTCATTATAGCACAAGACAGATATTTGAGGTATTTGATAAAGTAGGATAAGAAAGTACAGAAGAGAGTAAAAACAAAAAAAGAAACCTGATTGATGTAACATATATAATGTTTAAAAATGAGAAAAAAATTCAAACTGCTTTCAGCTTTTTTACTCATTTATAGTTAAAATGAGTAATTCTTTGTCTTATGAAATACATTGTACAGAAATAAGACCAATTTCAATTCATTTAAAAGAATTACCTAGAACAAATCTGTTTAGGCTTTAGCGTATAAGGTCTGTCATTTCTTAGTAAACCTTGTATTTCTTTTATTCAAGGAAACGTCGTATCTTGAAACAAGATTTTTATTTACAGCAACTTCTTGAAATTTATTTAAAGTGATATTTATAATCTCATTATTAATTTACCTGTCCCAAATTTCGCGTACTACTAAAACACGGGAGTCCGGGTTTAGTAACAGCATTGGAATATTTCTAGTAATATATAATACATATAATAACTGTTCAGGATAACCGGAGGATATAAATGAATACATTCAAGGCATTCCGATGGCATTTAAATTTCTCATTTTCCGGATAGTGATTCGAACGGTTGAAATTAAGTACATTTTTATGACGGAAAATTTGAAAATATGCTGAAAGATTCTTCGTGAAAATAAATGGTTTGAAAAATTGTAAGATTTTGTTTGCTTTGACAGATACAAAAATTTGGAAAATTGACATAATAAAGAACTGATATTCGTGTTTCCATTTGTACACCTCTTTAATTTTCTTTTTCCTGCATTTCACCTCGTGCATGCTTAATCTGTATTTTATGGGTAGTATATCATCTGACGTCATTGAATAATAAATACTCCGGGCAAAATTTCCAATAATAAAATAAAAATTTCGAAGATGATAATGAAAGCTGTATGAATAACTTCATATGTACCAAGTATTTATTTTATTAATATATATTTATATATTTAACGTGACTGGCGTATTCATTTATCAGGTAGAGATAATTTACTAGTTAACACTAGAAAATGTTGAGCGCTTAGTTAATCCTCGATTAGATTTTCAAAATTAAACTTAATGCCCAATATGGTAGTTTTACCGGATAAAATGTAATAAATAATCAGTACTTAAAATAAAATTCACCTGTATACACTAGCGTAAAACACTATTTGGCGTGCCAGCAGAAATCAACCTCATAAATAGTGAAGAACACATTTTGTTATTCAGGTTCGAATACTAAGTGTGCAAAGATTCACACGTAAAATATTGTTTCTCCGGTTAGTAATATGAATAAAATGTTCTTCGTTTTCAACCCTCGTCGATGTAACATTTCCATGGTTACCTGTGTCATTAGTTATATGAGGACAATAACATAAGTGGCCATGGAAACGTTATACGGTCTTACAAACTTGGACTCAGCCTGAGAGTCGAGTGAATTTCATTTATGAAAATTCGTTTTCGAACACTTTTATTTCCGTCCCCTAGTCCTCAATAACCGGAATTCGTATTTGACAATTCACTTTTCAGTCGACCCAAAAAAAATAACTAACTAAAGTTTTTCAAAATATATTGATCCTTTCGTTCATAACATTCCTTGATTCCAAGAAGTTAATCTCATCTTTTCATATCTCGTCTCCTATTTCCACGGGCTTCAGTGATGTAATAATCTTGCTTAGCCTGTTTGAAGGTAGGCTTTTATGTTCAATATACTTTTAAGTTTTAAAGTATATTGTAATTTATTGTCTTTCCTCAGACCATAATTTTGTCAAACAGTATTTCTGTTGTGGTGTGGAAATTATCTTTCTTATGATCAGTTATTATTATCCGTTATGTAGACACACTATATATGCGACAATTACTGCCGAAATTAATGCAAAATCATCAGTTCACATTAAAAGCTGGAACTTGAGGAAAAAGTGACCATTGTGTCAACAGTTCTCAGTTTCATCCTCTGTTCCCTTTGAATGAATTTGAGCTTCAAACTTCTACATTTTTTAAGTTTCTAGATTGAGTATAAGATGTAGCTTTGTTTCGTTAAATTCGCATCGGAAAACCAGTTCTGTTGCTATCACTACTGACGTTGGCTCTTGTTGCCTACTAATTTTAACGCTAATATATTTACAATAAAACACAAATGAAACCTATTTACAATCCTATATTACAAATTATTTAATCACAAAAATAGTAAAGTAAATTAAATCCGTTAGTTAATTCACTCTGCTTCAATAATATTAAGATTTAACTTCTTTCGACAATTGTAGTTAGAGCAATTTGGAAACTGCGTTGGCTAGTTAAATACTTCACTTTTATAAATGGAAAACATTAGACGTATTGGTAATAAAAAGTAAAGCTCTTCCTGACGTTTAATCTATGTGGATTTCTTAGGCCCCTCGGCGCTGGTCTCCTTTGTTGCCATGGCTGCTAACTCTGGTTGCCATGGAGCGAGATCAAGTCTTCCCGACGGCGAGAGCCTAGTGCACTAATCTCAGCCCTGCGTTCACACAACAGCCCACGGCGGTTGCAGACCAAACAGCTCTACTCACTCAAGTCTGTGGAGACTAAAAAAATGAATTGGCATTACAAAAGTTTTATAGCGTGAAAATAACAAAATATCGAGCCAACTTCCTTCCTACTAATTGTCATGCAAGAAAATCTCTTAGCGTGTGAGACATTAAAGCTGACTTGCTGGCAGTGAAAAAAACTTAATAATTGACTGAAACGACTAATCAAAAATGCATTAGAAATCACAATTGGGAACATCGACGAATCCTGACACAAATAATGACATCAAAGGTGGCAACTTTCTGGCTTAAGATTTCTTTAACCCGGATGGAAACCCAAGAATTGTTTATCCAAATAACGAAATCTTGTCACCTGTCACTTCCCTTGAGGTAAAGACACCAATTATTTAAGAATCGACTTGAAAAAGGCATGCAATATCAACAATTTGGATATTTATTAGTTCAATTAGTCTTCTGCTGAGGAAATGGAACATCAAATTGATGTTACATAAAATAAAAATACCTCCAATTAAGTCAGCATATAATTTTATTACTATTTAACTAATGTGAATACGACGCTTCGTCTCTCTTTTGAGACTTCATCAGGCATAAAATTTAGTAATTCACATACTTCACTCCTTGACTGAATCAGCCGAAAAGATTATTAAATATATTGAGAAGATTATTAAATATATTGAGAGGAATTTGGTGTCGCGGAATATCTACTGCTACGGTTACGGCCGAGGGAGTCAAAGTTGAAGGATATGAAATACTAAATTTTATTTCTAATGAAGTCTCAAAAGGGAGACGAAACGTCGCATTTATACTAATTAAATAGTAATAAAATTATATTCTGACCTATTGGCCGTATTTTTATTTATTGTGAACTTAAAGACAAAAATATGTTTCAGATTGATGTTAATTACAAAAATAAATAATATACGTTATACACAAATACAATAAATATTTCATGACTATACATAAAAATATTTTTTCTTTTTTGCAAAATACATACATGGAAATATAATAGGAGCAATTCCATTTAAGCGAGAATAAGTAAGGGTTGCATTTGTACTATTACTATTACATTTACACATTACTTAGAAATAAGAAAGCTTAAATGTAAATTGAGATTAAACGTTATTATTTTTGACATAAATTTCACTTCACGAATGACGCTAAATTTGAGGCAAATAACGCTGCATTTTGAACAATGCCAGAAGGTGATATGGAAATTCAATATGTTGTCGTCTCCGGAATAATTTCTCTCTCCTCTTTCCAGTGACTGTAAATCTCGTGTGGTCGACATGAAATACACAATCGTGAAGTATCAGTTGTACATGCAGACGAAAGAGAATTTACATCATTATTATAAAAATTAACCTGTATTTTGTATGGTGTTGCGTTGGGCTCAGACTGATTTACAAATTCATTAACTGCGTAATACGCGCCGTTAATGACCAGAGCTTTCCATTTCTAAACATTGAACCTTCTGATTAAAACTCGTAGAACTGTATTATGTTCAGAGATAATTTAAAGATTAATTTAAAGCGACAAAATATATTACAATAATATAAAAGTCCTTAAATAATTTTGATATTGTTCTAACTTTATATAGAAGCATACGTGAGAATAATTACGGTCAAAATTGGTCAGAATTGAAACAATAGTTATTAACTAAAATATGACAAGACATTTCCTTTCTATAATTGGAATTTCTTCATATGTGAAACAATCTATAAAATATGGATAATTGAAATGATAATTGAAATAATGATATGGATATATAATAGTACATAAGATACATTGAGTTGATACACTTAAATTCACTCAAATTTGTAAAGGAAACACGAACGTCTCCCGAAAAAGAAATGTATTTCCAGTCGGCATAATCAATTCAGAGGTCACCCACCCCATGAAAAGATTGCTGAAATATTTTATTTACGTCGTCAAGTTCTACAACAAGCCTCGGAGACATTTGGTGCTTCACTTACAAGTTTAATAAAAATATTTGTGTTGACGAAAACTTTTTGCTTTATTTTTGGGTAAGTGTATTAACTCAATTTATCTTATGTACTATTATATATTCATCTTATTATTTCAATTATAATTATTATATAGATTGTTTCACAGCTGACGACGTTATAATGATAGGAACGAAACGTAGTGTCATATTTTTATTAATAAATATTGTTTCGATTCTGTCCAATTTTGGCCGTAATTATTAACATTTATACAAGTTCTTGACCTAAATTTAAATAAAAATCTTTCAAAATTTATTTCCTGTAAAATTACAATTTTTTTCAGATCTATTTTGTAAATTGTTCAGTTGCCTACATATCTAATCCTTACAGCAATGGGACAATTTTATTCGCAGTAAAGGTCAACTAGACGTGATTGAAAGTGATGAAACTTTTCCAAAGCGTTAAGATCGGAAGAATTACCAATTTTCAAGACTATTTAGAGTTTTTTTCCAATTTTTTTTTGCAGTTTTGCAGCCGTAGAAAAATAATACAGCAAAGGGGAGAGGGGGTTGTTGTTTGTGAGCAAAGAGTATCTATTTAAGATAGTATCTCTGGGTAGCCTGATGTATCTTTGTCAAGGTTGCTGTAGCAACCGTATGTACCGTATATTTTAATTGAGATTATACTAGAATCGTAGGATACAAAGTTGTGATTAACAAATTTACGATTGTGTTGGTAGCACATGACTTCTTCAGAGCGTACTCAGAAACATCTTTGAAGTAAAAACTTTCTCATATTTTCATGTGTAGCCGGGCCTTACAGAACTGGTAATAGCGTATACAATAAACGTATCCCCTGCGTCGGTGCTTAATTCTAGTGCGTTGCCAGAACTGGATGTGGCGACGTTCAGGTTAATACGGTTGTTTGGAGGCAGTCATCCTGCCTACTACCAAGGTTGTGCTGAACTGACGTCACAACTAACACCGCGGTTGTCACACGATTCTCTACAGCTGATAACTGAAAGATATTATTACTAACATAGAAACATGGTATTTAATTTTGTACATAAATAACACGTCAATTTTAGGTTGGGCGGCAGTAACTCTTAATTACGAAGATTAAATAATTCTATATGCTTTTCTCAAGCATAGTTTTAGAAACGAAGAAATTCTTTACTACTCGTAGATGTGGAGCGTCCAAGTTTACTGTCAAAGACCGAGCACTTGCACTCCATTATGCATTAGGAACGAGGTGACGATATTTCACAGAAAACTTTAAATTAATGAATCGTTATTACAGTTTATTGCACGTTGACCGCTCGTGTTTCTCGACTCTGCGTTGAGATAACTTTTCGCACAAGTATTATGCAGAGGTAATATGTAGCATCCAACGTATAAATGGCCCAGTACCTCCTACACAGGTAAAGGGTGTGACAGAGACATCTATGCAGCGTACAGAAACTGAATATTGCAGAAACGCCCACAGGAAAAGGCTGAAACCGCGATATAGGAAGATTCATAGTCACTGGCAGCCCCGCAAACTCCATTTCACCACATTGGCTAGTGCCCAAGCTATGCACTCACAAAGTTCCACGACCACTAGCAACATCTGACTTAAGCTTAAAGTTATATTATTTGCCAGAAATTGCGCGATGTCCATTCTACAATTTCCGAAAGTTACGGACGCATCTCAATATTAAAGAGGTGTTATGTAATGACACTTCCTTATTGCGACCTTACAGCTTCAGCCACTCAGAAATCAAATTTTTGAGGACAAAACAATTAATAGCCATCCTTTATATATATATATATATATAACACTATATTTCTTAAATAAGAAGTTACTTGGCGTTTACGCGTGGAGGGAGACTTGGTTACCACACAGCAAAGAAGTGCTATACCGCTGCCATTATCGCAAACCTCGCGGTGGTAGTTCTGGGCAAGGTTACTTGGCGTTGTGAGTGGTATCAGAGTATCGTCGGAATTCTTATTTAAATCAGATTATAGAAATATCGTTTCACCAAGCGGTCGGTTTTAGCGGAGTCTAACAATACTTAATTAAATTATGATTAATTTTTATAATATATGAAAATTAATTTGCATTATAATGCTGATAATTAATTAATTATCTCATACTACAAATTTTTCATTCTACCGGAGCGTTGCACGCAGGATTTAGGGGATTTGATTTTTATCCTTAATCGGGTGGTCCGATTTCATTTAATCTTAGTTTTCCATTTGGTATACACTATGGGATGAAGAAATACAGCACCAAAAATTTGATAAGATATGGTAATATTGTTAATATACATAAATTTCATAGCGACTATGGGGAAAGGTATTCCTATTAGGGTTCGTTAAACGGCTTGCTAAATGGTAAAATAAATATACTACAAAATAAAAAAGCATAGTCCAATTTTTAGATTAGTATTGAAATCGGTAAAAAGTAAAAGAAAGGGAACACTGATATAATTGTAGACACAATTATTCCTAGAACTGAATGCTTTTTGCAACTGAATACAGGACAGAAAAAGAGCGCGGAATGTTATAGAAAGACTGGCTGAATTTGTAAAGGAATCTGTTTGATTGAGAAGTGCTTATTTTAATGGATGTGTTTGGTCATAGTGACGTTTGTAAATATAGATCTCTGATGAAATAATAAAAGAGCTCTTTCAAAGGCTACCGGACCCATTGATTCGTGTTTCGAATATTTAGTCCGCGAAAACTTAATTCATATAACTTTCATATGAAATTAAAAGTTTTAATTGCTTTTAATGGCGAACTGAGTATTTATTACTTGTGGGACTTGTCAACCTGCTACATAACACGTGTAAATTGTACGTTAATCGACAATTGAATAATAGACCACTACTGATTATAAATATCAAGTATTAAATTCTGGAAACTTGTGGATAAGGCCAGTAGTTACAGATTGCAATTTTTTCTTATTTAGAGTGAAAATGTAGGATCCATTAAAATGTGTTGTATTTTGAATTCCACATTTATTCATCACTTGATTGAATAGCCTCGTCCACTCACTTAAATCGTGCATTTCGTACACATTTACAAATGGTTAAGATTCTATTGTCTATTGTATGTTTTATATTTATTTAATTTTGAAACTCGTTAGCAGAGACAGTAAAATTATTGCCGTTTGTTCTCTAAGCCGTCGGTCTGCCCCCAGCTATTTTAGACGAGCTAACCTTCGCAAATTCTTTATTTTTGTGTGTGTTGTTTATTTATTATTATTATTCAATCCATTAGTTCTCGGTTGAGGAAATAGGATACGTCAAATATAGTATTACAAGAAATATACAAGATTTTACAATTAAGAATTGAAGGACAAAAAGAGGAAAGATAAAATTCAATATGCAGCAGAAGATCGTGCGTAGGTTCCCGTCGAACATGAAAAAGAAAATAAGTCAGCAGTTAAATTCTAGTAGAGTATAGTTCTAAAAAAATAGAGGAATTTGATAAGGAAACTGTTTTAGTTCTTCCTATCTACGAACTCTTTCAGTGAATAATACGCTCGATTCATTAACAGAGATTTACAACTCTTTATAAATAATTTTTGAACTTTTAAAGCTTTTATTTCTTCCAGGAGACTATTGTATAGATTTATACCGGAATACTGAATGCTTGTTTCAAAAAAGACTTAGACGATGTTTTTCAACACGGTACTGAGAGCGATTTCTTGTGTTGTACGAATGGCTTGAACCGTTTAGAGCATATAGATTGATGTTGCTCCATACAAATTTTAAAATTTCTAGAATATAAGTACAAGGCAAGGTTAGAATTCCAAAGGTTTGCAAGTGGTATTCCACTCCGCACCAGATACAGATACTATTCGTACGGCCCGCTTTTGTAGTTTAAAAATGTGAATCGCGTGATGCGAATGACCCCAGTTTGCAATACCGTAACACATGACACAATGAAAATATGCATGGTACATCATTTTTGATGTAGCTATGTCGGTTTCCCGAGCTAACACTCATAAATGTAAAGAAAATTTTGCTGACTTTTCCCGATAGTTTTTTAATGTGGTGATTCCATTTCAAATTATTGTCAATCAGCAGACCTCGAAAAGTCGCGTGCTCTGAAATGTTTTCCAAGTTAGGAGATAAACTGTTTGTGTTTGCTGTGAAGTTAACGAGTTGAGAAAATGGTTCAGAATGTGTGCCTCAATTATTAGTGCGAAACCTTCATTTTTTTGTGCTCATAATGAACAAAATCCTTTGTAAAAATATTTAACTTTATCATAATGAATACAAAAACTTATCTGATCAGTTTTGTATTTCTTTAGAGGGTGAAAAGGGCGATTAAAGTTCAAATAACGTCGTTTTAGTTCTTTCTTCTTGGGGACAGTTTCAGCGATGATGATACGGAGTAAATTAGAGTTCCTAGTAACCGCTTACAGGGAATATTTCAGGCCATATTTGGGTCGGATGCTGGACAGCGTCTGTTGTGCAGTAGTTCACAGTGCCGATCCTGAGCGCTACCTGCCCTTCCTCACATTGATCGCAGCTCCACCGCGAGAGATTGCGCTGTGTAGTAGCCAATATTTCGGTCGCTCTAAATCTTCCCCCGGCGTGCCTGAGCTCCCCCAACGCTCTGCCTGCCCGAAATACAGCGGAGTCAGGACCAGACATCCCCGTCCTCTTTCCAACGAAACACAGAAAAACATCCTTCTTCCTTGGGGGACTTAATTTCAAACTTAATTTCTTTGTTAAAAAATTAGAACATATTAATAAAGACGAATCGTTCATTTATTGGAATCTCTGGAGGTGCAAGAATAAAAATTTTACAAGTCTGATAATCATTTACGTCTTGAAATACCAATACATAATTACAATTTATTGGGATGAATTTCAAAATTTTAATTATTAAATTGACATTTCATTAAATATATCATATTAAGACTTGGTATGTGGTTGTTACAATTAAAATTTTATAAAAATTTCGCGTTGTTGCTGCAACATCCGGGTACGAATTGGCTTTCGTCCTTCTAAATTCAATTTTAATGTAATTCCTGCACTATTATTTTGAAGTCCTCTTTTACCTAATTAACTTAGCTTTGACGGTTTTTATATTAATAAATGGTTTCCGACGGGTCGCTGGATATTCTATATCTATCAGATTAAAGAAATAGGTCACCTATGATACGAAATCAGGCATCCTCTAAAGTTTAACAACTGTTGAAGAGCACAGGAACAAAATATAGAGAAAGAAGGTTATACATACCTCTACAGACGGCAGTCAGCAGTAATTAGAGTTGATGGAAGTCAAGAAAGGAGTAAAAGAAGAATGTAGTCTGTCGTCCATGCAGTTTAACTTATATATAGAGAAGGCGATGAAGAAAGTTAAAACGTAATATGGAAATGGAATCATACTGCAAGGAGAAGAAATAAAAATACTATGCTTCACCGATGACATTGTTGTATTAGGGGAGTAAGAAGAAGACTTGGAAACCATAATGAATGACATGAACGTGATCCTGGCGAAAGAGTTCAATATTAATAGAGGCAAAACCAAGGTAATGGAGTGTAGTATGGGAAACAGTGGAATAACAAAGAATATTAGTTTGGGAAGGGATATTTTTGAAGGAAGTTAAGTAATTCTGCTACTTGGGGAGCGTAATAACTGGGGATGGTAGAAGTATAGTAGACATAAAGAGTAGAATAGCACAGGCAAGGAAGGTTTTCGCGAAATATAAGTGTGAATATTAGGAAATCGTTGCTAAAAATGTTCGTATGGAGCGTGGCGTTATATGGGTGCGAAAGTAAAAGAAGATTTTGAAATGTGCTATTTTAGAAGAATGCTGAAAATCAAATGGGTGGATAGAGTAACTAACGAGGAAGTTATAAACAAAATAGGGGAAGAGCGAACAATACGGAGGACGTTGACCAAGACAAGATAAATAGGCCACGTTTTAAGTCA
Organism: Eucriotettix oculatus; assembly: GCA_034510155.1. Lineage (NCBI taxonomy): Eukaryota > Metazoa > Arthropoda > Insecta > Orthoptera > Tetrigidae > Eucriotettix > Eucriotettix oculatus. Next base: position 68,359,637 of record CM067377.1, read on the forward strand.
TTAGGGTCTTGAAAAATTAGCATCAGAGGGAAGCATGTGGGGTGAGAACGGAGGAGGGGGCCAAGAATGGAATGCACTAAGTAGTTTAGGAAGGATGTGTGATGTGGTAGTTCTGCAGAAATGAAAATGCTTGAGCAAGATAGATTAGCATGGTGGGTTCCATCAGACCAGTCTTAGGACTGAATACGACAAGAACAACATTGATTTAAATTAGACTTCCTCTAAAACAGCGTTAAATACATACACAAATATATATATATATATATATATATATATTCAAATTGCAAAGGTTTTGGACATATTTGTTTATTGCTAACAGGAAAAATCAGAATTACTCACGAATGTTAACTTAATGATTTCGGGATAAGCGTACATCAAGATTCCTTGGTAAAACGAAAGAAAATATTCTGTCTTGTCTCTAGTTTCTAACCCAGAAAATAAATGTAATGGCACAAAAATTATAGATAAATTCTACAGAATGCGTAATTGTTTAACACACTGAAGTGTTAATTTAGTATCTTCGAGGACGTAGAGGAACACATTGTAAAATAGTTGCAGTTATAAACAATAAATAAATTGTCTCATGTAGGGTTCTAAAACTATAGCCCAGGGACCTATTCAACCCTTGGCTACCTTGCTCTACCTTCCACCTCCCCATTTTTTCAATTCCCTTCCTATGCTATCTCAGGGGATCATCCTCGTGTAACATGTAACTACCCCCCCTCCAGAAAAAAAATATCATAAATTGAAAATGAACTTTAATGAAAAAGTGTTTTGGTATGGCTCCGTTAAGGATATATCCATTAAACTATATGTATAGGAAACAGTGTGTGTAAGGAAATAGATCAGAAAAGAGCAAAGAAATAATTTAGTTCTATTTCTTCCCAGCTTAAATTTTATTTTTCCACGCTGTCACTTGTTACCTTTATTCATTAATTTTATAGTTCTTTATAGCTTCAGTAGAACGCGATGTCTCTGACTTTGTCAATCAGTTGTGTGTCTCAGCTTCAACTTCTTTATTCTAATAATTCCTTGGAGCTAAATCTGGCGAATATGGTTTCATCTGGTAGTAATGTCATTGCAAATTTTAAGTGAATGTTCTGTAATTTTCATTGTAATCCCAAAGTAGCCCGCAATTACCCCCAATCACACCGACTGTTCCTATAGTTTGATCAGTTTCTGCTTCCTTCGGCTTACTGCTTGAAGTGGTTTGTTTAGGGGTGTAAAATTCCCCCTTCATAAACTACAAGTAAACGTTGAAAAATCTCGATTGAATATCTTCCTGAGTAAATTACTTCCGTGTGACTTTTCTGGTCAAACGTTAAAAAGTGCGGCGGCATTCGTGTTGACTTCTTTTTTCATACTAGTTTTCGGAAATGTTTGTGGATAATATCTAAAGATATTACGCGATATCAGCAATTGAAAGCATATTCTTAAATCGTCGATCATTTATTACTGATTTATATTTTTTATAGACTTTATCCCTAGTCGTGGAGGTTTCTGGGTGCTCAGAACTTTTTACAGGAAACTCCGAGGTTTAAACACATGTGAATTTAGTTATATATTCCTTTGCCGCTAATAATCCAAGAATCGTCTATTGTAGTGAAAAAATTGAAGTAAAATTATGGTATTCTGCTGAGAAAATCTTGACTGAAGTGGGAAAATGGACACGATCGCATTAAGCGACGTCCAGGTATAATTATAAGTGAGTAGTTCTAGCTTGGGTAATATAAGAAGGTGCGATTACATTCGCAAACCTACCACCCAGTGGTTACGCGAAATGAGTAATGATGGGATATTATTGGGCAGATATTTCTATGAGGGCGATTTGGTGGAGAGAGGTGTTGATGCAGTTAACATCAAAGTTAATTTTTTAAAAGCCAACTCTAAATATCGTTTTAGTTAGTTTAGTTAGGGAATTTATCCAGACGAAACAACTCGTGGAAAATCGTAGATAGAGACTGGGATTTATTTGAAACTATTAGAACTGAAAAAGAAGTAAGCTTATTTTAACCTGCCACCGCTAGTCTACCGGAATTATAGAAAATTAGCCTCATCAGTTACCTCGTCGGAACGAAAAAATTTTCTGAATTTATTTCCAATTAAAGATATTTGAATTTAAAATTTCTTATATATTATTGTTATATCATTTATTTCTATCAATATCATATAAAGTTTTAAATGATTATTATTCCGATTTTTTGGGATATACTCCGATTAATGCAATTTATAATTTATTACACATAATCTGTCAGTGTGATGAAGTATTTAAAATATCATTCAATATCGATTTTATTCAATTTAGAATCAATATCTACATCCGTTCACTTTTTTTCATTTCAACAATCTAGCCACGGCAGAGAATACGTGAACTGCTACTCCACGTTTGTGTCTACTAGCGCCATATCCCTTTCAGGTCGAAAATTTTCGGAACGTTCCCTCATATTTCTGTCATAATTTATTATTAATCTGCAATTGAGATGTTTCTTATTTCGTGATACGTAATTTAATCGTGTATTTAATAATTTGAATTCAGGGTTTTCTACGTACGCGTGAATAAATATTGGAAAATAAGTGAGTTATAGGTAAAAATTTTAATTTGAAGAGTTCAGATTATGGCTGTTATTGATATTTTAAGTAATATATAAATATTTTTAAAATCGATCGTTACTCAACACACTCTTGAATAATTCGTTAGAAATAGTTACTCATCAAAGGAAGTAGAAATTCTTTCACCCGAAGCTCAAGCAGGACAAATACACGAATGGAAAAATGTCGACCGGACCTCCCAATTTCCGGGCGGACGTTCTAACAACTGAGCTACCATCCAAGTCGACCGATTCAACATCCCTCCATTCCCGTAAACGTAAGCTAGGCTCACCTGGTCTGGTCGACATTTTTCTATTCTTGTCTTTCTTCCAAAATAGTTACTTATTTTAGCAGATATACTTTAAAGCAACTCCCCTTTAAAGGCATAGGAAGAGAATATGACAGGGGACGTTTTTGATTTATATATTCCTTTCCTGTGCGTTTAAAGGGAAGTTGCCATTAAATGAATCACTCTCATGCAGCCTGTCACCCTAAGAAAACCTTATGAATGGTTAAAACTAAGGTTCTCGTAAGCTGAGGCAAACATGATGCATTTTTGAGGCAATGTCCGAGTAGGATTCTGAAACCAAAGGCCAGAAGCTATAGTTAACCCTTTGCTAACTTGCTCTATTTCTTTTATGCATTTTCCTTTCGAATCCCGTCATATACTATTAAAGGGGAGTTGTCATCGCGCGAATTACTCCCTAAGAAAGAAAATTATCTGAAAACTCTAGCTTCCTTCGTTTTGATATTATGTTCAGAATTAGGGTCGGGTCATAGGAACGAAAAGGTTGGGAATTACTGAAAAAATAAGGGAAAAAAGCAGGGCTGCATTTGCTATTCAAAACTTGTACGAGGCAAAAATCGTGGATTGTAATAAGCTTCAAAATGCAGAAGCCCATTTATATCAATTCAAAGTAAAATGTAGAAAACAAAAAACAGATGTTCGAAAGTTTTCATTATTAAATAGGACCATCACGTCTGGAATAATTTACCCGTGCCAAAGTTTTGGGGAAATCCTCTTCAGGAATATAAATTTAGGACAAATATCAGAAAACGTATGAAGTAAAGTGGTTATTCCAAATAAGATAAATGTATAGTTGAATTTTAATGTTAAAGTCATAGTGATGTGAAGTGTTAATATATTTCTTGTAGTGTGCCTTTTGTCCTTCTTTCAAGGATATAGACAATGGTTATTTTTAGATTAGGAGTATTATGTATGTATCTACCACCGGGCTTACGCCTAATTGTAGACTAACAATAAATACAAATACAATAAAATATTGCCTAATTCGGAGGTAATTTTTCATCAAAAAATATCTGTCTTTTTAATAAAAATTATCAATAATCGAGTCTCTCTGTAACAATATATATAAAGGGTATATTTATTTTTAGTTGAAGCGCAATTATTTATTTATTCTACTTTCTTTACTACTTCCGCGTAATGTAAACAGAACATTATATATGGCAGCCATATTACAATTTTCTATTGTATTGACATCTTCCGATGAGGTACTTCAGGGTCGTGCTGGTAGATTTTCTCAGCATGATTCATCATTTTAAAAAAAGGTTATTGTGATATTTGATTAATAAATACGTAAAATGTACGAATACAGTTCTTATTTATTTTTAGACTATTTTAAAATAAGATTTTTAGTTACTGGGAGCTTCAAATTGTATTTTGATTCCCCGTCTTTAGCCAAAACTCTTTTCACTGCCACCTCTCTCTAAAACAGCACGACACGACCGTGAACCACTATATTTCAAAACTCTTAAATCAAAACTGACACCATACTAATTCCACTTATTAAACTAATATCAAAATATTTTGCTTAAATCGTGGATGATTGTGACTGTCTTCAAAATTGTAACGTGAATATAGTGAAGCCGTGGAGGTCAGGCTGAATGTGAGTTAAACTTGCAGATGCAATACAGCCTCCGACGAGGGCGGTCGCTGTTGCAGTTATCGATTCCCACGGCAAATGCCCGGGCTCCGACACTCAAATTTTACTACATCGATACGCGACTCGTCAAAGAAGCAAATGTTTACGGCTTCCGAAAGGTCAACAAACAATATTTGTCCAACGTTCACCCTGATAATCTACGGCTCACGTCTTCTCGCGTTTAGTTGATGATATCACGACGAAGGCGCTTTAACCCACGAATTAATTTTATAAGAGTTTTCTATGCCGTGACGTGTATGACCTCTGTCACCAATATTTGAAATCTGCAGCCCGGTACTAAATTCCTGTCTTGTTTTATATTTTCGTGCTAATTATAAGAACTTTCTGCAAGTCACGACCGTGATCTGCATAAAAGTTTTTTTTTCACGTGACTTCCATTCATAACAGACTTGTTTACTTCTGCTACTGTTGGGGAAACATCCGCCCCTTCGGTAATGCGACAAACAATTCCTATTGATCTTCGACGAGACGAAGCTGACGCGGTATTATTAGCCGAGAGGGGAGCGGCACCTGTTATGTGTGACTGAACATCGACTTAAACGGCGTGGGTGACTCTTCACCCCAGGGCTGCCCAATTATCGGACTACGTTTCTCGTTTTGATTCTCACATAGTACTACTGCAGTGTCATCAGAAAAATTTATTAACGGAATCTAATATTTGGTTTCGATAACATTCGTATTTTGTTTACGACCCGACGTATCGTAGACGATGTAGAGGTACATTCTCAAATATATATTCGAACGAATATTTCAACAGCTCGTTCCAAACATTTATGAAGCTTCATCGCCACTTTGCAAAATATAGTATATAGTGCAAATGGATATGACAAAGACTTCATGACTCGGAGTGACTTGCAGAAAGTTCTTATAATTAGCACGAAAATATAAAACAAGACAGGAATTTAGTACCGGGCTGCAGATTTCAAATATTGGTGACAGAGGTCATACACGTCACGGCATAGAAAACTCTTATATGTCGGTATTCATCATTCCTTCGGGCTATATTAACAAGATGGTGGAATTAAACGTAACATTCACACCCATGATTGTCATTTTAGTTATAATACTATACAAAAAGAAGTTACAAACATCTATGAATGTTAACGAATGAACCTCCAGGAACGTAGTCCATTTTAATACAATAAGCGTATATTTCAAGCGCCAACCAACGTTAAATTTTTAATGAATATTCCCTCTAAATAATAGTTAATTTATCTCACTTCAATTAATTAGAAATGAAAACACCAGTAAAATTTGTCAAGTATATTTTTAATAAATAGAAAATTAGTACATATTAATAAAACCAGCAGGACGAATTGTTCAAATTTAGAACCTCTTCAGATGAAAATATTTTGTCACTAAATTTAAAAACATGAATTATGACTAAAATTGTATTTTTTTATATTTGTACCTGAAAAGGTTCCAAAAAACCAAACTATATGTGGTACTAGTTTTATCAACACGTTATAATTTTTTATTTTGTTAAAATATATTTTCATATAAATAATAACAATTACTAGAGATGAATTTAATTTTGTCCGACGCAAAGCAATAAATTAATTTTTGAGTAAAATACATTTACCAACAAAATAAATTTTATAAGATTCATAAAAATAGCCTCTAATTCTCTTAATTTATTCGAAACATTACTGTGATATTTTGGAAACAATTATCGTATAAGTGGCCATAAAATATCTATAGTTACATTCTCATTTCTCAGTAAGGTCGGGTCGATGCTGAAATGGAATAAAACAAGCTGTGTGTGAGGTATTTACGAATTTATTAACGAATTTCGTTATTATCTCACACAATGCTTCTTTTATTTCATTTCAACATCGACCCTCTCTCATTACAAAACTCTATACATAAATTTTTACATTTTGCTATACGAAAGTTTATTTTTTCTTCACATAGAATCTGTCAAATGTATTTTCAAAAATAAAATTAAAATCCATTTACAATATATATTCATGCTGATTGCAACTTCTTAAAACTTGCTGAAAACTGGTTAAAATCAGCATATATCTTGTTTATTCACGGAATCTACATACGCAAAACCGTTATTCCCTATTATAAAATAAACCAATGTAAACCGGAACAGTATCACTGCCAATGGGCTAATGCGATAATGAAACTAAAATAGTCAGAAAACGTATATCGAGGGAAAGGATATAAAATATTACAAACTTGTTTGTAAACTACTAAAAGAATTGTTAAATATATTAACAATATTGTAATAAACATTATTTTTAATGTTTTTCTATTTAAAACTCAGCATATTGAACCTTAGTTTCTACTGTTTTCATTTATGTAGATAGATTCTGATTTCTGAAGTTTAATTTTAATATTATTCCAATGTAGTATGGCTGTAAGCAATGTTTGGCCAATGATGTGGTTACTTTTGTTTTATACTAAGTTTGTGGAAGTACATAATTTTGTACATTTGTCGTTAAGCAGTATAAAATACATTGCAATTCAAGTATTCAATTTTATAGACTAATTTATTACTTCCTTGATTTCTACAATTTTCTGTTTTTACTTTCGTATAAAATTTGTGTACTTATTGCATTCAATAGATACTTAAATTCTGGTATATCATTTTAACTGAAAATAAGAAGAGATGCTATCAAAATCTCAACCATTCACATTTTTAAATTTATATTTTAATTTCTCAATGTACATTAAATTGATGAAAAATATATTATTGTTATATCATCAAGGGGGCGTGGCGACGACGACATAAGGAACCTAGTTAAGTACTTCAAGAAACACGAAAAACATTTCCAAACTAAACTGTGTTTGTGTTTTGGCTTAACGACTCTGGTATAAAATTTTTAACATCAAATTCCATTCCGTGAAGCGTATTGTCTATTGCGTTGTTGTCCTTCACATACAGGTTTTATGACGGTCCGTTATTATATTAACATCATTAATTATTTTTTTCTTATTATTCATGCACGTTATATTTCCGTTTCGTATTTTATTATAATCTTCTTGAAAAAAATTAAGTTAAATGAAATGCAACTTCCGCGCGAGCTTATTTATACCGAGCGTCGGTACTAAAATAAGTATTTACATGAATAAAATTCAGGGCAAAACCCTAGAAAATCCGCATCAGGTAGATGGTGCTCTTTCACGCATACCTATTGTTCTTCAACAATAAAAATCACTGTGGTGGAAATCTTCTGTAGGTCCTACAGACCTCAATGACCCCCGGAATCACCTAAAAAGAATCGCTAAAAGATTAATAATGACGTTGGTCTTTATATTCTTAATTTTTTCTACGAAGAGTGATATTTTGAAGTTAAACATAATAAAAATGAGATAAAGTAAAAATTGTAAGGCGGTGGAGGGACTAGAAAAAAGTTTTTGATAAAGTCTTGCACCCATGTAAAAGAACGACGATAGGAGAGTTGGATTGATAAATAGAGAAAGACGTAATGCTTTACATTCCACGATTTCAATGTTGTCATTTAAGATCTCAGTTTTTGTTGATTGTTAAATATAAACTTTTTAGTGATTGGTGTAGTGCTATGGAAAACCGACGTACTTAAGAACTGCATATGTTTGCTTAAAAATGTAACCCCTCACCCCACCAAAAATAATTAATAGAGGAAAAGAAGAAGGTAAATGAAAACAAAAATTTAAGTAAGAAATTATATTTAACGAGAAACCGTTAAATTGTAAATTGAAAATAGATTTTTAAACCAAGTCTAAAACGATGTTATTTTTATAAATAAATTTGATTAAGGTAAAAGAAAATTTATTGACTATAATACTTTTTAATATTAATATAATCATAAGTTAAATGAAAAATACCGCCGAATGCACCATTTGAGTAATATTAATTTTGCATTTGTTTACAAAATATTCATATAAGTTATATTTGCCCTTTACCTCAAGTTTGTTCCTTTTGCTAAAAAGCAGTTGCCTTGAAAAGGTAAAATTTATTTAATTACATGTTTGGAAGTAGTTAATTGTACAAGTGAAAGAAGGTCATTTGTTATTTGCTGGCCACCACAAACCAAGAAAAGTTTTCTAATTAATTTAAAGTTAGGGCACGGGGCTAATCTATAGAAGTGCAAAAAAAAGTTTGTCCGAGGGAAAACCCAATTTGTGTTTACATCCCTGAAGCCAGTCCGAGTGGCCATCCCATCCAGCTGCAGAGTTTTATGAGTGGACGGACGTCATATACTGATTTTATTAGCTCTCGTGGAGTCGTACTGAATTGAACGTTCTGCGACAGTTTAACTGGGTGTCGTAAACGTTCGTACATCTCCTAATAACTGCACTTACAGGAATTGTGTGAAAATTACTGCTTTCACTTTCAATCTCAAAATCGAGGATTTTAACTTATATTACACTGTACTGTTAACTTTAAATGTTTTAAAAATAATTTACTGCATTTATTGTTCCGCTGTGAACGTCTATTAATATTATTTCAGTGACTAATAAATACGAATATATCTAAATTTCAAAATGAATGTATTTAAAAATTCAGGTTTATAATAATAATAATAATGTATTATAATAATCGTAGCCATTCTCTGAGGTACTTGAACAACTAAAATGTTGAATAATAAGCCATTTAACGTTCTATTCGTATTAAGTAATTCAAAAAAAAGGTTTAGCCTCCCTGGACTCAGTTTTTCACGTAACATACCGCACGAGGGTCGGAAAACGTTGCAAGTGCTCTCCCATAATGACTCGAGAGATGTTTATTTTGATTACAATCCTTTTAGTTCATCTATTACTTGAAGGAGATATTATTACTTAAATATAATCAAAAACAATATGTTCATGTGTCAAAAGTAAAGTTCTTGTGGTTCTACATGGCGTGTAGGGAAAGGAGGAGGGGAAGGAGAGTATTGTCGTTTCAGGAGGTACTACCCCTCCAACAAGCCTAGCGAACCGCTGTTATCATTGAGAATCCCGGAAATGGATGACGGACGAAAAGTCCTCGGGATTACAGTCACTTCACATGAAGAAGATGGCGGTGTCAGCCGTTGAAACGTCGTGTACAACGACTGGAATCCAGAGAACTCTTCGGCTAGTATCATTGTTAAGAACATTAATTGTCTTCATAAGAACGAGATATGGAGATTGCACACTATACTTATTATCTATTACATTTTAAGAATGTGTTTATTGACATACAACATATCCTGAACCGACATCAATACATTTCCTAACGCCAATATTTTTATAATTGCTTTTACCCTACCAATTTATCTGAACAAAGACCTCAGATAAGCTGGTGTCTACAACCACTACAATATGGGCACAGTTGCACACTGCGCATCGCCTGAACACACGACCAGCTAATTTTCCTGAACTGAATTTGTTACGAAACTAGAACAAATATGTCCTTACTAATATGCTGTAAGTGGGTTTAGAATATCGTCGTGTTTCAGTTACCATACTTGTCCTTAACCACCTTCTTTTTACGGCGCTCTGCACACGAAACTGAGTAGCTGAAACATCTATAGAAATATAGAATGACACCATCTCCTGGTTATTACACGTTATCCGGTTATCCCACTGCCTTTGACGTACGTTTCCCGTCACACAACTTGCTGTTGGTAAGGTCTTTCAATGTTTATTTCACTTAACTGAAACTAGTAACGATATACAATGTAATACAAATACGTAGTTTTCATTCGGTTTTGGTCTAGAAGTAGATTCGCCATTTACTTGATTGGTGTAAGTGACCAGTAAACGATTCAAATTAGAAATGCAGTTCCTTCATACAAATGGAAAGCACTCGGCAATGTAAGGAGTTCCTCAAGGTTCAATAAGAGTTGCTCTTTCTAATATTTATAGACGATCTGCCTAAAAGCTTAAAATCTGGACTCAGACTTTTCGCAGACCACTGTATCTTCTATAAGAGGTTAACGAAAGGTTGAGATGTATTACGGCCATAAAAGTACATAGATACATTCAATAGTTGAGATGAATGCACAAAATGGAAAAATAATAGCCAGAAATGCAGCTCAATCTGGTTTACAAAGCAAATGATGAGAAATAGGTATATAATTCCAAGGTTGACGAGGTGCAAACATTTGAGAAAATAATTGAACAGTAAAATTCGCGACCTGAGAAACATAGAATTCGTTTTATTTCATAATTAGGAATATAACATTTAAAGAGATGAAATGCTAGCTTTGATGTAGCTACTTTTGGAGCGACTTGTTATGATCCCCTTAGAGAAAATCGAATAGAATTGTTGAAGAAAGTTGAGAGATGGCCGGATGAATGCAAAAGGGAGAGAGAAAGGTTGCAAACGCTATTCAAAGCTTATGTGGGGCAAGAGCTCAAACATTTGGAAGCTTATATTAGCTAAACATATATGGTCTAATTTAAATCACTTAAATGGGAGATCAGCAAATAAAATGACAAGCCTGTTAGAGAAGTGGGAAAGTTCCCCTCAAGTAAATAAATTTTGGTTGAATGATAAAAACCGTAAGAATGCAGTTTGTTCCCAAAACAAATCAAATTATAATCTAATTTAAAGTTAACTGTCTCATTAAGCCGTGATTATTCAACAAAATGTTAAAATTTTAGGGTATAAATGTTACTAAGGACAATGGATTAGTCTCAGTTATAAGTAATATGCGTAATATCCAGTGGTGAGTTTAAGACGTGCTACATCACACGTCACAATAAATTTTACGTGCGATAGTAACAATATTACAATGGCCATAGTGTTATCAACACTCTGCGGTTCACAAAGGGGCTAAAGTTTTTATTCCGTATACATAACATTCAATTTTTAAAAGCATAACATTTTAAAACCAAGTTGACAAACATTTGTAACACGAAACAATTTTTTACTTCGCAAATAACGTAACGTACAGTTTTACAGATTTTATTGTATATCAGGCGTTAATTGATTTACTACTATTTAAATAAATTTAATTTTATGAATAAGTTACACATGACAGTATTTTATGCATGATCCAGGGGTAGTTTTCACAGTATGTTAAAAGTCTTCAATATGCAGACTGTTTAAAATAATTTTCGACTGTGATTTCTTTTAAATAGTATGCAAAATGTACGAATACTATTTTTGGTTTTTAAAATATAAATTATTTTGAAATTACTAAATGGTTCAAATATACTATGGTTTGGGTGCGTATGTCGCCCGCTTACGGTTGCGCCAGACGGCTACGAGAAAATGTAGAAGAATTGGTTAAAGGTCATAGAGGGTTGTGCAGAGGGCTGCAGCGGTATACTGTGCATGACGGTTGCACAGATGTATAGCTGAAAGAACGAGCTCTCTGGAAAGCTGGTTATTTGAAGTATTCTAAATCTAAGGAGAAATTAACAATATTAAAATAATATTACTATAAAGTGTCTTAAAATTAGGTAACAAATAATTAAAATTAAGTTATGTGCTGTAGCACATAAGAATGAGCATGAATGGACCAGCAGCCGATGGTAATATCAATGTCTGCAACAGTGATATTTGTCCAATTGCAGATTATTAAATTATTGGCTGAAATTATCTTACGTAATTACATTACAACATTTGTACCGAGATCTCTGAATTAAATCTTCTGAAAAACTTTAATATCACCTATTAAATTACAATATCCCTTTTCTCCTGTATTTGAATGGTGTATCGAAATAATTTAATGAGTACTTTATAAATACGACTTGTTTCCTACGGGACAGGCGCTTGCCCCCAGAGTGACTGCAGGGTTCACCTGATAATGTCGGGAATGCCTCGCACTGTCTCTGTTTTTTTTTTCAAAGTTCTCACATACCGAGACACCTCTACCTATTTTAGGAGGTATATGTACTGGGGTCGAAGGCATTGGGCATATGGCAAGAGTTATCAGCTGATCCCATTGGATCAGTCGGCCAACTAACTCCTGAAACTGGTGAATGCATGGAGACGGGAATGCTGCGACCCCACAGAAAACTCGCCTCCCATTATTCGGAATGGTGTGAGAATAGTACCCAATGCCCGATCAACCTGATGCAGATTTTCTAGGGTTTTCCCTGCATCTCTTTAGGTGAAACACCGGGTAGGATCCTTAAACCACAGCCCAGGGGTCCTAGTTAACCCTTGGCTACCTTGCTCTACCTTCCGCATCCCCCCTTTTCAATTCCCTTCATATGTTATTAACGGGGAGTTGTCTGTTTCAGATTCACCCTCATGTAGCCCAAAAAAACTCGACTTGCTGTTACACATAAATTGAGGGATAAATATACATATTTTTAACCAAAAAATGTAATTTTTGGAGACGAAACTTAAATTGTATGTGATTGGAACTTAACAAATTGTAGTATGTGGAAAATCTCTGGAAGATTCAATATATACTGAATTCTCTTTACAATAGATGTAGACGATTATGCCTCTGTTTTTTATGTTATTTTTCCGCTGTCAAGTTATAAATTTGGAAGCTTGTACGTATTAGGAGGAAACTGCAGAACATAATACGGACGTGAGTTTTCAAGGCTCGTCAATATAGAAAATATTAATTCTGACTCACCACTTTCATTGAAAGGCGCAACTCATTTAATACAATGATTTGCAACAGAGATTTACATACCTATAAGTATTCTTCTCTATTTAAACATCCTTGCCGGTTTATCTAGGATTACTTAAATTCTGTAAATTTAAACTATTAATATTAAAAAAGATTTTCATCTGGTTATATATTCTGTAATGGTAAGCTTACACACACTCACACAATCAGATATGTATCTTCAATCATATAATATTTCAACTCAAGAGAGAGATCTTATTTAACGGAACAACCTTAAAAAACACAGTGAATTAGTTAAAAAAAATAGGCTGACGTTTCGCTGCGAGTTTTGCATCTTTCTTTTAAACGGAAAAAGGAGTTTTCCAAACCCATATCGAAACGTCGGCCTGTCTAAATTTTTAATTACTTCACTCTCTTTTTAAGGTTTGTTCAGTAAGGTCGTATATATTAATATATTTCAACTGGGAATCGGATCGTATGTACAGCCAGCGCCATCTCTTAGGCAGTATTCAAACTTAATATTGATTCAACTCTTGTAGTTCAGGATTCTCCCGTGAAATGACGCTAGTGTCAGAACGATTATTGTTCAAAAAATGTTTTAATACTCGATATTGTTACAAACACAGATTTTACAATTCAAGACTTAACTTTGATTTTTATTAATTAAAATATCCCAAGGGAATATTTTTTTGATACAATAGCTTTACGTTCAATGTTTGATAAATATGCTTTCTGTGTTATAAGTAATTCATTCAAGTATTATTTCTTCCATAGAGACAAAAAGTATAGATTGAAGTTGAAAATTTGTAGCAGTAGATATGACTTATCTTATTTTACCTATAAGGTCCCGGGAAATAAATAAAACCAGGTGACATTTTTAAATGTTAGTTGTCATATTGTGGACGAACGTATTTGATTCATAATTAAACAAAGCAGTCAAAGTGTCAGAAATATTTTAATCAATAATAATCAAAACCTTTTAATAAAATAAAAATTATGGTTACGTGTTGTGGTTTGGAACGTCATCAGGTGCACAAATATAGAATATAAGGTACATTGATTGTAAAAGGCTGAGTCCAAAAATTTAAAGGAAAACCAATTTTTATAAGACTACATATGTAAATTTAATAAATACCATAATGCGAATATATATTTAAATATCACTTACAGTTTATTTCTTGTAATAAATATTCTTAAATATAATTTTTTAAAGTAATTTCTCATTGTGAGCGGTTTACGCACACATTTAAGCTGAAATGAATGCTGCTCATATAATGCTGTTGAGTATATTTCTTGCAGTTAATATAAACAATGAATTTTTTTAATTAAATAATAAAGAGAATTAAAAATAATAATATATAATGAATTCTTTTTTTATTTTTACATTTAAAGTATTATATGTAACATTTCGCTCATCAAACTTGAATAATATTTACAGACTTTACATCAAAAATTAATCTAAAATATTAGCATTGAAGTCATGATTTCAATTGCAGGGTTATTTCATTTACGAATTATCATTGAAGTCAAATATGTGCACGTTTGATTTTGTGGTGAGTAAATGAAAGTTGTAATAATATTATTCTTTACTAATTGATTTATTGTCGCCATTTTCGTTATGTGCATCGCATATTTAGGACGCAGAGCCACCAATCGAATTGCTGCGCTTTGGTTGCATCTTTTTATGTTTCTAAATAGTTCCTAATGTACTGTTCATTATTTTTTATGTTTCATTTCTCCTGTCTTTTCTCATGTAGCTCTCGCCTTGTGGATTACCCTCATGTAACGTGTCACTCACAAAAAAAATCACAAAGGAAAGCTTTAATCAAGATCTGACTTTAAGTAGTGGTAATAATGTAATAATTAAGGTACAGTCAAATTTGTCATAAAAACGTCTAATTACTATTAAGTTATAATTAACTATAAGTATCCCTATACTGAAGAAGACTGGGGCTGAAAGATACGAACAGCACAGGACAATTAGTTTAGTATCTCATGCGTGAAAACTATTAACGAAAATAGTATATAGGACAATGGAACGTGAAATAGAACGCGAGTTAGGAGAAGATCACATTGTATAAAAGAAACAATATTGACTCTGCGTTTAATTTTAGAAGACAGAATAAGTAAAAACAACCTACGTTTGTGACATTCGTAGATTTAGAAAAGTCCTTTGATAATGGTAACTGTAACAAACTATTAAGGATTTTAAAAATGACAGAAATAAAAGATCCAGAAAGAATAGTTATCCATAACCTCTACACATAGCAGTCAGAAGAATTGAAGGGGAAAAAAACAGAAATCAGGAAAGTAGTAAGACAAGGGTGCAGTCTGTCGCCCATGCTCTTTAACTTATATATAGAACAGGCGATGAAGAAAGTTAAAAATGGATATGGAAAGAGAATCAAAATTCAAGCGCAAGAAATAAAAAAGAACTACGCTCTTCTGATGATATTGTCGGAAAATACTTGGAAACAATAATAAATGGCATGAACCTGGTTTTGGACAAAGAGTTAAATATGATGATTAATGGAGGAAAAACCAAGGAAAACAGTGGAATAACAAAGGATGTTAGATTGGGAAGGGATACTTGACGGAAGTTAAGGAATCATGTTACTTGGACAGCATAATAATTAATAACTAGGAATGGTAGGAGTATAGTAAACAAAAACAGTAGAATAGTACATGCAAGAAAGACTTTCGCGAAAGAAGGAAATTACTTACACTTAATAATTTCTAAATGTTCGGAAGGAGTATGGCGTTATGTGGGTGTAAAACGTGGGTGATGGGAGTTGCAAAAAAGAAGAAAAGAGAAGCTTTCGAAATGTGGTGCTAGAAGGGTGGATAGAGTAACTAACAAGGAAGTTCTCAATATAATAGGGAAACAGAGAACAATATAGGGAAACAGAGAACAATATGGAGGACTTAGATCAAGAGAAGGGATGGCTTAATAGGCCATGTTTTGGGTCTTGTAAAATTAACAATAGAGGGAAGTGTGGGGGTAAAAGAGAAGAGGGAGACAAAGGATGGAATACTTTAAGCAGTTTATGGAGGATGTGGTAGCTATGTAAAAAATGAGAAGTCTTCCACATGGTAGGTTAACATGGAGAGTTGCATCAGACCAGTCTTAGGACTGAATACCACAACCACAACAAAATTTAAAATAACTCGACGTTTCGTCCATCTTTTTAGACTTCGTGAGGTCACAGATTTGTTTCTATTTTGTGTATGGGCGTCGCTTAAAATATTATATCGACTATGATGCATAATAATTTATTCTGAAAGGTCCCAGCTTTGCTCATCCATACGTTAGGGCTGGTCGAACAATCGTCGTGGGTAATTTTAATTGTGTTTTGAATTATAGAGATCGGGAAGTAATTAGTGGGTTTAATGCTGGAGAACGATTTGAATATGTTCCTGAGTTATTTTAGCAAATGGACTTGGAAAAACCGTGTAGGTTTGTTTGCTACGACCTCTTTTTTAACAAAAGAAATCGCAGGGAGTTTTCGTAGAATAAATCTAAAGTTCTGAAAACTCAAGATTTGTTTGCATTCTATTATAGGGAAACCACGACAAACCTGCGCCCACGTACGAGACAAACGAAAACGTAGTCATCAAACAAGAATGAAATATTTAAATATGTTTTTATCATCATAAAACGTCACCATAGAAACAAACTTTGCTATAAATAAACAGTATACTACATGCGTAATAGGACCTACGTTTCCGTACACAAGGTTGTGAGTGATTGGAAAAACTCGCTTTTTTTAAGATCAAATATTGCCAATGTTCATCAACTCATGTCTATTTTCTTTTAAAATCACGCCATTAACCCAGTACATAGTAAACTGAGGCCACTATACATAAATCAAACCATATTAATGCATTATGATTATTAGAGACTTAAAATGGGAGTTTATTGGGTAAAGTTGAAGAAACAAGTTATGAGTTTGAAGTAATCTAAGAAAAATGATTTCGAGAATTTTTAAACATCTTTATGAATATGAATATTTGGATGGACAAGGTCGTCGTCTATCTGTACACGTGTTCTGCGCAGAGCTTTCATGAAGAGCAGAGGGCGTTAACGTGTTAAACGCTGCGATGCTCAACGCTCAGCGACGATTCAACACATTAGCTCAAAAGGGAGAAGTGCGCCAATTTGCGAACACACAACGCGGTGCTTGGAAAGCACTGACTTGTAAACAAATAAACAAAACGATGTGCTGGATAAATTATCCAAAAAATATAGCTGATAAAAGGTTTCCCTTTATTTTCCAAAAACTTTTGTTATTCAATAAATGATTTCAACTTAAACGGACAATACAAAGAAAACACCAAGGATGAATTGTTTCACGTTATTAATTACACGTTTCCATATGATTATGGCGTGGTCGGTACCAGTCCAATTCCATTTCACAACGCTATGCTTGTACAATTGCGAACGCGGCCACAATATTCGTATTGTTTTTTAAACTAGGTAATATTTGGACCAATTAACAATGACAAAAGTCTATCTTAAGTTAGTCAAACAGGTAATTGATACGATGGAAATAATTTAATTTAAATAGAAAAAATGTTTGAAATAAAAAACAAGAAGAATGGCAGACGCAAAAGTGATTTGACTAATTTGAAAACTGTTGGCCGCTAAAGAGCGAGAGGGGCGTGACTTTTAAGTGAAAGCGCTTGCTGTGATTGGATGATTCAAGATCACTCCCCATTAGCTCCTTAATTGCCATGTGACTTCTTATTTTAACAGGCTATACTTCATAATTGTGTAATGCCGAACGATACTAACATTTAAAATTTTACGTGACTGGAATGATCCCACATGAATAAATTTAGCAAAGAGAGGAAACGAATCGGAACAAAAAGCAATTCATCAAGATTATTAGCTTAAGAAACTAATCAGACACTCGTTATTATTCTATCGTGTTGTTTTTAAATTAGTATAAGAAATTTGACTCGCATTTCATGAATTAATAATGTGTTTGAGTATGAAATCATTAAAATCGAGATCAACTTTCAATGCATCCACTTTTGTTCAATCTGATAAAGTAACTGTTTTGACTGTGTATTATTTCCGCATTAAACTGTTATAATTTATTATTAATGAATCGTGATGCTTCTGCCTTATCGAATAATTTTGTATGCTTGATTTGGCTGTATTAATTTGGGACTGAAGTAATGCTCTGTCATCGATTTTTAAATCCTTAATACCATTACCGATGTTAACCTTACTGTAACGAATTCCTCCTTGTGAAAACACCAGTAATTAAGAGAACCTTGTCGACAAAGAATTTGAGGAAAAATTACTTACACAGTAGTTAGCAATATACCCGTATCTAATGAGACTTTAATTTGCCGCTAGAGAAACCGAAGCTTCTCCAATTTAATGAATACTTCACACTGCATTTATTTCATAGTTATACAGACTCAACGAGAAATAATTCTGAATATGTAAATATTTCACAGTTACATAATAAAATGCTATAACATATTGATAACACTTCAGTGGAGATCGTCGGGCGAAGAAGCAATTCCATGGCTGTTTAGGATAGTTTCCGAAATCTACGAAACATGAAGAATACCAGAAGATTTTAGTAACAACATAATTATACCCATACCGAATTATTCTGGGGCTGATAGATTCGAACAGCACACGACAATTGGTATAGTATCCCATGTATGCAAAATATTACCGAAATAGTATATAGGAGAATGAAACGTCAAATAAAATGCGAGTTAGGAGAAGATCAATTGGTTTTAGGAATAATGTAGGGACAATAGAAGCAATATTGACTTAGTGACCAATTTTAGAAGACAGGATAAGAAAAAATCAGCCTGAGTTCATTTTCGATTTACGAAAAGCCTTTGATAATGTGAACTGGAACACACTATTATGGATTCTGAAGAGCAATGGAATAAAATATCGAGAAAGGAGGCTTATACATAACCACTGCAGAAGGCAGTCGGCACTAATTAGAATTGTAGGTCAAGAAAAGAAATCTGCAATCAAGAAAGGAGTAAAAAAGGATGCAGTTTGTCGCCCATGGTGTTTAACTTATATAGAACATACGCTGAAGAAAGTTTAAACGGAATATGGAAATGGAATCATTCTGCAAAAAGAAGAAATAAAACCTCACGTTTTGCCGATGATATTGTTGTATTAGGGGAGTCGGAAGAAGACTTGGAAAACATAATAAAAGGTTTGAACGTGTTAGCTTTACATATTATTTCGCCCTAAACTTACCATATAAATGGCATGAACGAAGTCCTGGTGGTAGAAGTATAGTAGACATAAAGAGTAGGATATCACAGGCAAGAAGGCATTCATGAAAAAGAAGAATTTACTTACGGGTAATATAAGTGTATTAGGAAATCGTGTTTAAAAATGTTTGTATGGAGCGTGCGTTATATGGGTGCGAAACGTGGACGGAAAGGAAAAAAATGGAAGCCTTTGAATTGTGGTGTTATAGGAAAAAGCTGAAAATCAGATTGGTGGATGGATTCACTAACGAGGAAATTCTAAACAGAATAAGGGAACAGCGAACAATAGGAGGCCGTTGGCCAAGAAAAGGGACAGTTAAATAGGCTACATTTTAAGCCATGAGGATATTGTAAAATTAACATTAGAGGGTAGTCTGTGGGGTCAGAAAATAAGAGGGAGAAAAAGGATGGAATACGCCAAGCAGATTGGGGTGGATGTGGAATGTGCCAGTTATTCAGAAGTGAAAAGGCTTGCGCAAGTTAGATAGCATGGAGGGTTGCATCAGACTAGTCGTAGGACTGAATACCACAGCAACGCAACATATATTTTCAAGATTTAAAATGGGGGATACCCAGAATTATTATTGTATGAGAATGCGCTGAGAGTCGATTTTGGTATCATTGTTTTCCCGCTTTCCAGATTTTATTCCCTACTTTCTTTGATACGATGCATAGTTTTTGAGGTATTTCTATAGTATCCTAAAAAAACATATTAATGTATGTAGTTTAGATATTCCACAAGTTGTAGATACAATATGACTTTATATTTCACTATATACATGTTCTTATGGCAATATTTTGTACTCTTTCGCGCTTTCTAAAGAGCTGTGGGCCAAAATGTTTCGCTTGTTTGGAATTTATTATTTAATTTGTTTGGTAATTTATTATTTAATTTATTTTATACAAAGCAATTATACAATTCCCATTTACTCAATATTAGTTTAGAAATGTAGTTCACAAACAACGGGTATATTTTGTTGAGTATTAAATTAGCAAGAGTTGTCTGTTTCAGGGGCTCCGGACGATAGAATAAGTGTCAAATAGGGACAGTGGCTCGTTTATGTGTAATCGCAGCACTTCTGGATGTGTTTAAATTCATTTAATATTTTTTCATTGTGCTCTGATTTTTACCCCAAGCATTTCACTTTCTTTCTCGCTAAACTTTGTCATGCGTAACGCGACTAATACATTCAATTCTCACTCTAAAGTCGCTGAATTTAATAGAGTTTCAAACAAATCGCGAATCATACAAATAATGAAAATTAAATGTATATGGTTAATTTTGAGCAATATTCTCAACTTTCCTTTTGCAACAACCAAATTCTCCACGGATAGCGAAAGGGGCTTCCTTCCTACAACACCCAACCTCAGTTCAACTCTCTCAACTGTGGTACGCGATTGCCTTGTACCACATTAGTTTAATTAAATTGTATTTTTTATTGTTTATTTGCAATGTATATAAGTATTTAGACCTAAGCAGGACGAAGTCGGGAATATGAATGAACGCGATAGGTTAATTAAATGACGAATTACGGTCATCTTATCGGCCAGAAAACAGAAACTATTAAGGTTCGGTACGATCTGATTGGACGAGGTAGCTTCAAGGCTAGGCTGCTGCAGACATGTGGTGACAGATGGTTTTTACCAGGAATCCATCTGGTCAACAGTGGGAACAGGAAAATTGGACCCGACGCCTGGACCTGTTTTTTTAATTGAATTGAATTTATTAATACTGCAATTGAGTTGCACTCGGTGGCAGTTACAAAAAATAAAATATGTTACAAATAATAATTACACTAATATAATATAAATTAAATTCTAACAAAAAAAGATAAAAAGTACCCATTCTTCATATATTGTTTCGTCGCACAACACTACACTTGCACTTCACTACACTTCCTAATTCTTCCCTGAAACACGTTGCTATTGGCAGGGAATGTTTCGAAAACTTCTGCAGGTAAATTGTTCCAATCCCTTACAGTCCGATTTAAAAATGAAAATTTCCCAACGTCAGTTTTAAAGCAACACTGTCCAATTTTACAATGATGATCCCCTCTACTGAAATAATTTACTACTAAAAACTTTGATGCAATATCTTCCCAGTATTGTTGGCCTGCGTACGCTTTTAAAAGAGCCCCGAGACGTAAATTTTGTCGTCGTTTTCCTAACATATCCCACCCTAATTGACGAACCTTCTCGTTTCCGTGACCAGGACACCGCTTAACAAATTTTGCCGCCCCCCTCTGTACCCTTTCCAGTGCCCCCACCTGATATTTTCGGAACGGATCCCAACAAATACAGCCGTATTCTAGTATTGGACGCACGAGAGATTTGTATGCAAGTTCCCGTGTTTCACAGTTTGCTTTTTTTTTTAAGTCCGCATGACGAAATGAAGTGCCTTCCATGCTTTCCTAGTCACATGGTCTATTTGATATTCCCAACCCGTATTACTGCTCAAGTATATACCTAAATACTTACAGTAAACAGATCAAGTATTTACCCCGAGCCTCCGAAAGCCGGAACAATACAGGCAAGTGACTTCAAAACAACTATTTGTCATGCAGTGCCCAAGGATCTGAAGGAAACATGCCGAAATAAACGATTTCACAAGCCTACCCCTCCATAAGGAGGGAGTAGAATGTGCACGCCCACCAGGAGAGATTTGAGCCCGGCGTGGAGATTAAAAACGTGGGTGCACTAAGAGAGACAGGGAGAGAGAAGGTAGGATGATGGAATGAGGAAGAGTGAAATGAGTGTGAGCCAAGTGGAGTTCTGGTAAGTTCGTCGGAGCTGACTTCCTCCCTCCTGGTTTTCCTATTTCCCTTCCCCCCTTGGTCCACGGCCAAGGTAATTAATTTAAGACTCCTGCAGGCTGAGACGTCCTTGAGCAGTTAGAGAGGTGTATATATGGGGGTCAAAGACCTTCGGCATACGGTAAGAGTTGTTCAGTGATCCCATTGGATCAGTCGGCCAACTGCCTCTCAGTACTGATCGAGGCACGGAGGCGGGTTTGTTGCGTTACCACAACAATCCAGCCTCTCATCATCAGAAGGGCGCAGCCCGACCTACTTGATGCATGTTTTCTACGGTTTTCCGGTTAGAATCTTCACACTATAATCTGGGGTTCCTAGTCAACCCTTGGCTACCTTGCTCTACCTTCCACATTCCCCCTTTTGAATTCCCTTCCTATGCTATAAAAGGGGAGTTGCCTGCTTCAGGTTTTAGAAAAAATTTCCGACACCTTTATGAGACAACCTTACTAAATTCAAACAGTTTGTCGTTCAAAATTTAAGTTTATTGGACGCAATCGTATAGAACCATTAGTCCGACTAAAATTTCTGTGAAGATAAATCAGCAGAGGCTATCAAAATTCAAAAGCGAGTCGACGAGAAGCCCTGGAGTGACGAAAACAACGCTTGGGAGAGTACAACCAGCAGTCAACAGCCAGCAATGACGTCGGGGATCGTCAACAACGCCGTCACGTAACCACCTTATTGTTTCTCGCCTCTGGTCCTATATAAAGTGTTCGCCCTCCTGCCATGTTTTATTAATAAACCCATTGAGTATTAGATTTCCCTGAGAAAAAGTAATTCATGTTCCCGATTTAGTAAGCGAGGGTCCCATAAAATACCTAGTTTAATAAATCCCTTTTTGTTAAAATTAAATGTTATAAATTTTTTTTATCCCTTATATTGATCAATATAATAATAGCCACAATTTTAATTCATCTCCCCCACCTACCTATTATTAAAACCCATATCACACAAAAATGACTAATTTTCAGCTTTCCACATTATCAGATTTACACTGTGATATTTTTATATGTATTCATACCTTTAAAATTCAATTAACACTTTAGATTTAATTTTCGAGTCACTATAATTGTAATCGGTATACATAAAAAATTCACGTTTGTAATTTATAATGCAGAAATATATTTTTCCCTTATATTATTTTTCAGTTTCATACAGGTATTAATTGATGTTTATGACGTGTCCTATTTATTCAAAAGAGGCCTAATTGAATAATAAGTCAGTTCAAATACAAGAATCGAATGTGATACAATTTACAGAAATCAGCTCTCAGTTCCAATCTATCTACAAAGTTTTTAACGCTTCAAGTAAATTACTCAGTTATGATGCACTTTGTGTTTAAATTTATCTTTAATACAAATCACTTTTCGCATTATTGAGACTTTTTAAAATTTTTCAAAAATTATCCTTTGAAATGTGTTTTAAAAATCTACTTTCATGTCAACTAATGATTAATAACACACAAGATCGTAGCTGTCACTGTCATTTTTTACAAAAAAGCGAGAAAAATATTAATTTAACCAATAATTATTAATAAACAGAAACGGTGTAATAAAAATAATGAACGGAGAAAGAGAGCTATCAATATTCAATAGTAGACTGCAGTTGTTGCTCTTGATCTTCAACTAAACTCATAAATGGTT
This sequence comes from Eucriotettix oculatus, assembly GCA_034510155.1. Classification (NCBI taxonomy): domain Eukaryota; kingdom Metazoa; phylum Arthropoda; class Insecta; order Orthoptera; family Tetrigidae; genus Eucriotettix; species Eucriotettix oculatus. The sequence continues at coordinate 68,383,411 of CM067377.1, forward strand.
ATAGATGAAACTTTATAGGCACTGATAGCTAAAATTTGTTAATTGCTCAATAATTATGATTTATTAGTGCAGTACTGCCAATATTTCATACCAATTACTGAACTATATATAAGTACGTGAAAAATATTAGCTAACCACCAACACAAAATTGTTCATTATTACTTTAATAAGCGAAAAATTTAGCAATAGCAATGTAATTAATCTGAAAGGTAAATATGTTATTCTTCTATCAAACGTTTTTGATATACTCATCTTCATTAATATAACAAATATAACTACCAGAGGGAGTAATTAGGTAAACTTTGACGTATGATAGTAACTTTTTCCTTGCTGTAATCTGTTAAACAACTAATTACACCACTAACAATGTCGTAATTAACCTATTATGTCTCCCCCTTTGCAGAGGAGTAGAAGCTCCCAGTAAATCAAAACATCGTAATTACCAGGATCTGTCCTATTAACAACACGATCTTATTTCGGCGAATGATCATTAGTGATATTTATTAAACTAATTTTTCAGAGCCTAGTAATTTAAAATTTGAATACATTTTCGGGTAAATATTTCATCATTGTTGTATTGTATCAGAGGAATTATTGTTATTACTTTGTTGCAAAATTAAATATTTTTGTTTAATTATTGTATTGGGGTGATTAATACTGTAAGGTTTAATTTTATGATTAATTAATTAAGCTTCAGAGTTGGGTGACAATTTTGATGATTAGCGTTTAATTTATTAATTGATTTAATAATGTTAATTATTATGCCCCACATTTGGGCAGCCTATTGTAATGAAAAAAGGGCAGTTTACTTACTTTATTATGATTAATTAATTAAGGTTATCAGTTGGGCGACTGTTGTAAAACACAAAAGGATTAATTTTACTAGTCATAAGGGATAAATTTATGTCGGGTTCAGATTTTTAGTAATGATTTTGAATTTAATAACAATATTAAGATTCGACGCGCAAACAATAAGAGAATATAATAAAATTATTTACATATGAAAACGGTAAAGTATTAATTATTTTTTTGTAAACTTTAATAAGTCACCTGTAAAATGAACCAAAGTTTCTTTGGCAATGCTAACTTTAGAAATGTTATGTCAACGATACCGATCGAAGACTGAAGCCGTTTTCTTTGGTGGCGACTGTGCTTCTGGTTGACAAATTTGGAGGCGCTGGTTAAGACGATCCGCTTCTCGTTGCCTCTGAGTCGGGATGATCTGGTTGCATGGATGACGGCTCGGGCCAAAATAGTGGAAAATTTTCAGGTTTCAAGAGCTCAGATCTGCTCCTGCCAACGGTCCACAATTTTTAATGAATTTCTCTGCAGCAAACGTCTCTCCATTTAACCTCGTATGGCCCCCAATTCTCCTCCTCCGTTTTCCAAAGGCCAATCAGCTTTAATTTGAAATGGCATCCATGCGTGGGCATTTACAAAATTGCAACCAATAGCAAAATTTTAGACGTTGGTTGTGAACAAGTGTATTCACATTTGTTTCGTTAGTTACGCAGTTGCCGTTTCCAATTATCTACGGGTAGCTTCTGACTTGACAGATGCAAATTTTTCTTGAATCATGTACGGATATACAATTCAATTATAAGACTGGCACTCGTTGTTGGTGAAAACCCTCTTCCGCATTGCGTGAAGAAAGATCTGTTTCAGGGTGAAGAAGGGTGTAGCCCTGCCCCTCTTAAAAATACTATGCACACGGAAAAAAAACTTCGCAGGCTTATGACTTTCCTTGCATAATTTTAATATATTATAAGATGATACAATGAGTCACTTTTTATTTACATAATCTACTTGGTTATGGACTTTTTATAAAACCATTTAATAATTATGTTTTATTGTATTCAAATGTTTTTAAATTGTTCTAAAATACGTAATAAAACGATAATTCAAAAATTCAATTTTTTATGTTTAAAAAAGTAATATTATTAAATACAATTAATGAAGATCATCACAGGAAAAGTTATAAGGTTAAGAATACTCAAATTTATGAAATTTAAAAGAATCATCCCCCGGGAATTTACTGTGGATCTTCATACTTTTGTCTACCCACCTTTTTTGGAGACCACTTTACAGTTTTCTCATATCCTATTATGTAATTTTCGTGTGTGGTATAATAAAGTGAGTACTTGACTTTACAACAGTATATTATTTTATTTTCCTACCTGGAATTTTCTGAAAGAGTATGTATGTGGTCATATATAATAAAACCATTATGGATTTTAGATATCTTGGCCAAATTTGCGTACTCGAAAACTTTACTAATACTTTACCCTTGTTGTTGTTGTTGTAGTACACAGTCCTTAGACTTTTCATATCTACATAGCTACCACATCATCCCTAATCTTCTTAACGTTTCTATCCTTGGCCTCCTTATTCTGTTCTTACCCCACACACTTTCCTCTAATGCTAATTTTACAAGACCCTCATGTCTCAAAACGTGACCTTTTAATCTATCCATTCTCATTTAGGGATTATTACGCTTAAATTATTTTTAGTTATTTTCATAAATACAACATAGATAAGAAAAAAGTGTTTAATACTTTATAGACGGAATCTATTTTACATGTATATTATTTCTCAACATTTCTTAACGTGTAATGCAGGTATGGAGATCAGACACAAGTATAAATTTAATTTAACAGTTAAAGGGATATTATTTAATTTATTTTTAGAAGCAAAAAATGGTTTACTGTAGCATTTGAGTTACATTTTAATTAATGTCTTGGGCGAGTTTATTTGAAACAAAGCAATAGTTTTCAGTTAATTATTCTATTGTTGATGCATAATTTTGTGCTTATTTTTAAAGGTTTCATCATCATATTCCTAAAATATTAATGATCTATTTGTTCACAGGAAATGCTTAATAAACTGGCCATTAAATGAAGCGATGAATCATCCTATAATTCGCATCTCGTCCTTTGATCTATGGATACTGTCAAAGTGGTACTTTTGGGCGCACAGGCAGTCGGTAAAACGTCTATTATAAAGGTAAGCTAAATGAGATTTGCACTTAAAATGACATATTATCATAGTATGATCCCCTTGGGCTTTATATCTTTCTCAGTTTTTTGAATTAATTAACAAACAATTTTTATTAAAATCGTTGATTTATTTCACAGGAGTTTTCGGCATAATGTGCCTTTATGAAGAACCTAAATTATATTAAATTTTTCAAAACAAAAATCCTGCATTAATTTTTTAAAACATTATATAATTTAAATATAAACTAATTTTTTTTAAATATTTCAATATAACCACGAATTATCCTATAAAAATATTGGAATTTGTCCCTAATTTTTTTATAAAAACTTTCTGCTAGGAATCTTGATTCTTCTTCTTTTTACCGGTTTTTATACGAAACGTGTCAAGTTAAATATTACTTGAAGAATACGCATTCCCTTCTTCTCTTCTTAATTAATATTTCTTACATATCATTTTTTTAAAGAAATTAAACTAATTATGGAGAACTAGAAATTGAGATACGTTCCTCTAGATTAAAGATTGTAATTAACTCAGTCAAACAAATAGTATTTGTTTAATTGATATTGACTTGAAAATTTATGAATTGAAATTTACAATACCGCAGTTACTATTATAGTCATTTTTATGGTAAAATATTTTGTAGATGGACTAACGAGATTTTCTTTTATATGTTCATTTATTGATTGTGATTTAATTTTTCAAATTTTTTAAATTCTTCTAAAGTCCATAACAAAACCTATATATACAGTTCTATTGTCACGATAATTATGCACTGAGTGATTGTTGGTAATGGGATGGTCGATATATTTTATCTTTATATTGGCAGCTAGAAATTTAATAAGATAATTATTTACTGAATTTGAATAAAAAATTGAACAACAGAGTTGTTTTAATTAATACTTCCCTTATACGGGCTATATACCAAAAGCATTTACACTTTTTCTTAGGAAACTGCGAGATCAAAATACCGTGCTCATAAATATTTGACATTATAACAATATGAAGGGGATATTGTTTTAATACGTTACCGCCGATTTCCTTGATCTGCTAGGTAACACAGCTGCTCAGATAGTTTCGCCGCCGCTTCTTCTGCTAGCCATTCACTACTTCCAAGTCGGACTGTTTGTATTACCATTTTGAGCCTATTCTCGTGAGCCTTAATCGCGAGGCTAGTTCGGGTATTTCTGTCTTATCGCCACAATCGAACAACTATAAATAACTGAACTTGTCTCCTTATTTCCACTATTGAACGAATTTCTTTGCACACTAAACTCCTACTATCGTACTTTGTAGCTAATTACTATACAATCTCTCCTTCTGTTCCGCTTGAACCTTACTGCACGCCTAATACATTCCTTTCTGGAGATCTTCTCGACAACTCGTCAACTCACGAGTTTGAACTCTGGATGATTCTGGCCCTCTTAAATCTTAATATTGTCGTTACAAACTCCCACTGCGAGGCAATATATCTGATTTCAGGAGCATGGAAACATTCGTTCTTTTTGACGCCAAATATTCGTGGAGGCTATTTGTGGGGTCTCTCGATCACCTTCAACAATTAGTTCCTATGAGACTTCAAACAAGCTTCCGCTTAATAATGCACTCCGGAGGTGATATATAGGGTTTTCTGTCACAAACTTCAACATTCAACCTTCCCAAGAAATAGCCATGTTTTATGGGAAGCCACTGTTGCTAACTGCGTATTGAATTTGATTACATTCTCACTCTATCAGCGTTAATCGGATGGAGCCAATATTCACGTTTCCTCTTCTCAATCATTAAATTTTGTCCTATTCGTTTTATAATAATAGTACTCTGTAAGACTGAATTGTCTGCGCCGGAGAAGAGGTGAATCCGGAGGGAAAAGCATAAATAGTAGTATATAACATAATCGCTGGTTGCTTTAAATATTTAAATTTTCTGCTATTGATTATTAATCAACGGTACTTTACTAATTGATTTTATGGCATTTCATGTCCCAGAAATCAATTTATTTTTGTTTCAGCAATTTGTATGGAACGAGTTTTCGGATGACTACAAAGCAACGGACCGGAAGCAAACCTATTTCCCATCGGTTATAATAAACGACCGCTTGTATGAGATGAAGATCTCTGACATTCCGGTGATCCCGTATTTTCCTATGAACTCTTATTACGAATGGTCGGACTTCCGGTTCTATGGACTACGCAGCGCCACCGCGTACGTCCTAGTCTTCGACCTGTGCAACGTCGACTCCTTTCAGTACATACGAACTCTCAGGGATCAGATGACTGAGAGCAGGGACATGAGACACGTCCCTGTCTTGGTTGTAGGCAACAAGCAAGATCTTCTACAACCAACTGTCTCAGGTACCGTGGCTGTCAATGGAGCAGTGGCCAGTGGCTCTGGAGGCGCGAGTGGTAAGTCTTACGTAGGTAGTATTTAGATGGATAGATTTATTGTACTGCTTTGGGCAGAGACCAGTAACAATGTTTAAAATATAAAAAATAAGGAACAAAAGTTGTGTACAGCAATAAAAAGAAGGAAATTATTATTATTACTTTTCTGCTATTGGCCATTGCCCGGTGGCAGCTATATACAAAGAAAACAAATACATTTACAAAAAGAAAATCACTTCATTGAACTTCACTCTTAGCACTTCACTGATTCTAAAAACTGCTCACTTTACTTTCCTTAGCCTTTCTGAACTGATTTACGCCACCCGGAAAAGTCATATTTCTGCAGGCAATGAATTACAATTGCGTATTGATCTATTAACAAATGAAAATTTTCCTACGTGCGTTGCCCTTTTTCTTTAATTTTGAACGTGTGATCATTTTTAGAGATATCATTCGGCGCCGTAAGATGGTTTGTTATATCTTATATTGCGCACAACCTTGCAGGTTTCCTTCTATTACTGACAGCTTCTAAATTCTCGTGGGGATTGTTCGCGAATCGACCACCCAAACCTCTTTCTTTTCAGCTCGTTTTTGTATTTTCTCCAACGCTTGAGTGTGTTCATTTCGATATGGATCCCAGCACGTTACCCCATATTCTAAAATTGGCCTGACCAGCGTTTTGTAAGCAGAATACTTTGTTTTTCTCGTGCTTTTCCTTAATACCCTGTTTACAAAGTGAAGCAGCAGCGCCCTCCACCCTTTACCTGCCAGGGACCTCGCGCACCTGATTATCCCAATTAAAATCTTTACTAATCGTGATCCTAAGATATTTACAGTCATTTGACTCCGTTAGAAAAGAGAAGAATACTATTCCATTACCATTATAAAACTATATATTAAAAGTAATAGCTTTTAACAGTGTCCTACTGCTCCCTTGCTAATATAATTAATAACTTGATTACACGAGTTACTTGTTTGTTAGTAGATGTATTTGACCATCATTATGATTTCTTAATATTCTCTGTGATATTCTGCGTCAATGTATTATTTTCCACTGGTAACATACTTCAACTTCATTTTTTGATAACTTATACAATTATTTTTCTTCAGATCTTCTCTTACCAAGGTGACTGTCTGATTCAGGGTGCCACACTAAATACTAGACTAACTCCTTAGGTTATATTTCACATTTCGTGACTGCCGTAGTTACTTATATTGGAAACCTCTTCGAAGGAGGCAACGTTGCCACGTAGCAAAGCACATTACCCGTGTTCCCCAGCTTATACCCTACCAGTATAAAATTTCTGCAATACTGGCAGGGCCCTTTTTTTATTTCCAGCGTTGCGGTTGTTTTACTGAAGGCCAAAGCCCTCACAGAACTAATAGCCATCAGTTTGCTAATTTATATGAAAATTATAACTTTTCCCGGAATAATTCTATGTTCCAAATTTTATTTCGTTTTTCAGCGCTTCCCTCCGTGCATAATTATCATCAGAAAGGATTATTATTTTGGTCCATACAAAGCATGGATTTAATTTTCTCTTCTTGCTTGGCTCTACAGTCCATTCAGGGCCTTGGCCTACCGGGTCGACTGCGGACTGTCATCTTACTTGACGCATTCCAAATTTTTGGAGTGATGAGTGGGCAGCGTATCTATTCTCCAGCAGTCTGAATCCCAGTCTCCGTTACCCGAACTTATTTGGTTGTTGAATTATATTTACTAGTTGCAAAATCAAACCAAACTATTGTCTCAAATTCAGATTTTATTTGAACTGTTGTTACAACTCGGGAGCTTTCGGCAATTTCTGCCATATTCATCTGTGACATATAGACACGGTGAAAGATAAAATAAATAAAGAAATGATAAGCGACTGTACATATATGACAAATTGTATCAATTGTAATACAAAATTTATTGGTACTACAGGCATGAATATGAATGATAGATTATACCATCATAAGAAGAACGTGGAAATAAATTTTAAAAGAAATACAGCATTATTCACAAAAGCGAAAGAAACCGAACATAAGTGTGAATGGAACAATTTTAAGATCTTAAAATTTAAAAGAAGGAAATAAAAAAGGGATTTGCTGGAGGGAATATACATTCTCTAAAATATAAATAAAACATTTAACAAAAGAAACGAAATGGAAAGTGTAGGTACACTCTACGCAAATTGCTTACGCTTAATACATGAAATAAATTAGTTTGTAAGATTAAAGTTGGATAGTATTACATTATTTTGAATCCTATAACACATTAACTTTGTTATAAAACATAAATTGAATTGTAAGTTTTATATAAATTCACTATGTTCTAAAATCATATAACTAATTATAATATATACATGTAAATATGTTTTATAAACATAATATGTGTTATGATGTATGTAAGGACATTGTGAATAAAATGACCAACGCAGTAGATCCCCGTGTTTGCTATGGCATTTCACCAGCGATGTATACCTTTTGGTAGGAAATGAAATTGCGAAAAGTTTTTCAGCGAAGTTGTTAAATCACAGATGATGTATCAATAATGATTATGTAATGACCATATTTTTAGTACCTGAAGAAGTCTCAAATGAGACGAAACGTCGTAATATTTCATATTTAAATTATCAAAATACTAAGAGGCTAATTAAATCATTAATTATATATTTAATTATCAGAATAATTAATTATTTATAGCAGAGGGTTTATATAGAGAATTTATTCTTATCTGAGTGTCCAGAGTAGATTTCCACATCGTCACGAACTTTCGTCATCACAAAACTACTTTCCTGAAAAAATTACTGTACCATAATTTTTAGAATTACTTTACTTTTATTTCCTTTATGTTTAAACTTCACATCTTTTATTCAATTGTCCAAATATTATTTCTCCTCTTTTTCCGAATACTAAAATATCTGATAGACGATTTCGAATAGATTTCGCAGTTTCCGACCGTAAGGGTGATGGATTCTCTAGATTTTCTCCCAGTGACAATAACTGTCTCTGTTTTTCTTCCGCCAGTTGCAGTCCCATTGTCCGTAGCCACTGCCCAATCACATAAATAGCCTCATTGGCTATCTGAACTATTTATTCCCGGTGCTTAGCGACGACGACAATTGCTGTGTCGTCTGCAAAGCCAATAATTTTGCTTTCCGTGGGAATCTCAAGTCTTAATACATCATCATACATAATGTTCCACAACAGGGGTCCTAGTACCGATCCTTGTGGGACGCCACCTGTGATTACGTACTTTTCCACGCCGGTTTCCGTATCGTAGAGAAGAGTTCTGTGGGAGAGATAATTCGTCCCAATTCTCCTTATGTATGATGGCACCTGTAAGCTGCGCAATCTCTGGAGGATACAACTCCATCTTGCCGAGTTGAAAGCGTTTCTGATGTCCAAGTATTTTTAGGGCCTCTTTTCCATCTCTTCCCCCCAAATAGCTTGGCGAGCAGTTTCCACTACCAAATTAACTGCATCCATGGTTGAGCGTCCTTTCCTAAATCCATACTGACTGTCAGAAAAACCACTCATCTTCTACCGCCTTCAACAGTCTATTATATACCAACCGCTCCAACACTTTCCCCAAAGTATCAAGCATACAGAGTGGACGGTGTGATGATGGAAGTCCGGGGGGTTTATTTGGCTTTGGCAGTAATACCAGTCGATGAAGTTTCCAAGGCTCAGGAAATACCGGCAGTGAAACCTAACGGTTTTGGAACGTCTGTAAAAGGTGATGGGTAGTGAGGAGGTCTCAGGTAGTGGGGGTCGGTTTCGTTCGCGTCCGCTGATGTTTAAGTTTAATTACAATGCAGTGTTGGACCAGTACACACCGTGCTTTTGCCGTCAAGACGTTCTTAAAAAATAATGAGAACGAAGCTCCATACTGAGTGAAACGCACTTTCCAATTTAAATTCTTGCATCGCAATTTTCATTTAGAAAGTTCAACTATCGCTGATGGTGGAAAAGACGATGCTTGCCTGAACTTAAATCGATCTTGTGATGGAAAAAAATCATTGGTACACTCGATATAAACGAACGATGCATTCAACGAGAGCTGGCTTTGAATGAACGTGATCATGTTTTTGTTACAGGCGTTTGCCAGATCGTGGGTGGCGGCTACGGGTCTGGCCAAACTGGCAGCAACAGCCTAGTAGGCGCCACAAGCGCGGCTTTGGAGCAGCAGCTGCGGGAGCGGCGCAGAGACATCGTGACGCTGGTTCGCAAGCACTGGAAGTGCGCTTACGTGGAGTGCAGCGCCAAGTACAACTGGCACGTGGTGGCGGTCTTCAAGGAGCTCATGAAGGCCGTAGATGCGCTGCACATGGGCAAAGAGGTCTGCTCTCCCATGATGGACAACATCCACGGTGCCCTCGACAGGAACAAATGTTGCATCCAGTGAAAAACTACTAACTCAACCACGACCCTTCAACTCGTTAAACTAGAACGCTAGGTAGAGAGAAACTACTCGAACGTGTGATTCAGGGTTGTGACCGGATCAATTGTTTATTGTAACGTGTGCTGTAATAAACAGTTGACCCAGAAAAATTTACTAGTTATTGAATTACACAGAAAACTGGAGAACTTTGTAGTCTAATTGGATGCCAACGGAGTTATTGAATCAAGTCTGTGGATTAGTGCGGACATTTGTTCGTCACGATAATCCACTTTCCACTAATGTTTCAGTTTGTCCTCTTGATTATCAGCACTATTAAGTATATTTTGCAAACAGAATAAGGTACTGGATTCGTTTAGTATGAAATAAAGTTAACCAGTCGTAGAGAAAAATTTTGATGTAATAAAAAACTGGCAATAAGCTAGGAAATGTAAGGTTATGCTATTGATATTCTATTTGCGATTATGTGTTGGAATTATAACTGCCATTATAAAAATGAAATGAAAAGAAGGCTGGTTTTTCCCGTTATTGTGGTGGTGTCCTTTTGAATTAGCTCATTTTGGAAGCCACTTCAGTGCTGTGTGGCAAAATTAATGCACGGAACATTTTATTTTACACCTACAAAAATGTTACATTTTCAATCAATGAGATGAAAGAATTCTCATCGTATGCCACAATTCTGATACAGATGGTTGGCACGATTTTATTTCAAATAATCGGTAGTTTTAAAGTAAGATGGTGACAGCATCGAAAATAATTTTAATTGTTAGGTATAACTATAAACCTTAAGCGGTAATTACACAATTCTGTTAATAAAATTCTGCAAGACATCTAAATATGTTGTAATTATAAAAGTAAAGGATAATGCTAAATAATTCCATTACGATTTAGATGTATCATTTAATTTACTGATAAGTTTATCAAATCGACTATGGTGACACTTATTGGTGAAATTCAATACGATTTACAATTAAAAATTTTCAAACACCTGAACACTTAAAACAGTTATTACTTTTCATTTTACTTTCACTATTATTGGGCAACACGAATATATTTACACTAAATAATTTAAGAGAGTATACAATGCAATTTTTTATGGGAGGATTTGAATTCATTCCTAATAATACAAAACTGTTTTCGTTGGATCTACTAACGATATTAATATTAACTCAATTCAATCTCAAACCTTTCCACGCGTTGTCTGTGAGATGTGAACGTTTCGTATTCCGATTTAGTGTAATATTTCATCTGTGTTCAGTATAATGATTATGAATATTAATGTAAAACTATTCGCTCCGACTTTAAAGGGTAACTCCTGCTCTTTACTAGCGCACAAACATTTTAGGGATTATCTACAGGGTAGTCATCATGTGATATCAAAAGGAAACTCTTAATATCTCGGAGTTTGATTACTGTACACCTTTTTGGGTGAATTTAAAAATAACAATAGCAAGTGCCACATGTCTTTCCATATTTGTGTGTTACGTGGTTCTCAATAGCGAAATATACAATCACATTACTCAACAGTTACTATAGCAATACAATCTGCTGTCATGTTCAATATGTTGTATGTTCGAAATAAATAAAGTTTGTCAATAACAAATTTGATTATGCTTTCCTAATTTATATTACCTAGCCTTTTCTGATCCTGCATTAATTCTACATACAGATTGTTAATTCGAATAGAAGTTCAAGAAAAGAAAGCCGTAATCAAGAAAGGAGCTTTACCGACGATATTGTAGTATTATGGGAATCAGAAGAAGACTTGGAAGCCATAATAAATTACATGAACGGAGTCCTGGAGAAACAGATCAATATGAGGATTAATAGAGGGAAAACCAAGGTAATGGAGTGTATTTTGGGAAACAGTGGAATAACAAAGGGTGTTTGATTGGGAAGGGATATATTGAAGGAAGTTAAGGAATTCTGCTACTTGGGAAGCGTAATAAGTAGGGATGGTTGAAGTATAGTAGACATAAAGAGTAGGATAGCACAAGCAAGGAAGCCTTTCGAGAAAAAGAGGAAATTATTTACTCCTAATATGAGAATGAGTAATAGGATTTCATTACTAAATGCTCGTATGGAGTATGGCGTTATATGAGTGTAAAATGTGGACGATAGGAGTTGGGGAAAGGAAAAGAATAGAAGCTTTTGAAATTTTGTGTTATAGGCGAATGCTGAAAATCAGACGGGTGGATAGAGAAACTAATGATGATGTACTAAACAGAATAGGGGAAAAGCGAACAATATGTAGGACGTTGACCAAGAGAAGTGATAGATTAATAGGCTACGTTTTAAGGCAGGAGGGTCTTGTAAAATTAGCATTAGAGGGAAATGTATGGGGTAAGAACAGAAGAGAGAGGCCAAGGATAGAATACGCTAATGGAGTATTAGGGAGGATGTGGGTTGTGTTAGTTATGAGGAAATGAAAAGGCTTACGCAAGATAGGGTAGCATGGAGGGATGCATCAGACCAGTCTTAGGACTGAATACCACAACAACAATAACAACAGATTTTTAAGTTTATAAATCTATTACGTATCAATGAAAAATTCTTTGGTTAATATTCTGAAAGAATATAATGACTACTAGAAAAATATAATAGTTTTATTTTGAAAAATAGGATAAGCAATAGATTAAATTCATTGGATAAGGCGGCACTAAACTAACAAGAAATTATATTTATTTAATGTTGTCATTATTTATATTGGCAATTGAGTCTCGTAGGCAATTGCTCTCGTAGGAAGAAAAAATAACGATCACTGTAACGTATTTTGCGCCATAGAATCGTATATAATATTGGTATAAATTTACATTCTGCCATTTTGGAATTAACTTCTTTGGATTTAGATGAAAATTTCCTTGTAAGCTTCCTTTTCCTAGTCCGTTTTCATCCCTTTGTAGTCCCCGTTAAATCTCGTAAATAAATAACCCCAAAAACAATAACACCCTGTTAAAATAGTATCACTAAGAAAAGGGTAAGATTCTTGTATATAGAACAGACTGTCACTACATAATGCTTCAGTCTATGATAATTTTATAATATATATATTTTACATGTGGGAAAATAGGTTCATGATTCACGAGTGGCGCTTGTTCCAACAATGTGTGACCAACTATGATTAATACTATACAAAAATGGCTAATTAAGATCGGTTTAGTCGGTTGATAGATAACTATACGTTTCATGATCCTTATATTTATTTAAATGTTGACGTTCTAGCTCAAACTTAAGAGTAAACTTCTGTACATGACCACTAATTGGAAAAATTAATCCGACCAGCATCGACGGCCTACAAAAGGAGCGAGAGATCTTCGAGGGAGGAAAGTTCAATCTGGGAATCGAACAAAGGAGTCTGGGAAGCCTTAGATAACGTGTTCACATCTTCGTAGGTCACAGACGCGAAATCTGTAATAATTAGAGCCGGAAATGATAGCATACACAACATCCAGTCAATATAGAAACTACTTGCTACCTAGCGTAGTCACAGAATGTAGCAATGCCCAATAAGCAAGGTATTAGAGTGGATTATGCAGTGGTTGATGTAAGATCAATAAATTAGGCAGACGTTGCTCTGAGCCGAGTAACATCCATGAACGGGGTACAGGTAAAGCAACTGGTATGCCCAAAACTAACGAGAAAAGAAGTCGTTCTTCATGAAGTGTTAGCTGATACAGAAAGATTTGGATCAAGAACCAAGATTGAACGACTGATGACATATTCAAAGAAATATTCTTTGTGTACAGTTATTCTGATATGTACGAGTATATCTCAAATCTATGTTAGAAAATAACACTCAATGTTGACGTCTTTCCAGAAAAGTTAGATCCTCTGATAAACCAAAGACTGTAATCGTTTTTGTTCAGACCAATAAATTGATAAAATATATTAAAATTAATTAAGTGATTAAAATTCTAATATAAAAGCTATAAAATATCAAATACATATTCTAATAAATAAAACCGCGTAGGTAAAATGTATAGTAACTACTAGAAAGTAATAAATAAATATTCATTAGAAAAAATGTAGTTACCTCTCTGAAAACATGAACGTGAGCTCTTTCCTTCATCGAATAGCTACATTCTAAAAGATTTTGTTTACAATAAATAAAAAATACAGTTAAATTTGTCAGCAAAAACTTTAACTACTATTTAGTTAATATAAATTCGACGATTGGTCCATTTTTGTGGACTTCATACCTAAATTTTTAAAAAAGTTATTTCACAATGTGACATCCTTTCGGCCGTATCGGTTGATAGACGAAGTCCACGACACAAAATTATTCACAATGAGTAATAATTCTTTATTTCAATTAAAAAAATTACATGATGAAGTTCTCAAAAATGGATGGAACGTCATATTAATATGAATCGAACAGTAATTAAATGTTTTGACATAAACTTGGCTGTATTTTTTATTTACTATACTTATTGTCAGATAATTAATTTTTTTGATTTTTGTTTACATCCTGCATTAAAATAACCAGACGTTTCTCATATGACGCCTTATATGGTCCGATTCAATTTTCATATTCAGTTTCCATTTCCATCATTAGCTGTAACTAACACGTTTCATTGCTCGCATCCTTTTATCATCAGTTTTAATAATTCTTTAGTCGTTTCGACATTCATAACAGCCAACTGTTCCCTTAATGTACAATGCAAACCTAATTTCACAAAATCGAATAAAATTTTTAACCCAACATCCCATTTTATAAACAACACACGCAATATGAATGTGACGTAGCAGTGACATATACTCCTACTTGTTGTGGTCAGCTTCAAGCAACGCTGTTGTTACACAGAAAAACATAAATACAAATTGGATCTAACAACCCAACACCTCCGTGATAAATAACATTACGGTGGTGGTGATTTATGGGGTTAGTACGCAAAGTCTGAGAGGTATAACATGGCATACTACTTGCACGGCAGAAAAAGGAGAAGGGAGAAAATTATTAACATTATTAAATTTAATTTAATTTTCTTGAACTAATTGTAATTCATGAAAAATTAACATTCATTGTTTTAACTTATATTAATAAAATATTCTTACGAACGGAATACAGACTGAGGCACGGTTTATTTAACACATCTTATAATTCTCTTAGCGTTTACGGGACGAGTTTCTTGACGTATAACATATCCTGAGCTGAGTAAATAGTTCTTGGGCTTCCACCCGGGTCAGGTTTGTATTTTGCCACAACATTTCGATGGTTAAGATCTCTTCCATCTTTCTCAAGTCTTTCACTTGACCCGGGTGGAAGCCCAAGACTATTTATTCAGAAGATTCACCGGGAAAACTTACGATATTCTATATCCTGAACTGTAACACAACGTATTTCCTAACGACAACGTTTTCCGAATTGCCTTTACACTACCAACTCAACAAAGTTCTAGGTAAACTGAACTCTTGACCACTCCCACTACAACCGTATGTTAGCATACGGTAAGCTAAACTTCCAGAGTTATAGTTGTTCTGAACTATGTATAAATAGTTTGATAAATAAAAGTTTATCAGCCCATTCCAAAGAAAGGATCGTGATGACTGATGAACGAAAGAGTCTAGGGGTTCCCAATAAAATATACCCGTCCGATTTCATATACAATTTACTCTGGTTCCTCATGATTGAATAGGAACACGGGTGAAATATAATATAATGAATACGTCTACAAGCAATGTTCTACAAGTTGCGCGGTGTTTCTTTGACAAGTATTCGTTGTATTATAAACTGTAGGATGTCATAAATGTATTAGACAAATTGTGCGATGTATTCGTTAAACCAAATAAAACAATAGGAATGTAATGAAACTGATTGATTGACATTAACCAACGTAGTTGATGCGGCCTTAAAATTTTAATAAAAGAATGGAACATGGTTCCAACAACTACCTTTACAAATTCTGGAAGATCGCTAATCGAAGATGTCTACAATGCCATGCGGTGGGAAAATTAACACACAGAATAACACACTAACTGGGATTTTCGGAACTAGGTAGAAAGGAAAATATAAACATAATAGGAAATTTACAGGGTCAGGAAAATTTTAAAATATTAGACGAAACGGCCATAAAATTTGAAGGAACGTGAATGAAATAGTATCAGAAGAAACGACAAATATGGGAGGATTTTTTTTAATGATCTGAAAGTCTCATAACTTCAGTAACATGAGAGAAGATGGAAGTTAATATCGTATATGCAACGTCAACCAGAAAAAGATGAAACTAGAAAGTAAGATCCATTACGTTCAACTTTTCCCATTACCATACGTAATCATTGTTGCAATTTTTATATTAATAAATCATTCGCCAGTCTTCACTAGACACAAAATAGTTTTATGTCTTTCTACTCACTTCTGTTTACATTAATCTATTAGTGTATAAATTAGAACCCCCGTTTATATAGCACTTTAAAACTACAATTTATTGATGTCAACATGCCCAAGCGCCACTGTGCCTTCCCAGAGCAATTACTCTTCTTAGCTTGACAGGCGAAACACAGCTGTTACCCCTGTATGCGACGCTACACTGCTAAGGAATTGAATCTAATTTGAATTTTAAATTTGATTAGAAAACCATTCCATCTCACTGAAGTTAAAACAATTCATTCAGAAGCTTTTGACATTAGTAATTTTCAACTGAAGTAAAATAACAACAATAATCAGTAATAAATTAACAAATAATAAACCATTATTTTACATACAGTCCAGTTTCTGCCTTGTAAAATGATAACTTTGTTTTTTAACTGTGTCGTACATGATTAAAATGAATTCAAGGAAGAGTAAAGTAATCTTGTTTTTTCCAAGAAAGAGGACATCAAGATCTTTGAAATATAATGATGTACTTAAATCGTCAGATTGTAAGCAATGTACAGAAAAAAATTGTAAAACGTAGTGATATTTGATTTTGAAGGTAAATTATAGTTATATAAAAGCATTTCTTCTTTAAAAATTTTGTATGTTCAAATACGTACTTCATAGAATAAAATATGTAAAAATCAGCGTCTGTGCTACATAATAACAAGTGATACAACTTAAAAAACAAAGAGAACAAAATTTAAAAATAGATTCAAGGCGAGCTTAGCATCTTTCTCTAACGGGTCTTAAAGGGTCCTGACCATTGTAGAAAGATCTTAAGCTCGCATAGAAACTTTTGACTATCAATGGTGTAAATATAAAGGTGAGGCAGTTATCAGGTACATACCACGTCACCTCTGCTGAAGTCCATGACTTTGTAAACTGCAACATTTGGATATATTTTTCAGACGTGGAACTCTCAACTTCTTTAATAGCACAAATCATTGAACTCTTAGCTTGTCTTTTGGCATGACTGCACCGTTCTTTTCATTTTTACGAAATAAAACCCATTTCAAAAATTGGCAGCAGTGATCACGCGTGATCAAACGAATTGACAGAGCAATGCATAATGTACTCACTTTGCTGTTTCCCAATAATTTCTATGACGACAACTGACTGATATCGTGTATTTTAATATTATATAATTTTCTTCTTATTCTTTGTAATAATTTATTCAGATGGATTAGGGAATGTAAATATAAAAATACGGTAATTACTGTCGTATTAATGTGTATTATGAATACACTTAATGACAGAAAGTACTGATAAAAGTTTCTTATAAATTATCATTTTTGGAAACTGAAAAAACTTGATATCCCTTGCTTTAAATTTTTGTTACAATTTGTGCGACTAAAATCAGTGTACGACGGCATTGTCTGTCTTCTTTAAATACTAAATCTCACTGTGTTCAACGTAAAGGAGTTATCTTTCACTAAGAAACAACTAACAAAAAAATCACAGAAGAAAACCTTGGCCGCAGAGTCAATTACGATCAGCTTAGCATTCAAGGTGACGACATTCGCATAAAAAAAACACAAATTATATTCTAAACTTGTCTCAGCTTTATGCTTACAACATGGTCTTTTTTTAAATTAGTTCGTACGATTTTAAGGTCTGGCTATTACGTGCAATATAGGCCAGTACCATTTACAGAGTATTATGGATACATTTATTTTTTATTGTAGTAATAAAATTCTACTGTAATATAACTGGTAAAAGACAATTTTTTAAAGGCGATAAATAATCTTGATTCAGCTATCAGTTGTTAAAAATAATTGAGTCAGTGTCATTGCTGCAGGAAATGTGATGTGTGAGATAACCGGAGCACGCGAGAAAGGAACTGGGAGACAGATTTGTTGTGTTCGGAGAAATAAAATAACAAACGTGAAATACGAATAAGTGGGGTTGCGAATTCCTTGCGAAAGTAAATCCCGTTTCTTCATTATACTTTGTACAATATATGCGTAGACAAAATACGTAAAACGTAGAAATAAATATCGAATAATAACGGTGGCAGGGACATATTATCTACCAATTCAGTTGTAAAAAAATCTTTTTACAGATTAATATGAACTATTTGCATTATTATTTTTTTAAAAAAACATTTTTTTATTTCTTAGAAATTTTAAAACTTATTACACCGTCCAGAAAAATCAAATTACTTCCGTTCTAAATTGAACATTGTAATTAAATAAAAAAGTTTTTGAAGATGTTTGAGCTATATTGCGTTTAAAGGAAGGTAATTTCAAAATATAAAACCTATCGAATAGATGAACACGTATGACGGAAGTAGGAAAGTAATAAACTTTTAAACCTTAAAGGCTAATTTATTTTTAGTATAATTTTTAATGACAGTTTACTGAAAACTTTTATAACTTTTGCTTTTTATTAATTTTATTTCGATTGATTTATGTTAAACAAGTCATTTCAACGAAAATGTGTTAAAGAAACGATAATAGTATTAATTGGTAACCTCAATTTCCCTAGGTACATTTACAGTATGAATGGCTCATGTTTACTAAATAATCAAGTTAGTTATTTGACCTGAATCCTTTTATATTTTGTTTATTACTCATTTGGAAATTACTGATTATATTTGGCCACCTTGCACCGTTCATGTGAAACATAATTTAAGTGTAAGTATCCTAATTGCAGTTGTTTGCGAACAAAAACATTGTAATATAATTTGTTACTAAATTACAATCACTTTATTTTGTATTCACTATTAAAATTTCTCGGTTACTTACCTTCTATGAATAAAAATATTTTCATGCACAAGGAACATGGCCCATCAGAGTAACGAGCCTAATTTTATTTGTGCAATCAGCGGAATGACGTAATTGGTTCCCCGAAGGCAGGCAGCGTTGCTAATTCCAATGATTTAACTTCGTCCACATTAAGGAAGCGCCCAGAGCTGCAACTCGATTTAGGAATTAGAGCGGCAAGTCCGTTTCCTTTGAATGCGACAGGTTTATCTTCTGAATACATCCTAAGAAACAGATAATGCGTATCTCATTAACCTTGTTGGAATACTGTATAAGGAATATTGATAGTTTCTTTAGACATAAGTACATTAAGAACAATAATAATAACGTTAGTTGGCGAAAAATTGTTGATTCATAACTGACTGAGTTCAAAAGATTATTAGGAATAATGACTATTTTTGATTTTTACATATTTCATTAAATTTACGTGAATTGTTTTTCACCATAGAATTTATTACAGTAGTCTGTTGTACGAAATGATTCTATTTGTGCGTTGTAATCTCCAACTGGTGTGTAAAAAATCACGACAAATATTTTTTGCGTAATGTAAGAGAATTTTTACTAGTGAGATTAATTTTTTCTGAGATCGATACCTCGCAATATAATTCATACTACGGAAAAAAGTGCTATTTCGTTAATATGTTACTTATTCTCTAAAAATATTAATAATATTTAATTTTCCAGAACTGTCTAATATATTTGAATTGTAGATAGTTCATTGGAGACTTAAATAATATAGTAGCATGGATTAGTCCATTTCTTTGACTATGAACGCAGAACTTGAGAATATATAAGGAATCTTCCCACCGTCAGAAAAAGTGTAATCGAATTTCAAATTTTACTTAGTTATTCTCATTAACTTACTTGCGGTTTCTCTATTAATACGTTGATTTACTAAATACTGATAATATGATTTGCATAAAGACTGCAATGGTATTAACAGATTTTTGGATTTTAAACTTAAATGAATATAAGGGGCAAATATTATTTTATAATAAAAGAATTTTATAGAAATAAATTTAACATTTATTTATTTTAATGTACACTAATTGGATGAATCCTTATATCCATAGCCGGCTCTTTTATTATCATAAACACTATACACATTTACAAAATTTATATAGATTAAATTTCTGACAAATACATAGATGAATTCTAACTTGTTGTCTAAACTGACCTTCCCTTAAATCAGAATCATTAACAC
The DNA here is from genome assembly GCA_034510155.1 of Eucriotettix oculatus. NCBI lineage: Eukaryota > Metazoa > Arthropoda > Insecta > Orthoptera > Tetrigidae > Eucriotettix > Eucriotettix oculatus. Next base: position 68,403,497 of record CM067377.1, read on the forward strand.
AAATCTTACTTGGAATTGGCAGAACCAGAAAATCGGCAAAAAGTTACCTTGAACTGTTGAGGATCCAACCAAATTTCAGCGTTGAGCGATGAAGAGCACTTTGGAATACCGGACAAGATCATGCCTTCCTTCCGTTATTTAAACGTCCTCGGTTTAGGACAATCTGCAATTTTTTATTTCTCCTTCTAAAAACTCACTCTTCAACTGTACTTAAAGTTAAATCTTAATCTCCAATCATAATTTGATTAATTAATCACCACGTTCTTGATAATCTCAAACTCCATGTCCTTAATGTTCAACTCTACGTCCTTAATCTGCCGAAATCCATTATTATAGGTTTTTCTAACTTTCACCCACTTCCTTATTTCACATTGAATCGGTGGCGGTGCTCGATCCTGCCCATTAAAAAATCTTATCTCTCATATTTGGGAGGAGTCGTTAGCTCCCCTGCACTGACGTGTTAGGGAAATAATTCCATCCTCCCCACCACCCGATGTCGTCCAATTTCACTGGGATTTGTAAAAACCCCTGTTACGCCGTCAAGTCTATGTTTTAATACCCCTGTCTGTAACCTGTACCTTCTTCATGCAGCTTGATTTGATTCCGTACCACCAAATTCAGCGCGTAGTTGTGATTATCATTAGACAACGTCGACTGCAGATAACTCAATGAGAACATCCACTTCTGGAACAATTAACTCCGCACTACTTTACTCACGCCGCCTGAAAGTGCAATAAAACATGACGAAACATATTCGGATTTAAAAAAAGAATAATAATTTTTAGTTTCAAAATTTTATCTCAAGTGCTTCACTGATTCATTTTAAAGTATTTTTCATCAAATTGACACGAAAAAGACAAACACTCAACTTGAAGTAAAATTTTCACTGCAATCTGTCATCACAGTATCGCATTAATAATCTAATGTCTTAAATGTGAATGTATGCAAATAATAAATCTGTACTATCTATAATGTAAAAGATGTTACATAGATATAAAAGCAATTTTCCATAGCTTTCTTTATTTTATTTTTACTATACTACTGAAAACATGGTACTGTTGAAGCACTTGTAACAAGTTGGAATGTGGCAAGTATGAATAAACATTCACCCCTCATGTTTCCTCACGGAACGTCTCAGAAGAGTAATGAAATATGTATGAAACTTCTTAATTGAGATACAGAGAAAAAGAAAACGTCGCGTCATAATGTTTAATGTGCATTAAAACGAGTTTACGTTTCTCAGCAACAAATGGTATTATTATTTTAAATCATATAAGAGTAACTGCAACTCGTTTCCATATTCAAGGAATTACAAATAACTATTGATCAAATAATAAAAAATAATTGTTCTTACTTTTGGTTTACATTTTAAAAATAATAGTTGCTTATTACATCAAGAATATACGGTCCACGAAACATGGATTTATAGTATATTATAATGGTATAAAAAGAATTGTATTTGCTCTCTTAAGCAATACACGTTTGAAGCTGAACTTTTTCAAATGGACCATTAACTAAATCGTTTGAAATAAACAATAGTTTCCTTTATAAATCATTTGAATATAAAACGATTGATAGCTGTCGTTAACAAGAAAGTGTCTGACGCCAAACGACACACTACTACCGCGCAGTAAGAACAGTTATATGAAGGATTTCATTTTGAATCCTCAGATTTAAGATTCATCCAAATACACGATTGAAGACAGTACCAGACAAAAATGCTTCCTCCAGTGAGAAAAGAAAGTTATTAGACCGATGGAATCAGTTCAATGCAACCTAGCGCTTGTATTACTTGGTGCAACATCTAACTTGAAAACTTTAGTTAGCATTTGCCTTATGTAGCAAATCACTGTGTCATGTGTTAGGTATTACGTAAATGTTAATGTGAAATATATATATATATATATATATATATATATATATATATATATTCGCGGATTTCTAATTCTTTTTTGGGCGCCAGGTATTTTTCATAAAAAATACCAAAAATTGATTTTAAAAGTTTTAATCTCAATCAGTGCATGAAAAATAATTATATCTGCAGGCGTGGTCATTCTTTCGTCGTCCCGCCGACACACTCCTTTTCCAAACACTCCCTGACGACTTGCAACTCGCAAGCTGGCCTGCATTGTTGTGTGTAACTTTTCATGTTACAATATATATATATATATATATATATATAAATTTAATGGCGAAAGGTTTATATATATATACTGTAATATACCACTTTGGGTATAAAACATAGATTAATTAACAGAGCAAATTATGATCAATTTTAAAATTTTTCATTTATTAATTTAAAGTGAATACACGGGCTTAATCTCAGGGGATTTTGGGTCTCTCAAGAGATGGAGTATGCAGTAGCTGAAAATAGAAAGAAAAATCATTAAATATTATTTATCCAGAGCAATGAGCAAGTTTCACAATTTTTTTTTATAGCTTATCCACAATTACTGGGCCAACAAACATTCACCTCTGTAATGTTTGTGCGTCTCTCTGGCGTCTTGCAGGATTTGATCACGTCTGGACACGTCTGCTCTCGTCCGTCCTCTCCTCAATTCGTCTGACTTCTCGGGCTGCTTGGACCACGTCCGTCCTCTCCTCCACTCGTCTCACTTCTCAGTATCTGCTCGGAGCAAGTCCGTCCTTTCCTCCACTCGTCTCAATTCTCCGTACGTCCGTCCTCTCCTCCTCTCATCTGACTTCTGGCAGCTCGGACCACGTCCGTCCTCTCCTCCACTCGCCTGCCTTCTGGGGGTGAGCCACCCATCGGCTTCCCTTTTAAATCTTCCGACGGGAATTCCCCTATTTCACAAAATTTCGGGGTTCCCCGCCCTCATTTTTTACACTCGTTCGGCGGGGTTTTCCCGCGGGGGTTCACCATCGTCTTTTTTTATACACGCTCGGCGGGACTCTCCCGCGGGGAATCACCATCTTTCAGCCGACTAGACATTGTTGTTGGCCGAACTGCGCCTCATAACGCCACAACATCACAAAATCCGCCTTTTTTATCATATTGCCCCCGATCAATTTTAATAAACTTTTACAAAAATTTTTGAGAAATTTGTCTCCAAAATTTATTTTTAACACCCCTTGCTCATTCTTTACAATCATTTTGTGCTCGGAGAAATTACAAATTAATCAAATTGATTGAGCACCCTTTTCAACTTAATTTTAAAATAATCTTTCCTATTGATTTCGACTTAAAATATTTATTAGCTAAAATTGAATAGAATTTCAAGTTAACACGTGGCTTACATAAACTTACACATGTTTGCCTGGTGCTCCCCCCATTGATAAAATAAAACCCTATTATGAATTATAAATTATTTAAATTTACCCGCTCACAGGAACGAAACTCTCAGCTTGCCAGGATTGAGAAACTTGGCATCACAGTTCAGTATTCACATGCCATCAAATATGTTTACAACAACATTATATGGCTGAACTGCCCTCTAACATCATCGCTCAAACAAAAACAATCCTCAATGTGGCTCCATGTTTTCCTTCCAGTGACTTTTTCAAAAGCCCAAATGTAAAATGTTCAGAAGCTTAATTTTTATTCCTAAATAATACTGCTACTTATCCAACAAAAAAAACTAAAATAGCTTGATAGCCCCCATACCATATTTAATTTCCCAGCAGTACAATCAATCAAAATAAACAAACTCCTAATAGAAGAGAATTAATAAAAAAAAGATAACACCCTATTTCTGCACAATAGTTTATCATTCCATGACTTCCCAACAAATAAGTCTTCAATTTCTACCCAGTAAACTATTCCTATCTCCCCATTAACTCAAATACTGCCTCTTTATCATAATAATCGTTGAGTCATCACTTTGCTCATAAAATTCCTTCAAGATTCTCCCATATACTTTCTCTGTCAGCTCTGAAAATCCTCAATCTTTAAAATCCAAGGTACCAGCTGGTCTATTTTAGTGACACATTCTCATCTAACATTTTTATTAAACGACGATTTTACTATACTGTTGTGCTCCCCTTTCTGTTTGGGCTAATCACCAACTAAATTAATCTCGTGGTCTTATTTATGCCACCCCCAATACGACGACTTCACATACTATTCTTAACTTATAATTCGACGAATCCTTCACTTCACTTTAATATACGACGACTGGTTTCTTTAATCATTTATACCCACTAATAACACTATGAGGTCTCACTGCTATTTTCCACCAAACTCCAGTACCATAAATCGAAACACCTTCCAAATCACAGCTGACATTTCCCAATTTTACTTCAAACCACATTCCTTTCATAAGCTCACATTAATTCAACTCTAATTTCTTCCAAACAGACAGAATTCTCATTATTTCTCCCCTCAATAAAATCCACATCAATAATCTACTTTCCACAGCCTAACAACCACATAAACCCACAAAATCGAAAAAATACTCTTTGTGCAGAAACAACATGACAGAACAAGACAATACCAAAATAGCTGATTCCCAAAATTAACCTAAAATCATCACCAAAAGTCTATTACAAAATAAAATATCACCTAACTAGAAGATCGCATAGAGGATGGATAGAAGAGATAAAGCATCAGAAATGGAAGAAAATGCTTTATAGCTGGAGTCTCCATAATCGCTAATTATGAAATCATTAAAGAGTAATGATTCTCCTAGAGTTTCTTTGCCCTAATCTAACATATCACTTGATATGGCAATAGACCCCTGCCATCATCACAATTTTCATGTACCCCAAATATTCCCGTGCTATTATTTTCTTCTATCTCCAGCAATGGATGCCCATATTCTTTATGCAGCCTAAAATCCCATTGACATACAAACAGATTTTTCCCAAACCGTTTAATTACCTCACCAATTGAATGAATCCTCAATCCTTTAATTGACCAGGTCGCTACATAATTTAAACTACTTATCATTGTTGCCATGCGTTTTCCATACTCCATAGTGAAATGATCCTGCGTTCTCCCTCTACACTGCTTTCCCAAAATTCCCTCATACATTTCATATGCATAATGATCGAACTTATTCTGTTTAAATTTAATAAACTTTATATCAATTCTTACACTAATATGACCCAAACTTTGTCTTTTTCCCCTATTCCCCCGTAGAGCTTCCCCTTTTAACCCTGCTAAGTTCAGCATTTTGTTCTCCAAATTGTATCTATACAACTTTCCTGTCTCTAACACTTCAGCTATCTCTATTTTCAGCTGTTTCCTAACATTTCCCTGCATATCATTATCAATAGCCACAGGATTCTCTCCTCTCTCAACTATTTTCCCTGACTGTTTAAGAACCATTTCCCTTTAACAATTATCAACGACATAATTACACATTACTTCTTCCTTATCTATTTCTTCTACGTGCACATTAAAATCAATATGTTTATCATCACATGCTTTCTCAGATACCTCGTTCTGAATAATTTCTTCCTCCACTACTGCCCCTATCTCCTCCATATTCCTATTTACTTCCTCTTTAAATTCTACACTAAACTGTTTCCAGTTATTCTCTATCTTCTCAGCCATTTTCTCTACATTTTCCTTCCATTCTATTGTCATTTCTGCCATACTCTTATCAATTTTTTCTCCCATATCAGCCATAATCTTATCAAATTTTTCTCACAACTTATTATTTTCTAATTTCATCTCATCCAATTTATTACCCAAATATTTTATCAGCATCTCAATGTCCACGCTAGTACTGTCTTTTCTTTGCTTATCACTCTTTTCCCCTACGGCATTCGTAATATCACTATTGCTGACTTCTACATTTTCTGTCACTGATTCTTGCCCTTTATCACTTTCATCAAACATTTCGTTTAAACCGATCACTTCCTCGGATTCCAAATTCTCAACCTGTGCACACTGAAATTCTAGTTCCTGCGAATTTTCCATATTAATCACACGTTTTTTACTTCTAAGAAGCATATATCAAAGAAAAGAAAACCCCAAAATATTAATTTAAAAAAAACATGTATTAATTTTTGTAAGCAAAATGATTGCGTAATTGTGGAAATTGCACAGTATAAAATTGCAAAACACAGAATTTAAATTTTAAGCGAGAGGAACACGAAAGAAAGCAAGACAAAAAAACAACTATAACTCTAAATTCTGGAAAGATTACCTTTTACAAAAATAGCTTCTACAGTACTTCACCCTCGAGAGAAGTCGTATGCTCGCACGTTGGGCACCAAAATGTAATATACTTTTTTGGGTATAAAACATTAATTAACAGAGCAAATTAAGATCAATTTTTAAATTTTTCATTTATTAATTTAAAGTGAATACACGGGCTTAATCTCAGGGGATTTTGGGTCTCTCAAGAGATGGAGTATGCAGTAGCTGAAAATAGAAAGAAAAATCATTAAATATTATTTATCCAGAGCAATGAGCAAGTTTCACAATTTTTTTTATAGCTTATCCACAATTACTGGGCCAACAAACATTCACCTCTGTAATGTTTGTGCGTCTCTCTGGCGTCTTGCAGGATTTGATCACGTCTGGACACGTCTGCTCTCGTCCGTCCTCTCCTCAATTCGTCTGACTTCTCGGGCTGCTTGGACCACGTCCGTCCTCTCCTCCACTCGTCTCACTTCTCAGTATCTGCTCGGAGCAAGTCCGTCCTTTCCTCCACTCGTCTCAATTCTCCGTACGTCCGTCCTCTCCTCCTCTCATCTGACTTCTGGCAGCTCGGACCACGTCCGTCCTCTCCTCCACTCGCCTGCCTTCCGGGGTGAGCCACCCATCCGCTTCCCTTTTAAATCTTCCGAATGGAATTCCCCTATTTCACAAAATTTCGGGGTTCCCCGCCCTCATTTTTTACACTCGTTCGGCGGGGTTTCCCGCGGGGGTTCACCGTCGTCATTTTTTATACACGCTCGGCGGGACTCTCCCGCGGGAACCACCATCTTTCAGCCGACTAGCCATTGTTGTTGGCCGAACTGCGCTTCATAACGCCACAACATCACAAAATCCGCCTTTTTTATCACAATACACAATGTAATGTTCGCTGGTGGTTACCTACCGACGTGCTACTATTGATTTTGTTCAAAGAGTGTTTAATTGTGTGTTAATAAATATTTGAAAGTATCAAGTCTTGAGTTATTCCATGACGAGGAGACGTGGACACCTGTGCTCGTGATCTTCCAGTTAGAACCTGCCAGATTACGTACGCAGCAGAGCAAGTCCCAGCGAGGTCGTAAGAACGATTATTTGTAATACTCTGAGGATTCTATTTGGAAGGTGCTTCGACCTAATTATTTTATACCAGTTTCATTAATATATATTTATCTCCCATTTTAAAGTTTAATCTGTAAATATTGTAAATTCTTGTAAATAGTTTTCTTTCTTTTTGATATTATATTAATGTACAGAATAGTCGTAAATAGTTTGCTTTTTTGATAACATACTTATTAACACTATTAACCGTATTTTATATTTTCACTAATTTGGCCCCTACTTTGCAAGTAATGTGGTGAATATATTAAAATTTCTACAATAAATAGAAATGTAAAATTTAATAATTTCCCACCACCACAATTATATAAGTTCTTGGACGGTTTTAAGCCAAGGACTACGGAGGTTTCATACAGGTAGGCAAAATATTTTGGAGTAGGATACTGCCTCAAAGCAATTAAAAAACGCGAGGGAATACACTTTTAACTTTAAACTTTAAGAAAAGTTCAAAATAATATTAAAGAGATGGAAAAAATGCGTCTCATCTCTAATTAAAAATTAAATTCTCTTTCCATTAACGCTGGTAATTGAGTTCGATCATTGGCTCTCACGAAATTCACAGGAATGATACTCTGTTTAGCTTAATTGACAGTTATACAGGAAAATCCTTTATGTAGATTGTCAACCTTCCTTCATAATATTATTTATTTAGGATTTCATTAAGTTCATCAATTTATTAAGTTTCAGTACCAAGATAAAACATCTTAAAATTACTTGCAATCATATTCTCCTGTCTCTTGATGGGGTATCCTTATTCACTAGTATTTCCTTCCATTCAGCCACTAATAGTTGAAGTCAAGACATATGATGATTTTTGTCCTGTAGATTGTACTGAAATGACTTCTGCCATGAAACATGTCCTCCACAACGTATGTTTTCCATTAAATAACAAATTATATCACTCTATCCATGAGCTTCCTGTGATTTCATCCATTCTTACTGAATTAGGTATGCTGAAATTGGAAAAATTTGTCTTGATAAACTTAATTTCAAATCAGTCTCTTATCGCAAATATGTTGATGATTATTTTTCTTGGGTTATGCCTTGTGATTGTATTGTTGAAATATAGTTTAAGGAAGTATAAATGTTTCACCCGAAGCTCAAGCAGGAGCGTATAGATATTTTAGAAGAAAGGAAGCATGGAAAAATGTCGACCAGGCCAGGGATTCGAACCCCAGACATTCCGTTTTCAGAGCGGGCTAATTCTAGTCGACGCCCAAGGACCGATTCAACATTCCTCCATTCCTGTAAACCTAAGCCTAGAGGGATGTTGAATCGGTCCTCGGTCGTCGTCTCAGATTATCTCAGTGGTAAGGAAGCCCGCCCGGAAAACGGAAAACGGGAGATTCAAGAATGAACAAAATTATACTAACACCAGTTGTCATCTTAATTTGATGTTTAATTGGAATCAGAAACCAACTTTCTCTGTCGTGCTCTTAATTACTTATCCGATCATCCGTCTACATAGAAGCGAACAATCACTTATAATTCGGTACCCTTATTTACTTTAAAAATATTTTTACTGCTCAACCTTATTCTACTGATTTATTTATAAATACATAAAAATTACATTATATAAAATTAATTCCTATCTCAACCTAAAAAATTGTTTTACGAAGTAATGGCCACAATGATTGTTTTAAATTTTTGTTATGTTTTATCAAATGAAGTGAAAAATTTATTTAAAAAAGTAAATATTTCAGAAATTGTTAGTTAAAAATCTTCTTTTTATGGTTTTATTTAAAGAATACGAAGATCCTACTAATACTTTTTCTACTACTAATGTTGTGTATAAATTTAATTAATCTTAGTTTGACTTTTGTTGTGCCGATTGAAGAGAACTTTGGAATTCAAAGCATAAGTCTAATGTTAATCTGCCTAGTTGTAAACACAATCCTATCACCTATCTTTATACTTCTGTAATTGTTTCGATTTTAGCCACACTTATATTTTATAAAATGTACCTCATTTCCGTAAATGATTAATTTCTGAAATATTTCATTTTAAAAATCAACCTGATACTGTGAATGTTGAGCATGCCACATGTAATCTTAATAAATTATGCATAATTATGAATAGTTTTACGTTCTTTAGTGTCTAATGTTTTATCTTTGATCTTCTCATTTTCTAATTACAGACTTCAGATTTTAGCAATTAGAGTACGATACTAATTTGGCATCGAAACGCCGGCCCATCTAAATATTTTCAGTCATGCTCTCTATTAATTTTTTTAGTGTTAATGGCCTTATTTATCTTTATTGTTGTTGCAGTATTCAGTTCTTAGGCTGGTCAGATGCCACCCCCCCATTCTAAACTTTTCTGTGCATATTACTTCATTTATACATAACTACCATATCTTCCATTATCTGATTATGATATTCAATCAATGCCCTCCCTCATCTGTTTCTACTCCACTCTTTCCTCTTATTGTATTTATTTTATCATAAAATGAAATAGCAAATAAAATTATTTTTTCAAGGTAAAATAAAGATAGCGAAATTATTTTCGGAAGCTTCTATTTCAATATCGGATCTCATTTGCCGTCATTTGGGAGAGCAGCGGAATCAAAAATTAGATTCTAACGGGGAAGTACGCCCTGCCTTAAATAAAAAGATACTAGGATATTCTCATCGATATTACTTCAGAGATAGTAGGCACTTACGTAAATATGTGAAATAATACTACCTCGCAGGAGGCACCGCCTATTAATAGCTGACTTCACAGTAAGTGCAGTGGTGAGTCGTTATAGATCAAACAGAAGTTCTCTGTTTGAAATGTTCTAAGTAGAGAATGGATCTCTTAGTTAAGCAGAAGGCTAATCAATATCACCAAAACGTTGTCTCTGATATCTTATAAGCGAATAATCTATCTTTGAATTTGTTCTTTGTGCTTTGACTATTTTTATCACTTTCCTAAGCCCTTAGACCTTAATCCGGCAGTATAAAATTTCGCACTACAAATTGAAACTCAACCGCTCTGCCAAAAAATTTCCTCTCTTGAAATTGTAATGTCTGTCATTTGAATCACACAATTGATCAAATTAAAATGTACGCTGGAAACTGCCCATGAGACCTTGTTAGGTTTTGGTCACAAGTTGGCTCGTCACACCTAAAGGACAAAATTGAACAGCTGTGAATAAATTAAATTACTCAATTTAATGTCGCATTTATGAAACGTTATCCCGTAGCAAGTATGAATTGTTACCACACCAAAATTACGTTCAGTTTATGTAAAGGTGACAAGTCTGCAAGGAACAAGTGCAACTCGTAAGCCAGTAAAACATCGTCATTGTCGCATCTGCAATGCAAATGACGCACTCGACGCGCATCTCATTAGCAGTGGTGGCTCCGAGCCAACCACATGCTCGTCCACTACAGACTTAGCCCTTCCGGGTCAATTAGTGGTGTACTCTGTCCATACCCCTTTGCAAAACATCACTTCAACGGACACTCTGCCCTGGTAATCATATATACCATTATATCATTACGAGCGAGCATATTATTTACTGAACTTAACAAACATTAACAATCAGACTGATTCTGTATATATATCAGTAAATGAAGATGCCTTCGATCTATAGGTGATTGTGAGCATGTTAAATAGGCATAAACGGGTCCGCCAAAGGATGACTCAAATAAACGCCTTTTTTGAGTAATATCTGCTGATGTCTAAAAATCACTATACCACACAATTATTTAACTATATCTCACAAAGGAGAGTATAATTTAACAATTCGTTCAAAATATCAGTAACAAATTAGAAGTGACTTAACGAAGGTTTATATATGACTAGCTGCTTGCTAACGCTACACGGGAATTTATTTATCTCAATTTAAATTTAACCGATAAAGGAATCAATTCGATCGATAAAAAATTTGTTTCAGTTCTGGAGCCAGTAGAGAAATATTACCTGACATTGGCACCCTTGTCGAAACAAAATAAAATTATCCGTGGTAGAAACATGGCGATGTCGAATCCACTCCCCAGTACTCCTGCAACCAGTTAATTACGATCGATTATGCAAATCGTACTGAAAATTGCAATCTGCTAAATCTAAAATGTTCATCTGTTAGAATGAATGATATCCGAGGGTTAAAAAGTGTTTTATTCACCCTCCTCTGTTAAGACAGCCACTTTCATTAATTGAATATTTAAACTACATTGCGCCTTGCACACGATTTCCTCTCATATAATTTTGATGCGTGTTTCAATATCTTCTTCTTCGGCTCTACAGCCCATCAAAGGCTCGACTGCGGAATGTCATCTTGCATGACACATTCCGAATTCGGAGTATCGATTGTCCAACTGTCTTCTTCCCGGTCTTCGCGACACAAACATCCATGCCCATGCCAGGATTCGAAACCGGAACATCTGGGTTAAGAGGCAGCAATGCCAGCCACTATACCACAGAAGGTCGGTGCGTATTTTAACATAAGCCTAACAAATACATAAACGATTGCCACCCTACTAGTATTTTATATATAGACTACACGATTTTCCGGCGTTCGCCAGGTATTTATTTCTACCAATCTTATGTTTGTATTTTGCGAACCGTCTGTAATCTTGTGGAGTAAGTTTGGTCAGGTTTTTAAATTTCTAAGAGAATAAAAAGACGTTTCAAACAGTGAAGAATTTTTATCGCTTTTCAGTCTGATGGATTAGATACCAGTCTCTTTGGAACAGACTAAGTTTAATAGTTTTATTACTTTAGGACTGATCAAACTCGTCAGTCCATCTGGTTTCATTCGAAATTAATTGCGTTTCTTTTTCTTAGAAATTTTTTCCTCAAAGACAATGGAAAAGTTGAACAAAATTACTCTAAATACTCAGTAAAACGTTATATAATTCAACATAGTAATTTAATAGTTATTTAAAAGAACAATTGTCTCCAAACTTGATAATAAATAATATTTTTACTTTTAACTCCAGTAAAAACACTGTTTAAAATCTTGGATGAGTTACCACTGAGAAAAATGCATAAATTTGTTCACGGGAGAAATATGACTATCACGAAACCACTTCCCGAAGCGTAATCGACTTTTTCAAAAACTTTTTGATATCTTTTAATTAAAGTCACTGTAGTTATTAGAGAATACGGTAAGATGGAACTCGTTATCTGTAGTTTTGAAATGCTAAAACGCTCACACAACATCCGTGCCCAAGCCAGGACTCGAACCCAGGACCTCTGTGAGGCGTTGCAGCAACACTGACTACGGCACCACAGAAGGTCCGCTTTCCTTAAACTTTCCTTAAGCTAGTGAGTTTGGAAATTCCCATGTATTAAATTTAAAACGTAGATCTGCTCTGATGGGTTTCACACATTCTTTGTTAGTGTTCTCGCCTAAATACACGAGCCGTTCTCAGTAAGATTTGCAGTATTATTATTTCCTGGGGTTAGATGTCATCAGTACAGGCACCAAAACACTTATCGGTAATTCTCGATATTTTATTATTAACGTCTTCTAATATTCTGAAACTGCACTTAAACAGCAACGGGATTGATCCAAAAAGTATACATTTAATATTAAATTCAGTACTTTTACGCTTTGATTTCACCATTGTTTTGTTTTAATATAAAGGCAATGGAACGCCAAATGCCTATTGATTAGCGTTTATGATACCCCTGATTTTTAAACAACTTGTTCCACTAATTTAAAATACATTCTATATTCTTAAATAATTACACTTCAAAGAAACAAGTTTGTACGGTGTCGAGTAACAATACTGCTAACGATAGATCTAATAACATAAGCATATTGTTCTGAACCTGACAGCATGTGCTTGATATTACATTTCATCTCCGTTGCATGCTTCTGCATCTATTTAATTCACCATTGTTCTCTCTCGTCTCGAGTTCCAAAACAGCGTCTATAATGAACAGTGACACCCTTATACGCGCACAGTCTCTTCTCATGGGATTCCGTTTGTTCTCATAGCAGCATTTGTAGTCGACAGTGTGAACACTTCTTGGACTCTCGTTTTAGCTTAAATTACATCCACGCTTGAACAAAGTACGAGCAGACTTCTGATTCAGATACATGCCCTGATTATATAAAAGAAAACAGAGACTTGTGTCAAGATATATCTTCATCGTATAATTGGCACGTATTTCATACCATACGACGGATAAGTTTTTATTTCCTATAATAATTCAAAGGCATTTAGAACTATACTACTATTAAACAAGTAAATCAAAGACAAATACCCATCATCTTGTTGATGCTGTGTTGAAAACTTCCTTTTGTAACTTGATATTTTATTTACAAATAGTAAATATTAACTAAGTATGAAAGATTCAATTTTTAAACAACATCCAGAGAAAAAGTTTTCAGAGCTCTCAGATTTTCTTCCACAAAATCAACTAAAGCCCTTACACAAACACACACATACATATTATATAGGCCTATATAAATGACTGAAATTTCTTCAGGTGAAACGTTATATATTAAATTTTATTGGTGTTAAATTTTGTCTGATATAATATATTTTCATTAAAAAAATAAAGTTCCAAAATAGAACATTTTGCGTACTGGATTGCAAAGAGCTACAGTTATAACTATAAACGGTCAATTTTAGTTTTATAAATGTCAGATTTATTTAAATATAAAAATAATTATGATTTTAAAACATCATATTAAGCTTTTATTGATTTATTCAAAAATTAGTATTTTATCCAAATTTATTCTTGTTCACATAGCTGGTTATAAGCACTCCTGAAACGAGATCTTAAATGGCGCTGTTATTCCTTCAAAGCAACGAAGCCGCAAAACATTGTATCTCACCACACCTGTGTACACATCAAAACACTGGCGAAAGACTTCTGGTGGCTTGTGTTCACTAACCCGTAAGAATTTCCTAGTGCTTTAAGCTTAATTACAATCTGATTTTCCAGAAAAATCAGAATAAATATTTTCAACGTATATTTGAATAATTAGCGAAGTTTAGATGACTGTGAATTAATAACTATGAGTTTTTCAACCATTTTAACTCTTGAAATAAGGAAATAAAAAATAGATAATTATGTGGTGTTTGGATGGCTTCAAGCTAACGAAGCAATTAAAATGATGTAACATTAGAATATATATTTAATGAAGTAGTATATAAAGGCGTAATTCAATGCTCTTACTTGAAGGCTCGAGGTTAATTCGTTGGCACAGTTGTTGGTAGTCACCATGCACTCCTGGTGACTATAATTAATTACAGGCTAAAAAGCGTAGTCGTCAGTCTGACGCAGAACGGGATGTACTTCAAAATGGTAACAAAAAGCCATGAAAAATTACTGGGAGTTGCTGACACTGATAAATAGGGTGAGTAGGTAATACACTGATATTAATCTGCAACAAAGTAAAAAATAGATCTCGTTGCTAACTTATTGAAATTAATTATGTATTTTATCTTGGATATATGTTTTTTGAAATAGAAATCGTTAGCAAATTGAATGTTCATTCGTCAAGAAATTGAGCGCTCCTTACAGATGCAACCCGCGAAACAGAATGATGGGTATTGGAAAAGTGTACCAGAGATGCTAGAGAAATAATGCAAATCTCTTATGACGAGTAATACTATAAGTCGTGAATATACAGTATTACTTAAGGAGAAAGACGGTACATAATTATAAGAGGGAATATCGTCAAAATCTATATACTAGAATAATGTCTTAAAATTCGACAGAAGGATGTAATGTGGAACTGATAAATATTGACGACCTGTTCCTTTTGGTAAACATGTTTGTTTTTTGTAATTTTGTCGAAATGTCTCTCGCAGCCGATCCACATTTCTAATGACGCCTTACGTTACGTAAGGTGATTGTTGGGATGAGGCTGTGGTATCAGTTATTGTTACCATAAAATTTTGAGTTAAATTAAATAAAATAAAAATGATCATTTCTTTCATATTCGTTCCTTCTCGCAGGGATATTATTTGTGAATTTCTAAATTCAATTAACGAATATTAATTTTTTCCTTGTTTTTATCAAAGAGTTTTTATCGCAGAATTTTTGTTGATACTTTGGGAAAAATGAGGAACAGTGGGAGGGGGAGAGGAGAGATATGATCTATTGATTATTGGAAGGATATAGACCGAGGAGGAGCGAGTTTTGATTGCAGTGTGGCTGGACGACAGTAATACTTGAGGATCAAATATTAATTCAATATTTGAGGGTTTTTATTGGCATATGCCGAACGAGATTGTCTTTGCGTGACTGCTGGCTGGCTGCAGGTGACAACAACTGGCCTGCGCTGGAATGGTCCGTACGTAGGAGTGCGGAGAATCCACGTCTCATGGTCCCGGAGTCGTCCAGCGGATTGGCCAACAGACAAGTGTTGTGAAAAGAAAAAGAAATATCATCTCCATCTGTGATTGTGGAAACTTTCTGTCGGTCGATATATTTGTTGGGGCCAAAAACGTCAGTTAAAAATTAATTATATTTGTGTTTCTCTTTTGTAAATTGGTGTAATTTATTTCTTTACATTACCTTCTTTCCTTTATTATCAGTTTAGTTTATTTATTATACGTGTGTATTTAATTCCGCTCAAAGAAGCGGTGGCGCCCTATCAGAAGCATCAATTATCTAAACATAGGAAATTGCAAGAGCAAGAATTTTGTTTTGGTTTTTGATTTATTTATTTATTTTTTCCTTTCTTTCATCACTTTTAACTTTACCGGAGACCCCCACTCTCAAACCGGCGAATTAGTCTGGGCAAGATCCTGATTATTCTTCGCTACACACGTTAGGCTGGTGGCGTAGAGTAGGGATAATCACCTCCGCTGTTTACAGTTGGTTAAATATGCACGGAAGACAAGGGGATGTGACAATATTAAGATGGACTACATTTCTGCGTTAGTGAACGTCTGATGAAAAAACTATTTATTTTCCGGCCGTAACCTTCGATGGAGATAGTCCTCGACACCAAATTACTCTTTGCGTAATTAGTTCATACATTAAACAAATTACCCGAAGAAATCCACAAATTTGGATGAAACGTTGAACTAATGTTAATCAAGCACAAATTACAGTTATTTGATGACTTATTTGAACGTAGTTTTATAATATTTTATTTGTAAATTATAGATTTAAATTTATTAGATATCTCAAAATTAATTCCAAGCAGTTTTTATGAAAATAATAATTTACTAAAAATTCACGCCATATATAACACACTATTATTACTTAATAATATCTTAATACCTCCATAACGTAAAATAATACAAGGAGCCTATCGTCAATCGTCAATTTCAAAATATTCTCCTGAACTCAATACAAACACGTATAAAATTTTTAATTTTATAACATAATATAAAAATATTTTTACCTATGTTTATTATGCTTAAAAAGGTTTTCATAAAAATTTATATATATATATATATATATAGAAAGCATGCTATGGGAAGTTTTCCCTCTCGAAACTCTGAAGAATTATGTACATCTTGATAATTGTTTATTACCCTCACTGCTTCTTTACTGTCATGCGCTTAAAAACATTAGATGAATATATGTGTAAGGCAATAATTATTTCTTTTGTAGTTAAAAATGTTTCCAAAACCTGTTCATAACTTCCCCGGATTTCTAATCTTTAATCCACAGTAGTATATTTCCAGATACTCTAAAAGACGCGAAAGTTTTACCGTTACACAAGAAGGGTACTACAACGGACGTCTCCAATTATCGCCCTATTTCCCTCTTACCAATATTCTCAAAAATTCTTGAGAAACCATTACTTATGACAATTACAGATTTTCTTACAAAATTCAAACTTATTTCCACATCGCAACATGGTTTTATTAGTGGAAAATCTACCAACACGGCTTCATACGACTTTGTTCAAAGTATTCATGACGCTCTTGATGAAAGACTCAAAGTGACTGGCATTTTTGCTGACCTCTCGAAAGCGTTTGATTTAGTAGATCATAATATTCTACTCAAAAAATTAGACTTCTACGGAATCAGAAGAGTTCCTCATTCTTTATTGGCGTCGTACTTGGAAAACAGACGCCAAAATGTTTCTATTCAAAATACGGATGGAAATGAGTATCTATCAGAATGGGAAACAATTACCTGCGGTGCCCCTCAAGGCTCAATTTTGGGACCTTTACTTTTCATCACTTGCATTAACGATTTACCTAATTATTTAGATCCCTTAAAATCAGTCCTCTACGCTGACGACACAAATTTGGTTATCACGGACAGCGACTCGCAAACTTTATGCGAGAAAGTTGATACTGCGATGTGCCGTCTCAAACTTGGTTCACTGCAAACAAATTTTTTCTTAACCTAGAGAAAACCAAAATCGTTAACTTCACAGCAAACACAAACAATATGTCTCCTAACATGGAAAACATTTCAGAGCACGCGCCTTTTCTAGGTCTGCTGATTGACAATAATTTGAAATGGAATCACCACATTAAAAAATATCGGGAAAACTCAACAAAATTTGCTTTACATTACGAGTGTTAGCTCGGGAAACCGAAAGAGCTACATCAAAAATGATGTACTATGCATATTTTCATTGTGTCATGTGTTACGGTATTGCAAATTGGGGTCATTCGCATCACGCGATTCACATTTTTTAAACTACAAAAGCGGGCCGTACCAATAGTATCTGTATCAGGTGCGGAGTGGAATACCACTTTCAAACCTTTGTTTTGCAAACTTGGAATTTTAACCTTACCTTGCACGTATATTCTAGAAATTTTAAATTTTGTATGGAGCAACATCAATCTATATGATCTAAACGGTTCAAGCCATTCGTACAACACAAGAAATCGCTCTCAGCTCCGTGTTGAAAAACATCGTCTAAGTCTTTTTGAAACAAGCATTCAGTATTCCGGTATAAATATATACAATACTCTCCCGAAAGAAATAAAAGTTTTTAAGATTCAAAAATCATTTATAAAGAGTTGTAAACCTTTGTTAATGAATGGAGCGTATTATTCACTCAAAGAGTTCGTAGATAGGAAGGACTAAAACAGTTTTCTGGTGTCCTATCAAATTCTTCTATTATTTTACAACTATACTCTACTAGAATTTAACTGCTGACTTATTTTCTTTTTCATGTTCGACGGGAACCTACGCACGATCTTCTGCTGCCTTCTCCGTCGACTGAAAATTGAAGATTGAATTTTATCTTTCCTTTCTTGTCAATTCTTAATTGTAAAATTTTGTATATTTCTTTTAATATTATATTTGACGTATCCTATTTCCTCAACCGAGGACTAATGGATTGAATAATAATAATAATAAAGGTACGATTTTATTTTTTGTTTAGCAGCAGAAGTATGAGACAAGTAATTTAATATTGATTGTGTTCCTACTTTTATTTATCCTAATTGTCGCTTCAAAAGTCAAAAACGGATTGTTTACGACTCATTGTTCCAGTACGGCTTTTTAAGATTTAATAATATTTTTAGCAGCTTGGTTGTATCTACCAAATTTACCTTTCACCTTCTCTTTGTTTACTTACTAAACAATTTTCCTTATAATTGAAAAGTAAATAGAGTTGCTTGAGTTATAAAATTTAACTTTATGAAAGTGTGTAAGTTAGCCTTAAATTTGTTTACTACTCCAGAAGGCTTTCAATAATTCTTAAGCTACGCGAGCACTATCCGTAGACAAACACTTAACCTCAGGTTTCAGAACGATCGTCATTAAATCTGGAGATGTCGAATGGAAGTTTGATATTTCCTAAAACTAAGTTATGTCTCTATATAACAACGATATAATGTTTAACAAAAATCGGTGTAATCGTATTGTTATAAAACATTAACGAAGTCATCATGACTGACTGGAATTTAGATGAGATTGTTTTCGGATCCCTTTATTCATGGAACATAATGATATTCTTAAATTATTAGACTCATAGTAATTCATAGGGCAAGCATATTATTTTATTTTTTAGATAGGTTAAACAGAAATCACGTCTGTTTACACTTTGTTGTTTGTAAGTAAATATGAGTGCCCCGTTTTCAACAGAAGAGAACAGCGATATGATATGTATTTTGTTCTTCTTCCCGGAAATGAATCATCATAGGAAATTGAATTTGGATCCTCATCTTAGAAATAAAAAATAAAATACTATGACAAGGGACGGAAATATCGCAAATGTACAGTGCAAAATATATTCAAGCGTAAGCTGCCGATTGTTGAATAATATATGTGGTTTAACCTTTTCTAGACACTTAATTCGCGTTACAAATCCTGAAATCACCAATATTATTAATATCCCATATTCCAACGGAAATATGTGAGGGTAAGTAATTACCTTAATGAATTTTAGAGTCATGAATGTCATTTACGTAAGCTGTGAATAGCAGCAGACCGAAAAGAATTCTATTAAGTCGCCTTTTGCGTTCGAATGAAGTGTTTTGATATGGATGAGGCTTAAAAGAGAGCCGCCAATATTTTCCATAGCCGTCAGCGTGAATTAATGAACAGGCTCCTTTCAGAACTCCATTACTGGGAGAACTCTTATTGAGAAAGGCAATACGAGGCCTTGCTTGGAGCTGTTTACATTTCAATTTCCTTGCTGCTGGTTTCTGCGGAGATGTTTTGTGAGTGAATTTTGTGTTCAAACTCGGAGCTATTTCCAAACATTGCACCGCGTTAGACTGCAATCCAATTCGATGTTACGGAATAAAATTTTTCTCCTTTAATTAAATATTCTCCTAAACTGCTGTCTTTGACGCGCAACACTTTTTTCCTTCGTTTGTTGCAATTCCTCTGTTTTTATTTTTATATTAAGTGGTGCCATGATTTGATGTAAATCAAACTTGATTTTCTCTCTACTTATTTTAATCCGAACTTTATTTCCAAACGTAGCAAGGTTTTATTAATTGAGTAGCCATTTAATTTAGTTTTTTTGGTTAACAGGCTACATGAGGGTGATCCTGGAACAGGAAACTCCCCTTTAATAGCATAGGAAGGGAATTGAAAAGGGGGATGCGGAAGGTAGAGCAAGGTTGCCAAGGGTTGACTAGGGCCCTCGGGCTGTGGTTTAAGGATTCTACCCGGTGTTTCACCTAAAGAGATGCAGGGAAAACCCTAGAAAACCTGCATCAGGTAGGTCGGGCATTGGGTACTATTCTCACGCCCTTCCGAATGACGGGAGAAGAATTAAATTTAGTTTTTTTTGGGGGGGGGGGTAACAGGCTACATGAGGGTGATCCTGAAACAGGCAACTCCCCTTTAATAGCATAGGAAGGGAATTGAAAAAGGGGGGATGCGGAAGGTAGAGCAAGGTAGCCCAGGGTTAACTAGGGCCCCCGGGCTATGGTATCTTGTAAATGGAATTTAATGAGATAATAATTTATTCAACTATGAGAGAAGGAACTAAATATAAAATCAGGGGTGTAACATATCGAATCCTATGTACTATAAGTTTTGAGAAACATTTTTATGATTACATTTTTTTGGGTAAGATGCTCGCTCTGTCACCAATCCCATAACTTCAAGAACTGTCTGGGCCATAAATCACATGCTGAAAATTATCACGTCAGGAAACAGATACATAATGTTGTAATGGTAAAATACAACAAAATATGGAATTCAAAGTTAGGCGATTTGATAGAAGTTGAAGAAGATTACAGACAGGGTAATAAAACCAAGACAGTTTGGGATCGAGTTGAGTTTTCAAAACTTTTCGAGATTCCAAGACACCTGACTGTGGCGAAACAATGTGTTTTCCCCAAAATATTGGTGAAGTGCTGTGAATGGCTTCTCATGCGGTAAATACTTTTTGTTGGAGACGACTTCATTTTTCGCCACCTAAGGAAATTAAAAGATGGAGTGGGAAAAAGTTGTTAAAAACGGAGACTAATTGATTTTCCGGGATTCAGAACTTAAAAATTAACAGACTGGAGGTTGGCTATTAGCTTTTGTATAATGATGGACGGCGAGATCCTTAGAGCGTGATTGACAGAGAGGGAGAGAGTGGTAACCAAGCGTAGGACAGAGGGAATATTTCGATCTGTCAAGTGGTCTTTATGTGGTAGATTCAGGGTGGAATGCTTGCTCTTGTCCGTGGTGGCATATATGAAGATTAAATGAGAAAGGTGTTCATTTTCCAATAATGAAGTTAACGGAGTCAGTTGGGACCGGTGCGACATCTAAGTACGGGAGGTGAGTTCCATGCAAAGCTGAACACAGCAACAATCTGTTTGTTACGTTTCTGCCGATTTCCTGGTAATGGCAATTTCGCGTAGGGTTTGTTTTTTTAAATCTGTTTCTATGAGTAGGCCCTTAAATACGACCCGATAGTAGATATCCTCTACTTAAATGATAGTTTGAAAAAAATTTAATGTGCCTAAATATTGTATAAAGTATATATTGTTAACAATAAAAAGACCGTCCTCGTCAATTTAATTTGATTAAATTATTATATATTGTAAATTAATAACTTTTAAATTAATTCATTTCCATATATGTTTCCATATATATAATATTTATTATTTATAATGCAGTAATACCATACACATTTAGTTCAATGTCTAATACATTCTAAATCAGAAAACACTCATTAAATACTAATTGCAGTAAGTCTGTTTCCATTGTTCCTCTATTTCTATCATTTTCCAAAATTGAATTTAATCTTTATTGTAGAATAAAGTCATATAAAACATGAGATGAGTTGAAAAATATTTAATTTAGTTTCTACTTAGTTCTCAAATAAAGTATTTTTGATACAATTAATTAGAATACTTGTTATTCAACATGAATTAGCAAGGTACATTAATTTTGGCTTATGCATTTTCAGTATGATTTAATAATAATAATACTTTTGAATTATTGTCTTACCTGTATCAGAGTATTAAAAAGCAATATTTTTATTACTTAACGTAATTCATGAATGCAGACATGCAAAGTTAGACAGTGCTAAGAAGTGTGCGGAACATTAAGGAAGTTTGTAAAGTCTTTCGCGATAATTCTAGGGTAAAATGCGTTTCCAGGTTTCAGAAGCTTAATTGTGTCTTTTGTTTCCAGCGGAAATAGTGCGACAAAGTGAGGATTATTACTTTGGAAAGTACTGAGTTGGAAGTAATTGAATCTTTGAAGGTCTACAATAGATAAAAGCATTTCAGAACGCACTAACGTTATGCAAAGTTTTAGTAACAAAGCAGAAGCTCAGTCAAACGAGACTAAGACAGAAGAAGGTCAACAAATTTCTTTTAAATTTACTAATTTATTACTACCGTTTTGTCCATATTATTATGTTTAAACATTCAGACAAATTTTACAATGAGTAGTAATTAATCTACCGGTCTCAAAATAATTTTAAAATCAGTAAAATTACAGAAATAAGACACGACCATGACTTTTATAGAACTCAAGATGAAACAATGTTGTTGTGATATTCAATCCTAAGACTGGTCTGATGCTAACCTGTCTTCCGCATAACTATCACTTCTCACAACAACCCTGATCAGCATAGCGGATACCATCCTTGGTCATCCTTACCCCACACACTTCCCCCTAATACTAATTTTACAAGACCCTCACGTCTTAAAACGTTGCCTATTAATCTGTCCTTTCTCTTGGTCAACGTCCTCGTTATTGTTCTCTCTTCCCGTATTCTGTTTAGATCTTCTTGGTTACTGATTCTACCCACCCAAGTGATATTCAGCATTCGCCTACAGCACCACATTTCTATTGTTTTCCTTTCTCCAACTCCTACCGTCTATGTTGGTAGGCTATCCGCGCGGAGTACCTGCCCCGACCACACACGAAGAGGAAAATGACTACCTAAAAACTCGAAACGACGTAAAAAATGCAAAAATAACCGAACAACAAACACTCGATGAGGCTTATCAAGCTATGAGAAAAGTAATAGACGGCTTCCCAAAACATACGAAGATAGAAACTAAAAGGGAAGCGAAAAGGGTACTAGAACTCCTGGACATCGTTATGTCTTATAGGGCAATTTGGTGTGAGAAAGAGTTAAACCTGGAAGAAAACGAAGAAACGATAAACGTAGAGGCAGTAAACGAAGCAAACAAATCAACGAAAATCAGCTCCACCGAAAGTGAAAGAGAGGAACCGATCCGGAAAGGCGCAAATGATGGTTTCATAATAGTTCCAAGCAAGAAAAATAAAAAGAAGAAAGGAAACATCGAAACGCTGAAGCCCTCCGAGACTCTTGGGCGGAAAACACAGACGAAACCATGGAAACCCAGACACGACGCCGTGATCATCAAACCAGCACAAGGAAAGTCCTACGCCAACGTTCTACAGAACATCCGCGCTAAGGTAAATCCACAAGATAGCGGAACGAGCATAAAAATCGTACGCCAGACAAGAAACGGCGCGATATTACTGGAGCTTGAAAAAGCAACAGTTATAACAAATAAGGATCTTTTCACGCTTGCAATAAAAGACGCTATCGGCGTAGACGGCGAGGTCAAAAATATGAAGCCAACGATAAATTTAGAAGTGAGAGATCTGATGGCAGGAACCACCGAAGACGAAGTAAAAATGGCGATCGAGGAAGAAATCGGAAATGACATGACTGACGTGAAAGTCTTTATCACGAAACCAAACACACGAGGGCTATCGCTTGCCCTACTGACGATGGAGGAAAAAGACGCCGCCAAACTGATAGCAAATGCCAAAATCAAAATAGGGTGGGTAAATTGCAGAGTCAGGCAAAAAATGATACCACAGAGATGCTACAAGTGCCTAGACTACGGACATATCGCAAAAGACTGCAAAGGTCCAGACAGAAGCAAACTCTGTTACAGATGCGGCGAAGAAGGGCACAAGGCCACAGAATGTAAGTCGCCAGAAAAGTGTTTTTTATGCACTGCGAGAAACGTAGAAGAGGAAAAGAGGAACCACTCCGCTACTTCTGGAAAATGCGCGACGCTACAGGCAGAACTGAGACGGACAGATAAGCATCACAAATGATTTGCATTCTACAAGGAAACATGAACGGCAGCAGAACAGCAAACTACCTACTAGTTCAGCTGAAAAGCGAACTGAAGGCTGACATTTTATTTCTATGTGAGCAATATATGGACAGAGAGGAAGCCGGATGGTTCACAAGCAAGAAGAACACTCCAAATACCAGAGGAGCGGCGATCTGGATACCAGATCTCGGCAAATTCCCCATAGACGACCATGGCGCAGAAGAAGACTTCATATGGGTCAAAAGCTGTAAAATCACATACGTAAGTTGCTACTTCAGCCCAAACGACACCATCAGAGATTTTGAGACGAAACTCGAGAACCTGGAAGATAAAATTCGAGGTATGAACGGAGAATTTGTGGTTGCCGGTGATTTTAATGCAAGAGCAAGGGAATGGGGTATGCCAGATCCAAATCCACGAGGAACTAGAATCGTTGAGATGGCCGCGAGACTGGGGCTAATCATCCTAAATACCGGGAACACCCCGACGTACTCTCGAATAGGAGTCGGACACAGTATCCCCGACGTCTCATTTGCCACAGAAGAAACGGCATCGAAAATAAATAACTCTAGAGTCCTTGACAAAATACTGGAAGCGATCATGATTACATAGCCTTCGACATAAGAGAAGAGAGGAAAGCAGCAGGGACATACAGAAACATAAGCAATGGAACGCTGCGAGTATGGACTCTAAAAAATTTCAGGAAATAATGCGGAACGGCTCGCACTTCGTAAACGAAGACTGCCAGACACCGCAGAACCGAGAAGCCGCTGAAAAAAGAGTGAAGGAAACTATGAATCTCATCGAACAGGCGTGCAGAGAATCCATGAAAGAGAAGAGACCTCCAAATAACAGAAGACCGGCGTACTGGTGGACACCGGAGATAGCCAACCTGAGGAAAGATTGCCTTAGGCTTAGGAAGAGGGCACAAAGAGGAAGGGGAAGAGAAGAGGCAGAACTCCTCAGGGAAGAACACAAAACAGCTAGAAAAGCTCTCTGCACAGCCATACGTCAAATCAAGACCGATAAGTGGAGCGCGATTATTGACGAAGTGGACGCGGATCCATGGGGCATGGACTACAGGATCGTTTTGAAAAAAATTTAAATGCCTCCCGAAAACAACAATAGCCGCGGAGAAATTGGAAGAAATAGTGGACACACTATTTCCTAGACATCCGGACAGAACGGGCGAAAACGAGCCGGAGACCCTAGGTGCAATACCGATGTTCACCTTGGAGGAGTTAAAAAACAGGAAATCCCCTGGACCGGACGGCATACCACCAGAAGCGCTGAAAGCGGCGGTGGAAGCGTGTCCGGAACTTATGCTGAAAATGTACAACGAAAGCATGCAGCACGGCGTTTTCTATTCGCGCTGGAAGGTTGCCCGCTTGGTTCTGATAAACAAGCCAAAAGTGAAAGGAAACGACCCTTCCTCCTATAGACCGCTCTGCATGCTGGATACAGCAGGGAAAGTCTTGGAAAAACTGCTCCAGCAGCGCATTCTGGCGGCTATAAAAGAAGCAGGCGACCTCTCCAAAAGGCAACACGGCTTCAGGAAAGGGCACTCTACCATCCATACTATAAGCGACGTGGTAGAAATCGCGAAGAGAGCGCAAATGAGTAACCACCACTCGTGGAAAATAGCTCTACTAGTGACACTAGACGTGAAGAACGCCTTCAATTCAGCTAGGTGGAGCGATATGCTGGAAGCTCTTCAAAACACGTTCAGACTACCCGATTATATAATGAGGATGATGAGAAACTATTTAAAGGATCGTACGCTGCTTTACGACACAGACGAGGGACCACGAAAACGACACCTGACAGGGGGAGCAGCTCAAGGCTCAATGCTCGGCCCGACTTTGTGGAACGTGGCGTACGACAGCCTGCTGAGAACGGAGATGCCGGACGACGCCGAGCTGATAGGTTACGCCGACGACGTGGCGGCGGTAATAATGGCGAGGGATCTGGAAGAGTGGAAGCTCAACCAGGTCATGAGGCGAGTAAGGAAATGGATGCACGAGCACAAAAACATAAACAAAATAGAACCTTTCAAAATAAATCGGTTAACAATAACCTCAAAAGAATACACAAAATACCTGGGCGTAACAATAGATAACAAAATGTCCTTCGGCAACATATCCGGACGGCCAGCAACAAGGCCGCCGAAACAACATCCGCACTCAGCAGGCTGCTGACAAATACGAGAGGACCTAGGCCCAGCAAGAGACGCCTCCTCATGTCGACGGTGCACTCTATTCTCCTGTATGGCGCAGAAAACTGAGCGCATGCTCTAAAGATTGAAAAATACCGAAATAGAATGGCGGCAGTCCAGCGGAGAGGCGCACTACGGGTTATAAGCGCATACCGCTGCGCTTGTCATTGCTGCAGTCGCACCAATTGACCTCTTGCGCTAGAACGGCAGGAAGTGTGGAAAAACCAGCCCGAACTCGGACGGGAAGAAGCCAAACGAGTGGCGACACAAAATAGAGAAGCTAGCTGGCAGAGCAGATGGGAGGAAAATGCCGGCACGGCAAGATGGACTCGCAGGCTGATCCCAGCTATAACGCCATGGATAAAAAGGACACATGGAGGCGTCGATTTCTTCTTTACCCAGTTCCTGACCGGACATGGGTATTTCAGGAGCTACCTCTACAAGATAGCTAAATTAGACAGCCAGACTTGCCTCTACTGCGATGGAAAGGACGACGTCCACCACACTTTCTTCGAGTGCTCGAGGTGGAATGAAGAGCCGGGTAACTTGGAAGTAGAAATCGGAAAAATTACACCTGACAATGTAGTCTCTAAGATGGTAGCAAACAAGCAGGCGTGGGACAAAATCAAGACCTTCGTACAGACTATCCTCCGCCAAAAGAAGCATGAAATGGACGCAGTTGACAACAACACTGCATAAATTCTGAAAATACATGGAAAAGAAAGAGGAGTCCTAGGACAAACATGAGCGACACCACCCCGATGTAATGCTAATGCGGTTCCGGGGTGGATGTACGTCGCGCAGAAAGGGCTGAAGGTTTTAGTGGGTGAAAGCCCCACACTACTGACCAGTGCGGACCCCGGTCAGTGAGCGTTAAGTACATTTCCTGATTTTCCCGCGATAAAAAAACGTCTATGTTTCGCTCCCATATTACGCCGTACTCCACACAAACATTCTTAGCAATGGTTTCCTGATATTCACCCTTATATTACCCTAAGCAAATTCATCTTTTTTCGAAGTCTCCTTGCCTGTGCTGTCCTCTTTATGTCTACTATACTTCTACAATCCCTAGTTATTATGCTTTCCAAGTAGCAGAATTTCTTAACTTCCTTCAAAACACCCTTTCTCAATCTAACACCCTTTGTTAATCCACTGTTTCCTATACTACTCTCCACTACATTGGTTCTCCCTCTATTAATCCCCATATTTAACTCTTTCTCCAGCACTTCATTCATGCCATTTATTATGATTTCCAAGTCTTCATCTGACTCCTCTAATTCTAAAATATCTTCGGTAAACCATAAGATTTTTATTTCTTCTCCTTGTAATGTGATTCCTTTTCCATATTCACTTCTAACTTTTTCATTGTCTGTTCTATATATAAGTTAAACAGCACGGGCTGCATCCTTGTCCTTCTCATTTCTTAATTTCCAATTTATTCCCATAATCTTCAATTCTAATTACTGATTTCGGTGGATCTTTTATTTCTGTGCTCTTCATTATCTTTAATAGTGTGTTGCAGTTCACGTTGTCAAAGGCTTTTACTAAATCAGCAAATGCCATGAACGTAGGCCTGTTTCTCTTATCCTGTCTTCTAAAATTATACGCAAAGGCAATATTTTTTCTCTTGCCTATACATCCTTTCTAAAAATCTTATATTCTCTTAACTCGCATTCTAATTGTCGTTCGAACCACCTATATACTATTTTAGTTAACATTTTGCATGCATGAGATGTAAAACCAATTGTTCTGTGCTGTTTGCATCTATCAGCCTTCTTCGGTATGTGTATAATTATGTTTTTTTAACGTTTTGGTATTCTTTCTGTTTCGTAGTTTTCGAAAACTATGCCGAACAGCCACGATAATGCTTCTTTGCCAGAGGATCATATCACCAGAATTGGCGTATTATCAATTCCTGGCACTTTAGATCTAACTACGGCCTTAAATTTTGTGCCCAACTCTTCATCATCCACCTCCTCTTCTTCTTCTATTACTGACTGATCTAGATTCCCACCGTGATACAACTCTTCTAGATATTCCTTCCATCTTATTACCTTTTCTTCTTTATCCATAATTGGCTTCCCATCCTCTCTCCTGTTGTTCTTGTTAATATAAACAGTATATCGTTATGAAATATATCTCATTCTCAGCGGAAATTTAATAAATATTTGCATATTATACTAATTACAATACTGGACTCTATATTAATATTATATATATATATACAATCTGTGGAATTTTGACCGTGCAGCATAACTATAGAGTAACATACATTTACTCCTTATTGATCTCTGTACTGTAATTTATGCTTACAGTTTCATTGCTGAATGTTTTGTATTGTCATTGGATTTTAGTTTAATGACTTTCTCGCTCCTATCTATTTGTACCACTGACTAACGTCGCTGCTCTTTAATAGTTGAAAATTGACTTTATGTCTTGCTTCTGCGCCATAGGTGTTGTTCTAATATTCATGTCTTTTAGGACGTCAAATATTGAACTTTGTTAAACTGCTTAACTGTTGTGGTAATGAGTCTTAACACTGGTCTGATGCAACCCTTCCTGCGACCCTATTCTTTGCATGCCTTTTCATTCCTACATAGCAACAACTTCCCATATCCTCCTTAATCTGCTTAGTGAATTCCATCCTTTGACTCTCTTTTGTTCTTGTTCCTCACACGTCTCTATAACGCTAATTTTACAAATCCCTTGTGTCTAAAATCACGGCCTTTTCATCTATCCTTTCTTTTCGTCAACGTCTTCCAATTTGTTCTCTCTTCCCCATTTTCTTCTTAGAACTTCCTGGTTAGTTACCCTATCCACCCATCTGATTTTTAGCCTTCTCCTATAGCCCCACTTTTCTAAAGTCTCTATTCTTTTCCAGTATGCAACTCCTATCATCCACGTCTCACACCTAATTAACGTCACACTCCATACGAACATTTTTAATAATGATTTCCTAATTTTCATACTTTAACTGCTGAATATCCCACGTCTAATCAAAATTAGCCTTTTCAGGAAATTGTTTTTGAGGTTCAATGTAATCTTAATTTGTATTCAGTCATGTTACACGTGCAGCTAGAAAATCTCGAGTGTTCCTGCTTTCACGGTTTTGTGTTTATACTGATGGATTGATGTGTTTTCTTCCATCACACTTCAACGCATGTCCGTTTAGCAACTAAGCTTCACATAGCAGACCATATATTGAGCTTCCAAACGACTCATGTAGATGATTTAAACTTTATAATTTTATCTCGAAAGAATCATGAGTTACAGTACCATGAGTGTTACGTTTCTTGAAGAAGAAATTCTCTCATAACAAAACTGGATAGCATAGAGATATCGAAAAGTAGCGCACATAGAAATAAATGAGTCTACAAATAGTAGGTTTTTATTATATTTATTCACAACTGCAATATAGCAATGTAGGATCCATGTAATGTGTACTGGTCACATAGCATGTGTAGTATTGCGGAGTTCACTTCTTAGTTAACATTATTTTCCCAAGTGCAACGATTTGAAAAGGAAGTTGTTAAAAATTCTAAATATTTTATAAATAATTTTGATAAACACATTGCTTTGTAAAAAATTGAGTGTCTAACTGTAAGACCAATCACAAGGTTCATTGAATGATTAATGAAAATTTTGCAAACTTAAACAACCTATGTTAACTAAACATGAATATTTTTTAATAAATACAGGATTTATTGGAGTAATGCTAAAATCTTAGATTCAGAAAGCAATTATTATTCTCGATTGATGAGCGAAATGCTTCTACAAGTTAAAATGTAATTTTATTAAATGTAAAAGCAGATACGAAGAATTTAAATTCAATATGTAACTAATTATTATTACTGCGATTTACGTTTGCATTCTTGAAACGTTAAAATATAATTGGGTTACAACAATATAAGTTTTGCGATTTGTTTCTTTGGCATTGTTTTCCATCATTTCAGCCCCGGAAATTTTTAATATGATTTTATTTGTAACTACAATACTCAAATTTAATTCATTCATATGCATCTATGCCATGTAATTATATAATTTTTGAAGAATGAACTGAAAAAGTCCCGAAAGTTGAGGACGAAACGTTTTAAAATTTAAAATTATTCTATTTCTTATTTATGGCCATTCGTTATATTTTATTTTCCAGTTCGTATACTTTTGTAAATATCCTGCTGTAATAGTTCTAACAATATGAAGATCGTTTACGTGAAACCGGATCAATTACAGGCAAGAAGAGAACTTTGAGACGTGTTTAACTTTTCCATCACTTTGTTGAACAACTGAAAATTGAATATATAAAAGTAAAGAATTCATAGATAACGATGCTTTACAACACATGAACTTCCATAGAAGAGGTAAGGGTAACTATCGGAAAAATTCAATGCTCTACCAATCGGATACGGATTTTAAATTCTACCGAAGAGACTCTTCCAGTAATTTATATTACCCGCGTATTCGTAAATAAGGGTAAATGTTGTTAAGGAGCAAAAGTTCTGCTATAAAAGATGTGGGAAATATTTTTAAATAACAAAGATATATTATAACAAATCTGTGAAATGAAGTTGCCACTGACTGCAATTATTCTTATAAAATTAAAATACAAAGTAATTATACAAATATAATTTCTAAATTTCATTATTTCTTTCAAGTACCCTGAGTAATAAATTTACACATAAAATTTATGCATAAAACCTAAACCAGTCACTTTAAGGGAATAAGAGAATCTAGAAATAGTTACTCAATTATAGTTATAAAATTAATATATTTTTAAAAGTTTTTCTTCCAGTATTGCACTTCTCTCATCAATATTTTTAAGATGATTCAGACTTTACTTTTGATCTAAGTATTGTCTCAACCATTAATTCACCGTTAAATTCATTAAATTTGGTAAACTATAATCTATAGGATAGTTATATATATAGATGCATAATATCAAATAGTGTTTCATTTTCAATTGAAATTCATGTTTCCGAATCTGTCATAATTAGACTACGTAGCATAAAATTGTTTCCAAATTCATATTAAGTTTTAGGACCATTGGGTTTAGGTTTATTTAAAATGAGAACAACGAGGCAAGGCAAAATAATAGTTTTTCATAGAAAGGTGCTAAATGACTCGAGGCCGGTATACTTCTATTTTTCAAGAAAATATTTTTCAATGAACGTTTAACGAACAGTAATATTCTCCAAGAGGTTTTAAGTTAAGGACTTATAAATTTATATATTTTGTCTTTTAAGAAAAACATTTAAATAATTAAATATTCAATTATTATTAAAATATGTACTATTAGGACTGCAATATAAGCATTAATGGAATTTATTGTTTAAGGTAGACCAGTAAGCACTACGGTTCTTGTTTTTCGGTTCCAGTTTGTAACTGTAACATCACACAAACTTATTGAAGTCGAATAAAATAATGGACGCGGCCTAAACCTTTTATATTTTTAGCTATCAAATTACTCAATCGTCCGCATGCTCTCCTGTGACCACTATTTAGATTATATTTGCTGTGGAGTTGCCGTAATCTGTGGGTTGAAAATTGTCACTGTTAGGTACCTGATCAAAGCATCTCGCTGCTATACTACTCCTAAACTAAATATCCTCTCGCTGCTTTGTGTATTCCTTTCTATTCTTTTCCTCTCCCTTACTTTCCAAAACAACCCAAAACTCCCCATAGAATTCTTGGAAGCCTTGGAAAATAGTCACCGGCTTCTTGATGTCATTATGTCTCCTTTTCCCTCAGGCTTTTCCCTTTACGATTTCAAACCAACCGCGGCCGAATGCAGCAATCCAGTTGGTCCCTAATACAACATTACCTGCACTCCAACAAATCCCTTTGTTTGCCGTTAAATCCACTACAAACACAGGGCTGCCGTTTCATTATTTATGCTATGTGTGATAATCCTATACCACTGGTTGTAGATATCGTAAAGGTTTGCACTATCATTCTACTCGGCCAGGATCCAGTGGCATGACAATGAAAGAAAAGGTGGAGAATATATCCGGTATTTTACAGTTTAAGCATAAATAATTATAGAGAATATTAAGCTTGATAACGTTGTTTGAAGAGTAATGCGAATGAAACTATTTGATGCCAAACTAACTTAGAAAAAACAGTTTAATTAGTTTATATTAGAAGACTTGTAACCACCGTCGATAGATGTTCCTGGTGACTGCAATAATTCTGATACTATTATGACGTAAACGCGTTTAGTACAACCACGTACATCGTTTAACGCTTGCGTCGTTAATCGCTTCATAAACAGTGTTCGCCAAGTATCAATCTAAACAGTCTTTAAGAATAGAATTAAGTATTAATTACTAGAGTTTTCAATGGGCGCCAAGATTTAAACATAATTGCTTAATATAAATATATCATCTCAACTAACTGCCGGCTACCAATTTAATGAGATATAATCATGGTTTGAATTTAGTCGGTAGAAACAATCTCTCAGTAGATACATTATAATTACTCAAGGAATTTACTAATTAGTGATTATATTTTCTAATCAATTCCAAATCTATCGACTTAAATTTATATTCGAATATTTATTAATCATTAGCTTACTTCATTGCATTATCATTGTTCATTATATCAATCATTTATTAAATATCAAGTGTAATAACATTTGATTTACATATATTGCGAACATTAAATTCAAACTGTCTATAATTATAAACTTTTCCTTAAATTGCTTGTCAATTTAGACGAATAATAACTCACCCCAACACCACAATCAGCCATGAAGCTCACCCCGCCCCCCCCTAACCAATGACTACACTCCCCGCTTACAGAAAAAGAAACTTTGTCCAAATTCGGCGACGGTCACAGACTAGATATTGACATGAAGGGAGGAAGGGTTTGCAAGAGGTTATAATTAGCTGTAAAAAGACGGAAAGTTATGTAGATAGAAAAATTTTAAGGTTTATTTACTCGGAGGGAATTAGACATTATACCTGCAAATTTTCACATTCTGAAATAATTCACAAAGCGTAATACAATAAGTAAATTCAAGGAGATAATTTCTTTCGTATGATTAAAAAATTGTATACATTGAAAGTAAATAGATTTCGTGCTCAATACGTTATTATTATTTAAAGATGTGGACATATTTGGATGGCAGAATCACGTTCTTAAATGTAAAACGTATGTGTATGGCTCCTGGATCAGAGACCCTCGAAGTACGATGTTGTCCTCTGTTCCTTTTGAAGAAGTCGGTCATCTGTCTCTTAAATTCCCTAGTAATGGAGAAGAGAATACTGCTTCTCAATAGAAAACCCTACACCTGTTATCGGAATCGCGTGGGGCAAGCACCAAGAGCCCGACCTACCTGATGCAGGTTTCCTAGAGATTGCCGTATATCACTTCTGAGTAGGTTTCATAAGTAATAGGCGGTGGCCTTAGTTAACTGTTGGCGACATTTTACTCCCTTCCGTATCCCGTTAATCCAACTATTAAAAACGGGGTTGCCATCCTATTATCTTCATGTAAACTGTCACTCTATGTGTACAGATACTGCCTTAAACAGTGTCATTTTATTTTCATGTCATTTAAAAACTCAGTTGACTCAATTTTTTATTCAAATTATCATATGCTAAAAATAAAATAAATTGTATTCACCATTTTGTTTTACACTATTCATATACAACTAATTATGTTTTTGTCATTTTTAGAAAATAGCGAATGCTGCGTGTAAAATGTACTGTAAGGAACAAATAGTGTAATAAATATGAGGTTTTACATAAGAAAGTGAATAATGTACTTTGGCGTTTCGTACAACAAACTATCGTTTTCTTCTACTAAAATAAAAAAATACAGATGCAAGAGATATGATGGTTTCATTTTAGTTTTCAATATAACATTAAACACATTAGTAGGTATATACTTCTCCTTTCCAGTTAAGGAAACAGAAAGTAAAATTAAGCAAATCAAGTTGAGTAATTTATTAAAGGGAGGTGAGTGAAGTACAGTGCCGTACAATAAGCATGTCACAACGTCCATTAAAATTCTTCCATAAAATACTCGTAGAAGTTCACATGAATATGTAGTCTTATGCTAGTGATTTTATCACATTAGAAACAAAATTAATTATCGACTATTGGGAATACAGAATGTGAAATAGAATTTTATTTACAGTTTTTATAGACCAATACGCTGTTTGGAAGCTTCGTTATTATCTAGTTATGAATATGATTTAATATATCGTACCTCTTACCTCCTATCCCAACGTAGTGCTAAAATCTGAAGTATTTGGGACAAATACTTTCCGATGCAACTCTGTAGTACGTTGGGACACGCCCATCCGTCTCCAGGGATCCCCTGGACCACATCCACCATCCTATTAAGTTCAGCAACCCGTTGGGAATCATGAAATCCCAACGCACAGACTGGAACCTTGTCGTTGACGTCTGCGTCAATCTGAAACAATGTATATTTCATTATTTACAGCAGGTAAAGGTGGCATATTATGTATTGCAGTAGTTACACATAGCAACAGCAAGTTGCAATAACAGGAAAAACTATTTCGTTCCGTAAATCGTTACAAAAGTACCATTCATTCTTGAATGACAATGCACTGAATACTTACTTAATAAAAAAAGGAAGATGAAGAAACTAAGATTATATTAAACAAGTATTAAGGCGTATGATAAATATATTTTTATATTTAATGTGCATAATCTACTGCAAAATTGTATGTGGGTGTGTGTTTATTCTACCTGTGGTAAAAGCTAGAAAATAAGAACTTCTCTTCGTAGTTCATTTTCAATGTGCTATGGAGATAAGACAGAAGACACCTGTCGTTGAGCATGGATAAAAAGTATTGATGGTTTTATGATACCCGAAGAATCGTAGGTTGTGTGTGCTGTGGGAGTTACAGCCAGAATAATTTTTTTTCAGGCAGCCACGAAGTTGGGGGTCTGGTTGCAGGTATTCGTTTATTAACGCGATTAATAGTTCCTTGAGATATACTGTGCAGTATGCGGTGTATCAAATTTAAAAAAAGAAATTTTATAATTAATAATTTGGAGAAATACCTGTTTAGGTAAATAAATATAAAATCTTTTCGCAGAAAGGTAGATTGAAGTAAATGTACAACGTCTATTATATTTATAAGGAATAATTTATTATACATAATAACTATAGAAAGGGACTTACTAGTTTGCATCCACATGAATATTCTACCTGCCAGACTACTTAAGGGACATACGAACTCCCTCCCCCAATATTAACCGAGTTTGCAATTCGGGGTATTACCCGGATGCATGTATTCATCGCTTACCAGTAGCTACTGTGAAGGCTGGAACACCAGATTTGATCTCAGCGATGATTGCAGTTGACTGCATACGGATCTATACCCTACCGGAGATGAAATGCGTCATCTAATGCAAACCTGGCAAGTGCGTCTCCACTCAATGACTACAGTTATCCTCTAGCCTACTTTTAGTCTTATTACAAGACATGTCTATTTAATATAAAATTATTTTAACTTTTCTGTGAACAATATAATGAATAATACAGTTTAAATATTCTAAACTTAACTATATAAATAGAAAAATTTATTATACATCAGAAATATGTCAAGAATAATAAGACTTATGCAATACATAACAAAATATTATTAATTATAGGTACATATATTGTGTTGTAAGTTTATGTGTATATTGATAAAATGAGCATGAGATATATGCTATCAAAATTTTTGAAAGTGAATATACTACTATAAGTTAATGTTGATCACCATGAATTCAAACAATTCTTATATAGATAATAAATAAGAGCATAAATTTAACGTTACTTACGGTAATTTGGAACCAATCATGCTAATGAATACTGGAAGAGAGCTTCTTGGAGCGAGAGTGATACGGCGCGTATTTATTTATTTTTGGTGCTACACCTTCCATAGATAAGGTTTAAAGTCCTTCAGACGAATGTTCGTCGAAGCCGAGCTGGTATCAGCTCTCGCTGGAGAGTCGATGAAGAGTTTCTCACAAGAGGAGGCAATTTAGTCAATTTTTAGAGGTGTATGCTCCAGGCTCTCAAATATTGGAAAGAGCATTCCAATGATACTGTTGGAACAGTCGGCAAGCTGTCTCCTAAAATAGTAGGTATAGCTGGGTCCTCACAACAAACTCCTCTCCAATCATTCGTAAGAGCGTGAGACAAGTTTCCGATATCCCGACATACCTGATGCAGGTGTTTTAGTATTTTCTCTAAATTTGTTTTAGTCGAACGGGAGTTGTCCTTAGTGGATCACCCTTAAGTAGCCTGGCTTTCAGAAATGAAGTGTAGAGTGAAATCTTACAGAAGAATAGTCAGAGGCTATGTGCGTTCTACTAACTGGAACACCTAATCTTTCTGATTTTGAAAAAATATTCTAATAATTAAAACACCAAGGTCAGTTTCTAAGGATGTATGCTGGAGGGTTGCAGTCTTTGGACAGCGGACAAGAGTTGTCCTCAGTTCCATTCGGAACAGTTGACTAGCTGCCCGCAAACCTGGCTGATCCAAGGAGTCAATAATTCTGCATATTCACTGTGAATCCCATTCTATTACTAGGAAAGGTAACAAGTATTAATCTCGCGACCTGCCTGTTGTAAGTTCCTACAGAGTTCTCCCTGCTGGATAATATTCTTAAACTATATGACATTGTTCACTCTTGGCTACCTTGATCTCATTCCCGTTCAGATAACTCTTCATATGCTATTGAATGGAAGAGAGCACAGTTGCCACTTCTGAACAAATTAATTTTAGCATATCACCATGCGCATTGATTCCTACTCTGACAGTTCAGATATATAGCAGATTCAGTGAATAATGACCCATAAAAGTAGCAGCTGTGATACAATACCGGCTGAACGAGCATCCGGAGATTGATAAACGGTCAGCATATCATGTTTACAAATAGTAATTTGGGTCACTCTATACACATAAATTATTAATTATACTCCATATTTAATTTTAGAGCTAATAATTTTAACCTGAATTACACTGACATGTAAAAATGTTTTGAGACTAAAATAAGAACAATGCGATATGGATTAAGTAATTAAAAATAAGTCACGTTGTCGTGATAACATATCCTATGAAACATCGTAACTTAACGGATGGCAATAATTCATTTCTTGATAAAAAGCTATTACATAGCAAGTAATAAATTATCTCTTCGGGAAGAATTAAAAATTCGGATCCTAGTACAATTTTTAAATTGTGTACAAATATTTGTTAAAAGCAAAATTATAGAATATCTAATACCTATCGATAAGATAAAGCGAGATGTTGGTTTTCAGGAAGGACAGGACCTGGAAGAAGACCTTAAGGTTGGAAGATGTTTTTTTTTTAAAAAAACACCTCCTTTTCCAACGATGACTGTGTGAATCTTCCTGTGGGACCGTCGTTAGACATTACATCACAGGAAGCAGTCGTAGCGTCAAGCTCTCTCTGTCTCCTTTAAACATTATTATTTCTCTCTTTTTCGAAATTTCTTAGTCTTTGAATTACTTTATTCCAGATATTAGGTGAAAGCAGCATATTGGGTACCAAATTA
Organism: Eucriotettix oculatus; assembly: GCA_034510155.1. Classification (NCBI taxonomy): domain Eukaryota; kingdom Metazoa; phylum Arthropoda; class Insecta; order Orthoptera; family Tetrigidae; genus Eucriotettix; species Eucriotettix oculatus. The sequence goes on from CM067377.1 coordinate 68,441,383, forward strand.
TATGAAAATCTGGAGCAACTGAAAAACTGTGTTCTGGTGTCTCATTAAGTCCACATTCAGGGCATGCAGGTGAATTATCTATGGCAAACCTGTAGAAGTATGCCCTGAAGCAGCCGTGACCGTTCAAGAGTTGAGTGAGATAGTAATTCATTACTCCGTGTTTCTGATCAATCCAGTGTTTAATTGATCTTATTAACCTATGGGTCCATCGGCCTTTATTGGACTCATCCCAACGGCGTTGCAATTCTTCATATGTTTTGAGCCTCTCAACTCTCTTGCCTTCCAGACCTCTGTTTGTAGTCTTTGGCACTCATCGGCCAGAATGTCTACCGGAAGCCTTCCTGCTACCACACAGACTATCGTCCTGTAGGCACAGGTAACGCGTAGTGCACAGGGCCTGTGGACGGAACTAACCTTTCTTCTGTTTGATTTTACTGTCATTGCAGTACACCATATCGAGGCACCATACAAGATCACTGATCGCACAACATTCGCGAAAAGAAGTCGCCGGTATTGTCTTGGACCTGCAACATTTGGCATAATTCGTGTCAGTGCAGATACTGTCCCAACTACTTTCCGTCTTACGTAATCGAGGTGCTGTTTAAAAGACATCCTATCATCTATAATTATACCAAGATATCTGATAGACGATTTAGAATAGATTTCACAGCTTCCGACCGTAAGGGTGATGGATTCTCTAGATTTTCTCCCAGTTGGAAGATGGTGGGAAAGAAAGAAGGGGTGGAAGAGCCGCGTGAGAGAGGCTGTAGCGCTGAGGGAAAACAATTTTTTATTTGGAAAGAAAGAAGGGGTGGAAGAGCCGCGTAAGAGAGGCTGTAGCGCTGAGGGAAAACAATTTTTTATTTTACTGCATGATAATTTGAAGATCAATGTGTGTATTGTTATTAATGACTATTTATCATCTTCTTAGTGTAGATTTAGCAATTCCCTTTATGCGTCATCCTACAATCATTTTCAGATATATATATATATATATATATATATATATATATATATATATTGTAACATGAAAAGTTACACTTAACAATGCAGGCCAGCTTGCGAGTTGCAATTGTTGAGGAACTGACGCAGCCCGGGCCAACAATGTAGTCTGGAAAGACGGGGAGTCGACATGGGGTAATGGGAGAAGCAGGTTGTGTCGGCGGGACGACGAGGCAATGACCACGCCCTGCAGATATAATTATTTTTCATGCTTTGATTGGAATTAAAGCTACTAAAATCCATTTTTGGTGTTTTTTGTGAAAAATACCTGGCGCCCAAAAAGAATTAAGAAATCCTCGAAGTAGAAGGAACGCGGAATCCGCTACAATATATATATATATATATATATATATATATATATATATATACTGTAGTAGATGCCTCGTACTCGATCTTTACGTCGATAGTTCGACGTTTCGTAATGGTGTAGTTGAATTGTAGGGAGCCAGGAATTTTTATCAGAAATAATAGCTAAAGTTTAAATAAAACATTTTAATTAAAATCAGAGACACGAGAAAAATTATCTATAGCTGGGCGTTGTCATTACAAGCTCCAGATTCAGACATTCACCAGACCCGCAACTAATAGCACATTCGTCGTCGTAAAATTACTTGTAAAAGAAGTTTCTCTTCAGGTCTAGCACCACTTATTCAGTGGTTTATTTGCTAGCCGTCTATAAGCCCCGTGGATGCTAAAATGTGAAGTCCATCAACACGTCCTACTCCTCAACAAACCATCCATCAATTGCTCACGTGGCCGTGAAGAATTCGCGAATCATAACACATCCTTCCTCTAGCGCATAGCACCGACGAATGGCTGTAATTTTCGCTCTTGGCTTACGCCATCTTACAACTTGTGGACACGTGATTACTCTAAGCCAAGGGTACTTTAACTTGAACTGCTGGCGATCTACCTCAATATTGTTAGACTCTGATCGATCGACTCTGAGAGGCTGCAAGTATAAGTCGTCTAGGTAGGAAGAGTATATAGTGGCGCAGGTATAAGTATATTATATATAGGGACGTTGCAGAATTACATGGCCATGAATCCATGTAGAATTAGTAAGAACAACAGAAATTTGTTTTCCACAATTTGCAAATTTTTTAGTCAAGATAACTATATAGTTAATGAAAAAAAAACTCGTACGTTTCAAAATTGCGAGTTTATTAGTTCTTACAAAACAAACGAGCTCTAGTTTCTAAACTTAACTAAATAATGACTTTGGATGTTGAAGCGTGGCACTACATGTCTTCAGCATACTTTTCATTAGATGGCGCGTAATTACCGAGTGATAATCTCAAGCATGATGTCATATGTGCGTCAGCTAGTCGATTGCGATATTTTGACTTAATTATCTTCATTTCAGAAAATGCAGACTTACACAAGTAAGTTGACCTAAACATTGCTCTCAACTGAAGGGCGATTCGGATATTTATCTTCAGATATAAAAGACAAGAATTTTGTGTCAGATGCTGTTACCTTGAGATGTATATCTGATATAATCTGCACTACCTCATTTTCAACAGAAGAAGAGTTCAAGTTAAACTGTCTTGCTATTTCAGTAACACATTCCTCAATATTTTTACACGAACAAGCATAACTCATAAAAAATGCGACATTTGCCAATTTACTGAAATCATAAAAACGTCTTTCAAATTCGCCCAAAATATTTAATAATTCACCTTCATAAATATCAAAATATAACTGCGGAATCGCTGCTTTCAAAGACGGAAAATGTTTCAGAATCTTGCTTTTCAGTTGATCATCATAAGTTGCAATTTACTTTTGAATGTGTTTATTACGCTTATCATCTCAATGATGGATTTTCTTTTACCTTGAAGCTCCAAGTTAATGTTTAAATGCACTGTGATGTCTGTCAAAAATGCTAAATCAGTCAGCCATTTTTCAGCATCAGAGTGTTATCACCTCTTTCTTGAAACCTTCTTTCTAGTAATTTGCCGCGACTCAACCACCTGACGTCCGTGTGAAGAACTAAATCAGTGTGTTCAGCAGATTCACTATCTTCCATCTGCAATTTGAAGAGCTTTCGTTGCAAGACGGATGGAATTTTATGGAATTGTTATTATTAACAAACTTCAAGTTACAAGTCGGACTGCAACATTAATATCGTCGCGGACGAAGTCTCGAATGTTCTCAAGTACCAAACTAACGGTTTGTTTGTAAGCGTGCCGCCAAACAAGCCACCCGAAGTTTATAGAAAATTCGGCGGGAATCAAAAACATCGCGGGTTTTCTTTGACAAGAACCGCGCGTTCCTTTGATAAAGCCGTCTTTCGCCGTTATCAGGTGGTTATTACGATAAAAGAAAGTGATGTGGGGATTATTCTGACCTAATTGAATTGTGAATACATCTATATCAGCAAAATTTTCTCGAGATCGATTGAAAAAGCACTCGTGATCGACCGTTTGAGCACCCCTGCTCTAAGCCAATAAAAATTTCTTCTTTCTGGCAGGCGCCGGGAAACATCAGCTTGACATCACGTGTACCTCACATGGTTTGACACATGATAGCAAGTATCCCGCGCGTTCTGCGCCACCAATGATTTAACACATGACAACAATTATAACTTATCGACAAACAGGCTATTTACCCGACGCTATAACTAATATGTTACAATATATATATACCCTACCATTTACTAAAGTTAATCTGTCCGAGCTTTCCTTCCACCATTTCTTTTAGATCAGACAAAGCCTGGACTTAACACTATGTAAGAGATTGGTTTTTTAGCCTTTGTTAAAAAAATTTCTGTTTAGTCAGAATTTCTGAATAAGCTTCATTATGACAGAAGTTTTCTCCTTTCCATTTTAAATTTTTTACAAAAGGCATAAGTAAGTTTGTGTTTAATTAGGAGGAAGTCGGTGAGTTATATATTTTTTCGGGTACCTTTCCTGAAGAAACCTTTTCCTTGTTTTGGTGTGACCCACATATTGTAGATTATTGAAGTAACACAATATATGATTGCCGCAAAAAATCCTCTCTGTTCCAATTTAGATTATACTAACGCAGTACTGTTATAAATGATTATAATCTGCTAATATCATTTTCCAAGAAGCATATAAAACATCTGAATAGACATAAAATTTGAATGATTATATATTACGTGAATTCCAATTTTTTCTAATTGAATTTAATGTTTGTAATATAATAATAATAGCCATAAAATCAGTTAAATAAAGTATAACGAAAAATTATCACTCAATCAAACAGCTATTTATAATAAAAACGACGTTTCGTCGTAAAATAAAACGACTTCAAGAGATGATAAATAGTAGTTTTTAAAAATAAATCAAATGTTAAATAATTTCCATTTGAATGGTATGGAGTAGAAATGTCAAAGGTAACTAAAATAATTGAAAATTAAATATTGAAACTATTAAAGTTACAGTTTTAGAGAAAATATGTAACTTTTTTGCATATTTTCACCACTTACTCTGAAGTAATAATGTATATTATATTATATATGTGTATAATAATAACGTCCAGGTTGGAAACTGTTTTATTTTTCTTTCTTTCTCCTTGGCTCTGCAGCCGATTGGGGGCTTTTGCCTACCAGACAGACTGCGGACAATCATCTCTCATGACACTTTCCGAATCACGCGAGGTCCGTAGTGAGCGTATCGATTCACCTCCAGTGACGATCTCAAACATCTATGCCCATGTCGGAGTTAGAACCCAGGACATCTGTAATGTGAGGCGGTGACGCTGACCGCTACACCACATCAGGTTGGCGTAATTTGATTTTGAAACCGACTCCCGTCTGTAAAAATTGGCTAACTATTTGAAGTAAATAAGGGAATAATTTTAATTCAATAACATATTGATTACGAATTGTTTCTTTTATAAATCTTGGAAATAATTCGTCTACCAAAATTTAACACTGTTATGATTATTGAAGTATATGATAGATTGTTTTTAGCTAGGACGTTTCAAATTTGTAAAAATTTTCTTTGAATCGAGTTATTTAATTCTCGTATTTTATTTGTTGTTTGAAGCAAGCTTTACAGTCAATGGTATATATGAATTCAGTATTTTTTTAGTTACGTTCTGTCACAAAATGTTATATGGTTTCTATTCTACCTGCAAAGTATGTAATTTGATTTTGGATTTATTTAAGGTCGCATAAAGTACGAGGTCATTAGCGACCGAACTGATTTATGGATTACAAAAAGTGAATATTTATCCTTCTACGGAATGTATGTATTACCAGATTAATTATAATTTACTATTTCAACTCCACGTGCAATTTATTGTTACTCTATAATTAAAAGACTAATTCTGTATCTTTAACCAACATGTGCCGCTTAATAGTTTTTAACCTACTTTTATTAAGATCATAATTGATAAATCCGCCGTCCTCGTTTCTGTAACAATTGTCAATACAGACAACATGAGGCAGCATGAGGGTGATCCTGAAACAAGCAACTCGCCTATAAGAGCATAGGAAGGGAATTGAAAAGGGGGGATGCGGAAAGTAGAGCAAGGTAGCCAAGGGTTGACTAGGGCCCCCGGGCTGTAGTTTAAGGATCCTACCCGGTGTTTCACCTAAAGAAATGCATGGAAAACCCTAGAAAACCTGCCATCAGGTAGGTCGGGCATTGGGTACTATTCTCACGACCTTCCGAATGACGGGAGACGAGTTTGCTGTGATTAAATATATACTTAATCAGTTACAATATATAGCACTATATTCGAAATTTAATACATGAGAAAAATATTAAAGTACTGATCGTATTTTACAAAATACTGATTCCTTTGTTATGGAGTGACGACTCAAAAGTTGTGACCCTCTCTATCTTTAATTTATGTCTGAGGACGTATGGGCAGGCAAAATTTCAAACATATGCGATTCCTCAAAAGATATATATATATATATATATATATATATATATTAACAACCGAAGAACATGTTAAATATAATATTGAATATAAAGTAAACCTGGTCGCTTGTTAACAATTCTTCAAAACCGTGTTCCTTTATTTTTGATTGCAAATGTTATTTAAATTATATTTCGTAGTCTGAAATGTCATGGCTTTACTTTGTTGAAGGAAGTATCCTATGAACCGTGTTTACATTGTTGTCTATCAGTTCATTTGTCGCAAGGAGAGCTTAATGATAGATGTCAAATGATATTTAATTGACACAGATAATATTTATTAAAAGTTATTTCTTTTGAAAATGCTTTGCAACACAATATTCCCAATAATCAATAAATATATTGACTAATTATGGAAGAGAACCTTATATTTATTGATTGTTCTTGAATTTTTTATGACATTCAATACAAAATATTTGTTGTTTATATTTACGACGTTCAAACGGTTCGTACATGTCGAGTAATTAAAGTCATTAAAACTCGAACTGATATTAGCATCGCGTGACTCCGACCCCACTTTCTTTCCGGTGTCCTGAAGGTGCTTAATTTACGTGAAACTCTCCGAAGGGCTTTGCACTCAATTAGCAGCATAAACTATCCTCCAACAGACCTGTGTTAATTGACGTACTAATGGATGCACCGTGTAATGAATATACATTAGCTTACGGTAATAAATAATGCTTAGCTAAGCAAAATAGATGTATGTACAGTGTCACGAAAACTATGTATTACTGGCATTTTTTAAAGTAATCATTTTTTATTCTATTAAAAAAACAAGAAAAATCAGGGATATTCAAATTTAAATTAAATAATTATTGCGTTTGTTTGTTATAACGTGTGAGGACATTCGTTACACTCCGTTATCAGTATTTTAAACTTTTACTATTTATCTCATGTAAGGAGTCAGGAGTAAGGAGCTAGTCTGATGAGTAATTTTTGAAAGACGGTTCCAATGTTTTAGAGAAAGACGGTCAGCTAGTTTTTAATTTTTTCAAAAAAACTTCTGCTAACTAAATGAATTCATGCATTTCAAAGGATTTGCATCAACTAAATATTCATATTAGAACTTACCAACTCAACCCTTGGCTATCTACCACATCTCCCCTTTTCAATCCCCCCCCCTTTCCGAATATTCATATTGCCTCGCTGCGCAAAAAAAACTGATTAATAAATTTCTAGCAATCTTCCTTTAACCCGAGAACTATGAAATGGTTAAGAAAAAGAAAATTGTTAAACAAAACTATAAGACGACAGACATGAATGGAAAATTTTCAACCGAATCAGGGAAACAAGTTAGAGGGATCTTCGTGATTGACGATCCAAAAGTTTCGTCCCTGAAATTTTCCAAAAACAATTAAATTTCTTTAGGAATTTTAATAAATAGTGTTTTGAGTGCACAAGATAGCACTGTTTAATTCGAAAGACATGCACTGTCAACCCTGGAAATTTTGAAAATGAGACTATCTAGTGAATTCATAGAAAACTAAAAGCTACCCTAAGTGATCGCTGTGCGACAATCGAAGGGTTAACTTGTTGTTGTTGTGGTGGTATTGAGTCCTTTTCATTTCCTCACAACTAGCGCAACTCACATCCTCCCTTATCTGCTTCGTGTATTTCATCCTTGGCCTTCCTCTTCTGTTCTCACCCCACACACCTCCCTCTAATGCTAATTTTACAAGACCGTCGTGTCTTAAAACGTGTCCTATTAATCTATCCCCTCTCTTGGACAACGTTCTCCATACCTTTTTAATAAATATTCTATACATATTTACATTTGAATTTTAAAAGTAACGTTTTCGAAAATATGTCTCCAGAAATATTCTCTGTTACATCTTAATTTCGCTTCTCTACGTACATTCTACTACAAATGTACAGTCTTGACGCATCCAGCGATGGAGCTATTTTCGACCCCGCACTCAGAGGAGTAATTTGAAGTTGATTGGCTTTCAAATGAGGAAGTTCCCTCCCCGAAAGGTCTTTAACTCTCTCGTACTTACTGAAAATTTGTAACTAAGAATAAATGACAATCATTCCGTAAATCCTATTTTTCATTCTTCAGAGAATTTAATTAAATGAATATTCAAATATATAGATTACTTCATTCTACTTAATCAAAAATTATATTTTTATAACAATATCGTATTATTTTATTACATTTAGCAATTGGAAGAACTGCATTTTATATGTGTAAGTGTAGGAACTTGTATCAATATTAAATCATAATTATTTTAGGAATCTTACTCGAATTATTTTCCTGCCTATAGTTCTTTCGCAGTTCACAATTATATTTTCCAATCTGAACTCTTGTTGCTGCCTAGCTACCATTTTTTCACTTTTAGGCTCAGATTCTGATACTGTTCCATAAAACTGATTTTCATCGAAAAATTATGGCGTCGTTATATGAGTTTTTCTTATATTTTCTACCGCAGATGCTACTACTGCAAAAATGTTAAAGAATATTCATTGGGTACAGACATGCCGTTTTTAATGGTGATTAAGGTACTTAAAATATTTCCACTATTGTGTTGTTGTGATGATATGACCTTTACTGATAAATGAAAGTGTACTGTTGTAGTAAAACGCAACGAAATGCGGAATTTGGCGGTACAAATGAAATAAAATGCAGTCAGCAAGTGAAATTGAAGGTGGCTGCATACAGGGTATTAAACCTCGACAGTTTCATGCAGCTCTGAGTTTTCTAAATCGTTGAAACTCCGTGAAACCTGGCAGTTACGAGACCTGGTATTTTCCCCAATAATCGGTGGAGTGGGTAAAATGGTAAATACTTTTGACTGGAGAGGATCAAGTCGTCGGCACCAAAGGAAATTAAATAATGTAGTGGGGAAAGTTGTTGAAAAAGGACGCAAATGAATTTCGAGGCATTAATCATTAAGAAATTTAAAAAATTGAATTATGATTTTTGCTAGTGACAAGTTGGCCATTGGCGATAGGCAACCGGCAATGGGCTTTATGAGTATGTGTTTGATCAGAGGAAGAGAGAGTGTGTATGTGATACTAAGAGCAGGAGTGCGAGACTTTTAAGTGGTCGTGAATTTGATGATCCAGGGCAGTATGCACTTGATCATGGAAGCGGATAAGAAGATTAAATGGGCAAGGTGCAAATTTTCCAGCAAGGAAGGCGAAAGGGTTCCGGTACGAGATATGAGGACAATCGGCAATTGCCAGGCAAATCTGAAGACGGTAATTTATCTTTTTGTAACCTTTATTCCGAATTCCTCATACAAACAATTCCGAGAAGGGTCTTTATTTTAAATCTGCTATGAGAATGCCATTTTAAATATTAGTTTGTTAGAAATTGAATGTTTTTAAGTATTGCATAAATTATATATTGTTTATCATAAAAAGTGCCGGCTTTGTAAATTTAATTTGATTAAATTATGGTATATTGTCCATTCATAAATGTAAATTTTATGCATTTCCTTTTTTATATAATAATTCTTTAAAACCAATACCCTACGTATTCATTTCGGTACGTATACGCATTTGCATGACAACGATACCATTTTTTTTTGCAGATTTTGTGCTCCAAAAAATCAATAATTTTATTATAAAAATTTTAAGGTAACTATTTACTCGCTAAGTGACATATTTGTTATTTGTAGTATGGTGAATCTTTCTCAGTTTTTAAATAAAAGCTGATTTCTTAGATTCGTCGTCACCAAACTATTAAATTATTGCAATCGTTGGAACGAATAGTAAATTACTAAGTGTTTTTCATCAGTTTAATTTATGTTTGTTCATATTAAACCAGAGAAAAAACCTACAAAATTAAAAATAAATAATTTTCTACGCTTGAGTACAGCTGACAAGATGCAGGAAGTTAACATGGCATTTGTAATATACATAATCTAAGAATATTTCAGCCACTATGGTCACAGCCATCTCTGAACAAGAACTCAAAATCAAAAATTGTTCTTCAGAGATCACTATGACTAGTGCCTGAGAGATTCTTAGATTATGTACAGTGTGCTGTCGTATAAAAAAGTAAAATACATATAACTGTTTACATTTTGGTTTTTTATATTTCAATTAGAATAAAATTATGTGTAACTTGGTATATAACATCTTTTATTTTTGTTTGTATATTATTAATTTAAGGCTAATGAAAGTACTTAAAAATTGGTTGCTAAGAACAACTTAAATCGAATAGCTTTATTTCAAAACGCCCTCTTAAAAAGGTTCAAATTACCTTTTTTATTATTTCTTATTTAATAAGTTCTTTAATATGTAAAAATTTAATGTAAAATATGTAATATTTAATATATAATGAAATACCTATGTCCAAAAATAGGTCTTTTTGACGGAATATATTGTGAAAATAAAGTATGTTTGCACTTGTGGTGGTATATTCTTTTGATTATACTCATTCCGGACATACCTGTGTATTTTATCTCTAAAGTTTTTCAATTTACCATGTAAGCACATATTTTCATATAATACCAACCATTATTATATCTTTCATATTGTTTAACATTTTCATGCATACGTTTCAAAAATAGTGGGGTTAACAATAAAAGTACAATACTTTTAAAATTATATAGTTTAAATTATATACATATATTATACAAGAATAAGAATATTAGGCAATGCAACTACCAGACCTGTAGAACTACAAAGATAAGTAAATGTTAATAAATTTATATTGTTTGTAAATGTAACAAATATTGATTGTCACTAATAACCAGCACGTGTAAATAAAGTTAAAAAAATTAGGACATAAGTTGCGTCTGAGTAAAATTGTATGAAAAATATTATTAGTATATATAAATATATTTGTTAAAGAAGAATATTGCTATGTGAGCCGAAAGCTTCTATGACCTGTGACGAATTAATGAAAAGTGTAAAATAAATTACGAGGGCATATAATGTGGTTTTATTATAAACAGTTTAAAATACTGATTTTTTAAGTATTACTAATTTTATTAAGACTAATAAAAATGGATCAATTTCTTGATTAGCATAATCTCCAACGGTGATAAAATCATACATTCTTCCCATTTGTATTAGATAATATACGCTTTCAAAATATTCATTCGTAGTGTGGGAACGATGGTAAAGATTGGACTTCTGTGTTACGACGAAATGGTAGTCCCCGACAGCAAATGCGATGTTTTAGGAAGCTATAAAATTCCTGTGACTGATTGGGCTTCTCCAAATGTGCGCTGAAGGGTCGGAAGTTGTGTGTACGGACGAGTCCGCTTTCAATTCGACTCAGGTCGGTCCTTGGGGAACGGGAAGATTCCGGCCAAAGACCTACCACGCCCTCGGAGGTCCCAGGTGACTCTAAATTCTATCTTCCAAAGAGCGGCTTCAGACATCTATTCACACGTGGATATGACAAATAATTCGTTGTTACCTTCAAAGATTTCAGTATACAGAAGTGAATTAAATTGTTGTTATCAAATGAGATGTACATTTAATTATTTATTTTTATTCTGTTTTTCTAATTATTTCTTTCATACCATTAATATTTTTTCTGTGGTGTATCTAGTTTAAATATAAAATCAACGTGACACAATTAATATATTGGAACAGGGGTATTTGCACGAATTCATGGCTTCAAGAAGGTATAAAATCATGTGTATACAATTTTGTATAACTAATTACAAGGACAGGCCACGGTGAGTCTCTTTACATTTGTAGGCTCCGATGGTCAAAAATAAGGGAGAAATTACGCGGGATAATTTTGGGCACAACATATAAGAGATCCCAACATTTATTTACGTACCCAGCGTTCCAGGTTCAAGACTCGTTTTATGAAACAAAAGTTCATCTTTTTATAAGAATATTATAATAAGAAATACGTTTGAAGGAAACACTCAATAGGTCAATTAACAATTATGAAGTTTTTAAAAAGCCATCAGAAATTCATGCGAAATAATGTTTCTTATACTCTTCTTATGTTCATATGTAAATTTTTTTTGAGATAATCATCATAAAAACATAAATTTAGGTCATACCCACTGCAAGACATGATGGCCGTCTCTTTGCAAGCACAACCCCACAAGAATCAAATTTTAATAAAAACTTGATATCATTAACGTAAAATTGTATAACTTTCTTAAGGAATATTTTGTAAAACCCTGATGTAAGGTTGGTGACGACGAGCCAGATACAACATTATCGAATTCACGTGTTAAATTGTCGACGGTTTTCTTTACTCGCTAACTGAATAATCCCGTTGTCTCATGTAAGCACAGAATCATTCACGGAAATAACTCCCCGGACATTCTAATGCCATTACATTGCACGAATGCGTAAATTTGATGATATAACGCTTCTGGAGAAATATGTTATTGGATTCTTTCTCGGCAAGTGACCATCTGGTCGGAATTGATGATGACGTGGGTTGCGTAATCTCTGGCGATCGGTTTTAATTATGTGCAAACCTTTTTCACTGCATCCAAAACTTCCGTCATCATGACCTCTGTGGCTTAAATATTTTGTATTGGCTCTTCAATTCTTTCACCCAAGATAATGAAACCTTGAAATCGAAGTTTTCTAACCGTATTGTCTAGCTATGGCTAATGCCGTATATTTCTCGTCGCTACCTGTAATGTTAGTTTGAAATGATCATAATTTTTTATGTATTACAGTCGAAATTAAGTAAAATTTTACTTAGTAAAATGCTGTTCGAGCGTCTACAATGTCCACGAGTCGATTGCGGCGTATTAATCGAATTAGGTCCTTCCAGTTTCGATATCATTCCTCGGTAAGGATCATGACCTTTTGAAACGAAGTGTTGTTATCACGGAGTTCATTTGCCTATGTGATTTGACGCATTAAGACGTCTGAAAATTAGGCCGTTCAACCTGGTAGCGATGTAGAAACGATGACAGAATGCGTATATGTCAGGTGCCGCAGAATTCTCGGAGTATTAACATCACGCGCATGTTTTAAAAAACTCGCACACCAGCTTCTCACGGAGTCGATTCCGTACAGCTTTCCAGCAGGTTACGTTGGTTTCACGGTTAGAGTACGAGCCGTCTTCTATTCCTACTTCCTTACAGTGTATGTTAATGGCTGTTATAATATACATATCTAAACTGCATGTTTGTGTTTAACTGGTAAATACTGCGACCTTCAGATTCTTACCTGATAAGACTCAGGCAAACTCACTCGCACTACCAAAACTGTCCTAATCGTTCCTTGCAACTTTAGAATCCTTCGAGATAAGCATTATATCTCATTTCCCTCTCATGTCAACCAGCTTCGATAACAAAGTCAAAGCCAGACTCTTCTCACCGTAATTCTGTTTGCGGCTCCCTGAGGACCTATAAAATCAGGTGAAAACGTGTCACATTTTCTCCAAAGTGATTCCAGTCTTCATTTGGGATGGTGTTTCTCCCACATCGCTGCTTTGTTTATAGAGGAATATAATGAATATTCTTTTCTGGTACTCATCACCGTCAGTAAGGATCCTCGTATTTACTGACTCAATTATACAGTTTGTCCATGTCATCTTCATAGGAAAGAATCAATTCATCGTCTTATACCATAATTGTGGAACAAAACTTCCATCGGTCGTTGGAATATTCTCTCTCCAACCAGTGCCGCCTGCGACGAAGTACTGGCGTCTCCCCTGCAATTAGATTATTCAGCAACAAGAGCTTTTCCAAATGGACAATATTTTCTTTAAGGATATTTTATATTTTTATTAGTAATCGAATTAAAAAAGTTCTTCTTCAATAGAATTTATGGATCAAAGCATATTGATTTTCTCTGAAGTTGTCCGGGAGTTATGAAAAATTGCGCGAAATCTATACGTCCATTCAGTTCAGAAGTTGGTAAATAACAAGCTGTAGTCTTACAGCACAATCGACTACTTCCCCTTTTCCTTCCCTTTGCTCTGACACGTTTTTTACCTGCTTATTGTGTATAAAGAAGTTATATACGCTTGAAAATTCAAATCGTCATCTATACCAATAAATAAAATGAAAGTGTCTGTCTATCTGTCTGTCCGTATGCTTGTCTCGAATAAGCTCAACGGATTTCATTGAAAATTTGAGGGTTTATGAAAAGGTAATTTAATTTAAATATTTGTGCATATTTCATTTCGATAATGATATACAAATTCAACGTGAAGCTGTTTTTTCTATACGTTCATTAAAATCACCTAAGTTTATATGCGGGTAGCCTATACACTAGATCTGTTTGTATTTAGAAACGGCTTAATGAATGTCAATGAAAATTTCAGGGATCGAAACAGGAATTTAAACTTAATTTTTCGTGCATGTTTCATTTAGATATCTTGAAGAATTCAGAAGATATTTATATAAATATTTATAAATCCATTGAATTGCCGCGTGAATTTTTCATTTTTATTTTGTGTTTGGTTAACAGGCTACATGGGGGTGATCCTGAAATAGGCAATTCCTCCCCTTTAATAGCATAGGAAGGGAATTGAAAAGGGGAGTGTGGAAGGTAGAGCAAGGTAGTCAGAGGTTGACTGGGTCCCCGGGCTATAGTTTGACGATCCGACCCGATATTTCACCTAAAGAGATGGACGGAAAACCGTAGAAAACCTGCATCAGGTAGGTCGAAAGTTGGAAACTATTCTCACGGTCTTCCAAATGACTGGAGAAGAATCTGCTGTGCGGTTGCAGCTTTCCCTCCTCCGTGTCACCACAGGTTTTAGGAGGTACTTGGCCGACTGATCCTATGGGATCAGCGAACAACTCTTACCGTATGCCCATAGTCTTGAACCCCAGTACACAGAACTCCTAAAATAGGTCAAGGTGTCTCGACATTTGAGAAAGAAAAACAGATAGGGTATGAGGCGTTCTCGACAGTCAGGTGAGCCCCGCAATCTGGGGAAGAAATGTCTGCGAGAGAAAACTCCCACATCCTCATTTTTATAGGCTCTGAAGCGTATGAGGGACGTGTTTAAAACCAACTGTGAGTTATTAGGTTTGCCCTGAAGCGATCATGAATAAATGATACCGTACTTTTTATATATTCAATGAATTCAACTTTAACAAAATTCTGTACCTGTTGTTTCGTTTTTAGGCAGAATAAAAACAATTATTTCGGCGCAAACGAAGTATGCTGTACCCACATATTTGGCGCGAATTTCTCCCATTTTTTTTCTACCAGCGCAGACAAGGGCCTTGTTGATGCTCTCCTTTAGTGATACCCTACGAATATAAATCATTGAAATTGGTGGCGACAACACATTGGCATAATAAATTACCAATATATTCGTAACAATTATACACACAAAATTAAACAAAACGAAATATTGTTTGACATGCATAAAGTAAATGGTGAGACCTGCTTAACTACTTAAGCGTGAAGTGCAGAAACCGGAATTGGAAATTATTTATAAAGAATAAATAGTTGACAGTAATAAAACTTATAAGTATTGCAAATTAACTTCACATGTCCTAAAGTAAACAAGAAATATTTCATTATCAATCAAATCTCACTATTAATTCTGAGTTTTTAGTTAAGGATTATCTAAGGACAATGTCATTTATTAATTATTACATTATGTCGCTGACACGTTATATTAAGAAACGAATACACAACATATATATATATATATATATATATATATATATATATATATATATATACAACGAACTCGGCTATCATTTTATTGAGGACAAAGACTTCATTTATATCTCCAACTTTCGTTGACTCATTATTTTTCCGAAACTCATCAGAGCTCTTACAAAAACTAGACAATGGAGAGCCCAAACAATCCTTCTTCATAATAATTCTACTTTCTTAGTGTTTCGGTAGGTACGCTGCGACTTGTCTTGGCAAAAAGAAATTGAAATGAGAATTTCTATGTTTATTATTTATCTGATAAGTTTTTGGAAATCAATAGAATGCAAATTTTAATACTCTGGTAACTGACGCTTCAATACAGTGGAGTGATACCGGAAAATAGATAAAAATAAAACTTGATTAAACTTTATGTAAACGAACTAATATCTCAAATCTATTCTAATTATCTTTAGTCTTATTATTTAATGCATTTAAGAAGAAGTTAAAAGTGAAACCGTTGCAGTATATGAATTATAACTACATTAGAAAATACAAATTAGATTATGTAATGTATGTGACAATTAAAATCATAAATAAAGTGGCCATAATTACATATAAGATCCAACAAAAGAGAAAAAACTAAATACTTGCGTAAGGATCAGATACCCCTTTTATTTATCCATCTGCGGCATAATTCAAAGTAAAAAAACTAAAATGCATTTATTACATAGAGTGAATTTTTTTGATCTTTGACTGGTTTTGGTCAGGAAATATGGGCAGTATATATAAATTCTTTGAACATATGTAAACCTCTATGTTAGTTGTAGACGTGTTACATAAAGAAGTGTCCAATTAATATTAAAAACAAAATTAACATAAAATTATTTCATCCTCTACAGTTGTCTATTAGTTGACTGCTTCTTTATGTCAATAGCCTAATATAAATAATTTGAAAATTTCAGTTTTTGAAAAAAGTATTGCTTTAATGTTGAAAATGGCGACAACTTTCCAATAATTAAGTAGAATATAAGCCTACCTTTATTTAAATAGTTTTACATGATAGACGTTATGTTATATAACTTCATTATAATATAATTTTTTTAATAATGCTGTTGTTTTAATACTATTTACTTAGAATACCATATAAATATTCTAAAAACGCCATAAATATATTCAGAATTATCTCTCAAAACTGAAATGATAACGACATCGATCACTGCTTATGTGCGTAAGTTTTAAATTAAAAAAATTTATCTTCGGACGTCTAAAATACATTTTGTGTTTTTTAATTTTAATTTAATTAAAGAGTATTATTCTAATTTTAAATTAAAACATTTGCTTGTGATTGTGAACCTTTACGAGCTGCATTTCCCTATTCCCTGTGCTAATGATGCTTTTTAGTGTTTTATTTAATTTTTTACAATATTTTCCAGTGACTACCTTTTTGAATTTGTCTCATGGCTTTAGTTTACAATAAATACCATAATTATTAAGTATGTAATCTTGAAGATAATGTCAGTTAAATGATGAATATAAAATATTATACAAATGATTTAGCATTACATATTTGTTAATCTGTTATGAACATCATCATACCATAACAGTGTGGAAGCATGTAAAAATACTCTGAAACTTATTAACAATGAAGAAGCTATTAAATAATTGAAAATAAACTTGCTAAATAAAACCTAGGTCTATTATAAATCACAATTTAGTTTTAAGCCCCAAAAATTATTAGGACACAAATCCATTCTCTATATCGAATAATACGTCAGATTTACAATGTTACATTTTTAGCCTTAAGGGCCATACATAAAACTGTGTGCTGTACTTAAGAAAATTTAATTATTGTGAAGAACCATATAAGCGCAAATGAACCTTCACAATTTTTAACTCCATTGATAAACTATTTCGCATGTTCCAGTTTTGAATTTCAACTGCCAGTCTACGGATCGAGTAAAGCTTCCGTCTCACATTTTTCTCGGGAATATGTTGAGTCAAAATCAACAATAACACTTCGTCAGGTGATTTATGAAGGGCATTTCTGAATCTCTCCGGAAAGACCCTACATTTATCTCTGGTATTACCTGTCGTTGGCTTGAGTGCTAGAAATTTCTCTGAGTGTTAAATCATTTGGAAGAAGCACGTGTTTTCTACCTTTTGTTGTGAAAGTTATATTTCAGAAGATTTTACTGACTCAAGAAAGATAGGCCGTAGTTTCCGCTGTTATTCCATTCTAAATTTTCTCTACTTCATACGCAGATACTCGATAATTTGTAATAAAGTTTTCCCCTTCTAAATAAAAATTAGCTAGTTCTGAGTAGTACATAAAAATAGTTCGTAAAAATATTATATTAAATTACTATTTGACGTTAGTCCTGTTTAATTTTAGTATTAGATCAATAGAAATTCCAAGGCATACTTTCAAAAAACACTGTTATTCAATTGTTTTAGTTGAACCTTTCAAAGCCGTAGCAATCTCGATCCAGCGTTGGAGCTATTGCAATTAATATTCAAAGAAATAAAGAATAGTTCATTGCATAACAATTAATTTCCATTGTTTAATTCTTTAATGTTAACGTCTGGTGAAACAAGTGGAATAAATTAACGATAAAATGCCGACAAGGATTTATATAGTTGAATCAACGTTTCGTCATCATAATTAGGACTTTTTTCGGTATTAATACAACAAAAAATATACCAAAAAAATTGAATTTTAAGACTTTTCGCGGCAGTGAGAGGGGAATGCTGCGACCCATCAGCAAACTCCTTTCCCGTCACAGACGTGAGAAAAGTACCCAAGATCCCGACCTACTTGATGCATACTTCCTAGGATTTACCTTGAATCTCTTCAGGTGAATTCTCGGTAGGATCTTTAAACTATAGCCCGGGGATCCTTGTCTACCTTTCCCTGCCTTCCTTTCATATCAGCATTCCCCTTTTCCAATTCCAATCCTATACTATTAAAGATGTGTTTCCTGCTTCGGGATCTACATCATTTAGCCTGTTACACATACAAAAAATGATTCTCAAACTCAGTCTTGGGCTGCCTTCCCCTCCCTCTACATCCCCATTTCGAATTCGCTTCCTAAGCTATTAAAGGGGAGTTGTCATTTATTGAATCACTCTCATGTCGCCTGCAACGCTTGCCCATTTCATTATTAAAAAAGAGGGATTTGTTTTCACAATGTTTCCACTCACAATTCCTAGTCGTCTGAACTTTCAAAATTATGAATTTAAATTACTCCTAGTGGTATACTGCAAAAATGTATTGTTTTTTGCAATCATCTATTGATAATACACGTTTACTCTTTGTTATATCAGGGCGGAAGCATGGATATTTCCTAAGTAACGTACCGTTATAGCCGAAATAATTCGGCACTACTAAGGCAGTGAATAAAAATTTATTAAAATAATGACCGTATATAGTGGCAAAAAAATAAAATCCGTCGCATGTAATTGTGAAAAATCCACATTTCCCTCGTACGAAGAAATATAATAATAATTAGTTTAATAGATAGTGGGAATTTAATATGCTAATTTAATTGCAAAAATATTAATGCTTTTAAAAATTAATAACTTTGTGTCTAACGTCTGTCTATTATGCGGAATGACAACGGGGCTGATTGAATTGTCGATCGACGTCCGTGACATGAATACGGTCTGGGTCTGGCTGTCACAACCGGAAAAAACCGCTCGTGGCCCAATCAGAAAGGAACGTGTTGAAACTGAATTTGAGTGCTCGTTTCTGATTTTGCAGTCCAATTCAAAAAATCACATAAAAAGCCAGGGAATTCACGTTTTTACGGTCTGCCGTGTTGCAACACTATTTTAGGTTGGGTAAGTTTACAATTTATGTGAATAGAAAAAATGGTGAATGGTAAATTATATAGATTTAATTAATTAAGTTTATGTGGAGACCATTAAGTGGAATTTTTTATTTTTAAACAGCCAACCGCTAAGCCCACCTACAGAGCAACGTAAAAAAATAACACCCACTGATACAAATATAGGGCCACGTGACAAAGGAAATGTGGGGTGTGGTTCAATACGTAAAGTATATTGTTGATTGTAAAAATGTTTTAGTTTTTTATCACCCAAACATTTAATAGACGAATATAAAATCACAATATCTTCCAACTGAATAATTTTAATGTAAATAATTAAAATAAAAAAAGTTAATTTTCATTATCAGTCAAATAATTATCGATACTTCAAGCCACAACTTCCGTAACAACAGTTCGCCAAATTAAATCTGCAGTTCTTTTCTACAAATAAAACATTATAATATAAACTGTGTTCGTTACGTGAAATTTGCTTGGTCAAATTCACATCTATTTGGCGATAATTCTCTGGATTACTTAAAAACTTTTCGTGACCGACGCAGATGCCAAAGAACTGAAAAAGTACTTACGTAAATGTGAAGTGACCATCAACCAGTGTCATCAACGATAAGTTCACTTAGGTTTTCAAATTACTTACAGAGTGTACGCATATGTGGTATTGAATTATACGTCAAAACTGATGAATTAAAATTTGTTTTACAATCTTCTCCACAGTAATTATTTTTCATAATATTTATCGAAAACTCTGACACGTAATATTATTTATCGTATTAAGAAACCTTTCATTCCAATATAAATTCATACATTTTTTTAATTACATAGGTAAAAAGTACATCAGTTCCAGCTATGGCTTTAGGCAATGAAGAACATTTTTCACAGACATATTCATTCCACGCGGACGCCATTTACACGATTTCGCGGTTTTGGAACGTGTTTTCCAACCGCGCATTATCAGATTCAAAAAGCATTGATGATGGAAATATGTATTCGGTCGCATATTTTACTTCATTGGAATTTGTATATGTTCCACTAAAGTTCTACTTCAGGGAAGAATGATGGAAATATCTATTCGGTCGCATATTTTACTTCATTGGAATTTGTATTCAGGGAAGAATAAAATTAAAAAATAAATTGGTGTCGTGAAACGAATTATTTTCTGACTGTGAAAATTTAGCAGTGGATTTTGAGAGAATATTATGAGACAAACGCATATTTCTCTACTTTTGAAATTACGAATCAAATATTTTTACGGCACTAATTTTGCTTTTTATTTAAAACATCTTCATTATCATTCAGTTTATTGATTTGTTATGAAGCATTATGCAATTATTTATCTGCATAACAAATACCTTATACGAGAAAACGTTATGTATTTCTAAAAATATACTCTATATATTCTAAAAATGGAAAGATAATGAAGACATGATATGCAGGATGCCCTTTTCAAACGTCCCACGTTTCAAAGAACAAAGAAAGAAATACTATATATGATTGATTATTCGTGACACAAATTGCTCACTTGCAGAGATCTCCTTATGGTTTTTAAAGGAATAATAAAGTCGTTCTACCTCTCTCTACTTATCAATATACCATGTTCTTATTTTCCTTATATTTTATAATAGGAGTGGTTGGAACGAGATACCTACATATCTATTTAGACACTTATTTGAAGGGCACTGGAATAAAACACCGAGAAAGGAGGCTTATACATGACCTCTACAGAAGACAGGCAGCAGTAATTAGAAAAGATCAAGAAAAGAAAGCCGTAATCTAGAAAGGAGTTAGACAAGGATGCAGTCTGTCGCCCATGCTGTTTAACTTATATATAGAACAGCCGATGAAGAAATTTAAAACTGAATATTGGAAGGAATCATACTGCAAGGAGAAGAAATAAAAACTTTACGCTTTGCCGACGATATAGTAGTATTAGGGGAGTCAGGAGAAGACTTGGAAACCATAATCAATGGCATGAACGTATTCCTGGAGAAAGAGTTCAATATTAGTATTAATAGAGGCAAAACCAAGGTAATGGAGTGCAGTATGGGAAACAGTGGAATAACAAAGTGTGATAGATTAGGAAGGGATATTTTGACGGAAGTTAAAGCATTCTGCTACTTGGCCAGCATAATAACGAGGGATGGTAGAAGTATAGTAGACATAAAGAGTAGGATAACACAGGCAAGGAAGGCTTTCGAAAAAATAGAGGAATTTACTTCCAGGTAATAAAAGTGTCCGCGTGGAATGTGGCGTTATTATGGGTGCGAAACGTGGACGGTAGGGGTTTCAGAAAGGAAAAGAATAGAAGCCTTTGAAATGTGGTGCTACAGGAGAATCCTGAAAATCAGATGGGAAGTTCTTAACAGAATAGGGGAAGAGCGATCAATATGGAGGACGTTGTCACCTCCTCATCTTACACTCGCATATTACACCAACTGTGAAACTGCGGAAGTGACTATCCTTATTTTCTGTTACCAGCCTCAATTGTAGCGAAATAAATAGGGATGTTGCCCAAGCTGATTTGCCGGTTCGAGCGTGTAGATTGACGGTAATGTCAAAGTGATGAAAAAATCAACAGCAAAAAAATTAAATATATTTGCTCTGGCAATTCCTAATATTGATGATAACTGGCGTTACCCGAGGGGCGCCACCACTTCGTTGAGTGGATTTAAATTCACACAAATAAAAAATAAAATAAACATAAAAAATGAACGGAATGGAATATAAGGAAAAGAAATTACACAAATGTAACAAAAAAGTGAAACACAAATATAATTTAATCTTTGGATAAGGTCTTTCGCCGCAACTAATATGTCGACAAATAGAAAGTTTTCATTTATAAATATTTCGTTCCAATAGCAGCCGCTACGATCACTAATGAAGTTGAGATTTTTTTATAATGGTTGTCCGCTGGCCAATCTGCTGGGTGATCCAGGACCTTCTCCTCTCTCCTCTCCTCCGTTCCAGCCGTTTCCGACGTAAGTTAGTAGTCGTCACCCGGAGCCAGCAGTGATGCGACGCCAATATCGTTCAGGATACATGGAAAGAAAAACACTCAAGTAGGAATTAATATTCGATCCTGAACGTTTTGGACACAACGAGCTATAGTCCTTTTCACTCAAATTATATAGTCGTTTGTGTTACACTGCACTCAAATAGGTCTCCCTTCCACGGTCTTTCTCTGTCCAATAATGAAAGATCTTATCTATCCTCAACCCGTTAATCACTTTTTCTCAAAGCATAAAAGTAAAATCCTGCGATTAATATTCTTTGATATTAACAACAAAAAATTAATATTCTTTAAACTAATTTTATGGGTTAAATACCTTTTAGATATCATAAAATAAAATTTTTGTGATACTGAACAAATATGAATGAAAAAAGGATTATTATTTTTATTTATTTTAACTCGAATTTTTCGGGAACAATAAACTGATAGCACAGCTCATCACCAACAATTTCTTTTGGGGGGATAACAGGCTACATGAGGGTGATCCTGAAACAGGCAACTCCTCCCCTTTAATAGCATAGGAAGGGAATTGAAAAGGGGAGACGCGGAAGGTACAGCAAGTTAGTCAAGGGTTGACTAGGGCCCCCGTGCTATGATTTAAGGATCCTACTCGGTGTTTCACCTAAAGAGATTCAGGGAAAACCCTAGAAAACCTGCATCAGGTAGGTCGGGCATTGGGTACTATTCTCACGCCCTTCCGAATGATGGGAGACGAGTTTGCTGTGGGGTCGCAGCATTCCCTTCTCCACCAGTTTTAGGAGGCAGTTAGTCGACTGATCCAATGGGATCAGAGGACAACTCTTGCCATATGCCCAAGGTGTTAGCTACATATACCTCCTTAAATAGGTGAAGGTGTCTCGGCATGTGAGAACTTTGATAAAAAAAACCAGAGAGAGGGCGAGTCATTCCCGACATAATCAGGTGAGCCCCGCAGTCACTCTGGGGTGAAGCGCCTGCGAGAA
The DNA here is from genome assembly GCA_034510155.1 of Eucriotettix oculatus. Classification (NCBI taxonomy): domain Eukaryota; kingdom Metazoa; phylum Arthropoda; class Insecta; order Orthoptera; family Tetrigidae; genus Eucriotettix; species Eucriotettix oculatus. Next base: position 68,464,613 of record CM067377.1, read on the forward strand.
ACATTACAATAACATTTCAAGTAACAAAATATGTATACAAAAGTAACGGGTGTTTTATTTATTTATTATTTTAAAAACTTTTATCGTACAGATTATCAGTTAGGACGATAACGATACAGTGTATACAATATTAAAAAGGTATATAATTAACATGATAACGTGAAGATAGGTTAATTCATTTAATTAACCTACTTTAGGAGAATTGGTTATGTTTATTTATTTTTGTGAGTACCTGATGGCGTACGACTTAGGTGGGTGAGGATTGACAGGTAGAGAACTGATTTATGGAGGTTTAATGAGGATGTGGTCTGCGGACATGATGGTAGAGTGGGTTAGGATGTGCCTGAATGGTCAGGGGGAAGGATGAGGTCAATCGGAAGTTTTCTTTTGAGGCGACGGGAGCGTGGAGGTGGAGGAGGATTGTTGTGAAATTGCTGGATCGTGGGGTTTGGGTGGTTGAGTGCGCTTTTGATTAGGTTTGTTTTGAATTTGGAGATTATTGAGTTTACATTGGGAATTTTGATGTTTTCTACAACGTTGAACAAGAGAAGAGTTAGACTAATAAACCACGTTTTAAGACATGAAGATCTTGTAAAATTAGCATTAGATGGAAATGTGTGGTGTAAGAACACAAGAGGAAGGCATAGGATGGAATACGCTTGGAAGATTAGGGATGATTTGGGATGTTCCAGTTATGCGGAAATAAAGGCTTGCGCAAGATAGGATAGCATGAACGTTTGCTTCAGATCAGTCTTAGGACTAAATACCACAACAACAAAATATTTTGGGTGTATATTTATGAAAATAATCGTACTTGTAGCATTTATAAACACTTCTGCGGAAAAAGAATATGTATTATGCAGCACTTGTTATTAATAAATAATGTATGCAACATTGATGGTAACAAGAATATATATTATGCATTGATTTGAATCGCAGGAGTTTATTTATATTACAGCGAAAAGTTTTGAATACAACAAAGGCGCCATCCATTACAGACTTTCTCTTGAGCAGAAGCAATTATTCTATAGATTCACCGCAAAGTTCACAGTTGAGAATTAATTTCTGCAGCACAGAGGTTTGAGGGTAGCCTAATGGAGCAATTAGTAGGAACGAGTAGGGAAGCTGCGCTCTGCACGCAGTACCCAACCATCTTGATGAGCTCTGGCTGCGCACCCTTGAATAAATAATGCAACAACGGCCCATGCCTTTTGTGCCCTGCAGCAGCATCCAGAAGACGCAGTAACAACTAAGCTGTTCCGAGACTGCCAAGATAAACTTTAGGTTCATCCCGCTTCGCCCATAGTTAAGCATATTATATTCCTTAATGCTGTATGATTTAATAATACATTCTTAATGACGCCAATGAACTAAGATAATCACCACAACAGCAATGAAGCAAGCGTGTACGCTTCATCTATTAACTTTTACTTTTGGCGTTCCTCGACTTTTAGATTATTGATATTAATTGTAAATTTACCTCACTTTAAAGTTTAGTCTGTTTTTACAACGATTTAAACAAATTAAATCAACAATTTGTCAGGCACTGATTCCATTATAATAATCATAAAATTTATTTGTATTCACTAAACACACATTACAAATGGTCAATATATAATTGACAAATTAACATACAAACTGATCACATACATTTATGGGAATTTCCTAGTTTGGTTACAATATCATTCAATCCGTTGTAAATGATAATATGGAGTTAATTATTCAAAATTATTTAACAAATTAATTGTGATTATAGGAAGTTAATAGTATTATATTTATATAAAAAACAATTTCTTTAATCGATTCTGCTCACCTCCTCTACTCGTCTCCCTTCAACTCTCGATCAATGCTGACTTATTAATTGTTCCTTTTCTTTTTCTCTCCTACTTCCTCTGTTTCCTGTTCCCTTCAACTTCCAAACAACACTGACTGCCTCCCTGTCCTTTCAACGTCTTGATCAACTATGACCAATTTTTGTCTTCTCACCTCCAAGTTGAACTCTTCTTTTCGCCTTGTCCAAGGAAATCGCCACCCAACGTGACGTGCGTTCACCAATCTTTATTCGTCCTCCGTCAAGCGCGGTAATTTTTTTCGCTGACGAAGGGGGGTGTCCTTGGGAAATTTTGAAGGGCGAACGTCCGTTTAGCAAGACAACCCTAATATCTAGTAGCTGCAAGCAGATACGTTTTCCAAGCGACGCCATTGGCGCCGGAGAATTTCCAGCTCTTGCCCGTGTGTCTCCGAATTTGAATATTCTTGCTTAAATTCGATCCTTTAAATTCTACAAAATGTGAATAAAAGTAATGATGGGTTCCATTGCGCTACACCGTCTATCTAGTATACCTTGAATATTTAATTTTGAAATAAATCAATGATAATTATATTATATATGTAACTATGATTTTAGTCGCCCGTTGTAAACGCTCGAAGAGTTATCAAATCATTACAAGTTTAGTCTGTTGAGTTTATCATTACATCTGAGTATGTTTTTCGGTTCAATTCAGACAAATAATTTCACTCTCAGTGTGTTATATGCTTGACATCCTATAAAACATGTTTCAGTGTTTCGTATGTTCTCAGATGAAAACGTTTGACTTATTTGATAAAATATTTCAATGTAGCTGAATTTTAGGGTTCTAACGAGTCTACGTTTTGTTCTAAACCTTCTTCTCGCCAAGGGAATTGACTATCATCAAATATTTTTCCTGTTGTAATATATTTTAATCTTTTGATATTTTAAGATGTACAGTAACTGCATACATCAACTCTATTCATGTCACTTTTAATACTACGGCCTATCTGTACTTTACCTTTCAGTGGAAAGGCTGTTCTGATGATTCCAAATTTGGCCGAATCCTAAATACTCTAGTGTAGATTGTAATTTTTTGGACAAGGCTGTATTATAGGTCAGACTCTGATACTATTAAAAACTATTTGTCTTAAATCTGAATTAAATATTTGTCTACAGTAGCGTCACATTCACGAAGTGTACTAGTTTGTAATTAAACGTCATCTAAAACATTTTTCTGAATATTTATGACTTCTGCAGTTTGGGAAATTGATAAATTATTTGCCATTTCAATGACTCTCAAACAAAATTTGAATTTTATTTTTCTTATAGTAACTGTTTGAACTAATTTGATCCATTAAAACCGTATTGCACCAACCAAGTTCGAACTCCCCCCCACACAACAAACGAGTTCTACCTGCTTCCAAATCGGTTCCTTTTCAACCCCGGGCATTCTACTTGGTCTTCTATTCGATCTAGTGGACTTTGGTGTGCCTGAAGTGAAAAATAAATTTTAAAATTTAAGATAGACTCATTATCAAGAAATGAAGAAATTTGAAGTAATCTGGGAATGAATTAAATTCAATTTAAGAATCTCATTTAAAATAGCGGAAGGAACTGGATTTTAAGGAGTTACGGCTACAATCTAATAACGGACTGACTCGTCCACTGTCCGTGCGTGTTTCTAAACAATGTCTCTAGGTGGAGTACTCGGTGATGAGTTTATTCGGCCCAGCACTCGTTAGGTATTATCCGGGCTTTAGTGTCAAATTTTTCAGCTTTTCATGATACAAAATTTTTTGAAACATTTTCTTTTAAAATTTATCGATGCCAATTAAATTGGTAGCTCTAAATGTATTTGTGATCATTTATTGTAAGTTCTTCTTTTTATTTTGATAGGTTAACCAATTCCTTTTTCTTTGATGTGTCCTTATGCAATCTCAGTTTTCCGCAAAATAACTATTATTACACACCCAGAATAAGGGGAATAATAAAGTTGCATAAAAATAATTTTCCTATGACAGGGATAATTGATGCCACAAATTGCCCTACTTATAACTTTATTAAATTTTTAAATAAAGAACTACACCAGGTGAGTCAGCATAGCACATCCGACACAGAAAACGTATTTGCGCTCAAGAATAAGCAAGGACACTCGGTAAAGATGACATAATGATAAGTCTGGACGTAGAAACAAATTCACTAACACACCTAATGAACTTTTCTTTGCACTTTTAAGTAAAAATTGGGAGAAAGTAAAGGATCACACGCCCATAAAAAGTAAAACCTTGTTTATGGATGGCATAAAACTGCCTATTCCTTTCCTTTCCTCCTTTGCTCTACAGCCCATTAAGGGCCTGGGCCTACCGAGTCGACTGCGCGCTGTCATCTTGCATGACACATAAAGCTGTGTATATAAAATGAATATTTTTCGTATAATGATTTGTTGTATAGTTGTATAGACGGGTTACACATCTAGCAGGCATTGTAATGAATTATGTAAGTGATAAAGATGTTATAAAATAAATTATTCCCCACTAAATATATAAATAATTTATTCTGCATTATAAAAACTGATATGATTACAGAACTTACAGTGCCCTAAATTCAATTCACCATAAAACTATATTTACGGTCGAAACCGAATGTAAAAATAAACTAAATTACTTATATATGTCCATAATAAGAAACAAGCACAATATTAACACTAAATAACACAGGAAAGAACGAACAGCAGACCTAATACTTAATTTCTACTCCAACTATCCAAAACACATTAAATATAATGTGATTAGAAAATCACACGAATTATCAAGGGCAAAATTTATAACAGAATTCAAAAGCAAAATAAGAGAACTATTAACAAACAATTTCTATCCTGTAAACATGTTCAATAAAATATGGCACTCTGTTGTAAATAAAAGAACCTGAGATGTATCTGTGTATAAACATAATAATATATTAGAGATAGAAATATCTGAAAATACTTTATACTTGACAAAGTGGCAGACTAGTATAAAAGAATATTTTAAGGAAATAGAACAGATTTAGTTGAGACAACAATAAACAAGACAACACAACCAGGCATCAATTACAAAGTACTAACAAAATTACAAAAGATTAACTCCTAAAATAATTAATATCTTTAAAGAAAACGGTATCTATGAATATAAATTCACTACTACACAAACAGATAAAATAGGAACTGTTGTAAATATAATTAAGGACAAAATTCCAACACAAAATTTAAAATATGTCATATATGAAATATCTTCTTAAGATTGCCATAAGGACATACCAGTATCAATATAAAAACACGTATATATCATGTTAACAATTAAAACGAGAATACATTATCTCGCCATGCTAAAAGAGAAAATCACTTGATAAACCACAATAAAGTGAAAATACTACATTCCATACGGAACACGCAAAAGAGAAGAATTATGGAAGGTCTCTACTTGACGTATGACTGCTTAAAATTTAAATGTGGCAAACAAGCAGTGCAACATGATGGACAAAATGTATATTTATGTAAATAACCTTTGTGCTTAGCAGGTGTGTATTAATGTATTATGTTGTGTGTACAGTTCTTAATTTTAATAAAAATTTTGTAACTTACAGATGATTATGGAACAATAGCTCCGAAAGCTACTGACTTTGAGAACGTGTAAATTTTACGAGACTGAAATAAAGATGTTTTTAATCGTTTTAATTTATTTAATTTCATTGTTATGCTTCTTCTTGTCATTCTCTGCTTAAATGACGAATTGTTCATCAATTTGACTATTTTCCTTCAGGTATCCTTTCCATTAAAAGTATTAGAATTACTTTCCGTTAAATTAATGTACAAAGACACCCCATTATTTATTAACAAATGTTAACTCGATAAACTGTACCATAACATTTCAGGGTGAATAGAAACAAAAATGGTGCGATTGACACTCGATGTCCCGGTATGATTGCCATGTTCGTTAAATGTATAGTTACGTTCAAACGTAAAATTTATATTTAATCTTACAAGATTCAGTGCATATGAATAATCCTTGAATAGAACTTTTTTTCTTCTATAAAACAGTAATAAGGAAACTGTACTCACCTAGTGATTATGAACTGGAATGTAATTCACTACAGAGGCTGCATGAATTTGCTAGCCTTAAACAGATATTTGTAATTAGTGACATTAGTGTCTGTAACATATGACACGCTTAGAACATATTAAATCCGTCACTTTCTGCGAACTCTAATGCATTCCGATCAATGGATCATAATTTCCGGATTGGATTAGAGCATGATATTTATTACACAATTACCTTTCTCGGGTGAAATTGCGCTGAAGAAGCCATAACATCTGGCGGCAATTTTTGCCTCTGCGTTAATTACATTTAAAATTTGCGCTGATAGTATAACTTGTATTATTGGAGTTTATTGGATCGTTCTAGGTACGTATGCTATGCCCAGTTTTATCAGAAAGATAAAAGTTTATGGTTCGCGGGAAAGTGCGCATTGCCGTTAGAGGAAGCAATTTCTGAAATTAAATTAGCCCTCATTGCTGGCTCGCATCACCGAGGTCCCGGGTTCGAATCCCGGCATGGGCATCGATTTTGTGTGTTTGTTTTTACACTGTGAAAACTACAGATCACGAGTTTCCCCTACAGTAATCGCTAATAACCATTTTAGTTGATGCGACTTTAAATAAAGAGATAAAAAATTTAGCACTATTAAAATTTTAAATTGGATTTTCCATTATACAAGGTCTAAATAAATCAACGGCTACATTTAAGGAATGGATCCTCGTATTGAGAGAGGAGAAAAAATTTATTACAACACGGGTCCCGAAATATATATTTACAAGGTTACCAGAACGTTTATGAACGATGGTTCATGACATTTTTCACTATCTGGACTAAAATGCGAGTTTCTTATTATTATTATTATTATTATTACGTGTTGATCGTGTTAGAAACTCAGTGCAAAGAAGTGCAGCTGTCTTTGTTCATTCAAAAAGTTGTCACTTTAAACAGTTCATCTGATATGTGAGCAGAGCGCTTTAACTATAGTATTTTTCAAATGGAAATCGATTTAACTTTGAAGCTGTTCCTTGTGCCAACCAATCATATTCTTGCGACATCGTCACATTATTATCCACGTAGCTAAAGCAAGACATATTTGAAAGGGAAGCCAGTTTATGTGGCACCGTTTGTGCTTGTTCGCTGAAAGCCAGATCGGTTCCCATTTGAAAAAGACTATTGTCACGTTAAATTCAAACAAACCGATCAGATGGAAGTTCGGATATCTCTATAAGGATACTTCCAGACCCATTCTGCAATGAACTTTTTTACCTCAAATTGAGGATTCGATTCCTGAAATTTTGCTTTAGAGTTATGTTTCGCCCTGTATAATATAATTATTTCGATAACATGGCCAGTTTTATGAACAGTACAGTGACACACATAATACAACGTAGTATGACTGGAATACGAATTCGTTATTTTCAATGCCTTTAATAATTTGGGAAAAGTTACATATATACCGTATACATTTCAGTAGAGAAGAGAGATTAAAGAATCACGCTGGAGGTATATTTGTTAAAAAATCAAATTAGTTGAACATATGCATAGTTTCTACTATCGAGATAGGTTATTTAAGTTACATAGCATCGATAAGAAAAAGAGAATGTTCTGAAATAAAATAAAAGATGTGTTAAGGCTTCTATTCTTCGCATAAACATTAATTTGTTTTCTAGGTTAGGAATGTTTCCGCTGTCAGAACTATATACTACATTTTTGTTAGTTCCTATAAATCCATGCCTCTACTCGTATTTATGGTCAGAAATAATTTCCTGTTTAAGTTGTGTATTAAACTCTGTGCAAATTGATTTAGTCTTCGACATAGGTTTTTGCACAGTTTCAGAAACCTGAATACTTGACTAATACCGAATGTACAGATTATATTTAAGTTGGGTGAAAATTCAATAACAATCAGTTGCTTACGAGTGACAAACGTTAAATTTCACATATGAATAAATTATTATGTTTAATACCACTATGTTATTGATATTATCAGAAGAATATTATGATTTGAAGTGATTAATATTCATATGTATACCTTAGTTTAAAGTAAATACAACGTTTAAGTATATTGAATATTTAACAAGAATATAAAAAAATACGACTTAGTGGAGACTTTAGAAAGAATATTAATTTAAGCATATGAGGAATGAGAATTAATTTGAAATGAATAATGACTGATACTTAATGATAATTGAAGTTTAAGGCTCCACTATAAATATAGAAAGATGTAAGACTAATGAAATAATTATGAGTAGAAGTTACTAACAATAAAAGTTTGAATAAGCAATAATGCACTTTTCACGCAGACTTCTTCCAATTTACCATCAAGTAGAAATAACGTTGAACATCTCTTTTAAGAAGTCGTGAAGTGTGTCAAAGACCTTCATCTGTGAAGGTGACGTTATTGTGGGACTAGATTTTTAAACTTTCAACATCCACGTGGGTAACGGAAAAAAAATGCGATGCTATTGATAACAACTTCATAAGTATTTATATTGAAAAGAATACTAGTTCAGTATCCCTACTCATGTATTTAGTGTATTATTATTTTAAAAACTGATAAAATGTATTATTTCGTGTAAGGTAAAAGGCAGATTTCATAACTGATTCTAATGCAAAGGACATATTTCAACGGATAAGAATGTATTAGCTGTCGAAGCGGCTATATTTGGAATGTATTATTTAAATTCCTCCACATAAGATTAAATAACTTATATTATATTGAATAATTCAAAATATTTAAGTGTTTAAAATCAAATAAATATGATTATTCAACCTAGTCATTAAGGCTTTTTCCTACAACTATTTCTCACCTGATGATCTTCCAAATTATGAACGTTCTGTAATTAGTTTGTTATAAAAGTCCTAATTGCATTGTCAATGACTAAACTAAACACTGGACACTATATATTTATTTAATGTATCATTAAAAGTGAGAAAATGTTAATAATAGTTTGTTACAGTTGCCTGTCTAACTTCATTTCCTCTCTTTCCTATCTCGTTTTGTACCACTCAAAATGTTTCTGAGCCCAGACATGAAATTAAATTCGAAAAAGTCAACAGTAAAAGTAGTAGAAAGTATTTCTTTATTTTTTAATATTTCTCAAATGTTTTCGTAGGCTTTCTATCCAGGGAAATGGGATCTTTGAGCTAGGTTTCTAGTGAATGTCAGAGAATTAAATATTTTTATAATTGCTAATACATATGCAAATGTTTAAGTTACATTCTGGTACCTTTATTAAATGAGACTTAAAATTGTAGCGTAATATATTCCCGTAAAGTTGATTGTGTTTTTATGTTTACTCAGCACGTATTCGCGAATATTACAGAAGTGTATAAAGGCCAGAATTTTGAAACAGGATGAAACAATCTAAACCCAGGGTGTTACAATGAAAATGTAGGATTAACTCTTCGCCATTTAAATAATACTCTTGAAATGTCCTGTGTTACACAGGGTTTTGTGTCAGCAATATCAATATGCCACTCAATGCGAATATCACATTTTGTGTACCGTTACATTATTATATATGAATTTTCAAAGTAATGTAGTGCAAAAATAATATTAAAGATATAATTAATTGAAACGAAACGAATGATTCTGAAAACTATCATATTTTATCAAATTTTCTAATTCAGGCATGACGTCTCATTCTATTGCTCTCAATACCAGAGGAAAACACTTCCATATTTGCGTGCTTATAATATTACCAGAAACTAATATAATTGTATCACGATGGAATTTTTTTTTATAAAATTAGACCATTTAAGTTAAAATTGAAATGAAAACTTGTTGTCTCTACAGATTTTAAGCGGATTTTACGTTGTTTTATAAACTATTCTAAATGTTTTAATCTATGTTTGCAGCACCTTTAATACAGAACTTTAATGAGACACTTCTAGTTATTGTTCAACATCCGCTACAGATGACGGAAATTAATTTTATCCAACTCGTAGCAAGAATGCGCTGGATAACAAAACAGCGCGGTTGTAAATGCAGCGTAGGTCTTTGTCTTCTTAATTGGAAAAGTACAAAGGTGACAAGAAGACAATTGGAGGCCGCCAGCTTTGTTCCGCCCTTTATGAGCAAGGAAGGCCTAAATTAAAGAAAGTGACGTACGTAGATCCAAGCTGACACACAGAGCTGCCGTCTGCAAGAATGGAATTTAACTCACGCCTTGACAAAATTATTCTACGGGACCACCAGGTGTTAAATAAATTTGGCAAATTTGAAAATTATATGGTGAAATTTCCCAACGTGTGGAATAAAATTTTGAGTGCTATATACTCTACGCTTTACGAAATAATTTAACATTTATTCATAGTACATCCTTAAATAGTAAATAAGCATACAATTATTTATCAATATCTATATTTTAATATTTTATAAAAATTTAGGATAATGTTCTAATTATTTAAGACGTTAAGATAGATACGTTTAAAAAATAATCTACTTTATAAATTTTAAATTTAACACTAAATTTATAATCTACTTGTAATTAATTACACTGTGAAGAGATCTGAATATATTACTACGCTCTGATATAGAATTATAATGATTTTAAATCTTACACATTTATTTTCATAGATTTCAAGGCAACTTCAAGTACATTGTATCTCATAATTTGTTTATTCATTCGACCATGAGACATGTAAATGAAGATCACAAAATAATTGTTCTATTTTTCAGAATTAAAATATTCTGGAATGTTTTTAGAACAAATTGACTGCCTGTTGAATGCATTTGCATTTATATATACAACTAATTTATGAGTGCTCAGCATTCATATTTCCAGAAGAAAGAAGACGAACCATGGCATGCACTCCTCGTCAAACTAATTAAACGCACCTTCTTTAATGCAACACACAAAGCACCCTTGGTTGACTGCAATTACAATAGGAAAGAAATAGTCTGTGTCCAACCAGAAGTGGATTTTCCACAAAATATATAAATAAATATGACTTTCATGTCACTTATAGTCATATACTTCTATGAAATTCAGAAAAACTAATTAAAGAACGTTTACCTGTACATTCCACTTCATAATATGTGTTTGATGGTATCGCACTAAATAAGAACAATTTTTGGATTCAGGCATTATAGCATCGGGAGTTCCTCAAGGCTCTACAACCGGACCATTATTGTTTTTAATATTTATTAATGACTTACCAAATTATTTAAAGTCTGAGGTCAGGTTTTTCGCGGACGACTGCATCATCTACAGAAATATATCGAACGAGCAAGACGCGATAGTACTACAAGAATATCTAGATAAAGTTAATAGCTGAGGCCAGGAAAATAAAATGAAAATTAATGGAAAGAAAAGCAGCTTAATGTTTACAAAACGCACGTTGTTAAATGAGACAGAATATAGAATAGGTGGGGAACTAATTCAGCAAATATGAAGTAAAACAGATTTGGCAAATTCAGGCGGAACTGATGAATTTCACGGCTCGAAAAATGTGGAATTCCTTATATTTCAAACTGAAGAACTTAAAAAAAGGAAGTTCAAAATAATATCCTTAGTTAGGTCAATTTTGGAATAATATTGTTGGGATCGCTATAGACAAAATTTCTTAGAAAGATAGGACAAAATTTCTCGGATGTGGAAAACCCCTACAGAAAAAATCAAATAGAATCATTAAATTTCAGAAAACGGCACCTAATTTTGTGCGAGTAGGGCCGGGTCGTAGGAACGAAAAAGCAAGCTTCTTTGTGTCATCAGAAGAGTATTAGATAATTACCATGAGCTCGAATTAACTGATGCAGGTTTTCTAGGATTTGTCCTTTCAGGCGAATGCTGGGAAGGATCTTTAAATTACAGCCCAAACATCGTTGCGCTTCCTCCCTCGTTATCCCTTTCCTATTTTATTAGAGGGTAGTTTCTATCAATTGAATACCCTGATGTAACCTGTTACTCTAAGAAACGAAGCGATATTTGCTCGAACATTGTTCTGACAACGTACTCATTTACCAAAACTACTCCGAGTCACTTTATAACCACTACTGTCTCTCCTTATGTTTATCGCCCATGTCCATGTCCATGTCTGAACAACCCCACAAGAAACTTGCTATCATATTCAGTCTCAAGCTGAAATAATTCAGTATTCTGGAAACTGAGAAATAGCGTCACCCTTAATCTTATGTAACACATTTTCTCCATTTGTGCCCCTCAGGGCCTATATTGGCGTAATGAAAAAATAAGTATCAACCCTTCATTTTTATAATGCCCATTGCACCCTTTTTTACAGTTGACTGCCGAAAAAAATCACACGAATTCTCAGTCTCCAAAAAATTGAGATTAAATATCATTTGCCATTGTTGTTGCGTAACATTATATATTCCATAAGTATTGTTCATTAAAGTTACAACACGTTTCCTTCCTAAATGCAACAAGGAATTTTTAATCAATCATAAAGTTTAGTTGGGCAATAACTTACTTTATATTATTTTCCTTAAAGCATGTATCTATAGGAATAATGGTCTGTAGAGGATTAGTAATTGATGCATTCCTCTGATAGAGACACGTCAGTCATTACTTCATTAAAACTTACGTTTGTAATTTACGTGTATACCTTAATATTAGAGTGTGTGAGATAAATGAATATTCAAATTAATATACTGTGCGATGAGTATATTCTTCGTTAGGAACTATAATGGGAGAAACAATCTTATTTCGTACGTATCAAAGACGCATAGATACAAATAAGCTAAGGTGATTTATGTGTTACATTTGGGGATGGGAGACAAATAACGTGTTAAAGAATATACAATCAAATTTTAACTTCAGGAATAGGTTTTTAAACAGTAAAAATAATTTAACCAGTTTATTTAACAAATTCGAATCCTTTATTATTTTAAGTTAAGTAATTATGAATTGCTCGGCTCTTGGATGGATTACTACGGTAGTCTTACTTTATTATCGTGTACTTTGTTTACTTACTACCACGAATATGATAGACTATTAACTAGAGGTAACCAATAACAAACGAAATTACAAGAATAATTTCGATTAATAAAACTATTTTTGTTTATTTCTTTCTACTCATATACTTGTACAAAAAAACGTTCTAGCAAGGTTTTCTACTAACAGTTCATGAACCTGTTAATAACGCAAATAATAACCTATTTTGCGCTAACCTCTTTATTTCCGCATAACTACCACATCCAATATTCTCCATAACCTGGTTTGCGTATTCCATCCTTGACCTACCTTTCCTGTTCTTACTCCACACATTTCCGTCTAATGCTAATTTTACAAGACCTCATGACTTAAAACATATTGTTCGCCCTTCCCCTATTCTGATTAGAACTTCTTTCTTAGTTATTCTATCCACCCATCTGATTTTCAGCATTCTCCTATAGACCACATTTGAAAGGCTTCTATTCTTTTCCTTTCCGCAACTCCTATCATCCACGTTGCGCACCCATATAACGTAACGCTCCATACCAACATTTTTAGTAACTATTTCCTAATTTTCACAATTATATTACCCGTAAGAAATTTCTCTTTTACGCGAAAGTCTTCCTTGCCTGTGCTCTCCTACTCTTTATGTCTACTATACCTCTACCTTCCCTAATTACTTAACTTCAGTAAAATGTCTCTTTCCAATCTAACACCCTTTGTTATTCCACTGTTTCTCATTATATACAGCATTACCTTGGTTTTCCCTCTATTTATCCTCATATTGAACTCTTTCTCTATGACCACGTTCATGCCGTTTATTATTGTTACCAAGTCTTCTTCTGACACCCCTTATACTACAATATTGTCGGAAAACCGTGGGGCTTTTATTTCTTCTCCTTTTAGTACGATTCCTTTTCCATATTCCGTTTTAACTTACTTCATCGCCAGTTATATTTATAAGTTAAACAGCATGGGAGACAGACTGCATCCTTGTCTTACTCCTTTCTTGATTTCTGCTTTATTTTCTTCATCTTCAATTCTAATTATTGCTGACTGCCTTCTCTTGAGGTTATGTATAAACCTTTTTTATCGATATTTTATTCCTGTCCTCTTCAAAATCGTTGTATGTTCCAGCTTACATTATCAAAGCTTTTTTCTAAATATACAAATGCCGTGAACGTAGGCCTGAGTTTCCTTATCCTGTCTTCTGAATTAGACGCAAAGTCAATATTGTTTGTCTTCTCCCTACATTCTCCTAAAAAACCAAACAGATCTTCTCCTAACTGGCAATGTATTTGTCGGGCCATCCTTCTATATACTATTTTCGTTAATATTTTGCATGCATCAGGCACTAAACTATTTGTCCTGTGCTGTTCACCTCTATTAGCCCTAGTCTTCTTTGGTATGTGTATAATTATGTTTTTACTAAAAAATTCTGCTGGTATTATTCCTGAATTTTATATTTGGCAAACTATTTTGAACAGCCATGGTATTGCTTCTTCGTCCGATGATCTTATCAACTCCGCTGGAATGTTATCAACTCCTGGCGCTTTACAATTGCTCAGATCTGTCAGCGCCTTATCAAACTCAAATTTTAAATAAAATTTTGTCCCCCAACTCTTCATCATCCACCTCCCCCAAACTCTTCATCATCTATCTCCTTTTCTTCTGCTACTGACTGATCTAGATATCCACCATTGTGCAGCTTTTCTAGATATTCTTTCCATTTTTCCGCCTTTTTTTAATTTTTCCGTATTACCTTCCCATCCGCCCTTTTGATGTTCTTGCTAATGTTTCGTCTCTCCGAATGTTTCTTGGATCTTCCTATAATGTGTGTCTATTTTCCCTCTCACCATGAAATATTCAACTGCTGTGCATTTCTCTTGGAGCTAAGCCTCTTCGCCTGCTTTGCATTTCCTATCAAACTTATTCAAGCGTCTGCACTGCTCCTTTCCATTTTAATATCTCGCATTTTATATTTACACTTTTTGTCAATCATTTATATTTTTTCTTGTGTTACTATTGGTTTGAGCTATTGATCGTATTTTTTCGCCGCCTGCTCTAGTCATTTCTTCCTATAAGAGTGTCCATTTCTTTTCTATACCGTTTCTTTCTTCTTTCTCTATTAATATACTCTTGATATCTGCTTTGAAACTCTGAAGAACGTCCTGTTGTTTCAGTTTTTCTAATTCTCATCTCTTTGATATAATTCCTTTCATGAGTTTCTTTACTTTCAGCATGCATTTCATAATCAACAGACTATGGTTGGAGTTTACATCTATTCCTGGGTACATTTTGCAGTCCAGAATCTGATTCCTATATCTGTCTCACCATTATATAGTCTAATTGGTACCTGCATTTGTCCCCCAGCTTCTTCCGCATGTATATTCTTGAACCAGGTATTTGCCACTACTAATTTGTGCTCAATGCAAAATTATATTATCTTTCATAAAATTCATATTCCCCAGCTACATAACTGTCTCTTTCTTTTCCTATTACTGCGTTCCAATCACCAAATATTTTCAAATGCTTCTTTACTTTGACATACTTTATTCTAACGTAACTAGAATTTTAAATGAACGGTTATTAAGTTATTAAATAATTTATTTTTGGCAATTATTAAATAAATTTATATTTCGCCTTAAAAGAGAGTCGTTTCCGAACAACCAATGTGACTGCATTTTCATGGCAAGGAATTTCTACTAGTCTGCATCTTTCCGTTGCAGACTTAAACTTTGGAGACAAACGTTGGTTTCAATTCATCTTTGTTCTTAGCTTGCCAAGAAAAGTTTTGCTCGGGCCGAGTAATCTTTACAGCGCAGAAAATCATTGAAATTAAGAAAGCAGAAACTTCGACTTTTTTTGGTGGCTTCTTTAATATGAACTTCAAAGATTAGAATAGAGATGCAGACGTCTGTTTTTATGGTTATGGTAAATATTTTTGTGGTGAAGCAATGAAGACATCGGGCACTACAGAAATGGGGGAAAAAAGTAGATATTATTTAAGAAAATTATATTAAGAGGATGTGCAATTACTTACAGCATTTGTTAATCAGAACAGAGATTTTTAATTAAAGTATATTCAAAACCCTCTCACTAATTAAACTAAGTTAGTCAGAATATTTTTTCTTAGAGGCTGACTGAAATGCAAAGCTTAATATTACAGCAAAGGAATGAATTTCTCAGGTTGAAAGAAGAGAGAAAGATATTACGACTTCGGCCTAGAAATGTATGATTACAGTGCTAACCCAACATTATGAATGTTACTGCACAACGATATTACTTATTATCTGGACTAAAATTTATACAATGGCATATTTGTTATATGAAAAATCATGTTTCCAATAAAATTGATACTTCAATACGTTTTAGCACCGCTAAATAATTTCCCATACTTAATATTAACCATAACTGATCTGTTTTTATGAAGACCAACTGGCTATTTGGAGCGCCCTGTTCATACATAAGATGTCATTTTCAAAGTTACCAACATTTTAAGTATGTTCGAACACGATCAAAATGCTTGGTGTAGTGTGTAGAAGCTGCCACAGTGCCCAAATACTGTGGCAACAGCGCAATTAATTACCAGTCATGTTCTAACTCTCCGTGCAATAACTCCTTCTTAGAGTTTTTACTCATTTTTACATTTCGTCTTCCATCAATTAGAAAACGTCGTAAATCCCTTCAAACGATAGATTTGGTGATTCGTGTCTCTTGGGACTACCTCTGTGGTCAATAAATGAATTGTACGGATTGCATTAATATTCGCTTCAGAAAACTATGTTCTGCAACCTTTGCTGTTAGAATTATTCCAGGCTTTAATGTTCCAAAGATAAGAAAATTAGCTTATCTTGCATACTTTCACGCTTATACATAACCTGTACTGAAGACAGGCAGCAGTAATTAGAATATAAAATCAAGTAAAGAAAGCCGCAATCAAGAAAGGAGTAAGACAAGGATGCAGACCGTCCTTCATGCTGTCTAACTGATATATAGAACAGATGATGAAGCAAGTTAAAACGGAATATGCAAAAGGAAGCATACTTCAAGGACAAGAAATAAAAACCTTACGCTTTGCCGACGATATTGTAGTATTAGGGGAGTCATAAGAAGACTCGGAAACAGTAATAAATGGCAAGAATGTGGTCCTGGAAAAAGAGTTTAATATGAGGATTCATAGAGGGAAAACCAAAGTAATGGAGTGTAGTATGGGAAACAGTGGAATACAAAGTGTGTTAGATTGGGAAGGGTTTTTTGACGGAAGTTAAGGAATTCTGTTACTTGGGAAGCGTAATAACTACGGATGGTAGAAGTATAGTAGACATAAAGAATAGGATAGCACAGGCAAGGAAGGCTTTTGCGAAAAAGAGGAATTTACTTACGGATAATATAAGTGTGAATATTAGGAAATCGTTGCTAAAAATGTTCGTATGGAGCGTGGCGTTATATGAGTGCGCAACGTGGACGGTAGGAGTTGGGGAAAGGAAAAGAATAGAAGCCGTTGAAATGTGAGGTTATAACCGAATGCTGAAAATCAGATGGGTGGATAGAATCACAAACGAGGAAGTTTTGTAACAGAATAGGGGAAAAGCGACCAATATGGAGGACGTTGACTAAGAGAAGGGCCACGTTTTAAGACACGAGGTCCTTGTAGAGGGAAGTGTGTGGGGTAAGAATAGAAGAGGTAGGACAGGATGGAATACGCTGAGCAGATTAAGGGTTGTGCTAATTATAAGGAAATGAAAAGGCTTGCGCAAGAAAGTTAGCATCGTGGGTTGCATCCGACTAGTCTTAGGACAGAATACCCCAACAACAACTTTCACGCTCTGATGACATATGGTATAATATTCTGGGGGGTTAATTCAACAGGAAAAGACAAATTTTTTAATCATCAGAAAAAAATATAGAAAATTGTCATGTTTTACCAAAAATCTCTTGCAAGGGGCTCTTTTAGAATACTTGCCAGTATATTCAATACCTGATGTATTGATGATTTGTGATTGTTATTTGTATAACATAGTCACTCAGATGTGCATTACTTCGATACCAGAAGTAAAAATAATTTACACAAGGTAGGGAAGTTTCTAACTATAATAATGTTGTAACACAATTAGTAAATTTCCAACCTGCATTGAACAGTTGAAAATAATTAAATACAAGTTGAGACATGAATATATGCTTAGTCACTCCGTCCACCTGTTGAAGAATTCATAGAGATGAGTGTATCTTAGTATAGACATAGTATATTGCTAGGACACTAATTTATAAGTAGAAGATATTCGTAATATTTATTATTATGATGTATCAGGTAAAAACTGTACATGTCGTCTCCTGTGTATAACTTTATTATATCTTATTGCCAGTTAAACATAATCATATGAATGTAAATAGTAACAATGTTAAGAGTCTTAATAACAAATTTTGTACCACATCCTTTAAGTTCTACTTCTCTATGGTATCAACGGAATATATTCTAATACTAATACTGCTTCAACGGTAGATATCAGCATTAAACCACTTTACTATAGTTGTGTTTGAATTAATGTTGTATTTTGCAAATGATATTTTCAGGAGTCATAAATATCACACGGCTCTTTGAAAAAACCTTTCTTTTCTTAGGAAAAAAATCTCACGTTGAAAGACTGAAATTTACGATTTTTTTGCACGGATGACATATGACAGACAACCTTTAATTATGAATTATACTACGATATTTACTTTTTTAAAAGTACTCAATAACTACAAAGTAATAAAGATCTGTAGTTGGTTAAATTTGATAACATATTTGCCCCGTTAAATACTAGATCAACGGTATTCACTGTTATTTACGTTTTAATATTTAGTTTAATATTACTGTAGCTTCGCTACGCAGCGCTGTTTCGAGACTGTCAACGCATAAAGCCCATCACTCTAGTTGATTGCAACACTTCGGGGAATAGTCGCTTAAAACGGTGTAAATATCTCGTTTTTCCGTCTGGATAATTCATCAGGAGCGATGTTGAAAGCGCTGCGGGACAACATATTTTTACTGTCAATCCTTGTCTGGCTGTACTTAGTCAATGTTTTATCATTATTATGTCTAGCAAGCGGATGCAAACTAGTCATTTCTTATTATATGATAATTTTGTTAGGTGTATATATTTTATTTGTAAATTTAAATTCCTTCCTGTAGCGAAACTTCTAGTAAGGTACGCTATTTTTTGTTTTCTTTCTTATTGCTTTCCTATTCTTACAGTGTATAGACGCATCATTTATTAATAATTTTTCTTCATATTCGTATTCCTTTCAAATTGTCTCACGCCTCCTTGGAACAGGACTTGAATACCCGAACGGTAAAAGTCTGGACCACCACTTTTGAAAACCGTTCGCTAGAGAGGCGTCAGAAACAAACTTTGATCCGCGAAGGGGTTCATTCATTTTACCAAAGAGATTGGAATCACAAGCAGACATACCAAACTGTAAAAGGGTTATTTGAATGTTGTCCAATATTTCTGACGGACATGATTGCCGTGTCTGTTTATTGTCGTTGAAGAGCAAAACATCCTGCTTATCCAGATGCGGTCCAGTTTCTTCAGGTGGGACAGAGGTATGGTGGTTTCATGTGGCATGATGTCCGAAAGAAAGAGTCCTTCGCAATATTAAAACACCGTAGCCATAATTTTTCAGCTGAAGGGGCAGTTTTTCGTTTAGGCGATTCTCTATGGTGCCTCTCTTTTTATTGTTTCTTTGGCACCGGTTCAAATTGGTGGAGCCATGTTTATCGCCTATCACAAATCTTCCAAGAAAGTCATCTCTATACTTACCGTACTGCCCACAAAATTCACTGCTCACTGTTTTTCGTGTTTTTTTTTGTCAGCCTATGCCAACGTCCCTGAAACCCACGTGGTGTAAACCTCATTCAACCCCAACTATTTTAGTATTCTACAAACACTTTCTTCTCCTGTGACAATTCTTTCACTGTGATGCGTATTTATTTACTTTTTGTTAAAATTAAGTACCGCTGTCAGTCAGTATCTCTCTTTCACCGTGTAATCTGACAGCCCACCAACTGTCTATACTGCTATCGAAAGCTGCATTTCCATACACATTCTCATAGCACAGGAATTCTTTAACGTCACGATGTTTTAAACAAAGGTTAAGTTCAGCATCCATCTCTAAGACGTACTATAACATTGCCATTCACGGGAACGGCCTGAAATAAATGTAACATAAGCGGTCAAGAGAATCTAAGGATTTCAAACATACAGAAATAACAATAATAAGTAAAAATAGCGTGTACTATTTTAGAAGTCAACTGTCATATTTTAAAATACTTGCCCTCTACATCTATATATTAATGGTCATGAAGCTTCAAAATAAATGAAAATGGTTATGAAGTGGTCCTAAGTTTGTTTTTGTACCATAGATATACATTATTAGAGCTTTTGAACACTAAATGATTTGTTTAGAGTGATTTTTTATAAAGGATTGTACATTTTGCTTTAACTCCGTGCTTTATTTAATTGGAATATTTTTTATAATCATTTTGGTCTGTTTAAAAAGAGGTTACACGAAGTTGATCCAATAAATGGAATCTCGTCTCAGCACAGGAAAGGAATTTGAAAGGAAGGCGTGTGTCAGGCTGCACAAGGGTGTTTCAGAAACTAGCAATTATTTAATAGTATAGGAATGGTATTTGAAAGGGGGGATGAGGAAGGGAGAGGACGGCAGCCAAGAGTTGACTACGGGCCCTCTGACTATAAGTTTAAGGATCCTACCCGGTATTCAGTATATTAAGCCGGCTAGAGAGAGAGAAAACCAGGATGAGTGCAGATTTGCGTGCCCAATCTACGGGAAACCAGCAACTACAAGCGCTGATGAATCTTCGCCAAAGAGCGAAATTTCTCTGCGTGCATAATTCACACACACTTATCGTCGAGATCTGCCCACAATCACGCTATCATCTCCAGAGGAGCTTTCGTAACTTCACGCACAAGAAAAAGCGAATTTCATCAATCATCGGACGCCAACCCAAAATCCATACCACGAGTTTGAGACGTCGCTGACATGGCACAAAAAGTAGGACATAGAAATATTGCTCCTTTTTGTAATTTTTTTCTAAACCAGTGCTGAGATTCAATTAAAACTTTAAATTTTACGATATTTTCATAATTTAGAAAAAAATATTAATTCCTGAGCTACGCACAAAGCAAAATCATTTTTCAATTTAATTACTGCAACTGTTGTGTTTTCTGCAACTCACAAACAAAGAACATTCCAAAAGTGTAAAATATTTTTGAAATAGAGTGTTCATAATATTAACATAAATGTAAATGAATTTATTGTTCTGTCTTCTTTAAATTATTCGTGATAAAATGCTGATCATTCCCCACCCTGTATTTAAATAATTTATTTCAAAACGGTAATGTTGATATTATAAGAATTATCATATTCATTGTGACCTTTATATATATTTTTCCATTTGAATGTATT
The DNA here is from genome assembly GCA_034510155.1 of Eucriotettix oculatus. Classification (NCBI taxonomy): domain Eukaryota; kingdom Metazoa; phylum Arthropoda; class Insecta; order Orthoptera; family Tetrigidae; genus Eucriotettix; species Eucriotettix oculatus. The sequence continues at coordinate 68,485,852 of CM067377.1, forward strand.
AATATGCAAACCCATAAAAAACATTGTTTATTGAAATAATTACTGAAACAAATCTATACACACACATAAAGCTTACATTTATAAATCATAATTTATTCAAACTCTTTTATTCCATTGTTCTTGACTGGAGACCAAGATTTATTTTCTTAAATTATTTTGTATATATTTTGAATTCTCATGTATAACAAACTTGTTTGGAAAGTCAGAGTTTCGTAAAATAAAACTGAATATCTTGTCTTTCTAACGTCTGAAGAAAAGAAATATCTTTGAAGAGATTAAAACAACAATTAGTGAAAAAGTCTTTATAAATAGGAATTGCCAACAAAGGAGAGTTCGGTTCAACACCGCGTCCAACCGTGTCTCCGAATTAAGAACTTAAGTACTAGTATTTGCTGCCATGGAAACTAATCTTGATACTTCCACGCTATAATGTCCATATAGAGGATGAGACCGACAGAGAATTTCTTTGTCATGATAATTGTAGGAATAACATGATTTCCGATGATTCCATAGGCTGAGAGAAGAAATTGATACATTTAAATAAATCTTAGACTAAATATTTTTCTACGGAACTATTATAGGTTTTGTCCCATTTTTGCCTTATTGCAAACAAAAATAGACCGGTTTTTGAAATAACAGAAACACCTTCCACACATTAATTGTGCCACTATCTACGCAATGTGTTCCTTCTAGGAGTAACGTCAATGGTTTCCAATCTATACTTATAGTATACTGATAAATATTGTTAGGAAATGTTTCCTTCACTAATTGAAAACTAGTTATGAGCAATGAAATTACATTGATGCTGTTGTGCAATTTCTGGTTCGTGTTCTTTTTGAGGTTGTTCTATTATAGGCGATTTACTGGAGGTAAAATGTGTCATTAGATTAGTATTTAGCTGAGAAAATTTGACACTTTCCAAAAATTATCATTATGTACGGAAACATAAAAAACATAATTGGAAATAATCATAATTTGATAAACACAAAATATTATAAACTACGCATATAAAAATGAGCCAAATAAATTATATAAAGAAAAAAAGAGACGAGGTGACCTCATTCACTGATATGTAGACAATGACTCAAAATTTTAAATAAATGTGTGCCAGTACTCAAAAAGTTATGTTGTTGTTGTGTTATTCAGTTCTAAGATTGACCTGATGCAACCCTCCGTGCTAACCTATCCTATTTAATTTTTCATTTCTACATAGCTACTACATCCCACATCCTCCATAATTTGCTTAGCGAATTCCATCCTTGGCCTCCGTCTTCTGTTCTTATCCCACACACTTCCCTCTAATGCTAACTTTACAAGACCCTCATGTCTCGAAACGTAGCCTATTAATCTATCCATTCTCTTGATCAAACACCTCCATATTGTTCACTCTTCCCTTACTATGCATAGAACTTCCTGGTTACTAACTCTATCCAAGTTATGTACAAGGAAATTATGAATATACTTTATTAAAGTTGAAAAATATATGAGCACATGAATGTTTTATAAAACGTTTGAGTGTGGCAGTGGTGTTTCATTTCAACTAAGTTATTTAAGACAGACATACATATTAAATGTTTGGACGAATATGTTCGTAATGTTAATCAGGGAACAGTGGCTGCAACTGATTGAAATGAACTTGAATTTTGTATCATCATCTGTTTTTACTGGTAACCTGTCTAAAATTTTTAATCAAACGATCTTGATATTTTATGTGTATAATGAGATACTTAAACATCTTTTTCCTTTTAGGAATACATTATATTAATTTTAATTTTTTGATAACACTATTTTTTGTTATTATAAGTTATATTATAAACAAAATTTTTATACAATTTTATACTTCAGCGTTAAAGGAGACTGATTTTTAGTAATTATGTTGTCTAATTTTTGGAACTATGACTGTACAAATTGTAATTTATTGCACTTGATTTGGTGTTATTTTCTACACAAGCTAAGTGTGGGCTTACAGAGGTCTTTTTGAAGGATTTTTTTAAATTTTATAATTAATTCAATCGCAAATAAAGCAATGAAACAAAGTTTCCACGGCGATTGCAACTTTACCTTCCCGATTTCCCCTAGATTGATAAGTAAATAGAATGAAGTGCAGCATGAAATTAAGTGATCTTTCAATATTTTTATCTTTCTCTTAAAGTGTTTCTTCTGAAACCTCAAAAATGTTTCCATCACCAGTAGCGTCGTTGCTAAAAACTGTCGAAGTCTAAGATTCATGTGTTAGTTTTCCGATATACTATCTCACCTCCCAAAATATTTTTGTTTTATTCAAATAATCTTCAATCAACATTCATAATTGTTACTGTCAATTTTACATAGAAAATATTTCTAAATGCAATGGAAGGGAATCAAAGTTGCACAATCACTGACGCGAGGAGTGACGCGCAGGGTATAAAGGACCCAAAATGTATAAATCGCTTGGTACTTCTAAGAACCAGGAATGAAAGTCGCATTCCTAAGCATAGGAGTATTTGTTACTGCTCTGCTCCAAACATAAACATTTTCAATATATCGAATATCCATCGGGTCCATAAGAACCTCGTACCACAACTGGCACTTTTACTACACTTTACAAATACCCATAAACTTCACTAATAACACCACCACCTTTTTGATTACTTACAAGAATGTTTCTAGCGAACTGACTTCGTTTTCAGGAAAAAAAATAATTCTGCAGTATCTCGTGAGCATACAACCAAAAATCAATATTTAATGTATTTAAAATACATTAAACGGTACTTTCAAAAGACTATTAAGAATTTTTTGGATACAGTGACTAAATAACAAGGATAATTTATTAGAAAACTTTTACAATTATTTATAAATAAGATTTTAGTTACTAATATTTTTAAGCGTTGGAAGAAGTCTATTTATGCACCACGTTTGAAATGAAATTGTGATGATGATTTTCGTTGTAGGGTTCGTTAAACCTTTTGAAATTTAAATTTTGAACTTATGAATCGATTTACAGTTGTACAGATTGATCAATATGTATGAATCGACAGTAATTATTTCTGAATGTTTTGAAGTTTATTTACACAACTCATGGAAATAAATTAACATACCTCAACGCAAAATTTATAGATTATAATCAATTATTTTCACAGAGTCATTGTCGTACCTCTTCTTTAAGTACGTTACAGTAACATAATAAAGACAATATAATATTCATATGATGTTCCATAGATTTTCATTTATGACATTTATTCAAGTGGACTAGTAAAATTGGCAGCTATAATTAATGTTAGCAAACGCAACAACTTACACGTGATTCAAAGTCCACATTAACGATTTACCTAATTACTTAGTTCCCTTAAATTCAGTCCTCTACGCCGACGACACAAATTTGGTTATCACGGACAGCGACTCGGAAACTTTGTGCGAGAAAGTTGACACTGCGATGTGCCGTCTCAATCTTTGGTTCACTGCAAACAAATTTCCTCTTAACCTAGAGAAAACCAATATCGTTAACTTCACAGCAAACACAAACAGTTTATCTTCTAATTTGGAAAGAAATTCAGAGCACGCGCCTTTTCTTGGTCTGCTGATTGACAATAATTTGAAATGGAATCACTACATTAAAAAACTATCGGGAAAACTCAGCAAAATTTGATTTACATTATGAGTGTTAGCTCGGGAAACCGACATAGCTACATCAAAAATGATGTACCATTCATATTTTCATTGTGTCATGTGTTACGGTATTGCAAATTGGGGTCATTCGCATCACGCGATTCACATTTTTAAACTACAAAAGCGGGCCGTACGAATAGGTGCGGAGTGGAATACCACTTGCAAACCTTTGTTTTGAAAACTTGGAATTTTAACCTTGCCCTTTACGTATATTCTAGAAAATATTTAAAATTTGAATGGGGCACCATCAATCTATTTGCTCTAAACGGTTCTATCCATCCGTACAACACAAGAAATCGCTCTCAGCTCCGTGTTGAAAAACATCGCATAAGCCTTTTTGAAACAAGCATTCACTATTCCGGTATAAAGCTATACAATTCTCTTCCGGAAGAAATAAAAACTTTAAAGGTTCACAAATTATTAACAAAGAGGTGTAAATCTCTATTAATGAATGGAGCGTATTATTCAATGAAAGAGGTGCAAGAATTCTTAAAAAAATAGGCTACAAAAAGTCAAAGTTGGGAAAAAAACTTCAGAACTCGGATCTGTAACATCGGGAGTCCCCCAAGAATCAGTTATTGCCCCATTATTGTTTCTCATTTTTATTAATTATTTGCCCAATAATATAAATTTTAAGGTCCAACTTTTTGCAGATGACTGTGTAATTTACAGGGAAATAACTGGGGAACAAGACGCAGCTGCTCTCCAAACTGACTTAGATACTCTAAGTACATGGGCTAAGCGAAATAAAATCAAAATCAACAATAGTAAAAGTAAGGCGATTAGTTTTACTAAAATGCTCGATATATAAAATAGATGGGGAAACAGTGATCGAGGAAACAAACTGTAAATACCTGGGCATTTATTTTAACAGTAAGCTGGGGCAGGTAAACTATGCTACAAGGAAAGCGTGGAACACCTTGCACTTTGTCATGAGAACACTCAACAAGGAGAATGCGAAATCTAAAGAGTTGGCATATTTCTCATTAGTACGCCCATTTATGGAATATGGTGCAGCATGCTGGGATCCGTACAGGATAGGTCAAATAGAATTCTTAGAAAGGGTGCAAAGAAGGGCCGCAAAATTCATACAAATAGGACCTGGGCATGGGAACGAAAAGGTAAAGCGACTAGGGTGGGATACGCTACAGACAAGAAGAGAAAGGGTTAGGCTACACATTTTCTACAGCTTTTGCAGGTCAAAAACCTTGGCAGGGAATCCGAGATAAAATGAAAGAATCGACTAGGAACGGGTTATCACCTGTTTAAATTACAAGCAAGGAACCAAAAAACAGACGTTGGAAAATACTCATTCCTAATTAGGACAATTAATGACTGGAACAATCTGCCTGCAGGAGTGTTTGGGGAACTTCCTCTAACATAAAGAAAATTTCGACTCAATCTAAGTTTAGTGTAGTGCAGTGTAGTGAAATCTCTAAAAATATACTACAGTGAAATATATTTCCAGTTTTTTTGTTTTGTTTCTTTTTTTTCAGGCAAAAACAATACTATTCTATTTTTTTTAAAAAATCATTCCTAATAATATGATTTTTTTCCACACTTATTTATTTATATTGAATATAATTATACTTTCAACTATAGGTTAAATATGGTCCTTACGACCAGTTTATTAATTATAGTTTAAGTTCTATGTATCTGCCACCGGTTATCTGCCCATTTGTAGATTTAATAAATAAAATAAATAAATAAAATACAGATAGGAGAGACTAAAAAAGTTTGCTGGTGTCCTATCAAACTCTCCTATTATTTGACAACTATACTCTACTACAATTTAGCTGCTTACTTATTTTCTTTTTCAACGCACGATTTTCTGCTGCCTCGTCTGTCGACTAAAAATTGAAGATTGAGTTTTATCTTTCCTCTTTTTGTCCTTAAATTCTTAATTGTAAAATTTTGTATATTTCTTATAATATTATATTTGACGTATCCTATTTCCTCAACCGAGGACTAATGATTTGAATAACAAATCTAAAGTGTTACACACTCCTGTGGCTGAACAACAGTCATTTTTCGGACTATCACATAAATGATTATATTTTTGGTTTCAATATACAAATGAATGCGGTTGAATCACCGTAAGCTATATATGAGAACTTTGATATCAAATACGTTTTCCAATAGCAAAATTGAAAGTAAAACTTCATCGTTGTGAGCCAGTCTTAATAGGACCGATATTTGTTCCGGGAGCAGTGCCTTTTGGAATCAGAAGTTGATAATAGAGTCTGCAATGCGGTGCTTTCAATTGAGCGACTGTAATAAAGGACGCTGCAGCATCCGAAACCCGATACATAGAATCTAGCACCAACTGTATCGATCTACTACTACAGATGTCTTCGATGTATCAGTGCTCAGAAGATGAAAGTATTTCCATATTTTGTATTCGGCCTCTTGTAAGAAACTTTCCTACGGTGTAGTGGAATCTGTCTAGAAAAGAAATTTTAACATTATTTTTTAATAAAACACCAAAATTCCTCAGATGTATTACACATTTTTTTTAAAAAGGACATTATTTATATTATATATTATTTCACTTAAGCCTTTACTGAAAATTTATTTTTTACATATTAAGTAGTTAATAGTTTATAATGTAATACAAAGTAAACATTTTATTCTAGGGAAACCTTTTTAAGTATTCGTTTTTCAAAAAATATATTTTAATTGATGGACAGAAGCTGTAAATTATGTAAATAACATTTGTGCTTAGACTATAATGTCTATATGCTGTTATGTATACAGTTCTTTGTTAATTTTATTAAAATCTTGTAACTTACAGATGATGATTATGAAACAACAGTTCGGAAAGCTAGTGATTGCGTCCCATTGAGGGCGTTTTAAATTTTAGGATAAAGAGGTTTTTAATACTCGGTATATTATATACTATATTATAATGTTAAATGACTTTAATATTTATGAATTCACGTACTTAATAAAATGATGTACTTTACTGAATACATTATAAATATTATTTTAAACTATAGTTAGCATTGGAATATTTGTTTCATATACAACAGGAAACTTTTTATGATAAATATTTAATGGTAAGAGCAAAAATGAACGTAATCTGAGTAAGTTAAATTATGATACCAATTGGTAAATATATTATTCTTAAAATCAATAACTAGAACATAACGAAAGTTGAGTGAGCGATCTATTTCATAACCGGCACCTTATGTAACAAATAAATGCTCCCGATTTCTTAAGGAAGAGGAGAATAATCCCGGTACAATAAAAGATTAATAGATATTCTCATTACCTTAATGGATCGATTTTTTCACTTTAATATGTTAAATTTTCGACCTAAGGAGTAACGTTTTGAAATATACATAACACAAATATTTGTTGAGATGACTGGGAAGGCTTCTGTGGCAAATAATTTGGAAACTATCGCGGCGTTACATGCGCCATCTGATGGTAAGCATACGTTATAGTATATTGTGTTAAAGTATTAAAAATATATTCATTATCTATTACTTGCGTTCAAGAAGTATGAAGGCGCTTACTAAATGATACGTGCTCGTGTGTGCATTTTGCGGCTAGATTTTTTTACAGAAAATTAGCATAAATATTAAAGAGTAGTAGTTTTTTAATGTATTTGAAAATGTAATAGTTACATAATTTTGTTAAAATACTTGTATTTTTATTCTTGAAAGTTGTATTAGAAATAGGTTGAATCTCTTCCCCTGTTCCGTTGAGAGCTCATTTGTCGATGGAACCTACTTGACGAAGACCTAAAAATTAGATTATGCAAAACATGGTTTGCAGCGCCAATGTCGCCAGTGCTTGCTTAGAAATTTCTGAAGCCTTATACAACAGCATCGTCATCCAACCAATCAGCTCCTAGTAGGAAGAGAGAGCACCATCAAACTCGTAACTCGATCACCGCGAAAGCAGGATGTGACGTGATTGGAACATGGTGACGGAAGTACATTGACGATGAAAGAGGGAAAGAGGAGGATGGGTAGAGGCATAAGGGCGTGAACTCGTTACAAAATGTCGTTTCTCCTTAGCTACGCGAGCATGCAAGAATAAAATCGAAAGCAAAACGTTAAACGAATTGAAAAAGTTAAAGTGTCTGTAGAAAGTCCCCATTCACATTAAATGATGTTACATTTTCACTTTAATTTGCCTTTGTTTATTTTCTCGCCTGTACTTGAATTTCGCCCTCAAACGAATCGTCAAGGGCAATTTCCTAAAATTCTCAGAACTTTAAGAAACAATAACACCAAGAAGAAGCTATCAAAATGGTTGATAAGTTTAATTTTGGCTATCATCACACATTAGAAAGTTGCTTTCATTCTTTATCTTTTTAAATATATTTCGTGAAGGAACTAATTTCATTACGTGTAACACTAATAAGGATATTTTTCGCATGGTTAATATTAAAATTCCTCAGTTTAATTAATTGCAAATCTCTTAAGTCCCGGTATTGTTAATATATCTCAAATTTATTCAAAAATGTTATTTATATAAGAAACGATGATAGAACTGATGATAAAAAAGTTAGCAAAAAATTCGGAGTAAGTAAGTTAAAGGAAATAGATCAACGATAGTAATAATATTTTTTGGCGACTCCTGTAATCAACAATACATTGTCATACCTGGAAGACCAACGCACAAAGATAAATAAACGAATGACAGTGTTATAGAAAATTTAGTTGAAAGTAAATAAACACTTTTGATGGAATTTACCCAAATGTTGTCAACGGTTGGCATGAGTGAGCAATGGTTGCTAAATCATAGTATCAGAAACAGCTTTTGTTGCAATTTGATGCCAGCTTTCATAGTCGGCTATTAAAAATCTCTAGAAAAGGACCCGAGAATTATTGCCTATGAAATCATATAGCCTCCGCTCTACACGCCCCCTAAAAAAAGGTTTCTGGTTTTCTAGGGTTTTCCCTATATCTCTTTTAGGTGAATACTGAGTAGGTTCTTTCAATTATAGCTCAGGAGCCCATGGGTGTCTTGGGCGTTATGGTGCTGGTGGGAGCTTTATCTGGCAGGTATTTCTCCCCAGATCGATTGCGGAGCTTACCTTTCGGAATGCATCGTACTCCATTTTTTTTTCAAGTTTATTATATGCCGACGCTCCTTCACCCATTATAGGAGGTGTATGTACTGGGGTCGCAGCCTCGAGCAGACAATAAGAGTTATTCGCTGATCCAGCTGCCTCCTAAAACTGGTGGAGCCACGAAGAAGGTAATGCTCCGATCCCTCTCCCGTCATTCGTAAGAGTGGCAACAATACCCAAAAGCCCGACCTACCCGATGCAGCATTTGTAGGGTTTTCCCTGCATCGCCTTTAGATGAGACACCGGGTAGGTATCTTAAACTATTTCAATTTACTTCCTTTGCTAATAAAGGGGACTTGCCTGTTTCGGATCACTCTCGTGTAGACTGTTACGCAAAAAACTTACTGCCTTCCTCTCCCACCTAGATTCCCTATTTCTAATTCCCTTCCTATGATGTGAAAAGGGAGTTGCCTGTTTCAGGATCGCCCTTAAGTAGCCTGCTGCCCCACAAAAAATCCTACTCATCCCTTGGCTGTCTTCCTCTCACTCTCGCATCCTCCCTTCAAATTCCCTTCCTATCCCTGATTGTGTATCACCCTCATGTAGCCTGACACCAAAAAAATTAATAATTAATTTCAAGAAAAAATATTTATTGTCTATAAAAAAAGGAAACTCTTTTAGTAGGGATAGTTTGAATAGTAATAAACATTTTCGATAGCCCTTATTTTTTTTAATATCGTTTCCTTCAATCTAGGCCTCTGTAAATATAAATATTGATTGTATTATAATTGTATGCCTCTATATGAGGGACAAAGAGCAACAATTCAGTCTTGCCTTGGTTAACGCGAGCCAGCGAAGAAATCACAGGTAACGGGAAAGCTTCTAGAATATTACAGAACAACAGTAATTAAGGGCGTTGATCAAGAGGTGTCATTGTAGTTTTTGTCTAATGATAAATGTATTTTCAGGCGTTTTCATAGGTGCTGTTGGTAGTAAATCAGATTGTCTCATGGCGTTGGGGAGAGTAGTCGTCAAACACTGTTCTGTGGTTGACAGAATAATCACGTGAAAGTTGCAGCAGCACATGGACCAGTCCAGTCGGCGTTCTGGAATAGATAGTGCTGGAGAGCATCATCGAGAGAGAGAGAGAGGATGTATTTTGTACAAGCTGAGTATGTGTGACAAGTGTGACAAAAAATGGAATGAGTTTCTGAAGACCTGAACCTGAAATGCAATATACAAGCCTATAAAATCCATTATATTAGTAGCTATGAACTTTAAAAGATAAACGATATAAAAATCTGCGTGAATTATTAAAGAAATGAAGCGATACTACATCAAAAGTCAGTTAAAATTTTAAAGTTGAGCTTTAAAGAGATTTGAACACTGTCAATTTATTAAGTAGGCATTTGAACACTGTCAATTTATTAAGTAGGCAAATTTATAATGCATAGAATATAAACGCATTTACGCATTCTTGTAATTTTTCTAGCAATCTGCTGTCATATTGTGTCAATTAATGCTGATAATGAGATGTCAGATTCTTGCAGAAGAAGATTTGGGTATCGTTACAAAAAAAATGTACTCATGTGAAGTTTACTTATACAATTTCTGTTTGCGTATAATTGCAAGATTCGAACTTCAATATCATATTTACTTTCCTTCATTACCATGGGACCCATTATATGTTAATTCAATAAGTTGATCATTTAATGCATTTAATGCAGTCTCTTTGACATCTAGGTCATTAGCAACAACACATACCTTTTACATTATTTTAACTAATAACATTTATAATTTGAGCAAATCTGCTTCCACGAGGAATTCCAGAAGAGCAACTACAGCTGCGGGGTTTGTGCAGAGATCCTCCGCGATCAATTGCGCAATGGTGGTATTGCTAATCTTGTTATATGTGGGACACACAAAAAGAAGATGATTCATTGATAGGAACACAGTGAATCCTCGCGTATAGGTTGGCCCACCCTATAAAATAGAAATGAGCGTGTTAACTGTGTGTGTGCAGTCCTAGTTCTTGACACCACTATCTGTTGACTCCGTGTAAGAGACTTTTGACGTGGATTACTTCATATTTTCCAATGCTGTCCAATGTAAAGAGTCCAAGACTGCCCTTATATGTTTCTACTTTTCCACTTTTCCTCTACTTTGTTCAGCATCCCCTTTTTCTAATAATGCATGTCCATTAATTATTGTGACTTTGTGAGATGGAGGCTGCCAGTTTCGCCAGTTGATCTGCTCTATCCTGTCTCTCAATGCCTACATGCGCCGGAATCCAGCACAGTAATATGTTATTATTTTTCTTGTTCTCCTTTACTGGAAAGACCAGTATTTAATTGATAAATTTGTTTCTCACCGCCATGTTGGTTATTGTTTTTACCGCCCATATCGAGTCTGTCAAAATGATGTTATTGTTTGCCGGAAGGTCCTCTTGGAATATTTTTATGGACATAACGATGGAGAAGAGTTCCACTGTAGCCACACTAGTAATATATTTTCTTGTGGTCAATTGTCTGAATTTTTTTGAAATTGATAATATTAACAAATGAATGTTGACTGTAAATTTCGTCTGAATTAATGAAGCACAGTCGCCATGCCGTTATTAAAAGGTTTTTCTTATATACTGTAACATGAACATCTTAATCCCTGAAAGCAGCCATAATAGTCTACACTGCATTGTTGTCGGACGTGTTTGATTCGCCGACAGAGGAAGTCGACAATGGTTGATGCCGTGCTGAAAGATCAGGACTGCGTGTCTTCGACGAACTATCATGGAGTAAAGACATTGTTGGGTTCGCGAGAAATCGCGACCATATGTGACGGGTCTCGAAAGCGCTACAGAATCATAGTACTGAGACGCCAACATGTAATGGTCAGTGATTTAATTTTAATTTAGTACGCGGCGAGGTGCCATGGTGAACAGACGATAAAATATTGTATTGACGACCATACCATGTGGATAGTTGTTATCAGTGTTCATATAAATGGACTTAAGTTGTTTAAATAAAAGTCTTTTGAAGTTTTCATGTGGGAAAATTACCTGCTCCCTAATATTCTAAGATCGAAGTTGTAATTAAGTGGAGGCCACAAGCGGTATATTATACATTATATTCATAATAGGGCTTCAGTTGTGGTCATATTGCACGTAGTCGTGTTGTGGTATTCATCTGAATCTTTGGGAGCCTGTTCATCTCAGTTCGTTTATTGTCGGTCGCTTAATAGCACTGGAGGCTTCCGATCGATCAGAACAGAGGACAAATATTACCGTACTCCGATAAAATTTAGCCTCATAAAATGTGTGTTGTTAAAACTTGAATTAGTGGAGATGATGACAATAAACGCGGTTGGTAAGAAAACCTAAAGGTTTCCAGGAGTGACTTTTGGGGTACGAGTTTTAAAAAGAAGATTTGGAGTGAGAAGGAAAGTATTATTTATTCTGAGTAGGATAATGATTAGTAGTTTGGGGTTTGGAGTTTACTTTGGACGTGGAAGATTATTTCGGAACTGGAATTATGTATTTATGGGAAGTTAGTGGTGGTGACTAGGGCTTGGGTGAGCGTTTTTTTTTCTACAGAAAATATGGTCGTCAGAAGCACAACTCTCCAAAGGAAAGTCATCGAAGAACAGCTGATTGATGTATCGGGAGGGTTATAATTTAGCCACTGCTCAAATATAGCCATCAAGCCCACGAATAATTAAATGAAACCTAGGCAAAATTGTGAAAGGAACTGGAGGTTAATTGAAATAAAACAGGTCAAAAAAAGAAGAAAATGTAGTAAATGAGATAATAATATATTATGATTTTAAATAAGAAATTATAAGCTAAATAAAGGAAAACTTGGCTAAATAAACAGAATACTAAGGAATAATTAACATTTATTTGTGAAAACGAAGCATTCACTAAAACAGATGATGAATTTTAAAACAAACATTATGACAGTGAATACGACTTTGGAAAAATCACAAAAAATTGCCAATTTACAAACAACATTAGTAGTAAATAAAACGGTGATTATAAATAACAAATCAAGAAACTACTTAGAATATGAGATAGATAGAAGTTACATGACAAACCGGAGAGTGTGAAATAATTTGAAAACAATGTGACCGAGAAGATACAACGTGTCATACAGGCCTCGTTCTCGTATTCCTGTAGCTGAAATAAATTTGTCAATATATTGTATCGACGGGTATCGAAATCCAGAGAACTTGTACATCAAATATGGAAATTGTATTGAAACCCTTTTTTGTGTCCATAAAAAGATATTTAACGGTGTATGTATGAAAATTGCGTTATGGCATTATAAACAACAGAATGACGGGAAATAAGCAAATATTTAAAAATTACATTGTCTGGAAACGTTTTGAGCACCTCTCAGATGGAATATGTCAGGATAAATTTTAAATTAGCGTAAAACACAAAAGGGAATTGATGTATGACTACTTTATGGGAAATGAGAAGCGTAAATCGAATAGTGGTGAAGCTTTCTCAGGGAGTAAATTTGATTAAATTGAGTGAAACCCACTATCTTTCGGAACAAAAGCCACTAGAATTTCCGAGGAGAGAAACAAAGTTTCCAATAAGCTGATATTTGTAGAAAAAATCTAATATCCAGCCGCAAATACTTTCGAAATACGTACTGTTTAATGGGAGTTGCAGACAGTTAATAATTCCCACGAATATTGTACGTTTTATTTTCACGATTAATAGTCGTTCATACAAATAAACATTTTTAACAAGCCTAGTAGAGGTTGTTTGCAAGGGTGGGTAAAGCGGCCACTGCAAAGGAAATTGACTGTTCATAAAACCATGGGTATTTACAGATGCTTCTGACATATACAAATTGAATCTACATATTGTGAGGTATCACGCCAAATATTTATAGCAAAGGTAAAAGCATATTTTATAGACCGGGAAGCTTTCATTACTGCAACTGAAGGTCATTAGAAAACTTTACTTGATTTGTCGATATTACGATTTTTCAGAGATCAGTCGTTGGTTTGTATTTCTGTCTTGCTACAAATTTTCTGGCAATAGTACTTCCTCCGTAAGTAAATTTTTTAATTCCTCAATCTGAGGTTTTTCAACCTTCACACGAAGAAGCTCTGTACTTGAGTCGTTGCAGCAGACAACCGCTTTGGTCCTCTTGTTGATACTCTTTCTTTAACGAGTGCTCATGAACGATTCTCCGTATTACCTTCCCTGTTGGTTGGCTTCGATGCCCATTTGAATAGAATCTCCAATATCAAAAATAGCTCCTGCAAGTAAGCAATAAATAAAGTGAGTGTGCGTCCTTTCTTGAGACGCGGTCCTTATGACTACCATTTCAACCTATAGGCCTTATATTTGTTGGCTCTCTGTATTGCAGTCCAGAGTCATCAATCGAAACAGCAAATTCTCATACAACATTGACAAGTTTCGTCTTCAAGTAGGCGTTAAACGTAAGTTTGCTTTCGACCAATTTTTCGCACGATTCGTTATGTCCTTCAGCAAAATATTAGTTGATATAATACAATGTAATATGCTGGTCTCGTTGGACAGCACATGCTATTTAGATTTACTTAATATGTCGTTCTGAAAGTCTCAGAATAGGAATAAAATTATTCCTAACCGCAAACAATGGCGTCTTCTTCAAGTAAAATAAATTTACGCTTAAATATAAATTATTTAGAGGCAAATTGACGTATATTTATTTGTTTTCATCATAAAATACGGGTTATTAATAACTTAATCAATGGCATCTTTACATTTTTCAAATTGTCGACTTCTCTACTTCAAGAGTGATTTTGATTAGTTTTTACGTAGTTGATCTGTAATTATTGAGATATTTCCAGAATCTTCCAACACAGGCTCCACCCAATTTTTATTGCAGCGCCCTCAATTTATTCTTTTCTTATCGTTATTTCAATTATTTAACCATCTTTTTTACACAAATCGACGTAGAAAACTACTTCATAATATACTGTCTAATTTAATTTCTTTTAATTAGTACTATTTTCTTTGAATTTGCATTTTTAGATGTTTAATCATCCCCTCTGCATTTTATCCACCACTATTTTTCAGCCGATAAGCTCACTTCTCTGACTGAAAAAGAACACCTAGCTTCGAAGTACCGGAGAGGAGGGACGCTTGACGGTGCGCTCCAGGAATTTGCGTTGATTAGTCCAAGCTGGTCGTATACAAATATTTGCAGCGATCAGCTGTTCAACCTTGAAGGGTGTAAATAATAAAACCATTTTAATTAGTGCCTTTATCAGATCATCTTGCATTTTTTTGGGGTTAACAGGCTACATGAGGGTGATCCTGAAACAGGCAACTCTTGCCATTTGCCCAAACCTTGGACCCCAGTACATATACCTCCTAAAAGGTGAAGGTGTCTCGGCATGTGAGAACTTTGATAAAAAAAAACAGAGAGAGTGCGAGGCATTCCCGACATAATCAGGGGAGCCCCGCAGTCACTCTGGGTTGAAGCGCCTGCGACAAAACTCCCGCAGCGGCAGGTTATAGCATATTATTGTAATTAAAGTCACTCTCCACGACTTCATACTTCACGTGTGAGAGAATAGAGCATTTCTTAATAACGTTATATTAAGTAAATTCTCTTCCACTAAAGATTTTGATGTCAATATTAATGGAGCTCAAATTATTTGTGCTCTGATAAATCCTCATCACTGAAAATAAAGTGTTTTTTTATCAATAATTCTGCACTGTGTAACGTTTGCCGACGGACAAGGTCCTATACTCTTATATTGTATAATTTTACGTATTCAATTTAGTGTTAGTAAATTTGTTGTTTTTGTTGTTCAATTCCACTATTTTCTCATAGACAAGCTGTGATTTGTGCACCTCTGTTTCCTGACCAATTTCACCTATTTCACCAGTATATGTACTGGGGTTTAAGACCTTGGGCATAAGGCAAGAGTTGTCATCTGATCCCATTGGAACAGTCGGCCAACTGCCTTCTAAAACTGGTTGGACAGGAAGAATGGAATGCTGTGACCCCACAGCAAACTCGTCTCCCGTCATTCGGACGGGCGTGAGAATAGTACTCATTGCCATACTTACCTGATGCTGGTTTTCTAGTATTTTCTCTGCATCGCTTTAGGTGAAACACATGGTAGGAATGTTTAACTATAGCCCAAGGGCCCTAGTCAACCCTTGGCTACTTTTCTGTACGTTCCGCATTTCCAATGTCAATTCCGTTCCTATGCTATTAAAGGGGAGTTGCCTGTTTCAAGATACCTTCGTGTAATCTATTAACACCCCCCTCCCCCCGCCAAAAATTTACTCGAATCATATCATTCGGCACGAGCTGGAGAGTAGGGAATGGGAAATATCCAGGTGCAGTTCTGGGAATCCCGTCAGAGTTGGCTTTCTCCATCCTGTGTTTACCCTTTCTTTCCCCCCTTGGCGCAAGGCCAAGGTACTTAATTAAAATCTCCTGCAAAGTGAGACGACCTCGAGCAGTTTGAGGGATGTACGTACGGGGTCCAAGACTTTCAGCATTCGATGAGAATTGTTCGTTGATCCCATTGGGCAAGTCGGCTAACTGCCCCTGAAACTTACTCGGAGACATGGATTCGGTTTTGCTGCGTTCCCACAGCAGTGCAGTCTCCCGTCATCAGAAAGGCGCAGGAGTAGTACCCGAAACGCCGACCTACATGATACAGGTTTTCTAAGGTTTCCCTGTAGGTGAAACATCGGGTAGGATCCTTACACTACAGCCCGGGAGCCCTAGTCAACCCTAGGCAACCTTGCTCTACCTTCCACATCCCCGCTTTCATTCCCTTTCTATGCTATTGAAAGGGGTTGCCTGCTTCAGGATCACCTTCATGTAGACTGTTAACCGCCAAAAAGAAAATTGCTTGAGTCATGTGGTTAATTTTGGCGATTTATGACCGGCGTTTAATACCCAAAAACTTTAATTACTAATATTGTCTTAAGTATTTTCTAAAACCAATAGCATATTAGAAACACAAAAATAACGCAGAATATAATTAAATGTTTCCAATATTCAAATAATTTTTAATGAATTAGTGTTAGATACTTTTTAAATATACAGTTTTAAGACGAAATACTTTTACGATGCGCTTTTCATGTCTTGTAACATACAGTTATGAAACTTTCGGGCAACGAGAAGTGGTATGTGATTAGTTACCGAATGTTGGTTTCTAATAAACACTTTATTTTCTATTATTCCATGACTTCATGTAAGTAACACTGTCATTCCTCTGCCTTCGGAAAGTAGCACTTTTTATAATCTGCAGTATTTAAAGACCAATAGCATTGCTGAGGAACCTTCATGAAATGATATGTTTATTTTTAAGGCGGATGGGTGGATCGTTTAGGATATCTTCTTCAGAACGACTGTTTGCTAAACCCTCTTGCATTATTTATAGGCGATCGATGAACTGCCACGATAAAACAGCTTTGCCAGCTGCATCATGTTCATCGCTCTTCCGAAATGGACCATAAAGTCTTGAGGGAGCTAAACCGAGGTTGGTTTCCCTTCAGAACTTTTACAAGTTTTCCAAACTTTGAATTATTTAAACTGTCACTTGAAGAAAAAGACTAAAATTCTCTTAGAACTTATTTAAATAATTAGTCATACGTTCTATGCATATCTCAAAACAATGTCAATATCATAGCTATTTTGTAGAAAAACGATTTTGGGATTATTTTAATATTGAAATACATTTCACAGTTAAATACTATAAAAATTGTTAAACGCAAATTACTCACTTGACGTAAAATAACTTTAAAACTAATAGCCTAAGTAAAAGATTGCATATTTTTATATTGCGCTGCATGAAGATATTTAATATGACGCAATAGTTTCAAACTCATTCCCCTTAAAAACAATTCAGAAGCAATATAAGGTACTTAAATTTACGAAAATTGTTTTCATAACTTCTTCAAGCATCCTATTAGAATGTGAAATACGTCCATGAATTAGTTCATCGATAATTATTGATTTACATCACCTATTAATTCTAAGAGACATGTATTTATTCTGTCATTAATAATAATCGGAAAATAATGTTTAAAAATTACAATGAAATTACCGCCTTTCGTTCGTTGTAAATACTGAATCTGGAACCGAAACAATATACATTTGTTTGATTGTATTTTGTCCTTCTATACAGGATGCATTTAATTTATATTTAAACTACTAGTATTTTTTGTGCAATTTTTTATTTTGCGTTCTCCCAAAAGTGAAGTTTTGAACTAGATTAGACTGATAATATTTACGCATGATAACAGATAACAATAATTTGTTCAAGTTGAAGAGAACAGGTAAAAAATTTCGAGAAAGAAGGGTTATCCATAACCTCTACTGAAGGTAGCTAGCAGTAATTAGAATTGAAGGGCAAGTAAAGAAACCGGAAATCAAGAAAAGATTAAGACAAGGAAGCAGTCTGTCGCCTATGCTCTTTAACTTATATATACAACGGGCGATGAAGAAAGTTAAAAAGGATATGGAAATGGAATCGAACTGCATGGAGAAGAAACCCTAAGATTTGCAGATGATATCGTGGTATGAGGGAAGTTAGAAGATGAATTGGAAGCCATAATAAATGGAGGAAGAGTACAACATGAAGATTAATAGACGGAAAACCAAAGAAATGGAGTGTAGAATGTAAAATAGTGGAATATCAAAGAGTGTTAGATTGGGAAGGATATTTTAAAGGAAGTTATGGAATTCTGCACAATAACTAGGGATGGTAAAAGTATAGTAGACATAAAGAGTAGGATAGCACAGGCAAGAAAGTCTTTCGCAAACAGGAGGAATTTCCTTACGCCTAATAATACAAGTATGAATATCAGGAAATCGTTACGGTGTGGCGTTATATGGGTGCTAAACGTGGATAGTAGGAGTTACAGGAAGAAAAAGCTTTTGAAATGTAGTGCTATAGAAGAATTCTAAAACTCAGATGGGTGGATAGATAATTAATCAGTTAGTACGAAGCTGAATAAGAGAAGAGAGAACAATATGGAGGACTTTGACCAAGTAAAGGGATAGATTTTGACACATGAGGGTATTGTAAAATAGCATTATAGGGTAAGAACTGAAGAGGGAGGCCGTGGATGGTATATGCTAAGATGATTAGGGAGAATGTGGTAGTTATTTCGAAATGTACGACTTCTGAGAATAGGTTAGCGTAAAGGCTGCATCAGGCCAGTCAATGGACTAAATACTCAAAACAACAATAAGTTTATCAAATTGACGAAAACTTTATAATTCAGCTTTGATAGAACAGGATCACTGTGTCGGTGTGCAAAATTAATCAACTCGTTTACAAAGAACAGAGCACAGAGCAAGAGGGACTGAGACTTTATTCATCCCAATACTTTCTTCTTACTTTCGTATTTATCAAACGTACAAAATATACAAACACTGAATGCCTTAGTAAACAATATCACTACAAGTTTTCAGCAGTTAATCGGTTGCACTTAGTTTAGTGTCGACTGGCATTATGATTAAAAGCACAATTTATTTCAGCATCACGTTTTATCGTCGTCTGATAACTGACTTGTGTTTCAACATTTTACCTTTTTATGCTTTCACTAAAATTTAAGCTTGAAAGACGATATCAGTCGCACAAAATCGGTAGTCCTCCGTAATTATTTTCTACCGCGCTTATAAACATGTTAACTAGTCGCGGATAATGGAGTTCTTTTAAACAAACTCATTGTTCGTCCATTGTATCAAGCTTCTTATTAAAACTATTCTATCCGGGCTATGAAAAAAGCACGACACAATCGATTCCCTTTCGTTCCCGTTAACTTACTTATCTTCCTGACATTAAAAAAATCTTTATATGAAGTTGTATTAACTCTGTACGGAATTTAAAAGAGAAATATCTTTGAATATACTGTTTCTGCGCCGAAAGAAAAAATATATTTTTTGAAAAACGGAAGACGTTTGTATCTATAGGTAAAAAAATTAATTCAGCAATCTAGGTTTAAACATAATATTTAGATTACTATTCTTATTTCTTTCTCGATCTGATGTGGTCTAGTTGTTAGCGTCGGTGCCTCACAATACAGCGGTCCTGGGTTCCAATCCTTCATGTGTCGTCATGGTCACGGAAAACGGGACTAAGACTGCTGGAGGAACGATACGCTGACCACTTCGAATTCGCAGTCGGCCCGTTAGGCCAAGGCCATGAATGGGTTGCAGAGCCAAGAAAGATTTCTTATTTCTTGCTTTCAATTGTCAGTTACATTAAATTTTGTGTTTCTGCCATTATAATGTCGTAATGTCAAATATTTATTTAATATAAAATAAAAATAAACTTAATATGAAACGTTTGCGTTAAATGTTTTACTAATTACACAAGGAAGTAACCAAATAGCAGATTAGAAATAAGTGATAAGTTAAGGACCACACAAAGTTTTTGTTATCATTGTAGTAGTTTTATTTAGTAAGTGCTCGTGGAAGATTTCACGTACAGTGTTTACGAATTTTGCGAGGGCAGTGGAAGATAGACTTAGTTTGTAGCCGCAGCTTTTACTCTTGGGAAGAAGCGATCTCCAAATCCCTTACCTCACATCAGTCTTCCGATTTCCCCCTGATCAGGTTTGCGAGGGAGGCCAGTCGTACAAGTCTTGCCGCATTGAAACGCAACGACTAGGAAGCTATAACACACAACCTTCGCCTTCAATTTACTCGATTGTGTTGGCATACTTGTGAATGGAGTGTGCAGCATCTGTGTTACATCACAGCTTCCTCTGATGGTTTTCTTAAAAGCATTAAAAAGCGAAGAACATTTTTGTCAAAATATTTGTTCATTACTTTCGTATTTTTTGATTTTTATTATTTACATTAGTCCTCAGTTCAGGAAGTAGGATACACAGTTACAAGTAACTACAAATAGTTAATGGAAATATTTTATGTTAATATGCAATATGAATACGGTTTGATATTTCAATTCAATTACCAGTATTAAGAAAATTCAAATAGATAAATACTATGGAACACAGAAAACCCAATTTAAACTCGCTAAGAGTACAGGACATTATTTAATTTATTCAATTCACAGTATTATCAAGAACTTTATTATTTTTGTGCACAGTATTCATAAAATTCATTGAAATAATTTTTTTACTATTTAAAATTTAAATTTTATGTAAAAATGAAAAAGCAATTTACTTATCATTCGTTAATTTACAATACAATAAGTATAATAATAATTGAATCCATTTTAATTCCAATCATGCTGTTTTCTATTAACACTGAATACTTTATACAATTATTTACAATCATTAAATATCTTACAAAATAGAGACTTGGGATCGTCTTGGCGGGCCTTCTCATAGAAGCAAATATACATACACAAATCCTACGCGAAATTGGCAGTATGAGTAAATCGGCAAAAGGTTACACATATAGTAATTACTGTTTGTCAGCTTAGCCTCGAACTCACCGCTCTGGTCACATAAGTTGTACCGGTCCCGCCGCTCGGCACAACCGAACTTTCTTGTTGAAAAATGAGAATCTTGCTCATTTAGTTTTCTTCTTTGCCACCATGGACAAGAGCAAGCATTCCACCCGTTATCCAAATGTTGGTAGCCAGTTGCCGTTTTAATGACCACTGCTTAATGCTTAATATCCTGAATTCCTGGTGATTTGTGTTTAATCCTTCATCCCGAATGTTCACTCTTAGGGCGCGTTCACACGATAGTCAAGCGGTATTCTAGTCTAGTCAAGGAAATCCCATGTGAACAGAAATTTTAAGTCACGCAGAAGTCACTTGACTCCCACCCTGCATGTGGGCCACTTATGTCCCTTTTAGCGGCCGCAATGGTTCCAAAAAGCGTTTTTGCGTATTATTAGTACACCGTACTTTGTTACGTTTCAAAAATGTAACACAGTTCGTTGTACTGATAATTCAGTAAAAAAAGAATTTTTTAAGTATAATAGGATGAATATTGTAGTATAGGCTTCCGAAAGCTACAGTTCGAAATAAAATAATTATTTAAAACCTTGACCGTCAAAATGTTTATTATTATCTATTATCATAAACGTTAAACGGTCAAACAACCCAATGCAATTAGTTAATATAATTACAACATTACGTCCATCTTTGTGGGCATCTTCAGGTTAATTTTGAACTTGATTAAACTAATTATATTGTTAATAATTTGGTGTAGTGGACTGCCTCCAGCAACGGTTGCTGCCAAAATTATATCTAACAATGGGGGCACGTACTCATTCTTGAGTTTCCAAGATATATTTTACAGTCCTGTTTCCTATGATTTTCTTCCGTATACTTCGGGGAACGACTTGAATGGAATTTTACTGTGTGATTTCCTCAATCATGGCAGTGTTTATTTTCCGCAAGAAGATCGTCTTATTAAGCAAACCATCAGCAGCTTTTCGGTGATAATAGTAATAGTGAATTAAAATAAAAATACTAATATATATATGTATATACAATAATATATAAAATATTGTAGTATATGCCTCTGCTTATAAATTTGCCCATTATTTTTAACACCTCAATAGGTTGATATTTCTTTTGACGAAAAATAAAGTAGTTGAGACAGACACTAAATAATTTACTTATTTATATATTTATTTACTTTATAATATTATGTTTACCCGTTAATATACGAGGCGTAACCGACCAAAAAATACTAATTCATTTAAATAACTTCACCGTATTAGCATAAATAATGAAGAATATTTTGTAGTTTTACTACGTACCAATTTCGTTTGCTCTACGCTGACATTTCAGCAAATCTCTCGGAAACCACCTCCATCCAAGCACTTTCTTCAGTTATTTTGTTGCCGTATTCTTTCCCGCTCATTGTGATTCTTTTCTTCACTGAAATAATTTATTTTTTTGCGTCAAAAAATCAAAACCACCCAAAACAAATTTAAAAAGTGGTCGAGAATGGAGTGACTATCGGTGACTTTGACTACCACCTGAATTGAATTGTGAGACTCTTCGATAGTCTGTGCCCCGAAAATCAAATTTTCCTCGGTTTTTAACACTTCGCTCGCTCTCCATTATTTCATTTCCTTCTCCAATCAAAAGTAAATCTTCTGTCTTCAGGACTTGCCATTCACCCCACTCGACCGAAGTATTGGGGAAAACACAATGTCTCACCAGATTCTGGGTTTCCTGGAATCTCAATGAGTTCAGAAAACCCAGACTGTTACCGAATTATCTAGGTTATATTACTCTGTCTGTAAACTTCTTCAACTTCTCTCACGCCGCCTGGCTTTGATTTAGTACCTCCAAATTTCCCATTTCGTTGTGTTTTAATTCTTACATCATGTTATTAAAAATTACTTAAATACAAAAAACAATTGTTGAGGGAAATAAACTTGGGGCTATTTGTAATGCGATAATATTACAGTTTAGGTTTTTATATTTCTAGGGAATTTAGTTAATATTTGCTGTCTACAATTTGCTTGAGGAAGGGACTTGAGGGCTAATATATTGGCAGATATTGGATCTGCGGCCTTTGTCATCCCACTTCTCGTTAGGCATAGATTAAGCGATTGACTATAAGGAGTCACTTTGCAAATTTTGGGAGGCTAGCGTAATTAACGATCTCTGTACTTAAAAGCGTGTGAGGAAATCCGCGCGGGGATTGTGTGAAACATGTTGGAAAGACTAGTCTGAGCTGTTGAACTTTCAATGAGGCAATTCTGAAACAGTATTGTCCCATTAAGTTTGAACTGAAGGAGTTCAAACATCCAATTCTGAAAGAGAATCTGTCAGCAGTCTGGACCCAATACCGAGATCTAACTGCTCAGCAGGAACTGCCAACCCTTGTGGGAAATCTGCAGACAAGGCAGGAACGGTGAACCATAATTCGAAAGAATAACACTTTATACGGGAAAGCACTAAAACTTTGAACATTTAATGGCCCACTGTAGGTGCAATTGTGCGACAATTTAAAATAAATATAAAATTTATAATTTTAATTCTGTTTGTGTGATAATTATACATGTAATAAAAGTCATATTAAATGCTTAGCACAAATTAAATTAAAACTTAAACGAGAGTATTATTCAATTTAAAGTTATGAAGCTAATAAATATAAAAGATTCCAAAAAAATTGAAGAAATAAGAAGCATAAATTAAAAAGTTTTCGAAATATTTATTTTTATACTGTAAATAATGTTGTGCGAAAGAGAAATGAAATTACCCAAATTGTGACATATGATGTTCAGATTTAGAATCCTCTTGTTGTCCGGTCATTAGTGGGTAGTTAGGCTCATTCCAATATCATGTTATTTACTGTTGATAAATTAAGAACTTTCATTATTTCTACGAAGGTAAGGTCGTAAAGTGTTTTCTCGTGATAATGTTATCTTACTTGTGTATTGATTTGAATTAGTCTGTTTCCCGTGAACTACTTTTACTGCTACCTTGTCCCCGTTCTCGATTTTCTTCCGTTCTCGGGTTAAGTTAAATAAACCTTTTTCATGGATCCGTAAATATTTATAAATAATTATTCCAAATATTTAAAAGTTTTATCGTTATAATCATAGTCACCAACAATCTGTAAGCAAAAAGAGTGGTAAGTTCACGAAGGCTATAAATGCAACATTAAACGCAGACGGGACACTGTGTAGAATTTTATGGTTTTATGTGTAAGTACGCAATTCAGATCGGTCAATCGGTGCTTATAAACGGTGACGTTTATTGCATGTTGACTTCATTTCATTGGTGTATTTCGACTACTGAGGCGGTTATTTCCCGCGTCTCCCCGGAAAAGTGAAATTGGTCGGATCAAAGATCGTAAGGTTCGCTCACCTGTATCAGGATACGTTCTGCCACGGACGGAAATTGCGTCTGCGATGTTGCTGTACGCCTTTATCTCTTGGGTAACTCCAATAAATTTTCTAGCACACGTGTGCTTCTCGATGACTGTTCGCCCACTCTAGCTACTTTAATAATTTTTATATTTTAATCAGAGTTTTATATTTTCTACAGTTTTAGTTTTACTTCTACCATTTTATGACTTTGTCGGTCAGTTTTTTTATAATTTCCTGAAAATAGATTAATATGCTTTTGTTCTCTCTGAGTCGAGTAGCAGTAGGGAACAGAAATCCTCGCCCTTCTACTCAGATACCATCAATGTACATTCAGAAACAGTGTCTGACATCCCGCCTTAATTAGTATTATGCTTTAAGTAGAACATAAAATTCAAATAAATAATTAAGTAATTTAAACCTGTATAAAATTACTGGTCACTCTGGTAAGCAACCTCTTACACATTGACTCCTAGTTTCCTGCACGTGTTTACGCTACGCGTCAATACTAATATTTATTTAATTACTTGCTGTTTAATTAAACATTTTCCTGGTAAGCAATAGTTTTAAAAAATGAATTGTTTTTTATGGATTTATACTCAATTCAAATGGCACCGACTATATCCAATGTAAAATACAAATGTACAAAAATTAGAATAATGAAATATACTTTACTATTCTGCATAGGTATTACGCCTATTATTTATTTTCTGTCTAGAAATGAGGATATGACGAACTTCTGTATTTACATGACGATCTCATAAAAAAATTGTACTGTATATAACCAATTTGCTGTAAGTTAATTAAATTTCTCGAAATCTATACCAGTGTAATCTAAATAGCATGAAGATGAGGTTATTGTGAGTATCCTTATTTTTTCCAACGTTAAAAATGTTTATCGTTATATTAAGTAATAATAAACAGATGAAAGCTTCTGTAAGTTATAGCTTTAGCCCGGAATATAAATTAGAGCCTGTAACAGGAGATTCTATAATGAAGAAGGAAATAATTAAAATACCTTTATACGTTAAATATATAACAAGAAACGGTTGTTTAATATAAACGTAGAAAAAATGTTAACAAAGTTAACTATGAGAAGAATAGAATGAAGAAATAAGAATATGAAAAATTCCAAGCAAATAATTTAACTCAACTAAAAATATTTTCAATAACTTCTACTTACAAATTTATACCCCATAAAGCACTTTATCTGGTATTTCACATTCAAATCTGTACTGTATGTATTGGAAAAAATACGAAAACGGGCTGAAAAAATGTTTGGGGGTCGATTCGCGAACAATTCTCACTATAATTTAGAAGGTCTCAGTAATAGAAGGAAACATGCGAGGTTGTGCGCAATATATAAAGCTTATAAGGGTGAACCACAGGGCCTGGAAAGAAATAACAAACTATCTAACGGCGCCAAATTATATTTCTAAAAATGACCATTCGTTCAAAATTAAAGATAAGGGGCAACGTACAGACGTAGAAAAATTTTCATTTGTAAATAGATCAATACGCGATTGGAATTCCTTGCGTGCAGAAATACTGACGACTTTTCCGGGTAGCGTAAATTAGTTTAGAAATAGGCTAAGAAAACTTAAGTGAGTAGTTTTTTTAGAATGAGTGAATTGATAATATTGAAGTGCAGTGAAGTGATTTTTGTGTCCTTTGTTTTCTTTTTCAGATAAAATACTACACTTCAAAATTCTTCCTTAGTGTAAACTTTTCGTAATTGCATTTGTGTTTTATTTGTATTTTATTTGTATATAGCTACACCGGGAAAATGCACAATAGCAGCTAAGTAATAGTATTAATAATAAAAATGAAGGAACCTGACCCATTTTCAGTGGCCTAGACAAATTAATTGGCCACTGATCCTCCAATATCCGGGAGTGCCCAATCCAAGCAAACTCTAGCCCCAAACTAAAACGTTACTTCCACTGCAATATCCTGCGCTTCCGTTCTCAGATGCAGAGGCAGAAACAGCTCAATTATGGAGTGAAGTAAGCCTATATATATATATATATATATGTATATATATATATTAATAACCTTATCATAGTGTAATTAACTACAATTCTATGTTAGCTTTTTAACGCTCTTAGCTGCCTCGAGTGGAACTCGAACAGTGTGGAACAAATAAATTATTAATTTTAATTAATATGAAGGAAACGAAATTAAGGTTTGCGAATTACTAATGCAATTAAAATAAATTTATTCACACAACGCACAAACGATGTTAACTCAAAACAAATATTTTTAAGTGTCAGCTTATCTAATCAGCAAAAATTGTATAATGCAATTAATTTGGACCAAGATTTATATAAAAAGCCGGCTTTTGAATTTACAACAATCTCTCTTTTTTGTCAGGTTATTGTACGTAGGTTTGAGTAGCTAAATAATAGAGGTCCTTCATTCACTTTTGCAAAAATTTGATGGATAATGAAAGTACCATACTTCTTTTCTTCATGCCTAGGCCAGTTTAAGAGGCAGTTGGCTGACTGTTTCAACAGTAATAGGGAACAACTGTTATCGTACGACCAAACACTCACGGTTTGCGACCTCGGAGCATACACCACTCAAACCTGACCGAACAGTCTCGGCTTGTGGAAACCATAGCTTAAAACCAGGGTTAGAATAATGCATTCACGAAGGTAGTCCTCCTCATCTCTCCAAGACGATGGACCTGCGAGAGCTTACAGTTTGTCGGTCCCCCCGTACTCAAATTCTCTACCTTCATCTGCCTCCTGGTAATTTGGTAATTGTGTGAGAGTCAAACTTCTAGCTCAAACGTTTACAGCGCTTGTTTACTCTTACCGCTGTATGTGAACCTGCTATGTTCGTAGTACGAATCGAATACTGACTGATTCGCCATATACGCGCTCTTACTTTAAATATTTGCTTGAAAGGCAAACGACTTCAGTCATTGTTCCTTTGGTAACGTGTGATGGGAATTTTGCCCAATGAATCAAGTAATGGAAATTTTAGGTGGCAGTGGGTCGCGCTGCTGCTACATCCGCGTCCCACAACGAAGTTGTCTTCTTTCCATCTTCTTCATCCACTAATTGCCATCTACCTTTCTTCGTGATGATAAAATTAACGACCGATAACAATGCTTTTCCCCCGTGTCTTGATGCGTTGCCACGTTAGCGCTTACAACAATGGAAGTTGATGAACCTTTCTGTTACGTGCAATCAACAATTTATTCCGTCCCGCCGATGAGTTTAATAATAATGTATTATTATTTTTTGTCTTTATTTAGAGTCGCAACAACTGCTATGGTTATTAACGATTACGGTAGGTGATCTCATGCCCATTCCAGAATTATAACCCGGGACATCTGTGATGCAAGGAAGCAAAGCTAATTACTACACTACAGGAGATCGGCAATGTATTATATATTTCAAATAAAATATTAATAATGGCCAAGAGTAATAAATAAAATAATTTTAATCGACGAAAATCGAAAAGAATTAATTCAACTTCACTTAATTATATTACTTTATATTGACCTTTGCTCTTCATATTCAAGCTCGCCAGGCTCCGCATGCAGGGTGAGCGCCCTCTTTCCACTCTGATGCCATGCGGGTTGGTACATGTCAGTCGAAAAGTGAATTAGGGCCGAAACCAGGATGATTCTCCAACCTCCATAATAAAGGAAAGTGTTTACAAACTCCGTTCTTCTATGGTTCATAGCCAGTTAATTTCACCATTCAACAGTATTAGCTTTCAACTATCCTAAAATTGTAAGAAATTTAGTTTTCAGTGCCCTCATACACCAATGTCCAGTAGATAAACGTTCTTAGATAATCTCCCTGCTCCGAAAGTTCATAACTGTTTTTATCCAATCAGATAACATATTTTATCACTGAAATCTAGCAACTCCTCCAACAAGGATGTCTCATTCTCACTGCAGGAACATCTTTCTCTGCTCTGCAGCGCATCCTAGCAATTGAGAGTAACAAGATAACGTCGGCTTGTACTGAAATGCGGCTAAATCTTCACAATTGTAAAAATAAATAAATAGTAATAAAATATGTCTACGTAAGAAAAAAGAGAAGAAAAATTTCTTTATAGAATAAATAACGCTCATTACAATATATATATATATATATATATATATATAAAAGAGAAGAAAAATTTCTTTATAGAATAAATAACGCTCATTACAATACATGTATATATGAAAAATGTAAAATGTAATATAGTGTAATTATATTCGAATTGTTTCATAATTAACTATATACTTCTATTTCGTGCTCCAAAATTAAATAATATGTATTTAATTAACGAGGAATTAACTAACGTATACTGTATACACTTTTCAGTTACAATGTTTATTAATAAATGTTTGGGGCTTCAACAGACTTTAGCGTAGTTTCAAAACTTAAAAATAATAAACACATTTATGAGTAACACAATATGTATGTGCGAAAGAAACCTTCCTTTTGTTAATTTAATTTAACCACTCCAATGAATTTTGATGATTTCGCTGAGGTCGAATAATGAAATAATGGGATCGCTGTAATCCGGGATTATAAATATGTGAAAATAGACCGCAGGCTTATAATTAATCAGTGCATGCCAGAATCGCAGGAAAAAAATGAAAGCTATTTTAATTGTCCCTGCGCAGTATTATTAAAGCACTTCGCTTTATTTTCAAAAACGATTTGATCATTTGACTAAAATAAATTCCAATTTGTGGAGGGTAAAACAACACTGCGGTTTACAGTATTTCGATTACCAGACACCCACAATTGTTAAATATAGTATCGTTACTTTCAATTTTTTTCACATATTTGTATCAACATACTGTATTATCATTGCTAAGGATTACGAAAAGAGAAGAACAGTTAAAAAGGTAAAATAAATTAATTGCAGAATGGGGTGCAGTAATTACATTTTCGTATCCCCCATAAGTTAAAAAACTGACGAAACGGATCGTCTATATAAATAAAATGGTACTTACTCTTACGTTTCATGACTTAAGTAACCCAAAATCGCTATCATCTAAATGCCTGTCTGGCAGGCTAAATTTTCACACATTTCACACGAAATTGGTTGGACTGATTTGTGACTTCTATTACAAAATATTCACATGTTAATTTCATAATTATTTTATGCATTAATGATGAGAACGATTATGTCTAATTTGCACCATCTTGGTTTGGCGTTAAATAACTTTTATTAGTCCATCCGAACACTCATACTAACGACGCATATATTATTTGAAAATACGTTTATCTCATAACTATGATAAAATAAGTCACCTTTTTATAAAGTCAATAAAGCGGAAATTCTGGGTTGAGTTCTGCGTCCGCTTGACATTTTTCCATTCTTGTCTTCTAAATTTAGTTTTACGCTCTTTTTCCGAGCTTCAATTGAAGCATTTCTTCTCCCTTTGACCCGTAATATTATTAATTAATTATTCGATTTTGTATGCAGAAAATATATTATTCAGCAAATGAAATTAATATTAATAATTCGTCATCAGTGTACTTCGAATCGGCAGTAACATTTTTAAGTGTTATTAAACATTCGTCAACGTATTGATAACGTGTAAGGTGTTGTATTCTGTCAGTTGAAAGCTAATAGCAAACTGTAGTAAGCAGCTAGGACTACATTGCACTGTTTGCGGAGCACGCACTCGCTCTCACGCGGATTAAATGTGTTGGCAGCCAAGTCCTAAGTACTACCAACCAAACCTTCTTAAGTGCAACAGAATCCCTCGTCTCCTTAATTTGAAAAAGACCCCTACCTACTCGAAACTGCTTTAAGATTAGTGTCATAATTTCATATTTATAGAGTTGTTGAGCCATTCAAAATTAATAATGAACATGTTACTTTATAGGAACGTATTTATGAATAAATCAATATTAATTTAAAATGGGAAAATAGCCAGCAATCGGCGAAAACTGCTGCATAACATGAAAAGAGGAAGGAGATACTTGAAACAATCAATAGCTGTAATGAACGCTAATATTATGCCAGTAAGAAGTAATACACTCTGCCAATACGTTTGATTGAAATCATTTTAATTTCATTACGCATGGAAAATTCACTTGAACACAGAAATGGCCTAACAGTAGCGAGTGCAGCAATGTCGACATTTGTTTGGTCGTTGATGAGTTTCACTCGTCGCTATCAATATAACGTGCATCGAAGCAGCAACTTGACGATCCCGGCAGTCAGTCGATTTATTCTCTCAGTTCCCCCTACCAAAGAAAAACTCATTGCGTCACGAGTGACTGTCCGCAATTTCTCTGAACGTTACAAATGCTGGCAACAAATATATCTTCAACGAAGTGGATAATCGTGAACTGGTCCAAATATAGTCCATTCTACCTGATGGTTCGTCGGAATTAAAAAGAGTCATATTGGTATTCACGTGGATTTTTGGGAAATACACGTGGTTTTTTATACATACAACTTCCATTTAATTGAATTTGTAGATGAAAACTATCGAAATTGTGGCAGAATATACAGAATCTCATTTTCTAATATTAAACCAAACGTTTAAATGAATTTAATATAGGTTTATATCATCATAAATACAGATTATACACATATTTATTATATTTTAATTTCGACATTGTTATGTAAAGTCATTCAATAATCTTTACAATAACTAAGGCATGTATCGGAAAAACGACCGATCGGTATGTTAATTCGTCGGGCAGCAACAATCGGCATATTGCCCTTTCGGGTAAATGCCAATCGGAATAATGACCTGTCGGGAAACGTCAGTCGTGATATTGTCGACGGGAAAAAGTGCATCGGGTAAGTGGCTGACATAGAGTTGGCCGGATTCTACAATGAATAGCAAAGTGGTTTTTATTCCTGCTTGTATATTCCCATAAGTGAGAACTGTTATTAGACATCCTATATTAATTGTATATAATGCTTGTGTAAAACAATCATCAATCCAAATAACACAACACTATCCTACAAGATATGAGTGCCAATAAAAATATCGGAGACCAAATTTTTTCTTTAATTTTTATAATAGCATCGGTGTGCATATCATTAAAACAAGTGTTTAAAGGCTAAGCATTCATTTTCTTCTGACAATTCTTACAGAAGGTACTTATCGACTAGTGTCCATCCAATGTACTTCTAGTTTTTTCTTGTCTGTGTACACTTCACTCACGCACTGTGTTCTGATTCTATACATTGCACATTACATCTTAGTTTTGAGCCTTCTGGTAAGGTGTTGATTGGCCACGAGTTGTCGGGTTGACGTGGAGATAAAGCCTCCCTTCACGCTTAACAGCATACTTTTTTATTTCTTTCTGGATGGTTGTAATTCGGAGTTCCCTATGGACATACCAGGGAACATGAACTATATTTCCTAACACTTTCGAAATGTTTGGCTACACTTATTGTTTCTTTCACTATTACAGTCCCATAGCTAAACAGAGCTCTATCGGTTCAATGTTTCGTAATGATAAAACACAGCTACTAGCGGAATTTCTCCGTACGGCATCAAGGGCAAGCGGGGTGATGGACGCATCTCGACGGCGTGACCGGAGTTTTTCCAAAAGACCATGAGATTAGTTGAACAAGAGAGATGTTGTTCCCCCAAAAAACGTCGATGGAGAGGGGCAAACAGCTCCTACCAGGAAGGACAGATAAGAAATTTTATTGAACAATATCGAGCCCCGTCACCGACGAAAAATGAAGTAAGAACAAAATTTAAAAACCCACGAAAAATTTATTTTGTACATAATTATAGTTATGGAGGATGTGGAGTTTGAACATTATTAAGGACGTGGCGGTCGAGTTGATGATGGGGGCATTAAGCAGTTAGATTCTGATAGAAATTGGAGATTGTTTAGGTCGAAGACATTTATATAACGGAAGAAAGAAGTGATCCAGTTCGGAGTTTCAAATGGCTCTTCAGCACTGAACAAGGAAGTCCAAATGGAGTCCGGCGATAAGGTCCAGGCGAGCTGAGGCGGCACAGTCAATCAGTAAATACCTCTGTTTGTGACCTTTTGCCGATTTCCTGGTACTGCCAATTCCGAGAAGAATTTGTGTTATTGATTCTGCTCTATGGGAAGGTCGGTTTGAAGGCATTTAATTTGTATAAATTATATATATATATATATATATATTGTTTAACTTTAAAAAATGCCAACTATGCAAATCCAAATCATAATATTATTGTACACTGTCATAAATAAATGTTAAATTTAATATTATTTATATCAATAATATTTTCATATCAGTTATTCGTCGTAAAAATAATATTATCCCCCTACTTTTTTACAGGTTGATTGTAAATCAGCAGTTTATTAAAATTGTGAGCTTAGAATTTCTTTCAATTAGCCAGTAGTATTCTCTATATTCAATGTTTAGTTCCGCCTTTTTTCCGTATCATCTTCCTTCCACCTGAATTTGGCGTCTAGACCAATTCTTAGGTAGTTGGCAGTGTTCTCATAGAGCACAGGGATACCGAATATACGATACTATACAAGTACATTTATTAGACCATCAACGTAATTATTTATATTGTATACCATTAAAAATAATTTTTCATTAGTTATTAGATTTATTATACAGAACTTAATAACCCGCTGAGATTGAACCTAGGCATAAGTTAGAAGTAGTGAAGAAAACTTAAGTTAAAACTAGTAGTCTCTGCCCATCTGAATATGAATTGTCATTGTGTCGTTTAAAAGGTATTTACTCCTAATAGTTACGAATTCACGAGTAACTATTGTCCGCTATTGCAATATCTGGGACAGACATCCTTCTAATAGGCAATTTGAATGGACCCGCATAAAACTTAGAGGTGAAATTAGTATTAATAGCGTTATCCAATAGTACCCTCACTGAATAATAATTTCTATAGCAGTCAAGCGCACCGGCTTTCATTGTGTGCAACAAGCCTTGTTCCGTTGGATACAAAACCATCTATATCTTGGAATTGTTCCAACTGTGATTATTGAACTGGAAACCGCTTGCTTCTCAGCCTTCCTTTTATAAAGTGAAATAAAGAATAGCGTGTATACGGTTTAAGGATATTTTCGTGTGAAAATATACCCATACTCCATTAAGACGCAGTTTTTCGACTTTGGTTGAACGTAATCGATCTTCGTCTACGTCACTCAGGAAAGATTTTTCTATGAGGATTCATGGTGACTACTGAATCCCTGACAAAACAGACTTTACTGAATCAATAGTTCTATAATTACAATTTGTAATCCTGTATGCTATTTTCGGTCTCGTTAATTACATTATTACATATTTGCGTTGCAGAAAAATGTAATGATTGGTGACTATAATTGAAGCAACATTATTCGTTCTATTATCCACATTAATTTAGGTAAGGTAACGTAGATGACTGCACAAAAATTATTGAATATGAGTTTCTCTATGCAGCAGATACGTTTATTCAAATTTATGAAGATGTTTACAGTTATGCGAGTAAATCAAGCACTCTATATCTTTAAATATTTTCAGCGTCTAGAGATTTCTTGAAATAATTTCATACTTATCAACAAATAAATATTTTTGGAAGTTATGGCATAAGCTCGAAGTTCGGCCACTTAGCGAATAGCCCAGCCACTTCACACTTTGGCCGAAATGTTTCAAATAAGTAGTCTAAATCATGCTTTCACCACATTTCGCACCCCTATTCCCACTTCTCGGGGCTGAATACGATTTACGCTGCATATTGAATATCAGAATTGAACTCAACGACTCCCATCTCCACATCAATCTCGACAATTTTCTTGTTATATTTGTCAGGTCCCTCCATCCTCTCCCATATTGAATGGGGTTGTGTAGTGCTTGATCCTGAAAATTATTTTTTCGACCAAGATATCGGCCGCTTATGATGCATATTTTAAAATTACCTGCCCACCCCCCTTCTATAACGCTTCCTCCAACACCGTCCTTGGGGGTCACGATTGATTTCGTGTCTTATATCCACAGCATTGTTAAGCGTCTCGAGAAACATGCGAACAAAATTTGATGGAAATAGCTCGACTCGTTTAATATTCCACGCGGAAATTTTTTTGCCCACACTAACGGGTTGAAATTAAACTCAAATTGCATGTTAAATGGCAGAATCAAACTGGGTGACTCTCACTATACCGGTCTCGACACCAATCTCGATTGTTTTCTTGTTATTTTCACATCCATACAGTTTATTTTTATTAAAGATATTGCCATTTTTTTCTAATTGTTCACACTCTGAAATTTCATCTCCTTTGAAAATCGTTAAAAAAAATTAAATTATTGTGTACTGAAATATAAAAATATTTTATTACTCTCGTATCATTGGGGTCCAGGATTGTGACTTTTAGTAAACTAATTAAGTAAATTATTCATAAACTAATGAGCCACTGCGATGTTTTCGCGGAAGGTTTTGAAAGCGAATTAAATTTGGGTTGTTAGAGGGTGGACAGTTTTGGCCTGAGGGAATGAGTATTGGAAAGTTGGAGATACTGAGCTTCGTCGTCGTCCCGGTAGACTAAAGAAGTGGTTAGTGGTATGTCAGGCAGTTCGTAGTGTGTGTGCGCAGACGCGCGCAAGGACGCCTCGACTCGACGCGACTCGCCTCGCCACGCTCAGTGCGAACGCGACTCCGACGCCGCGCGGACACGACACGCTTTAACGGAATGACACGCGCTCTCGAGGTACGTCTCCACTTCTCGTATAAACCTCGCTCAATAATTTATTTTTATTAAAAAAAACCTTAAGGAAAATAATTCAAATGATACCATAAAGTAAAATCAGTTTTTGTTACTGAAATAAGCAGTTTGCTTACAAATAAAAGGGTAAATAATATGCTAAGAAGAAAATGAAATATAAGAACATGTTTTTAAAACGCTAACAGCATTCTTTTAACTAGAAAGTTTCCAGTTTCTAGGCCGTCGTAATTGAATCAACGGTATTAAATTCGGCAGAGCGTATTACTCAAAAATTCCTACGTTACATTCACAAATTTTATCTTCCGTTCGTATAAAATATCCCATAAAAATTAATGATTATAAACACCTTTCAATATTCTAACTTCCGTGTTACGTTTTCCGTGCTTTAATTTTCTTAATGTAGTTATCCTTTGTTGAAAACATTTCCTTTAAACATAATGAAAATATAAAAGTACAGATGAAGATAATTAAATTGAAAACGCTCATGAATGTTTCTAGCTGAAATTGAATTGAATAGAACTTGAATACCCTATTAGTTGGGTAGACGATATGCAAACACTTTTATTTGATTATTCTATAAACAAATCATTCTATGGTACTTACACTGCCGGAAATTTTTTAAAAAGAATTTCCTTCCAATTCTCACAATGTCTCTGCATTTAATTAAATAACCCCAAGTATAATTTTGTTAGAACAGTGAATGCAAACAAGGAAAAATGTGCTTATAATTAAAGTAAAATGCAGTGCATCTGTCTTTCAGCACTTTGTGTACAACTATAAAAAAAGCTTTGAATATGAAAATATTGACTGAAACTTTATTAGCGATTTCTGTACATTTTTCTTATAAAATTTAATTTCTCATCCAAACATTTTATCATATAAATTTAACTGAAGCCCTTTTTTAATTTTCTTATTTATATTTACAAAGATTTAAATTAATAATTTCATTTTTCTATCAAGCAATTACATATAAAAGTTTCACATTATTTTGATTTTCTAAATACATACGTTCAATTGTTTTGTTTACCTCCATAAAGTTAATGTTATTAATGTAATTCAATAGAGGGCTAAATAAATCAAATAAAAACCAGTAATTCCTACCAGATAAAGGATCCCATTGCACGCCCACCCACAATTAATAAGATAGACATTTTGCATCAGCTCAAGATATCAAAAAAATTGCTGTAAATATCTGTAAAAATGTGTGCCTTATAATTATATCATTTATTTATTAATGATATATTTAATATCTACAAAGGACTAAAAACAAGATAATTGTTAAATGCGATACATCACAAATTGGAGTTATTTAATAACTGCCCGCTGTATGTTTCTTTAATATTTCTGATTATATGTTTTGTTCCGTTTTATATGTAATTTTTATTTGTGCCTTAAAAAATCAATTTGAACGTACGTTACTTTCTTCGAATATAATCATATTTATTACGCTACAAGCGGAATGTAATTAATAATCCGACCGTTCTGCAGTGAATCAGTTGTAATTACTGCCACGTCCTGCGCACTTACAAAGACACACTTGAACTAGGCTTATCCTTATTTATGACATTGATCTTTGGAGAGAGAAAGGCAAAAACATTTGTGCGCAGCTGTTAATACAATACGATAGATTAGATTTAACGTCAGTTCCTTGTTTCTTAGGTCTTGGATTTAAATTACTCTCTTCTCTTCTGCAGTATATTACCTCTTCAGGCTGTAATTGAATTATAAGACTGACTCAAGTGTCGCACGGTTAAACCAACTTCTTGGTATGAACGCATACGAAATTGAATATAATTCCAGTCCGCGCCAAATTCATTCTTTTAACTGTGTTTAATTAATATTGCTAATAACATAACAGATACTTGGGATACATTAAAATTATATGCATAGCTGTAAAATATTTATTTATAAGCGCACCAATACGCCAGAGCTATGAATTGACTGCAAGGTATCTGAACAATGTAGAAAAATTAATATAGATTAAGTGGTAAATAAGTATCTGTATTGCCAAATTTATTGACCTCTGGGCTGATATTTTATTGGTCCTGTAGTTGATCCTTAATAATCAGCTACTGTAAGGGAAGTCGGGGCGGAACGGAACAGCCGCGTAGAACGGGGTACCATATCATTTTTTTACAGGATAGAGCTAGATGTTAGTAAATAGGGTAGAATATTGTAGCTGACCGAGGAAGGAGTCCTGGCAGCTGAAATGACCAGTTTAGACTCCACCTTGTCAATGAAATAATGTTTTGGCGTCTTAGATCTGTGACTTTATCAATTTTGCACCATTTCGACAGTAAATAATCAAAAATCTCCTCACTTTTAATTATTTAATGGTATAAATTCGAAACCTACGTGTCTTTAGTGCATTCAGATTACGCATAAGGTTAAAATCTGCTTGTTTTAAGGTTAGTTTAAAACCCTTAAACTGAAACTAGTGTGCGGGGCGGAACGGGATGTTACTGTATAAGGTAAAATGTAATGCATTCTTCAAAAACAGAAAGGAAAAACTGGCAGAATCACCTTATAAGAATGAGTTACTGATGCAGTACCAAAAAATAATAGAATAAGAAAAGGAACGGATAAATGTTAGCAAATACTGTGTAGTTTCTAAAAAAAAATCTCTTTGCGAAAGGAAAACTTGATAAAGCGAACAGCTGAACGCTAAATAAGTATAACAAATTAAAAAGAAAAGGGTGATAATATTTTTATTAAATTAAATTTTATTTTATTGTACTAATTTTAAATACAAAACATACTATCCCGTTCTGGGCCGGGAAGTGGGGCAAAACGAGGAAATTTGTAAGTTTCTTTTTAAAAACTCATTAAAATTCGTTGTTTCAAGATATATTGATATTAGATTACTTAAATAATAGAATAAACTATTTTTTATGGCTAAAAGTGATTTTTTCTTTTTCCATAATTTTCAAAATGTGTCAAACAATAAGGGTCCCTTTCCGCCCCGATTTTCCCTATATGTGGACGCATTTTACAAGTAAGGAAATAATAATAGAGGTGCATAAGATTTCATTTATTTTTAAATACAGAGCACACGCACAGTTTGTAAGTGTAAAAGAGATTTCACATGCGAGAGGAGTGTTTGAGAATAAAAATTGATTCTCGGCGTGAGTTGCTGTATCAATCAATATGTTAGCTAAACCCTCCCTTTTATACGTTTCTGCCTTATATTTTTATGTACAAAGCGCTTTGAACGATTTAACAACTACACAGACGAATGTAAAGGTGAAATAATAACTCTCTTTTTATTCTACGAGACTAAAATACAGGTTCACCCATAACCACATTCACAAAATAGGCTAACATAAGTTCACTGCTCAGCGGTTCTCTGAAAATCAGTTTTTTGTTTGAGTACTTTATTGTTGCACTTCAGCTAGTTTAGTAATATGGGAAAAGTATCGTGATAGTTTCCCATACCCAATTACTGTCTGAGTACATGAGTGGAAAATTGAAACATTATTGTTGGTTGTAGTCATAATTAGTTTGTTATCTGAACTTCGTTCAGGGATGATAACATTGTATACGATTCTAAGCGTTTGGTACAATGATTCAACTATGGTGCATACTTCCGACAGTATATTTGTTAGGTCATGTCGACACTTTCTGTCTTCTGTTCTACCATTCTAAACTGCACTGTCAGACCTTACAGGGGGCGGAAGGGGGGTGACGTGTGTACAGCCTCTCATCCTCAAGTCGCAGGTCGAACCTACCCGAGGTGCCCCTGTGTAATCTAATCGGCCACGGCGTAAACGGGGAGCAGCGTGCATCTCTCACGTGCCTTGGTGTCGGGTCCCGCCTGCCATTCCTGGGTATGTGAAACCTAATAGTAGGGGGCGGACCAGGGTGGCTCGCCGGGAGCTAGTAGCCTCTATGAGCACGGGGGATGGACTGCGACGGGTCGGAGTAATCGCGCGGTTCCCGTAGTAACTGAGTCCATCTCAAGACAGTCATCAAGCGGTCGGGCTAAGTTGTCGAGTATGAAAATTGCTAACCATATTAAGCTATCCGATGATGAAACTGTCTGGGTGTAATTTCCCTAGTATTGGGTGGTTACGCAGATCATCCATAGGGGATAACTGCTAGCTTCCACTTCGGATGGGGGTGCGCTTGACCTCGGAAACCAGGTGTTGCAATCCGGAAGAAGCGGGAATCTTCAAATGATAGTTGTAGCGTGGTACTCTCTTTTATCAGGGTGGAGCAGACGCCTTTATAGGGGGAAAAGGCTACGCTTGACTAGAAGTGCCAGCGCTACCGTTAAGGTTGAAACCGGCCAACTGCAGGGGGGTACTCGCCCCCACCGGGGTTTTCATGGGCGCCCTTGTCGGGGAAAGAGGCCCTCCGGGCTGGCTCAAAGCGCGGCACGAGGCAGACCTGAGCCCTCAGCGAAAAATATAGGTAGACAGGGGTGAGCTTTAGCCCAGCTGTCCTTCTACTGGGTGGCAGTCGTGCTCACAATTGGGTTGGACTCTGTCGGGCAGTGGCATGCGCCAAAAACCCACGATGGCGGTGTTAGCAAGTCGGTGCCTGGGTATGTGTAACCTAAGAGTAGGGGGCGGACCAGGCCCGGCAATTGAAGCCACCAGCGCTTGGGTAAGGTAGCGGCCCCGAGAGCGCTCTCGCCGCTGCGGGCGGAGTGCATTTCCAACAGGTCAAAAACTCGGGTGTGGGAGCCGTACGCAATCTGAGCAACATAATTCGCAACTCGCGAGCCGGTTGGGTGGAGAAGTGTCTCGGAGCAATCCCTGGCTAACTCCACTCGGCCGGATTTCAACAGATGCTTGAGCACCTACGGCGAGGAGCCCTTCTGGGCACTGTACGCCAATTTACGCGCATTCGCCTCGTAAAGACTAACGGCATACACGGGGTTAGGTGCTGGTCCTTTCCAGTATAACCTGAGGTCATTACCTATTGATATTTTTGTAAACAACTAAACTTTAAACAACCCTTAGGTTCGAAGTATTTCATATTATTCAAGACATTTTGGGACATTCTTTGGTAAAGAGATACGAACTCAAATTACTTCTGAAGTTAACTTTTCAATGGGTGCAAATATATGTTCTTAAAGAGAAAATTTGCTTCCTAGACTGAAATAGTTTTGTATTATAATCAATGTCATACTGAAAATTATACTACCTGAGTTAACAAAAAAAGTTAAACTGCAAAGCGAGATGAGAAAAACTGTATGCGTAGATTAATCACAGAATAATCATAATGATGAAAAATCTGTTGCAGCACTGTTAATGTCAGACTTGTTAGTTATACGCTCTTCATATGAGTTTATCAATATAAGGTTTGGTGCCGACCTCCAGTGGTGTAGTGGCTAACGTTGCTGCCTCACAACCCAGATCTCAAACCTGTTGTTATTATTTCTTTAATTCTTTGTTTCAAGTCGAATGAACCAAATAGGTCATGAGCGACTACAGCGATCTTACAGAGGAATTTTTACATTGTACGGTAACAGAGTATGGCTGTATATCTTTGACTAAATGTGCTTCTGTCATGAAATCTAGAAGCATCATTATTGCTGCAGGTTGGTACAGAGCTCGGAGTTGGTGAGGGAGGCAATTCTAGATCTTATAATGGCAGAGAACTTCCTGCTTTCCTTCTCTTCAGAAGACTGCAATCTTCTCTGAAAATAAAATAGTATCGTACTTTCTATTATTGACGAATAACAATATAAAAGAACAGTGTAAGAATATAAAAATACTAGGTAATAAGTTCTAAACTCACATTTAACAAACATATTAATGGTCTCATCATGGAAATTAAAGAAAAGTACTTTCATCTTAAAAGCAATTGCGGCAAGAAATTGGGAAGCATCTAAAGACGTTCTCCTTCTCACATATAAAGCAATAATCAGAAATAAAATTGATTATGGTTCACAAATATACCACTCGGCTAACACATCTTTATTAGATAAGCTAGATGCAACATTTAATAAAACGCTACGATTTATTACTGGATGTTTCAGAACCACTCCGATAATTTGGTTTATAACTGAATCAAAAGAACTATCTCTGCATTGCAGAAGGACGTCTCTAATTTCAAAATATGTTCTAAGAGTCAAAACTTCGACGAACGCCAAAGTCAGAGACAACATCTTTAATAATCTGCACCATAACGAAGATCTATCATTCTCCTATTACTCATTCAACCAAAACGCTTCCTATAACTTCGTATATCATTGTCTGAACAGTTTCAAAAGATTCAACTTTGAATCTCCAGTTTCTATATGCCAGTTATGTACAACCAGAAACCGTCGTACGGGAGTATATATCAAAAAATAATATTTCAGTTAAAGATTATTTCCCGCAAAAAAAATATATAAGGCGACCAATTTACAGAAAATTGGAAGTGTTCTTGAAATACTTCTACGTTTCGTCCTCCCATTTGGGAATTCAAGTTTATGATTGCAAAAAAATTGGGGAAAAATACTTTAGACAATGTAAAAAAGCAACAATTTGTTGAAAAATAAATATTCAAATTACATTTTTTAAATTAAGTTATTTAAGTTCCACGAATGATATTGCTTACAATTTTAAAGAGCATAATTAAACATTAATCTTTACAAAAAATATTTGAAGACGAAAATTATTTATTTTTGATACGATTAGTGTTTTGTTAGATACTACAAAATTGCAAGTCATAGTATGAACTTATTTTTAAAAAGTAATTAATAAATTAAAAATTTGAATTTTTTAATGAAAAATAGCTCAAGAAATTTTACAAAAAATGAGTGTATAGTGTATCTACGGGGTCTTAAAATATCTAACATATTGAGATAGTGAATTAAAAGAAACGGATTAAATAAAGAGTATTTAAATGACCAAGCGTATCGTCCAAAATATGGTTCTGTTATTAATTACTGTCATCACAAAAACCAATGTTGGAGTGTACAAACAAAAACAGAATTGTTACCAGCGATATTGTGCTCATATCCACCTGTCAATATATCACATTCAGTGTCAAGTGCGGTCTGTTTTGACGTTTCCCAAAATATACGCTCACCGGGAATCTGTTTCTCAATAAATTTTTGTAAGGATGGGAAGTAAATTAGGATTTTATGCATTTTTTGTAACATTATATAGTAAAAATTAAACAACTAGTTATAAAAAATAAGATATTTAATTACTTATTTTAGCACACTGCTCGAAATGCTAAAATAATAAACAATTATAATTTTATAATGCTTGACATAAATTTCATGGTACCTTGGGACTCTCAGTGAGAACCGAATCTCGAAAAGATAAGAAAATTGTTTCATGCATCAGCGACATCACAATGAGAGATTCGATCACTGTTGGAGGCGCTAAATGACTGGCAAAACTACAAAACTCAACCTCATCAGAGTCAAACCTGGCCGTCAACACATTGGGCTGTCGGTTAAGAAAACTTTAATAAAGTAATTAGTATTTCTGATCTCCAAATGACAATTACAACTTCGATTTTTGGGAAATCATTTAACTATTTATAATACATACTACAACGACTTTCATAGTCCAATCAATGTTTCTTGCGGAACTAGATAAAAATTAATTTAATAAAATATATAAACGACTCCCACAGTCCAATACATGTTATCCATTAATTTTCATTTGACAAAAAATGAATAAAAGGGCACGGAAATATTAACTAATTCCTGTGCATATAAAATTTAACCCTACCGTTTTTGTAAATAATTAAAAAATTAATAGAATTGAAAGAATTTTTTAATAACAAAACATATCGAAATTAGCGCTTTGTGATTAGGTAATAAAAGTTCATAGTAGTTCAGAATGTACTATTATAACGAAATAAATATAGATGTGAGGACTTAGTGATTTACTTTCACTTAAATCGTACTGTTCAGTTATCAGTTACCTGTTTATTTAAAGTAATTTTAAGTCACATGTTTAAATACACAATATAATATTGGCACGAGGACCTTTGAAACTCAAAGCAAATATTATGGCTTAAAATCACGATTCCATTTCGTTCTCCATCCTGAGAAAACACACGCCTTTTAGTACTCATTTCCCTTAAAATTTTATCCTCAACCTTGCCTAGTATAGGGTTCCTCGGCTTGTCACATCTTCTTAACCTGCTCCAAAAAATAATTCATAGATAACCACGCGCACGTTTCACTCTGGTTGAATCATGTGCATCATATCCTTGTTTGATATTACCGACTAATGAAGAGATGTTTCCATACTTTTGCCATAATCTTCCGTTGTGATCGTGTATAAACAATTTCGTGTTTGCTGTTCTCTATTATTGTTATTGTTGTTTCCAACAGCCGTCAATTGAATAAATATAAGACGTCAATACATAAGCGTTTTAACGTTAAAATAGCAAACATACCGAAATCTACCACAAAGTAAAATACTTAAACTAAATAGGAGAGCAAGACTATGCGCAAAAGAAAATTAAGTGAAACTTTATTTTCGTCTGAAACGTTACTGAATACAAGTCCAAATTCATAATTATTAGTTAATATATATTTAGTATATGAAGATGGTAATCAGTTCACTACATAGAACGAGCAAATTCTACATAGAACACAAAGTAAACATC
This sequence comes from Eucriotettix oculatus, assembly GCA_034510155.1. Lineage (NCBI taxonomy): Eukaryota > Metazoa > Arthropoda > Insecta > Orthoptera > Tetrigidae > Eucriotettix > Eucriotettix oculatus. Next base: position 68,529,561 of record CM067377.1, read on the forward strand.
ATCTTAATGATACTGAATTGTTTGGTCCAATTCCATATGAATATAGAATAGAAAGTATTACAACCCTGAACATTTATTTAACTAATAAACACGTCTGAAATATATTTGTGGAGAATAATACATTCTCAGCGTATTATGACAAATTTAAATTACATTTCTTTAATACGAAAATTTTTTAATTGGTTGATAATTAACTGGTAATTTTCAATATCCTTTACATTAGTAGGACGTCTCTCAAACAGCGTCATTTCTGACCTGTGAATGGTGCTCTCATCCAGACCAAGTGGATTCTACTTAATCTCAGAGCAACTCCTTTGCATGGTGTATATGGTTTTCATAATACACACAAGAAATGGTAGGCCTTTAAAGAATATTTAAGTCGTTATCGCAAGAGAGTTTTAACGATTTTAAGATGCTACGATGCTCAAAACAAATAAAAAGACGGCCAATAAGTCAAAAACTGATTTAATTACTATTTAATTAATACAAACACAACGTTTCATCCACCTTTGTAGATTTCTTCAGATGAACTATTTATATATTAGAGAAATTTGGTGTCGCGGACAAACTCCAGCGACTAAAAGTTAGAAAATGATGGTCGAGTACTTTAAATTCTATAATTGTTCTGACTGTACTTCGATTAATGAAGGTGAAAAATTTACGGCAAAAATTGTCAGAAATTTTTGATAATGAAATAAATTACTTTTCCCGTAATTAGTGAAATGTTACAGATTAGATCACATTCTTCCTTCTTGAATATTAAAACTGATACGCAAAACCTAAACAAAATTTACGATTGTCTCCTTTAACTTTAATCTTAATTTTCATTGTTAATAAATATTTGGAAAATATTATTGTTTATGAAATTTTTATTGTAATGGATATTTGTTAAATATTATTGTTAAATAAATATGTACAGGACCCGTGAACTTTTCCCGAAAAGCAAAGGCTTTCCCAGTCGGCATAATCCTTTAAAAGGTTCCCCCACTCCATAACGGAATGCGGAAATGTCATAAACCATGGTTTAGTCATCCAACAACAAGCCTCGGAGATAGTTCGTGCTTCAGTGCAAATTTACCAATAAATATTTGTGTTATCCTATATCATACAACTTAAGCATTTTATTTTGGGATTTTTTTTCTGTAAGTACATATTATGTAATTTATATATAGGCAAATTTAATCGATTTATATATTTTTTCATCTCATGACTCAAATAATAATTATTTTTGTAGATCACCTGAGGAGGTTACAAGTAATGGAACGAAACGTAGTGAAGTAATTTAATAAATAAACAATTTATATTCTGACAATTTTTGGCCGTAAATTTTTCACCTTCATTTGAATACTTTAAATAATGTCGTGAGTGAAATTTTTATATTTTTTCAATTATTTTAAACCAAATTGTCCGTGAATTATGTTTTTGTTCATTTCACAGCCTTGCAAAATATTGTTTTTTAAAACTGTTTTCAATTTGAGTATTATACGAAGAAGATTATGATCTCGCGATTAAAAACCTCAAGCCCATTATTTATTATCACGAACGGGTGTCATACTTTTGTGGAAATATATTAAAATATTTGGTCAATTTAAGTTTTCATTTACATATTTTGTATTTATAACTGTATATTAAATGTTAGATGTGTTCATAAAATTCCTTACAGATCTCTATTGTAACGTTTTATATTTTTGTGTGAAAACTTCTGTTCTCTTTTCTTCTTGTGCACTTTACAAGATTTGTCTCTTTTTCACGTCCAAGAACGAAGAAATTTATACCGCGGTCTGACATTAATAAACCGCTTTAAATATATGGTAAAGCATTTGTCCTCGTATTATGCTAGTGTTTTAAGTTTTTTTCCTGGCTATTTATGGTTTTGCTGCTGCGTTTAAAAGAAAGTGCACTAGTCTATTGTAAAATAATACTTTATTCCTTTTGGACAAAATTTTACAGGTAGTAAATTATTAATTGTAATCCATAAATATTTTGAACACCTTTCTCGTCAGTATAAAAATTCATAAAATTGATTTCTGAATTGTAAAAGAATCAGTACACTCAAGAAATATTTTAATCACTTTTCCTGCAATTATTATAAAAAAACACTAATTACTTTAGAACTGTGATTTACTTTTTATTCTTCGGAATGAGGTGAATATTATCTAGGTTTCTCGTGAAGCTTCTTTTATTTTTACTTTCTTCTGTTTATTTTATTGTTACCGTAAATGTAAATAAGTAATTAGTTGGTTTGAAATATTCCGCCATATTTTTGTAAAGCATATTGCGGAGGAAGAAACAGTATACAGATGTTTACTATTTGATCGCATTGTATGAAACTATCAAAAAGAATTATTAAATTTGAATTCTTGTTTGCTTTTTGGACAGCCGGTGTTTATGATTCTTCCTTCGGTTGTGGCAAATTATTGACTAACTGTTCAAAGTAGGTAGTAAATGTTTCTTCTACATTTATAAATTATACTCTTCCATAAATTAACTTATTTTATGAGCTGAAACTTAATATGATCATCAAAATAAATATCAAGTAACTTTTGCTTCAGTTAAACCTAGAAGTCTTAATCCAATACATTCATAACCTTTTTAATGAACTGAAACTAAAATTTTCAAACCAATATACGAAAACATGGAAGGACAATGATAATAAATAAGAAATAGTTTCATAAATTTTCAAAAATTTACAATAACCACGGCAGTTTTTAATCAACATTTGCCTAAGACAAACTTATGAAACCAAAGGTAAGATTTTTTAATCATTATAATTTAATGGAATTTTTGTCAATTGCATAGGTGAGAATTTTCTATTACTTGGTTATGGGTGTATTTTAAATATTATATTTTTTAATTGAATATATTGCCATCATAATAGAATTACAAAGTTGTTTAAAGCACAATTTTGAGGTTATTGCTTATGTTTTGGGTTGAGTGCACAATATGTAAACGACTTGAGATTGTAGCGGAGAGAGTTTTGAACACAATTTTGAGGTTATTGTTTATGTTTTGGGTTGAGTGCACAATATGTAAACGACTTGAGATTGTAGCGGAGAGAGTGGTGACGTTACAGTATTGTAAAAAATGAATTTTAGGGGTTTTAGAATCACTATGAGTATCTCAGTCAATAAGTCTTATTTAAATCGTTCTTCCCAACCAGGGAACGGGATCTATAAAGTATCGTATTAAGTACTGTACCGGGCTAGTACAACTAAGTGCCGGGCATCGCCGGGCACTCAGATAGTAACTAATATATAACCAGCAAGTGAGTACTTGAAACTTGGTGACAGAACCTGGCTCTACTACAAGCGTACCTTAAGCAACCTGCGTTTTGTACATCGAGAAGCATGAAGAAGAATGGCGTCGGTCGCATGTTCCCGGCACGAAATTGAGGGCGATCTCCCATGACGCACTTTCGAAAGGGAAACGCAAGGTAAAACGGCAGTAGCAGAGGAAGGCTAGCACTTATACTTGAGAAGAACGCTGATACCTCCTCTTCAACAGCGAGCTATATGGTTGTGAGTGAGGTGTTACTACACCCCGGACGAACACATTGTAGGTTTCCAAGGAACGCCTGACGGTTTGCAAAGAATACTCCGCGGGAACGAAGAACAGTTTACAAGACGTAATAGCTGTCAGAGAACGAGGTTGTTCAGCACCCGGCATAAGACGGAGAATTTTCTTCATTAAATACGCTATGTTTTCGCCCCTTCACAGGAAAACGTACAGAATGGGAATGCGGAAAGTGTATAGTAAATATAGTTCAAGGATCATGCCTGATATTCGTCTATGTATATATTGCAGTGAAAATACCTAGAGAATCCTGCCTTTCCCATTAACTGGAGGTTTATTTTGCTGCGGAGACACAGAATTCCCGTCATCATTCCACGGCCATATATGGGAAGGGCAGTCAGCAGTAATAAGAACTGAAGGGCAAGAAAATAGTAAGTCAATGATGCAGTCTGTCACCCATGCTGTTTAACTTATATATAACAGGCGACGAAGGAAGTTAGAAAAGAATATGGAAAGAGAATCATACTGCAGGGAGAAGAAATAAAATTCCTATGATTTACTGATGATATTGTGGTATTAAGGGAGTCAGAAGAAGACTTGGAAACCATAATAAATGGTAAGAACGTGATCCTGGAAGAAGAGTACTCCTTGAGGATTAAGAATATAAATATGAGTATTAGGAAATCATTACTTAAAATATTTGTATGGAGCATGGCTTATATGGGCGAGAAACGTGGATGGTAGGAGTTGCAGAATGGGAAAGAATAAAAGCTTTTGATATGTGGTGCTATAGAAGAATACTGAAAATAAGTTGGGTGGATAGAGTAACTAACCAAGAAGTTAGTAGCCGAATAAGAGAAGAGAGAACAATATGAATGACTTTTACCAAAAGAAGGGCTAGATTAAGAGGCAACTTGAGACACGAGGGTCTAGTAAAATTAACATTAGAAGGAAGTGTGTGGAGTAAGAACAGAAGAGGGAGGCCGAGGATAGAATATGCTAAGCAGATTAGGGAGAATGAGGGATGTGATAGTTATGTAGAAATGAAAAGCATGGGAGGAATAGTTTAGCATGGAGGGTTGCATCAGACCAGACGAAGGACTGAATAATGCATCAACACTTGGAAACAGCTGGCAGATTGCTAACTTTAATCCAAGAAATACAGTTTAGAACCAGACAAAAAATAACCTGGATAGGTCTGTTCTTTTCTTGTTACTACCTTAAGATTGACTTTTCTTTTATGGAAATAAACTACTTGAGGTTAGTCCACGAAAAGAATAGGAACGGATGAAGGAGCTTAAACAGAATTCTGAAAAAGTTAGACATTAGCTATCTAGGACCATTATCCCATTCAATATTAGCATAAATACGGTGGATTTATAGATGCAGGGAATGTGTACGTAAAACGTTTCAAAGCAATAATATTTGTAGTTCGAGACATTTCCTTCCGTCAACACGGTTCCGGAAAGGCCATTCCACCATCGATGCAGTAAGTTAATAAATTCGCGTAAATGGAGAACTATCACTCACGAAAGATCCTCCACCTCATACATTAGACATGAAGAAAGGCCTCCGACTCGAAGAACTGTCGAGACGATCTATAATGCTCTTGCCTTGGGAAAATCTGTGAATATTCTTTGACGTTCCTTAGTGATTCTCAAGGGAAAATTATTGTACATAAAAACTACGCAATTTTATATTAATTTAATAACATAATTAAAATTATAAAATATTAATTTGAAAAATACTTATTGAAAAAATACCTCCTGCAAATATTTAAATAAATATATCTCACAACATATTTAACTTCGCTGCAACCACCGATTGTTAAGATAAAACATTTCTACTTTTCTGAGTTTAAACTTAAGCATGACAATACCCTCAGAAATATTATCAGTTACAGCATCGGTTCTGTGTCTTTATATTTCAAACACTTTGATATTGATTTTTTAATGTCATCGATGGAATCAAATGCACTTAGCTTATGAGACGTACGTTTGACTGCATTGGTATATATTTACGTTCTCAATTCCTGTTTACTTATTACTTTTCAACTTGAATTATAAAATGAATATAATTACTTTAATGGGCTTGTAACACTTCTGTATGAGATGCGAAATGGGATGTATATTTTTATACCTCTACTTGCAACGTGAAGAAATACAATTAAATTAAGTCAAATTTGATATTGTTTATATCCAATCTGAAGTAAATTGTTATGTATTTTTTAAATTGACCTGATATGTGTTGTGAGATATGTATTTTATTTACATGTGTTATTACAATGGTATTTTTTAAAAATTGTATAGGTGAATTAGTATTCAGAAGGAGAAGTTCTTCCCTTAAAAACATATAAGCCACAGCAGTTCCAGCCACATCCTCGTCCGACATCGTGATGAATGGTTGTTTCGCAACTCTTCCTGAATTCCGTACTTCTTGCGAATGCGAAACACTCGGCTTTTTTGTTGCGCTTATGAGACTGTTTCGGCAAAGTGGGACATGATTTCGTGTTTTGACATAACACCGTTTCTGGCAGGAAACGATAAGTGTAAGGCATTCCATAGCTTAGATAAAGCTGACAATGCCAATTGATTATTTTGCGGACAGATGAACAACGCCAATCAAACATTTTCGAACGGAAAAAACGGACACCGCAGAAAACTCGTGATTTACGAAATTGGAAAAGGCATAGAAAATGAGCTCATCGAAGACTCGCATTTGAACTCACCTTACTCGTAAGAAAACTAAATCGATTAAAACTATTTCGCTAGTCGAAAGTTGTTAAACTGTATGTGCAGAGTGTCAATCTAGAAGCATGAAGACTTCAATGCAGTTATAGGTAAAGAAACGGTTCCACCCAGAAGGAAGATGAGCGTTTCCACTGTTGACTAACCCTCGAACTGAGACGATTCTGTGATTCTAGCACATACTACCGAGACAAGTGGAAATTCAGAAGTTATTTATTTATTTACTAAAATAAATATTACAGTATTATTCTGTTTAACAAGTCTAAGCTCATTTTTTATATTTAGCTTTCCATTTATTTTTAATTTAAGTTTTCTATTTTAAAATACAAATTTTTTCTTCTGAAAACATTTTTATTCTCAGTACATTTGATTACTGCTTCTAAAGAATTATAGTTTTTATTTTTCAAGTTAATAATTATAGGGGTATCTCAGTTCTTTATTATCTATCATCTAAATGAAACCCACCGGCTAAGGTTTCTCTTAAAAGTAATTTTGCAACCTGGGCGTATTATAAAACATTTATTTCACATCAGCTTCTCTGGTACAAAGTTCACTCGACAGTACAGTCTGTTGTTAATTCGTTTAAAATGGGAGTTTAGAAATATTTGGACAGTGGGCGCAGAGCGGAGCGACGTGTACCGCAGACGCACAGAAAATCCACTGCCACCCACGCCGCTAGAAATTACATATTCAGCGCCATAAATAAAAGAATGAACTCCACCACAGTCGTATGAACTGTAGTAATTCCCCTGCTCTTGTTACCAAACACTCCGCCTGCATGATATCTCTGCAGAATCACAGCGGCGGTATTACTTTATTTATTTACTTGTCATAAATTTGAATCGACCTTAAATAAATATTGGATGTTATATTTTGCTTTCTGCATATTACTAAAGATAAACAAAACTCACTTGTTATTCTATAAAAGTAATTCTGATATCGAATTGGTTTTCTGTTCGTAAAGTGAATTCTTTTCTTTCTTTCTATCGCATTAACATCGGAATTACCAGCGTTATAATTTAACACTTCGGTTATTCACATATTTTTACATATAATTTAGAATATCGAAAAGTAAAAAACTTACCCGGGCCGGAGATCCAACTCGGGACCTCCGACCTTTCGGGTCCTTGGTCTTTGCTGAGAAAAGCAATACTTCCCTAGATAATTTATGTTCCTTATAGCTATTAGGTTTTGTTGGGGTGACAACGCGTCGTAGGACGACAATGATGTTGACGTGACAACGCATCTGAGGACGACAGTGAGAGTAAAGCAAGCGAGTTGAGTGTTGTGTTAATAGCGGCTGCGAGTGAGAGCGAGCGCTATCAGTGCATATAATACATATGCGATTAAATCCTGTAATTCTGGCTTTGAATTAAAAACATGCACCTTTGATTAATTTTCACAATTTCTTTCTTCATTGATGTTCTATAATTAGGCCGTTAAGAGTGTGATCAGTAAGTTATAGATGGCACTGGCTTCGGGTATACAAGGAAAGTGGGATGTCGCAGGATCGACCCCCAGTCCGGTCGAAATAAGTCCATTCTGATCTTTTAAATTCTATTTCATAGCTTTTGGCTGATCTTCAACTGGAATAAATACTTATTTCTTTGTATATAATTTACTGTAGTTAATTTTTAATATTAATATTAATTACACGATATTTTTAATCTAAAATCACCTCTAACAGCCACACGAATACGTAATGTATTCCGCTATGGAACGTACAATGAAAGTGTTTTAGATATTCTTAAATACTCATTACTGATTTACGTCTTCAATCCATCTCACTTTGTTGAGCATTTCTTCATCTTTGATTCCCCGACAACGATGGCATCTTCCATATTATCTATTTGACAAGGCCAGACGCTTGTTACTGAACATTCATAATGACTTTACTACCAACTTTGCCTGATCTCAACCCGATCATATCTAGAACTCCAGTTTCATACCCTAGTCGCTAGTTTAAGGGTATTTCGTTAGCTGTGATTAGCTATATAGTACCTTATACCCCCGAAAATTTATCAAAGACGTCGAAGTTATCTAAGGTTTAATCGCTCCTGAATTGCGTTCCAAATGAGAACCAACACGTTATCCGGAACAGGATGACTCTAACAAACTAAATCAATAATTATTTCAAATATAGGAGATCAGTAAAAATTAAATGATTGTAACAGTTGCAAGAAAATCTACTGATTGCGTCATCTTTTGTAATAGAAATTAAAAACTTTCTTTACTCGTAAAAATAAGTGTTAACTATTCCACGTGACACTTTTCTTTTCCAGCGTTAACCGCGGCGGTTGATGCGGATGAATGCAAAAGCATTCTTAAGAATTGGAGAGCAGCCAAGAAGGGAGTGCTAACTTCTGTCGTAAAAATAAATCTCGTTGCAAAATAAGTAAGAATGCAGGATTTCTGGTTGTATAAGGGATGAGTTCCAGAAACGAGCAGAATAAAAAGTAGCTTCTGTTTCCGTTAAGGCAACTACAGTTCTTCTCTGCGATATGTTACCCGTTATTTTTTATATTTAAGGAACCCGAAAATACTTTTTAACCAGCTTGAAATATGAACTCTATTCGTAACCAAATGAGATCAGTTTAGCAAATTAATTTGTAACATTGTTTTGCCAGTACTTAGTGTCCATGTTTTATACAGGCCATAGATCTGTGAGTTAAACAATGATGATGGATGAGGGGGGCGCTGAATACGTTTTGCGGATTATGTTTTTTCCAAGCAGATTTCCGTTGAAACTATTCATTAGTCAATTTTTGTCATTTGTTTTACCTTTCATTCAAAAATAATAATTGGTAAATTTTAATAAATGTATTGAGTATTAATTCGTGTTTGTGAAGGTAGAGCTGAGATTAAGAGTTTAAAGACATGATTGAATAACGGCGTTTATTGAGAATGTCACGTCTTACTCTTCCTGCCTGGGGCGGAAGATGTGTACTGTTCCCAAAGACGGACAAGAAGAAACTGACCTGGTGGCAAGATTGGAAAATAATTATTTGTGTTGTATAGCCATAGACACACCCACAATGCTTCAAGGAAACGGTTATGGATAAGTCGTTGTGTAGTGTAACATACAATTGGAATTCACGTAGCATTATTACAATTGTTTGCAATACAATTGTCAATATGTCTGGCGAAGGAAAGGGGAGGGTACGTGGTTGGTTACGTTGAGAAATGATAGGGCGCGTAATTGGCAAGTCTGCCCTGCCCTTGGACGCATCCGTCATGTTGAAAACCACTACTGTTCATAATATTATTAGTTAAAGAGCAACGCACGCAGAGTTTGCGTGATTTAATAGGTGCCTTTCCAAATTAGAAAATACATCGTTCTTGAGGATATTTCCTCGTATAGTATTTTTAAAATAAAATATTAACGTTACTTTGTCTTTCAATCGAATATTTTATTTTAGGGAACGAGCATTTTTCTTTTTATGCTTACTATTGCATTTAGAGTAGCGTCAATTGCTATGGGTATTAGTGACTACATTAAGGGAAATCAGTTTCTTGTTAACTGTAAGCATTTCGCTGTATGGAAGAACGCAAAAACACAACATCCATGAACCGGGTGCCTCTGTTATGCGAGACATTACGTTGACAATTACACCACAAGAGGTCGGTATCGGTAATGCATGTTTCGTTTCGATACTTGAAACAGCGTTTCGAGCTTCGTAATGTATGATAACAAAGATGTTCTTGTAAATATATTGAAAGAAATATTATTACAGCTTATATAGTATATATAATAACATTTTCTGCTGAGTTTATACGATAAGGAAATACTTTTGTTGTATGACTAAATTATGTATTGCGTTCAATTAATATATCTCGTTTTGTTTTAATTTTAAAAATGTTACATATATACGGAAGGAAATATCAAACACTGGTTAATATTTACTTCATTAATTCAATTTTTCAGCTTTCACCAATATATTTTTGTTTCCGTTCTGTTTACTCCATATATATATACATATATATATATACACAAGACGTTAAATATTTAATTAATTTCAAGAAAGGATATGAATGATTTAAAAATGGTTAATAATAAATTTAAGAGAGGGTTAATTAAAATTGTAGTCGTATATTGGCTTGGTACCATTTTTGAGGTAAAAGTGTTGACTTATAAAATTATGCTCCAGACTAAAACAGGAATTCGAAATTTCAGCTTAATCCTCGACCGCGTGTTTCCGGATGTTTCTGACTGCTAACAAATACTCCAATATTTATCCGTTGTGGGAATAAGCTGTATGTCCCTTGCTATTTCATGATAAAATCTTCAAGTCAACAAATGTGTTTATTTAAATAACATTTATAGTCTTGCTAAACAGGATAATTTGCTTTGGCTTTCAGTTTTTTATAATTTTTATTTATGTCTTTATAAACAATATAAATTTAGTTAATGGACAATGAAAAATCGAGAAATTTTAAATAAACATTATTAAATCACACAACATGTTTCAATCCAGGTGTGGATCTTCAACAGGAATATGATGATATAAGTAGTAATTCAAATTGGTACTATCACTATATCACTGATGAGCTGTTTAATTAAATTATTTATATTTAAAATTTGTATGCTTTTTGGCTGCCTATAACTTAACGTTTATCTTAGAGTTGTCCGTTTTAGCGACTGATTCTCCTACAGTGGAATTATTGTCACTAGAACTCAAACAACAATCTCACGAGATTTCTAGAAACAATATTGATTTTGATTTGGGCTGAACGTCTGCAGCGTGACGGCGATCTCTGGCCAAAGAGAAAATCTTCGACACACTGTTTTGTCGATGGCCCAGAGAAGAAAATCCGAAGTGGAAAGAATAGTGCAAATCAAAAACTTTCTACGGAGTAGCGTCGAGCTGCTGTTTGTATTCTCTCGGCAGAATTTTTCTCCCGAGTTTTTAAATCGAATATCGTGGTTCATAAGTTACTTTCATTTTGGTAATGGACTTTTCAACCGGTTACGACACTGTCTACCGCCATATAAGAGACTCTTTCTTTCTGCAAAAATTAAAAATCACGTAGGGAGTTTGAGAAAAACGTAAGAAATATGACACAAAATCTCGGTATTTTGGAAAACATTAATTGGTTCTGGGCTTGTACACTATAACAATTAACAAATTTCGAAAGAATAAAAGTTAATTATAGACCTATATATATAACTTTCAGCATTGCATATGTATCGTGGTATTCAGTCCTAATACTGGCGTGATGCAACCGTCCAAGCTAATCTATCTTACTCAACCCTTTTCATTTCCGCATAACTAGCACATCCTCCCTTATCTACTAAGCGTATTCCATCCTTTGCCTCCTTCTTTTGTTCTTATCCCTCACTCTTCCCTCTAAGGCTATTTTTACAACAATCTCATGTCTCAAAACGTGGCTTATTAATCTAACCCTTCTTTTGGTCAACGACCTCCATCTTGTTCGTCCTTCCCCTATTCTATTTAGAACTTCCTAGTTAGTGATTCTATCCGCCCATCTGATTTTCAGCTTTCGCCTATAGCACCATATTTCAACACCTTCTATTCTTTTCCTTTCTGCAACTCCTACCGTCCACGTTTCGCATACATATAACGCCACACTCCATACGAATATATTTAGCAATGATTTTGTTTATTCCTAGCATTACATATTTTACAGTAATCTTAAAAATACTGAAATTGCCCTTAAGGCACACTTCTTACTTCTCCCTTTCAAAGTAAGTGATCATTGGCGTTTATCTGCAGTTATGACAAGACATTTCAATAATAAGTATGAAAGTTGCGACCTCTGTCCGAAGTTTACTATCTCCAATTATAAGTGATAAAACGCATTGGCCGATACTCTCTGGAGTGAGTCTGCTAATTTTCATTCTTTTGTCGTCATAAAAAATAAAAGTAAAAGTGTTCCAAGGCTCATACTTTAATGAAACTTTACTTCATAGGGGGGTTAACTCATTACAGCACAAACATTTCGTGAATCAGAAAGGACCACAATCGTAATCAAGCAAAAACTAAACATATACTAAATTCGAGAACACTTCGGTTTACTTTGAGCTCATTCATTGCAGGCTTCTCTGTATGTATTTACTTCAGCGATTGCTGGAAACTTGTCAATGCTTCAGAAGCACAGCAAGTGAATAACGAGTTGTAAGTCAAGAAAGGCAACAGACTCAAAGAACCTGTTTTCTTGTTCACTTATTACTTTATTTACATTTCCATCAGGAGTTCATTGGATGACGGGACCAACATGGGTACAATATGATTTAAGTTATGACAAGCGTAACAATAACAGATAGTTTTTAAATTTTTAGAACAGATGAATATGAACAGCGCCTGATGGAAATGCAAATAAATTAACGTCTGTGAACAAGAAAACAGATTCTTTGAGTTTGTTGATATAATCTGAGTTAAGCTTACTGAATAAGTTAATATTGTATCAAGAAAGACTCTTCGGGTTTTGTAAATTTATAATACGTCGCTACGAGTATGAAATTGACTGACGGAAATTTAAAAATGTCGGTATATAGCATTTATATTTCAGTATATTGTACGCTCAAAAACAAGTCGATACTAAATTAAACTTGGAACGTAAATAATGAATTCGTAATCTCTAAATTAATATTAAAAACAGTGAAACAGATACCTGGAAACTGTGAAGGAGTTTATATAACTTCTTAGCATAGCTTTAATTTGAGCACATGCTTTAATTTATTGGAACAACTATCAAAAAGATGGGCTCTGAGATTCTTTTCCAACAAACATTTCGTAAAGTATACTTTATTATCTTAGCTTTATAACAACTTTCGGAAAAAAATTCAATACGTGTATTGAAATTAATATAAAAATATCTCGAAGAAATAAGTGAGTCATTTTTTATAAAATTTCAATATGAATATGTTACTTCAATATGCTCTAATGAAAGGTGTCGGTAAGGAAGAAACTATAAAGTAAATTTATAACTGCTACAGTACAAAACCTTTTAATAATTCTTCACAATTATGATCGTTTGCCTAATGAAACGCAAAAATTCGATTCATAAACATATTATGAGCTCATCCAAACGACTACATTTCGCTGAAGCGTCTCTACAATATGGATTTCTATGAAATAACAACAGTTGTTAATTATCAACGATATAAACTCAGCTGTTCTGACTAGAAAAGTTTCAACCCCCAGAGTCTCGTATAATAACATGTGTTGGCCAGGGGAAGGAAGGATTTCATAAAGCCCCGACATCGGGAGAGATTTCATCAAGGGATTCGCCGTAGGGGGGTGAGGAGTTTGCGGTTACACAAGGATGTAAAAGGTGTGACGACGGCCAGAGAGAGGAGCCACTATAGGAGAGCAGGTGAAACTGTAAGAAATAAACCGTTAAGTTAGTTATTGCAAATAGACGAGTTAAAACTATATGTGAGTACTATTGTAAGCTTTCAAAGCTCTAGTCTTGTTAATAATGTGATTAATCGGATGAAGAGATAAACTTTGCTGAGATAAAATTTTCGCCATAATAAATTCTGGTTCTTATGATTGACACCAACGAAAACATATTTCAATTTTGTTCAAGTACCATGAAGTTGGTTAATGATCACATATAGAAAATGAGCAATGAAGATAAATACTATTGATTAAAATAAACAACTTAAAAATTTTTTTTAATGCTTTCAAAAATTGAAACTCAATTCAGTTAAATACTTTGACTAACTAAAAGTTACCTAATTGGTATTTTAAGATATTATAATTCGTTTTATTAACCCTAATTATTGTGGCGTTTTTGTGGAAAAATCGTTTTGTTCAAAAACAATTTTTTCTCCAATAAAAAAATGGTTTCCAATGCTTGATAATATTTCTTATCAATTAAGCTTCTTACCAATACATTTGGTTAAAAACGTTTTATTCAATATAACTTATTATAATTGTAAAATTTACAAAACAATTTTATTCAAGCAGGAAAGATTAGAATATGATTCATATTTATCTCAAGTTACACGAATTAAAGGCGTGGAACTGAAAATACTACAAAAAAATTAATGACTACTGCAAATTTAAAAATGTCTGCTAAATTGATAAGTAATTAAAATTTGGTCAACTACGCAGAGACCAAAGAAAATTTTAAAACTACAACGTTTCGTCTGACAATTCAGATTTCAGAAGATGCATAAAAGTGAAAACCGAGCCCTAGTAAATCGGATGATTAGTCTAATTGCGGATAATTTATTGTCATGCTTGCCATTTTATAATTTTTAACTTATTATTATACAATGCGAATCTATGTGATTGACATCTTTTAAATTTTTATATTTCCTTTACTTGACCAAATTTTTGTTATATATTTTATTAAGTACAAATTACTCGTATAACTTTTAATCGGGTTTAAACTATTTAATTACCATAAAATCAAACTTGAAACCTATACGTTGATGAATATTAAAATTTAATTACAAAAGAGCTTATGATTTTCAGAGCCGTCTGCTATTGACTGTTGCTTCACACGAAACGTACATACGTCCCACATGGAGGCATTAAGGATTAGGAAACAATATCGAACCGAACGAACAGTTTAAAATAAAACTGGAGCACAACGGGCTATTGTGTTACGCACACCCAACGGTTCGCTAGCGAATGGAAACCAAACTCACACGGACAAATATTGGGACAAAAGAGCGGAGCTATTTACTAAAACACAGAACACAGAAATAATAGCATATAAACGTGCCTTGATAAAAAGTAATTTACAGCGAAACGAGTAAACTAAGTTGCGACGCCCACGGGGCATTAGACGAACTGTATGGGGATCTGAGATGAAAACGATCAGAATGGACAGAAAATAGTGCCTGCCCGATTAGTATCTCTGCTTAGTAACGATTGCAAAATTTCAAAGAGTCGTATAGTATTTTAATAATCTGTAAAACTATGATAGCATTCTTTTATGTTTATAACAAGACGTCTGCCACGAACAAGTCATTAATCTGACAAATAATACAAATAATGATTCAGGGTGATTTAAAAATAATGTTCGTGTTTACATAAACACAAGTGAGAATTTTAAAATTAAGTGATAACTTTGCATTAAAATTCAATGTAATAAGGTAATTTACGCCAATATTTGATTTATATAAAACACACCTTCAAATTAATTATATGATTCAAGATCACAAGATATATGGAAAACATAATATATTGTCCTGCGGAGAAAGACCTCAACGAAATCATAGAATCCCTTACATACCAAAAGAACATTGTAAAATTCATTAAAGTAATAAAGAATTTTATGGACATGGTTAAATTTAAGGTACATGTTATCAAAAAGATACAATGTAACTAATGGTCATATGTACACAATATAAATATCAAGTCAGTATTTATAACTTAAATATATGTTAATGTATAGCATGAAAATAACCTATATTTTATGTGTTTTTATAAAAGGCACGAGGGTCCTGTAAAATTAGCATTAGAGGGAAGTGTGTGGGGTTAGAACAGAAGAGGGAGGCCAAGGATAGAATGCGTTAAGCAGATTTGGGAGGATGTGGGTTGTGCTAGTTATGAGGAAATTAAAAGGCTTGCGGAAGATAGTTTACCATAGAGGGTTGCATCAGATCAGTGATAGGACTGAATACCACAACATTAAAGTATGTAAGTCAAATGCAGGCCTAATGAATAGTTGCTAAAGACGTTATAACGCGACTCAAAAAAAAATTTCGTAAGACAATAAAAGATTTTCAGATGATTTGAGATTCTAGCGTCAGCCCACAAAAGCCAGGTAGCTGATAAAACATGTCTTTAAGTCCGTTTATTTTGCCTAGAGCTTATTGAACTCAATGACATTTTGTGTGTGTGTGTGCAGATCGTGATCAATGTTCGATTGGATCAGCTTAAATGTAGTTTGATAATTGAAGTTTATAAAATAAATTACAGGTGAGTTTTGTCTTTAGATGTTGGTATCAAACCAACGACGGTTAATTTAATTTTTTTTAACGAAAGCGTATTAATTGTATACTAATTATAAACCGATAAATAATAAATTCATATCTTGTGAAGTGAGGGAAGACTTAGCATATACAGTACTGCCTGGGTATTTATTCATATTATCCCGGTACATTATTTAATTCTTTATCCACACATGATTAAACCCGCGTCGCAAACGTCACATTATGAACCTCAAATATACTTCCACTATCTCGACAGTCTAAAATACTCCCGGTACAATAACAAGGTTAAAAATATTTTCAGTACTCTGACAGTATAAAATTTATGAATTTTTACTTAAATCGCATATTAAATGTCATAAATGTAACAGTGACCCCCCTTACACCGGTTTTTTTCCTAAAGTTGATAATTTCTTTATTATTTTCATATGACTCATTTCCACCCCCACCACTCACATGCCGCAAGGGGTTACAATTATGAACAAATATTGTCGAGGAAAACATTATAAAAGTAATCGACCTCAAGAACTCTTCGACTCAAATTCCACCAATTCCACCCCTGCCCGTAGGGGAGTCGTTTGGAAGCTATACGCCAAACGTTCTTAGGTAATTATTGCGTTTGACCGCCTGTTTTGTCGACTCTCGCCTGAGCCCGACGGAGATTATCAACTCGCCTTACGTTACACGTTCACCAACCGAAATTTTGTCACCTCATTGATGGAATTTTCTTTACCACTATCAATAAATAACGCGACCATAAACACACCAAGTTTTGCTCTTGCAAAATAAACGGCAATTGAATACGAACGAATGTCAATCTAGCAATACTGTATGATCACATCCGTCTGGTCCAGTGGTTGAGCTTATGATCGCATCACGGCAAACCGTATAAGTCTCAGTTGGTTTCGATCTGGTCCCGCTTTCTCATGTTTAAAACAATAATTGGAATGAGAATGCTCGGCCCCCTCCCCATCTGCTCTCTCTCTCTCTCTCTCTCTCTCTCTCTCTCTCTCTCTCGAAGTGGAATGAATGGTATAGGAACGCATAATAGGACTTATAACTCGCAGTTTAGTTTTACGCCGCCTTTTGCGCGGAAATTCAATGGATTTATAAATGTTTATATGAATATCTTATAAATTCTGCAAGATATGGAAACTTTAAGTTAAAATTCCTGTTTCAGTCCCTCAAATTTTCATTGAAATCCGTTGAGCCGTTTTGGAGTATAAAAAGGTCCAGAGTATAGGCAACCCTCATACACGCGGATATAGCGAGCTTTTCCGTAGAATTTTTTCATATTATGAGATTTTGAGACTTTTCCGAACGATTTTTTAAAAAAATTTATTGTATGCAAAACTTGTCCTGACAATAAAGAACACAACAAAAAATAAATTATCAAATTTGGTGCAGTCTTTGGATAGTTATGCGCGTACATACATTACGGAGATTCATTTATGTGCATATATATTTATATTTATATATTTACCTCGGAGAGGTCATTTTCACTTTCAAACGACTAGAAAGAAACGTCGAACTTTCACTGCGATCGGATAAGCAAAGTCCACGCCTACCTGCTCTACATCCGATGATAATACGGGTCCTAGACACACTAATGAGTTCCTGAAACTGACAAGGACCTGCGTTCCATATTATAATCATGTAATAAGCCACTCTATATCCGTTCTATACAATTATTTAGCCGTATTTTTAGTGTTAATCAATCATGGGAACCGTCGAGGTTCGTGATTATGAAATTTAACGTGCTCCTAACCGCGTTAATGCATTATTGATGTATAAATATAAATAGAGAAGCACAAGTCTTGTGATGTGATATGGGAAATAATTTCATTCTTTTCTATTACAAAGAAATAATTCAGTTGTTTACTAAATTTTAACACATAACTTTTTAATAGTTTGTGGATTTAGTTGAAGATCAGACACGGTTCGAAAATTATGAAAAATAACTTTTATTTTGAATATAAATATTTTTTTATATTCAGATACAAAAACGTATCCATAGAATTATTTCTTCAATTTTTTTCGGCATCTGCTACTAAATTAAGGGATTAATTAGTAAACAAGTCTGACGGTGAATTGGAGTAATCGAATCTTCTTTGTCTGTTTGAATGACCGTTCCACTTGGAATGGCCGCTTATGCTGACAAAGAGCTGTGCTCTTCAGACAATCGAGACTGCTTACAATTGGGCATATCCTTCGATCTCTCCGTCGTAAAACTTTACTGCTCCTGGTGCTTGCTCACCGTGAAACATTAACCCCTTTGGAATTGCGACCAATACAAAATTAGAAATCTTAAACACACGTTCTTTGAAAAGGAAATCAGCACTGTCGGTAATTTTGAAATAAGCAAAATCGGCCTATATTTCGGTCAAATTAATACTTTTCGGGGTCAATTACTTTTACGGAGTCGCTATTTGTATACCTGATACCCTTATTACACACATTCTGCGTGCGGCGGCGGCGACAATGACGTTCGCGAGAAGCAAAAAGTATCATAACTTAAGTAAATTTTTTAAATATATTTTAGTATTAATATCACGGGCATCGCTAGGCACCCAGCTAGTATTTTTACAAATTAACATGAATTTTACCAAGAAATTTTTTAATAAATTCAATTCGCACTAATACTGTTTTGAGAATCCGCTGATAGGAAGTCTCACATACAAGTTTCGTTGTTCCATATAACCGTTTTCCATATTTGACAATAACCCTGTTAGTTTCTTAAATAAAATATACTTCAGACTTTATTTATAAACAATCCGTAAACGAAATTGACAACAGCAATTCATCATGAGAACACGGCATGTTGATAAATGTTTAAGCCGCAGGTTATGTTTTGAATGATTATGACATAAGGTCGAAAAGTTGTTTTAATTTACGAATAGAGACTATTAAATAGATCCTAATGATTCTTTAAACGCTCTGATTAATCTCAAGAAAATCAGTTGTTTGCTACGCATTTCTTATGAATTTTAATCATAACTTGACTTTTTACGGATCTTTATAAGAAAACAATAGTTTTATGTGTAGATGGTTTGTATACGAGAAATTTTAAGTTTATCTTTACTCTCCATGCCTTAGGAAATCCGAACCAGATGTCGTCTAAATTCCTGTTTCTGTCTGGAGAACTTGACTCTCTCTCTCTCTTCACGAGAACATTGCCGGACCGATTTCGAGGAAACAATTTTCGTTGTAAAGTTTCTTTTTCCTCTTTTATGAGGGGGAGGAGAGACAAGCTACAGAGAATACTTTGTTATAAAATTGAAACGTGGTAATAAACATTACTGCGAGATTTATAATTAGAAGTGGTGAGCACGTTTAAAGCAACTAACAAATACTAGCTTAGAAGAATGTTAATCTCTCAGTTGCGGCATCAAAATCTAGAGTAAGGTGGCGCGAACTTTTTGATTCCATCAGCTGTGCTCAAACATTGATTAATTATTTAGTTCATGTTATTTTAGGGACAGGAAATTTTATATAAAAGTACCAAAATTACTTTAATAACACAACTTTATTCTCGACCAATTACTTAAAGACAATCTTTGGGGCGTAGTCATCAATTGAATACAACATCCACTCTCATCCGTGCCTCACCGTGATCTCTACTGTCCTTCACCATGTCTCTCAAATTATAAACTATAAACCAGTGTGACGAATCAGTACCACTAATTCCAGTAGCTTGCTCGAGACCCGAAGCTCCGTCCTACGATTGCGAATCCAGTACCCCAAACTTAAGCCACTATGGCTGGCCGTCGACTGTTTCTCGAATGCTGAGCATACGCTCGGAGGGCAGAATACGACTATGTACTCTTTCTGTCGGCGTGCCTCAAAATAACCGCCAACAATCCTGCCTGGAGACAGCTTGGCTGCCTTTAAACACGGAAATATATGACTTCATGTTATATATATATATAACCACACACTCTTACATAGGGGAAATAGTAGTTATCTAGTGTCACGTATTTGCATACACTGGTAGTAGTCGCATACACTCGTAGCCTTGTCTTCCTCCAATTGTCGTCTCCTTGACGCTTTGCCAACGCAACATCATTGTCGTCCAAATACGTTGCCACATCAAGAAAACCATATGATTATAACTTACATAAATAATATATATATACTGTATCCCCAATAATTTTATCGGGCATAAGTTTTAAAAACGAAACTATTTTATTATTTCTATAAAAATGTTCATTTTAAGGTATCATGCTAATACAGCAAAACATACATCTGTCAAAATAAAATTTTATTCCTTAAATTAAATATGTTTTGTTTGTAAATTGATTACAATAGAGTTATTTTGGTATATATTTACGTTTGGTTTGAACAGACGAACTCTTTTCTCTCCGCGCATTGAACTGTCCAGTCTGATTGCACATAAACGATATAGTTGGTGTACTCAACATCTATTATATTTATTTAAATAAAAATTAGTAGTTTATATGAAATTTAGATAAATAATTAAATGAATTATAACCTCTTTGTCATTATTTCGGCGGAAGGAGTCATGGAGTGAGGTCCATGTATGGCTAAATTTCTATACCTGAAGAAGTTTTAAATGAGAGACGTGACTTAGCATATTTGATCTTTTAAATACAATAAAAGCTGACAAAGAAGGTGTTATAGTTCTTTTAATTATTTCAATAAAATAAATAAATGTGCAGATATTGATATAAATAAATTATTTATAATGAAGCATTCCTATAAAGCATTAGGGGCTCAGAAGCATATGCAATCTTAATTTATGTCAGTATGTCACGAGATCAAACTTTTTTGTTGTTTTATAAAATTGATTTTTGCAACGTCAAACTGCCATCTACCATATGCACATTTAAGTACTCATGTCCTTAACCGTAGCCCTAAATAAGTTTTAGTCTATGTTAAACCAATAGAAAAAATTATAATTCAGTTTTTTTGAACTAATTGAAGGTAGTCAAATTTTTTGTCAAGAGTTGGCTAAATAATTCTATAGATAGATCCAAGAACTAATAAATGTTTTCAATCCACATAAATTGCATGCTCTAACATAAGTACTAAGTAATGTTTAAATAAATCTGTTTACCAAAAGCCAATATTGGTCCAATTTTTCATTCCAGTATGGAGGATATATCTAGCTAGTATCTTGCTCAAATAATGCGTTTTAACAATAAAAATCTATCCTTTTATCATACGTATTGTTTGCAAAAAATAGAATATCAATTATATAGAAAATATCCACTCTAAACTAATTGAATAACAAATATTTTTAGTTAATTCTATTTATTTTATTGAAGTGTTTAGTAATGATTTGCAGGACATTTTAGAATATATATTTAAAAATTGAATTACGATTTAGGAAATTGCTTGTATATCTAAATGTTATCGCCATTCTCAGAAAATATATACGTATGTGTGTAATTAAGAATTGAATTAATGTTGTTAATAATTTCAACTATAAATACAAGAGTTTTTGAAAATTAAATTTCCTCATAATGCCATTGTTTGTTTTGTCAGAAGACTGCTTAATGAGATTAAAAAATATTTAGTTAGATGTTCTATTACTAAATCATATATTAAACTAACATGATTTTCTACAAATGTTTTAATAATCAGTAAAACAAAATGTTTCCACACCGATTACGGAAATTCAGTAACCTGTAAGGATGTAATTGGTGTCTGGAAGTAGCACTGAAAACAATAAACTTTATTTTATGTTTTCTTAATGGATTAGTTTTGTCATTTTCCCAGTGCTTACTTTAGTATGCATAAAAGAAGTGACCTTCCTATCGCTTGAAAACTTTCATATCATTTTATAACTATAGAGAGAAGTGTTAATCATGGGATTTGACTTGCAAATTAGATGGAGGGGACGAGAAGATGACTTCCCCGGCTCTTGATTTTAGGGAGAAAAATTCTTTGACGATGCCCGAGCTGTCTTTTGACTGGAATACAGCCTTCGTTAGGCCACCATTATTGACATTTAATCACATTGGAGCGTGAAACAGATTGTTTGCTTACAGGAAATTGTCTGAAAGCGCGAGTAACGTAAAATAGCGTCCTAAATATAGAGACCCAACTAAAAGTTTATCGTGCTGCTTTATGAAAAGAGATACCTCTGTGTAGAGCGTTAGTTAGAGGTACTAATTTTGCGTACCCCAATAACTAATAAAAAAAACATGTTTTCCACGTCGGCTGCAGAACTAAAATATCAGATGGATTTAAGCTGTTATTGACTACAAACTTATTCATTGTGTGAGATATCATAGTAAATCTGTTAATTTATTTCCCAATATTATTAACAGAGGTATTATTTTTATTATAGAAATTTCAAAAGAAACCGCATAGAACTTTCCAAGCAGTATTTCCTGAAAAGAAAAATTTGTTTTCTACTAGTAATGTTGAAAATGAAATACGCATAGAAGGTTAACATGTAAAGGTGAGTTTACGCTGTAATGGCATTGTTATATTTATAGAAACTGTTAATTAAAAGTTAAAAAACTTCGGTTTATATGGTTACCAAGGAGCAACTCAAGGCATTGATTGTATGGATTTCTTCGTTGGACCGAAATGTGAGAAACTACTATTGAAGCAATGATCTGCGTTCGTTATTACGCAGATAATATATAACGTCCACAATGACGGATTCAAATCACTGCAAAAAATCTTCTTTCCTTAAACTACAAAATAAAAACTTAAATTATTAATAAATATTTCTCTTCCATCACAATAAAGGTTGTGTGTAATCCTTTACAAGACAATTTTTACGAAGATATTCCACCAGCTTTAGAAAATAAACATACACGTAGGCATCTCAACCTGCTGGAAATCACTCGCTAATTTACTCCAGATAAGGCTAAAATGCATCAAAGATGCACAATTTATTTGTTGAAACTTGAATACAACTTGAATATAATCTCAAAAAATGAAATCGTAAAAATATTTCTTAAATATAGCCATCATTAACAGTAAAAAATGTTTTTATTATTATTTTCGGCCATATTTGACATTATACTTCCTTATGCTAATTATTTTTTAATGACAATATTTCCAAAACGTTTAAAAAATATATATAGATTAAATATTAGCTATATTTTGATAATATAAGGTACTTTTGAAGTTACATTAAATAATATATTATAAAGAATAAATTAGAAAAGCAAAAAATTAAAGAAAGATGATAAATAAATGAGCTACTATAACCAACATTTAAGTCTCATAAATGAATGCGGGTTATTTCAGTGTTTATTGGTAAAATAAATGAATCAGAAAAAAGTAAAAAAATGATATTTAAAGTATTTTTCAGTTTAGTAATTTGATTTACCGCAAAAGAATCCATGGAAAACAGAAACACTGTATTTCATACCAAGTTTGGGGTTTCATTTTGTGATAAACACAAATTTATGAGGAAAATAAAACGTAAATGAATGAATCCGTAGAATCACTATATAAAATAGCCTGTTGAACCCGAATTTGATGCGACAATAAAAAATAGCCCAGAGTAATGCTCTTCCTGAATCGCTCGGTTAACCATGGAAACGATGGGCCTAACCATCGTCAAAGAAACCACGTTGCAAGACAGTAAGCTTCTAACCAGTTTTCCTTATTAACAATTACGTTATATTACATAATGATTACTATTTAGTTTAATGTGATTGAAGTTCTTCGAAGTAGTTACATAATACTTCTCTTGCATATGCTACGTTATAGATTTCCATAAATTATAATAACGTACATTCATAATATTTATTGTTTTGTTTAAGGTGGTTGAAAGTTAATGATACTTAATACTTTGATATTAGAAACTTATTGAAAAAGACGAATAGCTACTACATAAAGTACATTTTGGCCAATCAAAATAAATCTCAACCATTTGCCTCCAGTAACCCTAGCATTTTTAATTCAATAGATTCTAAACCTATCTTAAATGCTGGATCCCGTAGAAATAAGGTTAATGAACGACTGGATATATTCAGGACTAGACAATAATTACAAAGTATTAAGTATAATCAAGCGGATTTAATAGAGGATTCGGGAGAAAGAATAAGGTACGTGTTCAAGGCAGCCGACTTCGTCGTTACAACACACTACGACTTATTAAATGCTCTAAGATTTCCTTGGGCGTTCCTAAACCATCCATCAAGATATTACTGTTGATTAAAATAACGTAGCTACTATGTAAATTAATTTCCGGGAATCGCCGAGAAACCAGCTACGATAAAAATATTCTTCAAGTTATCATTGACGTTTAAGTGGAAATATATGGATTGTAATGAATGTAAGAAATTAATTTAACAATTTTTAAATCAATTGCTTATAAATAAGTGAGTTCAACAACCAAAAATATTCAGAAATAATTTTGATAAGAAAATGTATAACATATGAATGACTAGAGCATGACGTAACCTATTTTAATCTTTTTTCGTGTATCTGTAATGAAATAAAATGTGACGTTCCAAAAATTCTCATCTAATTATAGTAAAGGTATCACGTTTATAAAATCTAGAAACGACGTGCTATTGTCATTAATATCTTCTACATTTAATCATTAAAATTATTAAACATCTGACTAATTTGGCTGTTTATTTAATATCCATGAAGTCAAATAAATATAATTATCGATTTATTACTGTTAATAAATTCAAATAATCCAACTTTAACGTTAATGACATAAATGAGAATTTTTATATTCTGTGGATTGCTTTCATTCTTTCTCCGTAAGGTACTTGAATCACCTGAAAAAATTCAGACTGAAACGTTGTGTCCATTTTGTATACATACTTTCACTGTTAATGTAATTATAAAACATAAGAATACCTTTAGTGTATATTTTATGAAGCAATGGTTGGTAAAGTATATTCATTCTGTTAACTACTTCAATTAGTTAATAATAACGAATTGGAACCGTAATTTTAAAATTAGTGCATGTGTATCTGTTTTATTTAATATTTAATGTTCGTTAATGAAGAATAAATATATTATGATTATTTTATATAATTTTAAAAACTACCTCAGTTTATTTTGTCACGTTACGGATCTATATTTCCGCTCAGTTCAAAGCGTCTTTCAGCAACGAGTTGGTTGCAAGTATTTCTGACATACTTTATCCTACTCGCAAACACTCAGAATTTGATTAATGTCTGCTCCACTAGGCGGGAAATCGATTACTAACGTGAGAAGGACACAATTTCCAATGTTTTTTAGATTAAATATCGATTTTAACCTTTGTCGCGCAGAAATTTAACTAAATGTGGTAAAACAAAGGCCTTTCATTAGGTACTTGGCGTACTGCAATTCCCAGTCTATAGTGACCGCAAAATAGAAAGTAAATATTTAAAATTGACCGAAATACTTTAACAACATTTAAAATTATACATTTGTAATTAAAAACTTTAGGAAAGATTGGAAGGCTGTTGTTGAGAAGGCCAAGACAATTAGACAATAATGTTGTAGCGCCTGAAGAAGAAATTAAAAACTTGGCTTTCGAAGAAAACGTTTCCTCATATGTGTCTAAGTTAGTTATATTCTAATGATGTCTAATTTGTTATTTAATTCAATGCTTCTTCTTTAACTATATAATTTAAATTATTGTGAAATAATCCAAAACAATTTTACTTACTTGTAATGATCTGCAAATTGACTAATACTTTCTACTTAAAAAAAGCTAATTTCCCCGTGAATCCCTTCAACGCGGTTCGCCATTAATATTCATAGTAGCACACATAGATTTAATTAAAGTTACGGAAAAATTTCCCATTTATTAGAAATATGTGATACTAGGTGGGTACTTGGCGTTGCACGCGAGTTTATTATTATCCGGTAGAGTAAGTAGATAATTAGTAGTAAAGCACACGTTACCAGACTTCTGATTGATCAGATCAGAATGGAACAAACAAAGTTATAGGCTCCTCATATTTGATTACATTTCAATTAGTTCAAATAAAGTAAAATATTATTATTTTTGATTGGTTTAACATCGTCTAAAACTTATTTAGGGCTTCGGTTAAGGATATTAGTACCTAAATGTACTTGTGGTAGATGACACCTTGACGTTGCTAAAATCATTTAATAAAACAACTAATAATGTTTAATCTCGTGATAGAGTGACAGAAATTAAGATTACTTTTGCTTTTGAATCACTAATGCATTATGGATATTAATATCGGCACACTTATTTATTTTTATTTAAATAGTTAAATGAATTATAATAGTCTCTCTTTGAGTTTTTTAATTTATTTAAAAGATCAACTAAGCTAAGTCTCGTCTCTCATTTGAGACTTCTCTAGGTATAAAAATTTAGCTGTACTTGGACCTCACTCCATGACTCCTTCGGCCGAAAAACGAACAAAGAGGATGTTATAATTCATTTAATTATTTCTTTAAATGTCAAAGAAACTACTTCTTTTTAAAAACAATAATTTTAAGTTGCGTTGAGTACACTAACTCCTTTGTTTATATGCAATTATCATGGGTAGTTCAGAGCACGGGGAGAAAAGAGTTTGTCTGTTCCAACAAAACATAAATATATACCAAAATCAATCAATTATAAGTAATTTACAAACAATATATATTTAATTTAAGAAATAAAATTTTATTTTGACTGATGTGTGTTCTTTTTTAATCCTATTTTTCAGTTTTCTTTTTCCTCAAATTGCGAAATAACGAAACGTGGCTGCAAAAAATACGAAGAGGGGAAAATGATTGTATTGATTTCCTTTATACCCGTATTAAGTCATCGGTAGGACGTGAAACAAAAATACGAAAAGCCCGAAATCTTGGAATTGGATTGTACTGAATCCACTTGTGAAACTTCATCTCTGTTAGCTTCAGGTATCCAGTATTTTAATTTAAAGGAGTGCTATTCACTTTAGTAAATTTTGGAAACGTATAAAAGGTGTATCAGGAGTAAGTAAATAAACTTATTTGTATATATTATATATATACATTTTTCCACGATATTTTTTTGTTAGCCATGTTTTATTTCCCAATTTGAGGAAAGAAAACTGAAAAATAGGATTCAAAAAATCGGACCTCCCACGTCCGTCACCGCTTCCATCAGGCTCGTACATGAATGGCAAGAAAAATGGTCCAACTAAATAGTTCTCGCTAAGAACACTGTCTCCTGAAAATTGCCCTTGTGTGTACGATGAGAGGCGTGCTTTTCGACTTAAATTTATCAGTTTTCTTTCGTCAACGATGCGGCTTCAAGAAGGAAAAATATTTGAATTGATTTTTTTAAGCTTGTGAACTTCTGTACCAACCTCTATACGTGGTATGGTACTGTGCTGTAACAACTAAAGCAGCGAACTTCGTATGACGTCTTTGGCCTGCTTACTTTCTATAATCATCAATTATACATACTGTTTCAGTAAGTCCATGTGAAGGGGATATCCCCCTCTAATTTAGCCTATTGAGAAAGTATTTATATTTCAGTCTTACAGACGTATTTATTATGTACATACTTACGTATTTAAATACTTTGATGTGCATAATTCATTACATTCATAAAGTTTTTCAACAATAGTATACTTGTAAAAATGAGTGATATTTCGAAATTAAAAGTAATTTAAAATATTAATGATTTAGAATGAAATCTTCAGAGAAGAATGAATAACTGAGTTTGAAGATTAGGCTGCTATATCAGCGACATGCTATTTCTTTGTAAGAAGAATATCGGAGAATAAATATATCTATAAATAACTAATATTCTGTTCTATCATTGAATTACTGTACGTAGAAAATATTTCGTAAGCTTTTGGAAACATACGTCCTGTATTAAGTTTGCTTTTCGTTGCAGGAAACGTCACGGTGATTTCTGGGCACAAAGTTATGCTCAGAGCGGCGCCGTGGCGGCAGATCTGCAGACCCCATCCAGGGACGGCCGTCAAAGTGCGGCCGTGCTAGGTAAGGTTCGGCGGGACATCTGACTAATATAAACTACACGTATCAGCTTGATAATTAATATTCTGTATTATGTACGTAAGTGAACGACTAACCAATGGAATATTCAATAATTCCGAGTAACGACGAACTGACGTAGGTAAATACTTCTTCGTAAATAGGACCATAAAATACTGGAATGGTTTGCCTGAAAGTCTACTAGCGACTTTTTCGAAGAGTGTAAAATCATTTAGGGACCGAATTATGGACATGGATTAACTAAATATATATTTTAGCTTAAAATTAGTGTTAACGTATTTGTATATCCAATATTAATAGTAGTATTATTTTTTAATTTATGTTCTTTTATTGGAATATTAAATGTATGTTGCCACCGGGCTAAACCCCATTGTGACGAAATAAATCTATCTATAATATAAACTTTGTGATCGCTAATAAACCACTCTGAAATCTTCAGATGTAGAAAAGTCGTATTCTCAGCAATAGAAACACTTTACACCACATTAACTGAAAATTTTCTCAAGTGTTTATGTCCGAAAATGAATTATCATGCAGTTGAATATCGACTATCAACTTGGATGGAAACTCGATAATTGTTCCTGCGGACATGTTATTAAATCATTCTAATAACCCGAGAGTGCTTCGAAGACACCGTCAGTTGAGACCACTTTGTCAGTCAACTATAGCACGTTCGGTGTAGTGCAACTATTAAAGGTTTTTGTTGTTGTTGTGGTATTCAGTATTCAGACTGGTATGACCCTCCACGCTAACACATATATTGCCCGTAAGTAATCTGCTCTTTTTCGCGATAGACTTCCTTGCCTGTGCTATTTTACTCTTTATGTCTACTCCCTAATTATTACGCTTTCCAAGCAGAATTCCTTAACTTCCTTCAAAATACCACTTCCCAATCTAACACCCTTTGGTATTCCACTGTTTCCTAATACCTTGGTTTTCCCTCTATTAATCCTTACTATTAAAGTTGACTAGGTCATTTGTCGGCGTAGCCCTTTTTTTTACCTACCCCTATTTTTTATTGGCAGGAAAGTGAATTAATCTGTCTTTAGTGTAAAATCGAAGTCATTTTATTCACAGATATTTAAAAGTATGTGTAAATTATATAGTAGTTTTTTTAGACAGCTATTATTACAATTAATCTTAAAAATTTTATAAACAGCTTTCCAATTTCAACTTCATGAGAAACAATAAATAAATTTCTGCCTAATTACAACCTGAGCAAACAACATGAAGATGTTCATGCCACATCACATCCACTGCGCATAGTTAATTAACTTACCTTGTGAGCAACTGATCGTGATCGATAACGTAAAACTCACTGTTATGTTATGAGGGATGAAACTGTTATCGCTCACTACAGTTGGTATTAAGGTCAGAGCCCCTAAACATATATATTCAATAATGATACTTATCATTTTGAGCATTTCATTATTAATTTCTTCTCAGCCTATGCTCCATGCCGATGGGGCGTCAAATTATACTCCAACGGAATCCGAGCCGTCATGAATCACAAGTGTATGGTGTTAATTTTTTTGACTATTTCATTTTACCATTTCTCAATCTTATGACCCACCGCTAAAGTAATTAAAATTTTCAGCTACTAAACAATATTCCAGATAAACATGAAATCTGTCTCTCCTGGTTTTAAAGAACATAACATAAACAGCATGTGTAAATGTATGTTAATGTTGTATTTTTCGTAAAAATAAGTGTAGATAATAATTTTTAATACATAATTAATCCAAAAATGTGTTACGCACATAAAACTCCCCGCATTTATGTATGTAGAAGCAACCAGTTAAATCATTGAATTAAAATTCTTTAGAGTTCCTTAGTTCAGTAGGAAGACATAGCCTGCCGATGACTCTGTTTTTTCTCCCTAGAACACTATTGTATGACCACGAACACGCCAGGCCGTGGGCCAGACTGCAATTGGTCCCCAGAGGTTTGCCTGATAAACTGGTGTTACGTGAGAGGTTGAAGAAAACCGTTGAATGGAAACTACAGAAAATTGTGCGCAGGGGATATAGCAACATATTGTCAGAGAACAATGAAACAGTTATAATTGAAGCTGCATTTTCACAAACTTGTTGATTAAAGTCTTTAATTACTATATAGAGTCGTTATGTTCGAGAGACGAATTCCCCTTTCTGTACGTTTCTTAAGTTACTTGTAAAGTAATTTCAGATTTTTCTAAAATGTCTTGTGTGCTACAAATTGATCTGCTCGTCATTATTAAAATAGGCTTCTATCTCATTCCGTCCTGACAACCACTGAACTTCGTGATTGAGAAGTTATAACCCAGTCACTACTTTACTGAAAAATACGAGCTAGAATTTCTGAGGATATTTTCCTCGTTCAGATAGTGACGTAACACCTGGAATAAGTATGCGTAGTATGCGTACTCACTAAAGGAAAGAACAACTCAAAGTACGCAAAAGTTACTGGAAAATATCTAAAAACGAGTATGAAGGCAGAAATTTATATAAATCCGGATTGGCAAATCACTGTTCTGATATTTTCTTTGACCACGCACAAATAATTCTAGCTACATCCAAGCACAATACATTTTATTTGCTGCTAAAATTTATACATTCAATTATTTTCCACATTTGTATTCACTTTCACCCATTGTCAATGTTTTATTTGTCTGAGTTCAATACATTAGTAAATAAAGTAGTTTTGCCATTAATGTATGCCTAGTTCCAATATTACTTATACAATACTTATAATAAGTAACCATGTGCAAATTGGTTTGCATGACTTATAAATATATTTAAAATACTTGAGTATATACTTAAATGGCTGGGCGCCAATAAATCTCAACTTTGACACCTAAAGCAGTTTTATTATTAACAAAAGTAAAAGTTTCAACAAATTACAATATTTAGAAATGAATTAATTTTATTGAATTTTATTTTCCCAGATGTGCCCTAACCAAAGAAATAATATAGCAAGAGACTTAAGTAAATTTAATCTAATTTACGCAGGCACATAGGGCAAGAGATTCTTGCCTTTTGTTTCTTACTTTGCATTCATCCTGCTCTAGTTTCCCGGTTGACCGGCAATAGTGGTTCCGGTTCGGCATTGAGAATAACGCAGGCCTCTGATGTGCTTCCTGGTTTCCAGTTTTGCTTCCTTGTGACACTTGAGACAGATCGCCTCCCCTCTCTGACTCTTGAAGCCAGCCAATCCGGCTTTCCGTTTCGCTAGATCCTTTCTTACTTCTCACCTCCAACTCTCTTTTGCGAATCCTTTTCAGAGGTCCTCGAACCCAACACTCATAAAAGCCTCCAATGCGGTTGGCATTCTTATTCTTCCTCTTCAAAAATTAAAAATTTGAGAGGGACCACTCCTAGCAATCTTTTTGGCCAACCGCCTTCCTGACCTTGGCTGATCTGGGTTTTTTGCCGAGCCGCAAGAATTCTTTCAGACAAAGGACTGAGTCTCCTCACGCACCTATCAGACTTCAGGTTTATGACTGTGTTTGGTTCCCGGATTACTCCGGAAGTGCATTGCGAATATCTCAGGATCTGTTCTCTATGATAACTTCGTACAGAATGCTTAATATTGTAAATTAATTAAGATAAAATAAAATATAGCACGAAAGTATGTACGCGCCACACATGACATACAAAATAAAGAATTAATTTATCTTTCACTTGCAATTACTAGTTCACCAAACTAAAAAGGAACAAAGTCCGTCTTGCAATCAAGGGGATGTTTTGATAGCATAAATAAACATGCGAAGATCCAAACAGAGGTAATGCTTTTTTGAATATAAATTTATTTATTTTGTAACAAACTGTTTTTTCAAATATATTACAATTTAGCCGTAACTCGTTTTCATCAAAAGAGTTAAAGTGTTATATTATTGAACACTAATCGTATACAAGCCGAACTTGTCAAACGATAATGAAACCGACCGTTCTTTTCATGCTTTATCAAAACGTTTACAAGCTCACTTTTTACATTAATGCGAATAAACTACAGAGAGATACAATATTTAAATTCATAGAATTGCTGCAGTTTCGAATATTTTACGCTATAAAATAATTATCATGATATTTAGTAACATTAAAACATTTTTTTTGAGTTATAATATTTGAGTAAGACAACATATATATTAAGGCTACACAATGCATATATGCTTAACAATAGCGACCGTGTAGGGCGAAGAAAGTGTTTCTAATCAGAGATTTCGAAATATCATGAATGTTTCTCCCGTATTGATATTAATTTCAATTTTAGGCTCCACAGAAGTTGGATAAAATTAATATCTGCTCCAGTACAGAAACATGTTTAAATATTACTCCTTCGCTGTAATATTAATCAAACAAAGGGGTTTTCAGTTATAATATTAGTTTCACGTGACGGTTTCTCATATTTTGTGAACTTACTCTAATTTTAGATGAGGAGTAATAATGATACATTATGCAAAACCACTCTAATATTTATATTTACCACCAGATCATATAATTTAATTAAAGACGTCGTATATATATAATACATTGTTTGGGATGTAAAATTAATGTAATTTAAATTTATTATCTTGCAAAATAATTTTAAAAATGTCTCCGACACGTTCTGCATCAAAAATAAATATTTGTTGTAGGTAATTAATTGTATTCAATGCAGTTATTGTTCTACTATGGATTCTATGACGCAAAACTTCTCTTATTAATTTCGCAAATATACTGTTAACAAATGTAGTAATTTTACAGCTATTTTTTTTTCAGTCTTGATAAGTAGTAAATTATTTTATAAACTTATGTACATATGTCTATTTACATTTTCATTACTTAATAAACCATCGTCCTATTCCATTTTATAGTGATATATTTTTATTTTCATCATTCATTCTCTACTATAGGGGTATTCTTCGAATAACTTCCAGTATATCTATCTCAACTTCCCAACTTCGCCTTTCACAAGAGTAACTTTCCTTTGGGGTTAAGAAAGCCTTCGTGCAAGCACAACTTCACTTCTCTATCCCCTTCTCAATCTTTCCCCACATAAAACGGTAAAAGTCTATGATACCATTAAGAAGAACGCTTTTTTCTTCTTCTATATTTTCATATATATATATATATATATATATATACATATAATAAAATTATACTTTGCGTCCAATCCGTTACAACGAAATATATTTGAATTTTATAATAATGCAGCTATTCTCTTACTGTATTAATATTTATGGAAAGGAGAACATGGTAAATCAGTAATGTATTAGTATGACGAAATATTAAATGAATTTGAAAGTAATGCATTATTGTTGTTATAGTTACAGTCATTAGACTGATCTGAGGGAACCCTAATGCTAACCATTCTGCGCAAGCCTTTTCCTTTCTACATGGCTAACACACCCTAGTCTCTAATGTATTTAGCGGATTCATCTTTTCACTGTTTTTACAGCAGACACTTCCTCATAATGCTAATTTTAATTTAATGTCTATAAACGTGGGCTATTATTATTTTCGTGGTCCAAGTCCACCTTCTGGTTCCCTCTTCTCTTATTCTGCTTAGAATTCCTGGTTATTTACTCTATCCGTCCATCTAATTTCATTATTTATTTACTTATTATTAGTGAGTTAAATTTATTTACATCTTATGCCAAACTTTTGCTATTATTTATGTTTGTATGTGTGTGTCAGAGAAAGTTGTGTATTAGCCCTCAAACAGAAATTTGACCCTGTAATTTCAGATTTCTGTTCGTGAAAAAATTCAGATACGAGGGTTTATAAGGTAACAGTCAGATTTTATTGACGTCGAAACTATACCATTAGGAATGGAGAGGTACATGCAGAATCCAGAGGATCCAGATGTCAAAAATAAAAATATGCTGGGCCAACGTTTTATTTGAGTGGTAACAGAAAGACAAGAGGACAATCGGCGATGTAAGGAGCAGCCGTTTAAGTTGAAGAAGCTATGGTACTTTCATTATATTCCAATTTAGTTTAGTTGACGAAGTTCAAAGACCAAGAAGTGCTGACTTTGAGTTCGTTTCTTTTGACGACTAATAAACTGCAATATTGACAGCCTCGATGATCACCTGGGGATCACTAGGAGTATCTGAACGGTCTCTGAAGAAGCTGAATGAAGTTTTAACTTTTTGCCAGCTTGTCCTTTTATTTCTATGGATTAATAAGTGCTCTTCCACAACTCCTCTCGAGCATTCTGGAAAAACAGAACTGAATAGAGCCTAATCGGGTTTCCATCCTGGCTCTCCTATTGACGACAGTTAAATAACGGTTATATCAGTTAAAGTTAATATTTCAATTAATGATTTAAATCGCCGAGGAGCAGTTTATGCACTCCTTGAAGGATTCGTATTATATATATATTTGTGTTGAAGTGGCCATGGGGTATTGTTGGGTCCCACAGTAGACGCTCGTATCAAAATCCCATCCCACCAGTCATTGAACTTCCAACTCGACTGGATGAAAGCGACACTGTTTTCAAGTAAATGAGATAATTAGTATGAAATACATTAAAAGTATATCTCACCAGGATTTTTACGTTATGTTTCTAAATGTCTACCATATAATATAAAACTCTTTTACGGATTATAAATGACAACGTTATATATGTTAATAAATATTAATCGATGGTGTAAGCAAAACCTATGTAAAAATTCCAAGAGTTGAATAGAATAATGCCACATTTAAAATTACAAATTTATATTAAATGGAAATATTTTGAGGCTCTGTTTTTTTCGCCGGTTATTGAGGCAGATGTCGCCTGGTGTGGTCTTTGGGGATCCCTTATGACAAAGTGACAGACCCTTTGTCAAAGAGGCAATACAATCCTAACACTTGAAGGAGGAAGTCCGTGTCAACAACTTAAAATTAAATTCCAGTCAGCCTTCGAAGAATCTCAGAGAGAACGGAAGTATGTCACAGCGTGAGAAATCAGAAAGATGATTGAAGCATTGTTCACGCTGCTGCTGGGAGTTCTCGCACTGGTTCAAAACGGTCAACCAATGGGATTAATTTAAAGTATACATTGATTGGTTCTTTAGGAAATGGAGGTGGATATTTTGGTATTTTATTAGATGAGATAGGAAGAAGATTTGGAGTAGTTACGAAATTCGAGTCCTAGTAGTGTCTTAGAGCAGGTTTAAAGATTCGGCCACCTCATTAACTAGAGCAGAAGTTATAAATTATGGTGAAAGGAGTACCCAATAGCAGAATTCTGCATTAGTGAATAAGTCTCGACACATAGCTGATGTAATCGCCTTGAAAATAGTGACATTCGTGATGACTGACTATCTATCGTAAATGAGATCCACCTGTTGATGAATAGCCGCAACTCGACGCCGCTCCAATAATCGACGATGATAGATGTCTGAACCAGTCACCCGGGTGCTTAGTCAAGTTATATTACGAAAGTTTAACATATTCAGTGGTCCTAAATTGCCAAATAGAACAGCATCTTCAAAACAGTTCTCTGCACAATTGCCCTTGATGTTACTAGTGATTAATCGTCAAATTTTAAGTGCTCTACAATCCATTTATTAGTTCATCATTGTAGCGCAGTAGAACCCGCGTCCAATTTTTTTTATAATTTACGGAAATTTAAATAACAAATATTTTGGCATGAGCAAGTTCTGGCCAGGAAGAAGGGGTTTTTCCGCGCGCCAACTTGGGGACTCGGAATCATAACAAAGGGACTGCGGCTGACACTTGGGCCATAAAGCTCGGACACCTCGTCGCCGGTTTCGATTGTCATAATCTGCCTGGGAATTTGGTGACCGGGTGGCGTGTGTTCCCCAAATGAATTAAGGGATATTATTGGAGAATATCCATTATTGCCACCTTAGTGATAGGTGTCGGATAAGTGGAGACAAGGTTTTAAAGAGGCTGGCGGAGACAATTTTGGGACAGATTGCTGCTGATACAAGGTGGTAGCGAAAGGAGATTGGCAGCAGAGTGGTGGCTAGAGCAGATTGGTGAGGTGGCAGCGGAGAGGTGGACCATGCTTTGATCAGTCGAGGAAGCAGGGAAGAAAGGTTTTGAACAACAAGGGAAGAAGAGGAAAAGGCAGAGTTTCCTCAATTCCGACAGCACGACTTTGTGCTATTGTAGACCGGCCGCTTCAAGTTCCACAACACGGCAGTTACAGCGAAACGCGTATAAAAACAACTCAAGTTCGTCAACGAACGGAAAATCTGCTACACGTGGTCACCCAAACCATAATTACCCTGAGATCTTTAATATAATCCCATTTTAATTCATTATTTTGTACATAATATATACACGCACGACCCATTTTAAAATTATTGTGTTTTCATCTAATAAATGTATATATTTAAACTGAATTATTAAATTCATTAATATTCCCCCATCATTTACATTATTTCATGACATTTTTTTATTTTCTATTAATATTACATCTATTTATTAAAGGTCTTTCTTTTCACTGATTGCCACATAAAATAAAGTTCCCATAGTAAAATAAATTCGAGAGACAAAAACCCCTTTCCTTATCTTTTTAAATAACTTGACAAAAGCTACAGACAAAATGATTTACAATTTTTAAAATGTATTTTGTCTTTATTTTTCAAAAATTAAATAAGTTAATTGCCAACTGTCTAAGAACAAAATATGTAATATTTTTAATTAAAAATTTATGTAATACTTTTTTAAAACGAATTCTCTCGTAGGAAAAAACATCAATATTTTTGTAAGTAAATATTGTAAAAAACAATAAAATGTAAAGATGTATAGCATTTAAAATCAATTAATAAATTTAAAAATAACCGTTATTTTTCACAAAGTAATTGTGAATCTAAATTATTTTCAAAACAAAATTACAAATGTTTTTTAATGTATGGAAGCAAATAACACAGTTCCTATAAAGTCAAAAT
Organism: Eucriotettix oculatus; assembly: GCA_034510155.1. Taxonomy (NCBI): domain Eukaryota; kingdom Metazoa; phylum Arthropoda; class Insecta; order Orthoptera; family Tetrigidae; genus Eucriotettix; species Eucriotettix oculatus. The sequence goes on from CM067377.1 coordinate 68,566,519, forward strand.
GTTTGTTGCTTCAATTTCAGGTCATTTTCACGCCTTACACTGTGGACACAGCAACAAAATGAAAAAGTTATAAGAAAGTGCACTCATAAAACAAAATACCTTAAATAAATAAGAGTTCCTGACGGTGACGTATATTCAGTGTGACAGTTTCTCTGAAATTCTGGTTACATACGTCAGAGCATGAGAAAGTTAATTTAGAATCTGCGCCGTTCCCTTGTGAAGCTACAAAGGTTATGTTACTTGGTGAAACTCGGAATGAAGTTGTTAAATAAAAATTTTAAGAGCCCAAAATTAAATTTAGTCTTCACTAGCCTTTGTTACCAGCGTAATAACCGCCGCCTCAACCACTGATCTTCTAATATTATGCTCTCACTTTTTCATAATAAACGTAAGCTCATTTACAAATAGCATATCAAGAAAATCTTTTTAACTGTCTACTTTTGCCAAAATGTTTTGAAAATAATATTTAAGCATGTATTTTTTAATATATATTTAAGATGGTTTAACATGGCTTCATTATATTGGACTTCAAATTTAATCAGTTTTTCCAGAATAAAAACAAAATGTATGCGTTAATAAATTGCGGTCTTATCATGTAAAAATGAAGATAATTGTGACAGGTCACATACATTAAAAACATATTGATATAGAAAAAATATATATCACTAATAATAAATAATAAGATAAATAAATAAGTAAATAAATAATGAAATCAGATGGACGGATAGAGTAAATAAACAGGAAGTTCTAAGCAGAATAAGAGAATAGAGAACCAGTTGGAGGATTTTGACCACGAAAATAATAATAGCCCACGTTTATAGACATTTAATTAAAATTAGCATTAAGAAGAAGTGTCTGATGTAAGAACAGAAGAGAGAGAGAGGAATCCGCTAAATAGATTAGGGAGAATTTGAGAGTGGTAACTATGTAGATATGAAAAGGCTTTCACAGAATGGTTAGCATTGAGGGTAGCATCAGATCCGTCTAATGACTGAATACAACAACAACAATAATACATTACTTTTAAATTTTAAATAGAAATTGATCTTGCTGCAGTACGGTATTTTTGATGAATGAAATGGGTTTCTTTCACGGTAAGGAACGTTAGCTGAACACTGACATATTGTTCGGGGCCTCATACTGCACTTGCCGCCCATTATCTGGAGTTCCGTATCATGAATAGTTCATGATGATCCTGCACTAACAACGCACCGGATAGTCATGTTTCCCGTTCTTCTATAAAGGAGCACAGAAACATTCACTCGTGAAGAAAAATAAGTTATTGACGAACATTTTTAGTTTTTTGATTCCATATTATACTTTTTAATTTAATTTGATGTCATAACTGAATTCAGTATAAGAATAGTTATTTATCTTTATCATGTAATTGTCATAAATTCTTTTTTAATTACTTAAAATATATTTATGACTTTATAAGAAAATTTAATATCTATATATCTTTGGCCGTTTCAGTATTCGCATATCATCTATTTATCTATTTTTATAGTATACAGAACGCACACGGTTTGTGGACGCACGTCGTTATGGTTCTGTGAAGGACAATAGAATCAAAAACGTATAAAGTCTTAGAAAATAAGTGAAAACCTTAGATTTGATAATTTATTAATATTATTTAGCAGCGCCACATTGTGATGAGCCAAATTGTAACGCACAATAATTTAAACTTATTTAATATAATTTGCTGATAAGAGTAGCTTGACCAAGCAGACGACCTTGAATGCGCTGTCGTCAATATAAAATATGGAGTGGCCCACAAAATCTAGCACGTTTACAACGTCACACTGGGTAAATGTTTTTAAAAATTAGAGTCACTGAACTTGAAACAGTGCAATTTTTAAAGGCCTTTTAAATTTGAGTAACATTTATCAAGTTAGTAAAATCGGTTAAAAATTATTAATTCTGTAATTAATTTATTACTTATAACTATAAATAACCTATCTGCTATGGTGTAGTGGTCAGCGTCATTGCCTCGTCATAGAGGTCCTGACTTTTAATCCCAGCAAGAGAATCGATGTTTGTGTGTGTATGGCTGTCTTTTCTTTTTCAACGTAATAACCAAGCACATTGCAGTACTACTGTGCCACGCTCGCAAAAGGGAGTACTGCAATGGGTTCACGGAATGTATCATCATACCGGCAGAAGGAGATCGGAAAAAGCCCCTGGAAAAACCATCACTAGAATAGGAATAAGATCCTCCATACAGAAATTTCCTAAAGCAGTCTCAGGTTTGATTACTAAAGAAGAGGCATAAATTTTTTATAAATTTATAAATAATGAACATTAAAGGTCTGAAAGCTTGTAAAGGCGTTGCAGAGTAGACTATACTGACAAATAATTCTTAATAAAATAATTATATAAGTTACGCCGTTTCCGATTTAATTAATATTGAATTTAGCCCAGAGGTCGTTGCGCGCGTAAATTCAAGCAGCCTTTGTAGCGCAGTAGACTTGGCGGCTCGGAATCTAAACAAAGAGAATTCTGCGGCGTTATTCAAATCGATCAGTTACGTGTGTGTGTGTGCCTGAAACGTTTTACAAGGAGATTATCGACGCTTGTGGCACGCCATCAACAATACCTTCCTGTCGGCAAGTCTCAAAAGAAGCCGACAACAGAGGAGTAACTTCATGTTACAATATTTGATACCGAAATTTAGAAAAACAAGGACAGTTCTCGGCGTCCGCTTTAGCGAACAGGACGTTGTTTAGTCAGTGTTGGGACAGAGGTACCAGGCTTCTCCGCTTCGCTTCGAAATTCACATTAAACATTTCAGGACAAACAGAACGTGATACAAGGTGATGGCGAGAGGATATTGAAGGAGAGTGGTGGACAGATTTCTGGTGATACAAGGAGGTGGAGAGAGGAGATTGGCAGCAGAGAAGTTACGGCAAGAGCAGATTTGTGAGGTGGCAGCGGAGAGGTGGACCATGCTTTGATCGGTCCAGGAAGCAGGGAAGAAGGGTCTTAACAACACAGGTTCGGCAACAAACAGAAAAATCTGCCACACGTGGTAACCCAAACCATTAATAACCTGAGATCTTTAATACAATCCCATTTAAATTAATTAATTTTGTACATAATATATACACGCACGACCCATGTATTAAAATAATTGTGTTTACAATTAATAAATGTATATATTTAAACCCAATAATTAATTTCATTAATTAATATTCCCCCAATTCATTTACACCTTCAAGAAGGGTTTATGCTGAGTTTGGTTAGTGAAAGGAAACACGAGAAACCGTTGGACGGTAGCAAGGATCGAACCCAAGTTTGCAGGTAATCTCTCTGCTGTCTCGTGCACTACCATTTACTCAATGATAATATTTTACTTTAATTGTATCATCTTGTGTTTTAGATCTGGGGAACAGGAGTGAATCAAAAAAGAATGTATTTTAATGTTAACTTGCGTTAGTTCGTCCATCCAAGATACCTGAAAGCGGAAATTTGTTTTTAAATACTCATCTATCATAAATTTTTCATTTCTGAAAGCGCCACAAAAGAACTGATAATCAGCGTTTGAAGGAGTGGTAACTAACGTACAGGTCACATATCTGTGTTACCGCCTTTTAACGGTTGAATGTCTTACCTATTTTCAAACACATTACGGCACACTGTTCCGATGGAAAAATTTTAAAGTTTGCACCTGTTCCTGAAAATGAATATTAGAATAATCATATAAAGACACAAAATGCCCCATTGACAAATAAAGTTGATAATGAAGTTGAAAGAGCTATCTGGCAGTTAGTTCTTAAGAAATCTCATTGAACTGAGAAATACTATTCTTCACACTTGATGCAGATTCCTTGGATCACCTTTCAACAAGTCGAGGTATCAGTACTAAAAGGAATAGAAACAACATTGGTGATAGGAGGGAACAATCATATTGTGTGTTTTATATATGATAAGTAAATTACTAACTAATGGAATTAAGTCTCTTTACATTTTTGAGAAGCAATAGAACAAACTCTTTTCCAGTTTAAGAATTTCCCAGTGACTCAATTTGGTTTTAGTAATCTCACATCTTTCCGAACTTCTATGATCAGAGTTACTGCAAATGTTAATAAAATTTGTCAGAAGCGATAAAACCAGAACGAAACACCTTAATAATATGTTCAGGAGAACATCAGTTTTACGTAATAATTGCCGAGGTTTATTTGTTTTGTGTATGAAAGAAGATGAGAGTAAAAGTACGTGAACACACATTCCTCCACGACGGAACATGAATATAATTATTCTGAATCAATATAAAGTCGGCAAATAAGTCAGAAATTAATTTTATTACTATTTAATTAATCCAAATACGACGTTTCGTCCCACTTTTGAGTCTTCATCAGGTATAAAATTTAACATATCGTGATCAGCACTCTATGACGTCGCATTTGTATTCATTAAATAGTTAATTTCAGCTTTATTGGCCGTATTTTTATTTGTTAATTTATTCCAACTTAAAATCAGAAAAAATTATTTGTATAGTTATAACGAGCAAAAAATAAGGTATTCAAAATAATCTTTAAGAGGGTTACCTTTTTATAATTGAATGAGGACCATTAAAATTCACGAATATTTTAAAGAGATATTCCCTAATCGCATTATGATAATACAATTTGGAAATCAAGTAACCTTTATAATTAATTGATTAATATCAGATACTTCTCGAAGTTCAAATACAGAATTGGATGAGAAAGAACTGAACATTAATTACTACAGACAATGGCAAAACAGAGAAGAAATATTTCGTTTGAAATTTGGACCAGAGAATAATGAAAGACATCACACGAATAATGAAAACGACCTGTCGTTGTTCTTCAATCATAATTGTTTGACTTTCATCCACAGGCGCCCACACCATTTTACACTGCTATTGATAATTTAATTTCATCACAGAATAGATTGGGAAGGTAAATGAGGACACTTGTAAGTCAAATAATGGCAAGGGAATGAAAGAAGGGAAAATATTTTAATGAAGCCACGTCCTAATCAATGAACACTCCCCTTTTAACAAAGTTTCGTGGTGGACGTTTCTTTCCCATCGTGCTGATCGATCCGGTTTGGGGCCGACGTGTTGAATGGAAAACGATCTTTTCGGGGGCGGATTTTTGCCCGTAGCGAAATGTCTGAATCACGGAACAGTTTATGCGGAACGTGTACATTTGTGGTCAAGGCGCTTCGCTCGCTCAATGGAACCAAGAAATTGTATTTCCTTCAAACTGTCGGGAATCAGTAGATTGGACTTTATTGAAATCACAGCTCTCAAATACGCAGGAGTTCTTAAGCTCTTTTTCCTCCTCACGTTAGGTGAATGTATCCGTCGACCTGGTACCTGGATTTGACGTATAAATTGTGAAGACTTCAGCGGCTCAAAATGAAAAATTCACAAGTGTATAATGAAATACCTTATCCTACAAAATTATATTTTAAAATATCAAAAGAAACGCATGGTGAATGGAACAGTATTAATTAAAATTGACAAAGGGGTACGGAAATTGAAAGATTGTATGACATAAAAATTGTAAGAATTCAAGACTTCCATGAATTATAATTTCAATACAGACTCGCATGCTTCATTCAATCTATAAAGTAAATAAGATTTAAAGGTTTACAATATATATCATATTTAATAAGAAACAATATTCTTTCACCTCATCATTCCGTTTCCATAATAAACACAACGTGCCTTAAACATCTGATGTAAAAGCTTTTTTCTGTTCGTCTTTTTAGTGCAACAGATACAGTGAAATACGCCCTGTTTTATAATCCTTTGAGTCTAAGTACTAACACGGAAAATTCCTTGTATAATTTTACCATTACCTTTTCTCTTTCGCTTACAGACCTTTGAAGATAGTTGAAATTATTTGTAAGATACAAATCTTCTAATTTTAGATTTCTAAAAGCATTATTTACAGTCTCCGAGTTTCACAAAAAAGACGTCAGATGTTATGATAAAAATCAATATGAAAAACTTCATTACAATTTTATTCATAATTAAATACTGCTTAAAGGGTTAGTAACTGTGGCGGGCCGGAAACAATTATTTCGCACCTAAAGAAATGAAAGAGTGACATGAAGTTCAATTTTAATATGAACTTTCAGCGTGTAAATAATATTTTCAATTCATGGATTACATAAAGAGAAAAATGATATGTCTTGTCAACAGTTTACTGAAAAACAACTTAACAACACACGAATAACAAATGCTTTCCTCCAGTGCTATTCAAACAGGTGACAATTGTGGATTCCGCGTGGAAGGAGGCGCTGATGTCACGTACAAGAGGTCGTAAATGGACATTCATCTCATTGGAACACAAAATTACACAGCAGCTATACCATGAGCTTTCTGAATAGTAGATTCAAGCTAACACCCCTTGAGGGAAGTAACAGTTAAGGAAATTGTAATATAATTCACTCTATGAAAAGTTAAACTATCGTAAAAAGAATTATGTATTTTGTGTCCATTACCACTATAAATTGTTAAACTTAAATAATATGAACAAAATAGGTACGAAATATCTTTATATTTTAGTTAGTATTACTGCTAATGGGTAATATATACCAAAATATCAGTGGAAATAGTAAAAGATAGCATTATTTAGAAAATTCATTTTTCAGTTTAATAGAAACTCTATTTAATAATATCAGCCCAATCTCTGAACCCGGTGCTAAAGAACAACTTAAATTGCGTATTGAGTGTCAGAATTAAACTGAGTAGCTCTATAAAGACAAATATTTATTGTTTTCGTATTATTTTAGTATAATGATCGTCCATCACATCCCCTATGGCTCCACCTGTTCCATGAAAAATTGAAACTTATTTAATCTGAAAAAATAATATTCGGCACAATTATCTGCCATTTTTCCATGTTTTTTTATATTTGAAACCCTCCACTTTCACCTTTTGGTTGAAATTTCTCTAACCGTCTTTCCAGCCTCCTCTTTGGTTCTGAAATGAAACTTAACCGGCACATTGAATGTCAAAAATGATGTCAATAACTCCCATAACTTCGATTTTGACACCAATTTCGATAGTCTTTTTAAGTAACGCCCCTCCACTCAACATCCATATGAATAGAGATTAAATTATACACAAACAACATTCAGACAAACACTTTATCTCTCACTGGCCAATCCCGCAGCTAGTGTTGGTAGTCGTGTCTTACCCCAACAGTGCCTGTTTCCGGTTTGCAAGGAAAATGTTTACAAAATATGGACTAAATTGGTTCACGCATTTAAGTTTATCTGTGGAACAAACACATTAGTTCATTCATGTTAGAGTTGATCTGCTTTTACACATAAACAATGAATTTTATTTATAAAAATAAGATAGTTCGTCCATCTGTTTGGTCTGTTTTATGGAAAATAATTTGTGAATCATTAATATGTTATTAGTTATTAATAGATATGCCAACGACCATTTTTCTCATCATAATAGGACGGTAAGAGCCACATCTAATCAATTTTATCTCTTAGAAGAAGTCTTTTGTATTGTCTCTGTACTTGTGCTAATTATACATCAGTCGATATTAATATATTTATTATAATAACACGCACGAAAGCAAACGCGGATTAACGCTATTTTACAAACACAGAGACACGTATTAAATATTAATGGCGTACTTCTGATGGAATATGGTTTCCAGTTACTCTCAGACTGTCCGCAAGCATCCACTGTGAATTATTATGGATGGCTTTGCCATTTGCCTGTACAGAGCCATTGCTTTACGAGTTGCAGTCTGGTGGACTCAATTACGAACTCTAAACAAGGAATAAAAGAGGTCAGTGAAGCAGTGAGACTACACACAACATTCGTCAGGCAGCTGAAGGCTGTATTCAGGCGTGCAGATACATAACGACGCTAGTGTTCTGCACTCACGTAGCCTCTGAATGAACATAAAATGAATTCTTTGAAGCATAAATTTAATCATCTATCGTTGTTGAAGCGGGAAAGGCTTTTCCTTTCGGCAAAACACTTATTAAATTCGACTCATGAAACAGTCTTACGTGATCGAGTGGTAGGCCACAATATAAAAGTTAGCCACTGTGCAAAATAAGTTGCTTATGTTATACAATTATTTTTCAGGGGGTAAAAAGCGTGTATTGAATATATTTTACGTAAGTTATACGTCAATAACTTCGTATTGCTGCACTTATCTAATCATCATGGTATAAGTACGAAAATAGTGTATAGGAGGATGGAACGCAAAACAGAATGCGAGCTACAAGAAGATCAATTTAGGTTTAGGAATAATGTTGGAACAAGACAAGCAATATTGACTTTGCGTCTAATTTTAGAAGACAGGATACGAAAACATTGGCATGGCATGTGTAGATTTAGAAATCGCCTTTGATAATGTGAACTGGAACACACTATTAAGGATTTTGAAAAGCACAAGAATAAAACATTGAGAAAGAAGGCTTATTCATAACCCTACAGAAGGCAGTCAGCAATAATTAGAATTTAAGATCAAGAAAAGCAATCAGGAAAGGAGTACGGCAAAGATGCAGTCTGTCGCCCATGCTGTTTAACATATATATAGAACAGGCGATGAAGAAAGTTAAAACGAAATATGAAAAATGAATCATAATGCAAGGAGAAGAAATAAAACCCTACGCTTTTCCGATAATATTGTAATGTTAGGGGACTCAGAAGAAGACTGGGAAACCATAATAAATGACATGAATGTGGTTCTGGACAAAGAGTTGAATATGATGATTGATGAAGGGAAACCCATTCTAATGGAGTGTAGTGTGGGAAACAGTAAAATAACCAAGGGTGCTAGTTTGCGAAGGGATATTTTGACGGAAGTTAAGGAATTCTGCTACTTGGGAAACGTAATAACTAGGGATGGTAGAAGTATAGTGTACATAAAGAGTAGGATAACACAGACAAGGAAGGCATTCGCGAAACAGAGGAATTTACTTACGGCTAATATTAGTGTGAATATTACGAAATCGTTGATGAAATGTTCGTATGGAGTGTGGAGTTATATGGGTGCGAAGCTTGGACGATAGCAGTTGAAAAAAGGAAAGGAATAGAAGCCTATATTATAGGAGAATGCTGAAAATCAGCTGGGTGGATAGAATCACTAACGAGGAAGTTCTAAACATATTATGTAAGAGATAAGAACAGGCAGAACGTTGACCAAGTGAAGGGATAGATTAATAGGTCACGCTTTAAGACATTAATGAACTGTTTTTTTCAGAACTGTAACACTGCTATATTTTTCTATGATTTATGAAATATGGAATATTATCAGTCCATTAAAAGTTGGTAGACATTATCAGTAAGTACAGAATAAATTCGACTTTAATGATGTATTAACTAAGATGGGGAGTATGCGTCTGATGCATTCATGATTGTACAAGTCCCCATGAAACTATAATACATATTCAGGGCTGTGGACAAAAAGAATACTGAATGGAAAAGCAAAGAATTTAATGAACTATATATGTGTATCAGCAAATAACTTTTTATGTAATAATCTGATTATAGCACAATTATAAAATCTGTACTATTCGCAATAACACACAGTAAGTAGTAGTACATGTACAATTGAAATTCATACCTGATAGCCTGTTATAAATTGTTAGTTGCGTTTAATGTAAAGCGTATATAAAATTTAACGTTGGTTCTAACAGCTTTATTTTTTTTGCACTAGAAGGCCTGGAGCAGAGTTGTGTTTCCTTCCACGCCAGCACTAATACAAATCTTGCTGAGAACCATAAATAATAGCGGATTTTAAAAGCTCTTCCCGGTAACACCGAGATGCACGGCAACAGCATCTCATTCACGAGATTCCAGGGACGCGAGAACGTAACTCGTTAAAAAATGTTGATGGTATATTTACATGATAAAAGACCAATAAAGCCATGGAACGTAGATTTCTATAAAAACTCCTAAATATTTTTATGCGTGCATGTATTAGCGGCAAACTATTATACAATGAAATAATTTTCTGCAAACAACAAATGCTTTGCTATACGCAAAGAAATAATTAAGTAGGGTTCAAAATAAGTTGTTATAAAATATAATTTAAACGTGATAATATTTAATATCTATAATATCTATATCTAGAGTCCTTCGTTTTTTTTCAAGAAAGATCCTTCAATTGTCTTACTTCATATAATTACTTAGTCTGAGGTTGACTGAACAATATACTTATCGTCACCACATTTTTCTCCATCTGTAAAATTAACATGAAAATAAATATAAAATGAAATGTCTACATTTTAGTGAAATAACAAACGGTGTTAGATTGGGAAGGGATATTTTAAAGGAAGTTAAGGAATTCTGCTGCTTGGAAAGCATAATAACTAGGGATTGTAAAAGTATAGTAGAAAGAATAGGACAGCACAGGCAAGGAAGGCTTTCACAAAATAGAGGAATTTACTTAGGGTAATAGAAGTGTGAATATTAGGAAACCATTGCTAAGAATGTTTGTGTGGAGTGTAGCGTAATATGGGTTCGAGACATGGACGGTAGGACTTGCAGAAAGGAAACAACAGAAATGTGGTGCTATAGGAGAATGCTGAAAATCAGATGGATGGATGGATAGAATCACTAAGTACTAGCCGTAATAGTGTAAGAGATAAGAATATGCAAAACGTTGACCAAGAGAAGGGATAGATTAATAGGCCACGTTTTGAGACAGAAGGATCTTGTAAAATTAGCATTTGAGGGAAATGTGTGGGGTAAGAACAGACGATGAATGCAAGGTTGGAATACGCTAAGCAGATTAGGGATGATGTGGAGTGTTGCAGTTATGCGGAAATGAAAGGGATTGGGCAAGATAGGTTAGCACGGAGGGTTGCATCAGGACTGAATGCCACAACACCACATGAAATTTCAACTGAAACATGTGTATCGGTTGGTAAATTTTGACGTGAAGTTTTCTGTGTTAATTAATATTTAATTCGTTCTCTATTTCATTTACATAAAAACAAAAAATATTATGCACCTTCAATTTATTCCGGCTGTTCGATCAGACAGCTAGTTTATAACTTTTTATTATCACGTCACCGTGGAAAATAGTAAAATTAATTTTAAACAACAAAATTTCAACGCGATTGTGTGATTGTAATTGAGGTGATGTATTATGTTCCGTGATAACCTATACTCATAAGTGCTTAAAACTTCAAAAGATAAATTTAAATAATTTATTATCGTTTAGTAAAAATCGTCGTCTTTTATTCTGTTGAAAACATTTAATATTAAATAAATTAACGTCTGATATTAACATACTTAAATGATATAATTATAAGATCATTTTGTTGAGACAGTTGATATTGTTAATTAAACGACGTTTCGGTGCATGTTCACACCTTATTCAGATTTTTCATGAATAGATTACTGCAACATCCAAATCAATTATTAAAATTCAACATAATATAAAATATTATACAACTGGATTTTTGAATTAAAAATAAAAACTGTCTGAAAAAAAACCTGGTCGTAAAATTATTTAATGAAAACATTCAGTTATAATCATGCCGTCTTAGTTGTTGTTGTGGTATTCGGTCCTAAGACTGGTGTAATGCAACCCTCATGCTAACCAATCTTGCGCAATACTTTTCATTTCATTATAACTAGTACAAGCCACATCCTCCCTAATCTGCTTAGAGATTCCATCCTTGGTCTCCCTCGTCTCTTCTTACCCCACACACTTCCCTCTAATATTAATTTTACAAGACCCTCGAGTCTTAAAACGTGGCCTATTTCTCTATCCCTTCTTTTGGTCAACGTCCTCCATATTGTTCGCTTTTCCCATATTCTGTTTATAACTTACTCGTTTGTGATTATATTCACCCATATTATTTTCAGCATTCGCCTATAGCTCCACATTTCAAAGGCTTCTATTCTTTTCCTTTCCCCAACTCCTATCGTCCATGTTCCGCACCCATATAACGCCACGCTCCATACGAACATTTTTAGCAACGATTTCCTAATATTCACACTTATATTACCCGTAAGTAAATCCCTCTTTTTCGCGAAAGTCTTCCTTGCCTGTGCTATCCTACCCCATATGTCTACTATTCTTCAACCATCCCCAGTTATTATGCTTGCTCTCATAGAGACCAACAGAATAAACTAATTTTTAAACTTAAACTCAAAATGGAGACAAAGGGTCGTATTTATGTTAATTAAATAGTAATAAATTATATTCTGACTCATTGGGCGTCTTTTTATTTATTTTTAGCTAATTTATAATTCTTAATAGAAATTATAGTTAAATCTTAGAATCTATATGAATAGCCGAAACATTAATCAATTAATTGACTGTTACCTGTTTTCAAATTTTTGCAGACCTTAGGAAAAAATGCAAAATTTATGGAACTAGGCTTGGAAATGGAATGTGTGTTAGTTCCAGTAAATTGAATGAAAAAGGTTGAATTTAAAGAAAAAGTGAATATATTTAAAATTTTAATGATTTTTGGTTTATTTAATTCATTATTATTCAATCCATTAGTCCTCGGTTGAGGAAATAGGTTACGCCAAATATAATATTACAAGAAATATACAAAATTTTACAATTAAGAATTGAAGGACAAAAAGAGGAAAGATAAAATTCAATCTTCAATTTTCAGTCGACGGAGGAGGCAGCAGAAGATCGTGCGTAGGTTCCCGTCGAACATGAAAAATAAAATAAGTCAGCAGTTAAATTCAAGTATAGATGTAAAAAAATAGAAGAATTTGATAGGACACCAGCCAACTGTTTTAGTCCTTCCTATCTACGAACTCTTTCAGTGAATAATACGCTCCATTCATCAACAGAGATTTACAACTCCTTATAAATAATTTTTGAACATTTAAAGCTTTTATTTCTTCCGGGAGAGTATTGTACAGATTTATATCGGAATAGTGAATGCTTGTTTCAAAAAGACTTAGACGATGTTTTTCATCACGGAGCTTAGAGCGATGGACAATGGATTTATTAATGTTTCGGATTGAAAAAGGTTTTAATGGAATCAAATTTGTTTACTCTTCTATTGAAGAGCAAATATTTGTAATATACAAGTCCACTGGCATTTAGGAAACACTCGTGACAGAATAATCATCAACGTTCCAAATAATTGTACAGAGGATCCAATATGCAGAAAAAATTAATCATTTTCTCAAATGAATACATAATTATTTTTTCTTAAATTACCTTTAATGACATTCACTGTAGTCGAGTGCAACCATATAATTTCTGAGAAACAGGGAAACTGAGGCAACACAAAGGTCTCGGATTCGAATCCTGGTTAGGTCTTTCACGTTTGTACCTATTCCAATATTGTGTTTCTACTACATAGATATTAGTTACTCTCGTTGTAGACAGTCGCTAATGACCATTAACAATTGGTGCGACTGTAAATAAAATTATAAAAATCTATTGAAAATCGAAAGGAATTTTTTTTATGATATACCAAGATTTATAGGTGAAATAATTTAGAGAAACGAACTGGAATATATTGGAAGAGCTAGTGTGGAAATTCGTTGGCCAAACCAATTTTTTTTTGTTTTTCACATCAATCGTCTTAGTTATTAGTGACCACCTTCACCTTACAATTTTTCATAAATTTATAATATTAATATATACGATATAATAATTTATAATAGACTAATGAAGACACATTACATGTTATTTAATAGGTTCAAGTCTTTAAAAAAATTTATTATTCCGTTTATAAATCGCGGTTCATTGAGACATTCTTTGTTATCGTCCGGGATTCCACATTCCCTTCTGTTTTGCAGCATGAAACTACGTTCGTTTAATAGGTGTCGGGTGGTGTATGACGAAGTACATTTATTGTGGGTGACAGGCCTGAATATGGCCATTAAATGTCCTTGAGAGAGAGAGAGAGAGTCTTGAATGGCCAATTCTTAAACAGGTGAATACTGTTTGAACATGTCTGTTTATTTTGTATTGATAGGGTTGCATTACGTAGATACTGTTCCTTATTTCATGTAGTTTATTCTGTTTATTTATCCATTAATTGTTCCAATTTTCCTTAATTTTGACTTTTATAGTTTTTGTAACGTTTTTGTGGGACACATGCAGATTACATGGGTTAGTGCCAAATGACGCAGATTTAGTTGTAACATCAACGTGCGAGGGGATCCATGTATATATAGGTCAGTTGTTTTCCTGAAAATAAAATTTTTGGAGTTTAAAGATATTATGTGCGTGATGGGTTCCTTGCTATACTTATTACGGATTGATTCGATGACGCTTCTTGAATCAGAGAAGATTGCGAACTTGGGAGTTGAGTTCAAGATATCATTTAGAGCTGCTTTAATTACATATGGTTCATAGTAGATGGACAAAGCCATGTCATGAAGTTTGTGGATCCTTGAAATATGGTAGCACATGCAGCACCATCTAGTGGTTTTGATCCGTCGGTGTATACAGTCATCGTATATTCTAAGTTTTTCACGGAAAAGACTTTGGTATATTTGAGGGTTAGTGCTTTGAAATAAATAGTGGGAGTTTTTAGTATTTATAGGGGTTCATCGAAGGAACAAAATGGAAGATAGGGGATTACTTTTGAGGGGATGATTTGAATCCAAACCAATTTTATAGCTGATAGAAATAAGGTTATCTACTAAATACCTACACGTATAAGCCATATAAAAATAGGAACCTCAGTTTCTGTTCAACTTATTAAGTTCTATAAGTGTAAAGAAGAATAAGGCATTTATTTATTGACCAAAATAATTTATCTCAGTGGTGACCTCGCCCCCTCCCCACCTTATCCAATGTACAGTTTATTAACATTTAAAACTAAAACATCTGTACGGAAATATTTCTGGGCCATTCCGGTGTAATTTACATCCTTTTTTCTCATGGCGAAAAATTTAGATGTCGATATGTAGCGAAACATTCACTCGAAAACTTTTCTGTTTGTGAAACTGGTTGCCTACATTTCAAGCGTTGGGGGATTCGGAGAGTTTCGTCGTCCGGTGCTAGACTAGATTTTATCCCACACCTGAGGCGAGGGATCTCTTAGGCACGTCTCAGCTACCCCAATGAGGACTCTCGCTCTTAAGTCGACAGATTCGTCAACGTACCCCGCAGCACATCTCAAGTCTCGTCCGTTCCAACCTTACTAGTATATAATTCACGCCAAGTTTGTAGTTAAAAATCTAATTTACAGTCTATAGTATTCATAATATCTAGATGTTCTCCTTGAAAACTTCCGTAATACGATTTCAAAGTTTAATATTAGATGAAACGTTAAAGCATATTCGTAAAGTTGTAAACATATACAACTTAGGTACCGAAGTCAATCAAAATTAAGTGCAGAAATAATACCACTCGCCGTTATTGCAATCCATGCCGCTTTCATCAGCTGATTTAAAAACATTAGAGCCACAAGAACGGACACAGCACAGAAAAATGAGCGTCTTTTACACGTTTCTATAAACATTTACCTCATTTCGTTCCAAGTTTCTATTCATACTTTCCATTATGATTTCAATAATACCTTCTGTCACGCTACTACCTAACAATTATTCTTTCACATTTAATTTGATTCCTCTGTATGACTTTATATTCTGCTCGTGGCCTCTAAGTCCGTTAAATTCTATATGATAATTAAATGTTTAACCCATCATTGAATATTCGGTTACCATACATAAATTAAGTTTCAATTTAATATAAGGTTAAAATATTTGTAATGTTCCACTTTAATTAGCGGTGTGAAATTAACGTTAATTGATACGCAGTTAGGAAAAGCTACTAGAAATACGTGACGTTAATACTTCACTTTGGATTAAACATTTAAATTGGACCGTGCATTAATATTAATTTATAGTGGTATGGACAGCCACTTCATTTCGCTCGTTTTCATAGATTTGCCCAAGCATATTTTCCTGAAGCTGATTTTCCACAAACACTCGAACAGTTAATTATTCTAGCCGTTGATGGTCCTATTTGGGATATTTTTTGTTTTCTACATTTTACCTGGAATTGATGATCCCAAATACCGTTACAATTGAGAGATATTTCCAATCAACGTTTTTCTCCGAATGTGCTACAACCTTGCTCTCTTCCTACTTTGTGACTTTAATCTGCCCATAAAAGAATTAGGATGGAAGATATTGTCACAAAGGAGGAAGAGAGCAAAATTGTAGCAGTTATTGACTTGAGGAACTCCCGACGCCAGAAAGTCCGAATCCGAAAATTGTTTTCCAATTTTGACGTTTTGCGATCAGTAGCTTAAACTTTTTTGTACTCATAATACCATTATTAGTTTATTTCAAATAAAGGACTTAATTAATTTAAGTATATGACTTAATATTACAAATAAAAAGCAAAGAAAAGGAATAATTTAATTAAATATGTTTCGCAAGCCAGCTTTAGTAACTTCTCAGGTCTTCCTACAAAAATGTTGCCGCTGTGACGTCGGAGGCGAAATGAGTGAAACAAATGGAAAGAAATAGATCGCAAAACTCACGTTGTTGTAACAGATCGAAAAGCGCCCATATAATATTTTTAACTAACAATGTTTACATTTTAAACATTCCAGATGCCCAAGTAACTAACAATAATATTGAGTCATATCTTGAATATATATCTTTCGTAGTTTTTTAGTTTGAAATAATTAATCTTTAATTTTATGTGTAAACTGAATTGAGTGTTTTGGCTGCAAAGAATTTGATATTGGTAAGTCTAAAAGGAAGCTTCAAACAAATATTAAAGAAATTTTCGCAAACTTCAAACAGACACTAGATAACCAATCTGTGCCGTCTAAACGCGTATATTAAAATAACAATGGGATTGATTGTAATAATTTTGAAATTTTAGATGTAGAAAGTAAATGTCATTCTAGATTGACTTGGGAAATGCTCCGAATAAAATCAAAAGCCAATTCTTTAACTATAAAAAAAACTTAAAATTTAAATTCAATATATCAATCAGTAATGCTTTGATTTACTTGGGCATCACGAATCTTTGAAATGTAGTTTAAAAATATTCTGTTATAATAATGTGACTTTGCCATCTGTTTCCTTGCTATTGATTTCACTCATTTCGGCCCCGGACGTTTCAGAAGCATAATGAAATTTTGTAATATTTTAATTGTACGTAATTACAACATACGAGCTTCTGTTTATTTGTTTGTATTTAACTTTACATATTTAATTATAATAATTTTTGTATAAAGAAATGAGAACGTTCCTAAGGCTGGGTGGCGAAATTAAATGATTCGTATCTGAATTTTTTATTTAATTTAGCCAATAGAATGTCCTGAATATCATATAATAATAGCCTAGATGTAATTAAGTAATAATTGTTTATAAAGAATATAAAAACCGAAATAACAACAAAAGACGCTCGGGTCATAACTGAGGCCAAAATGTGAAGACAATAGGAGGGACAAATATGCAATATTCAGTAGCGTACTTGAGAAATCGATGTCTCCGGCAGGTTACTACAAGCGGGCGTTTATGACAGCACAACATGTCACGTGTGTAAGCAAGTCGATACAGATATATTGCACTGTAATATTGAGCCGTTTGGCGGACCCAGAAGCAATATATAGGTATCTGTACAGTGTAAAAGTAATTTGGAATAATACGTTATGTATCTATTATGAAATAACATGTATCAAAATTATTCAGTTTTCACAATTATTTTAAAGAATATTAGCTATCTTTTGTTATATTCTCCATAATCTCAGATACATTATCAGGTTTGTTGATTTATAAAATGCAAAATACTTTTTTATTTTATTGTAAGTTTAGAGCCGCGTCAATCCTAGGGTCATTGGCGACTATTCACAATACGGGTAACTATTTTCTAAGTAAGGGAATCATACTATCAAACAACACAACGTCCAAGTCCGTGCCGGGATTCGAACCAGGGAACTCTCGTGGCGCGAGGCAGCGATGCTAACCACTATATCATAGTAGCTCGGTGCGGAATACTGTACCCTTCATATTTTGAATATAATATTAAGATGGAAGAACGTGACAGTGGTTTAATGACATTTTTATGTCAATGTAATAGGATGAGTAAATTAAAAAGTCACATTTCCCATTTTAAAAGTAAGCTATACAGATTCTGCAATGCTGACTCAGAAGTCGTTTGCAATTTTTTTATAAAAGACAAAAAACAGTCGACAGTGATGAAGTAAATTGACTCCCAATGTAATGAGTGAAGTGGGAAAAACAATTATTGTAATAGAGCAGACTTACTTTTCGCGTATCGGTTATTGGCAATCGATTCGTTATGTTCTTCATTCAATATTAATTAAAATACGAATTATTTTCCTGATAATTTCGACGTCTTTAGCTTAGCATGAAGTGTAATTGATGCCGATAGTTATTAATTGGAGTTAGATAAATGAAATTTAGTTAAATAACGGGAAGACTAGAAGTATAAACATCAGTAATTTTTTAAGTGGAAATGCTTACATTATATTTTTTAATAACGTTAAAATAATTAAGAGGTTTAACTTGTTTCGTCATCAGATATAGTCAGTATCCGTTAGTTTTACGAAGTATTATGTACTAGAGTAACGTCATGACCAATAAAAAGTACGTGATTTATGGTGGAAATTTTATATGAGAAATTAAAGATATATTTGTGTGGAAAACAAAGAATGGACCTTTTATGGGGAAAGAGGAAGCGTGAAGAAAATATGGACGTAGGCTAATTTTGACTATTGAACAGTCTAGTCGAACCATTCGAGATTGGTCCAAGTGTCACCGAGAGAACAGTTTCACTTGCCCAAGATGTTTTGGAGCTCATCTTTTTCTCGTGTAGCTGTTGATAATTGCATACTGTTGACTCCAGATTCTTATATACATAGCATGTATCATACAACAAAACATTTTGACCAGGTGGTTCCCCAAGTCGGTACTACGTCGATGACCTCCCGGGATTGGCCTCGGTTAATAGTGAAGAGAAATATAAACGTTGAGCCCTTAATCGACCAACAGTCTGACGGCTGCTCATAGGCACTATAGAGGACCATTATAATAACACATATTTCATGTATTTTATTTGAATTCAGTATTTGGCTAATGGTATTGCCACCAGTAATTCCGAAGCTTATTTCAATTTAACATTGGTTAATGTAGTTTAAAATATTATGAGACGACGTTGACCAAATACACTGAGCTGCGTTTGCTCTCAGCTAAAATAGTCTTATCCATAACATCAGCTCCCTCAAGTGTTGTAGTATTTAGTCCTTAGACTGGTCTGATGCAATCCTCCATGCTGAAGTATTCTGTGCAAGCCTTTTCATTTAGACACGACTACTACATCAAATATTCTTCCTAATATGCTTACAGCATTCCATCCTTTACCCCGTTTTTCAGTTCGTACCCCACCCACTTCCCTCTTGTCTCAAAAAGAGTCTATTAATCTGTCCTTCCTGTTGGTCAAAGTCCTACATATTGTTCTCTCTTCTCTTCTTCTGCCAAGAACGTCCTGGTTAGTTACTCTATCCACCCATCTGATTTTCAGCATTCTTCTACAGCACAACAATATAATATTATTAAAAACATTAAAATATAGACGTCTTTGTTTAAATGGTATAAATAACTGAAGAAAGCAGCTAATGTACAGACAAATATCATTGGGGACACTCCGCAATATCCATTTAGTAAACATTGACACATTCAAGAGCCATTAACTTAGACATTGGGAAGGCCCGTGTTCTGGTACGTGAGTTAGCTAATCTGCAGGAAATTGGCGTCAAAGGCAACATGCTAAAAGTTATCATAAATTTCACAGATGACTGGGTCATTCAAGTGAGAACAAATTCTGCGTTATCGGAGAAGAAAAGATTAGACAACGCTGTCCCACAAGGGTCTATTTTAAGCGTAACACTATTCAGTATTGCCATTAATGATGTAGACGACGATATTAAGGTACCTGTCATTACCAGGAAGTACGCTGACGACATCAATTAATTGCAGGAAGACATTTAACATTTAGTCAGTAGTTCGTACAAACCGCTTTAAAAAATGTATATTAATGGTCGCTTAAATCGGGGTTTAAATTTTCACCACAGAAAACTGAATGCATACAATTCTCAAGACAAAATCGAAATAAACAACCCGACTGTCACTCCAGGAAATCAAAATCTAACATTTGGTAATAGTGCTAAAATACTTGGAATCTACTTTAACGTCAAATTGATATGGACGAAGCATATTTTACACATAACCACTGAGTGTAAAATTCGAGCCAATTTCTTTAAGTGTATATCCCACAACAATTGGGGGCCGAACAAAGAACTATTGCTATCTCAAAAACCTCGAAGTGGTGCATAATCAAGGTCTCAGAATTGCTACACGATGCTTTCACACCAGTTCCTAAGGTAGCATTCTTGTCGAAGCTAAAGAACCCACGTTATAACATCGCTGAGAGATCCAAATGATGAAATGTTCTCTCAAAGCAGTTAACCCTATAACGTCATTATTTATCACGATATTTAGCCTAAATATACAAGTAATAACGACCACCAACGCTATATACCCATACATGCTATAGTCAAGAGAATGCTCGAGGAGCTAAATATCAAACATACGAAAATAGAAGACAGTAGAATCATCAAACGCCCACCATGGAAGATTACGGATATTCAGATGGATTCAGCATTAGCCACTCTTCAGCACAAGAATCTTTCAAGAGAATATTGGGACCATAAATTCACTGAATTAATTAACAAATATGACAACTCTCAACAAATGATATCACTACAAAGAGGAATGATCAAGGAACAGAAACCCACGTGGTAACACGAGGTGTATCATTAAAATGTCAACTTCACCGATACGCCAGTACCGTAACATCGGAAATATGTGGAATAATGACAGCCATGAAAGTAATCAAGCAAATAAATTTCAATAAGTTTATCATATTCTCGAATTCCCGTACTGAAATACATAATACCTGTAACAGGAAAATCAACATGGAAATGATCAATGACACTAGAAATATGACACTAGAAACACCTGCAACAATATCACCCCGAACAGCTCTAACATAATTCAAAATAAATTTGCCAGCATTAGCTTTATTAATGGTCTTACTAATAAAATTATTAAAAATATTTTACAAATACAATATTAATGATTTCAAGTTTTCTACGAAACCGACTTACCATACTAAAAACCTACTCAGAAATTAAAGGACCAAATTAATATCTTCGACAACTACAATATAGTTTATAGGATCGATTGTGGTTATTGTGATAAATCTTATATAGGATATACTATGATCTGCCTAAATACCAATCTTTACCACCATAAATTAACCCTTAAACTTAAATACAAAAATAACACTGCACTTTCCACCCACATAAAAACACTCAACCATGCAATTAAATTTGGGGATAAAAAAATCCTCCATAAAAATAGACCAATAACAAAAATTTGATTTACGGAAGCTCTATACATTAATATAAATAGAAATAGGGACACATTATGCTGCTGTTATTGATATGCTAAGGCAATATTATTTTAAAACACAGGTATGTGGTATATTATGACGATAATATATTATTGATTATTGTCGACTTATCGATTGACTTCTGTTTAAGAATACACTTAAACGGTCAGTTGGCGGGAGCAATGACAACAAACGACGATTGCCAATTCAGGCTAGGCAAGATAAATTTTAATTCAATGTTTTTACCATCTGACTCCTGCCCTCCACTACCATTATTCAGTCTTTTAAATAAGATGTGTAACATAATTTTATACTAAACTTAATTAATGAGATGAGAATAATCCATGTAATCGCTATATAAGTTTTCATTTGAATTTTACAGAATGATTATAACTAATGCCGAAAGCTTTCAACGTGTTTAAATAAAATAAATTGTGAGACCGTTTTAAGTGGTTGTTTTCATTATTTGATAATATATACACAGTCTAACATTAAGAAATGGACAATAATATTTTTGCCATCTAGCCCTGTTGAGTTCGTCACAGTGTGTCGCTCTTATGTTGCTTACATTTCTTCGTCATCTGATTGAAGCTACTAGGCTAGAGGAAACGCTGTGTGGTGTTTACTTTATCAGTAATATCTGTATGTCGTTTGGCTACTTTCTTTTTCATTAATATAATATAATATTTTTATAATTATCTTCTTGTAAATAACTGTAAAATTCATCCAACATTTACTATAACATGTCTCGGTTTCAAAGATCAATTTTAAATAAACCTCTTCATAGAAGATATTTTGTTGACGGTCATCAAATTTGACTTTTCCAGGCTTTTTCTAGCATTGAAACAAAATTCTGGAATTTAATATACATTTTTTAGAAGATAAAATTACTGCCTGTCTCTCCATAATGCGGTTTCGTCACTCAGCTATTTGAAATCGTGCTCAATTTCACGAGTATGTTTTTCAGTGCCCAAGAAAACTCATTATAAACAAACGTTTAATAATTAGGAATGTGTTCTTTATTAGCCCAACTTTCAACCTCAATATTTCCAAATGCACAGTATTACTTCAACCGAGATATCTTTACTGTCTTTATTAGGGTGTGAAAAAGTATTATTGTATTGAATTTTAATGCGCATCCTTTGCACATTTTTCAGACCTTGACCTAGATTACTTTGAGCGTGGTAGTACAAATACTCGGGAACTTCGACTGCCAACTCCCGAGGTTGAAGCGAGTCCTGACTCCCTAGATCTTGTCAAAGTGGTCTTACTTGGTGCTCCAGCTGTGGGAAAGACCTCAATTATTCAGGTAATTATTCTAATTAATTTTCTATAGAAAACGTATAGATAATGTTAATAATCACTTCGAGAAAGGGGGGTGGTTTAAGAGCTCCACTCAGTATATACCAGGGTTCGCAAATTCCCGATCTTTTAGAAACGAACACAGACCACATACGATTTTATGGTTGTTTCATAAAAAAAACACGAAAATTGTATTTTTGAAAAACTATGTATGTGTATATTTTTATATATAATATATGTGTTAATACATTATTGTATACTATGCATACCACATTATATATATATATATTGTGTGTACAATATAGAAAAGGTATATCTATATATTTTTCTCTCATGGAATATAATTGTTATGCGATTTTACAAATTATAAATTGTATAAATTATACAATTTAAATTAATTTAATTTCAGAGTTTCTTACAAATAAATTTGCTTTAAAAATCAAATAACGAATAGAAATATGAAACAAATACGGAGGAATGAAGAAAAATATATATAGTATTCACTGTACTGTTTTCATATGTAACATGGAATTGCAGAAGTTTTTGAAACAACAAAATCTTTTTATAAAACGGAAGGAAAGAATTCTGTAAAACAAATGGAAGATTATGATCTAAAAACATTTTTTACAAATACATTACAACCTTGGTTATCCGAACTAAAATGAGGAAAGCAGTTTGGGTGCCATTTTTTCAGTTAGGCCGTGAATACAGTAAAATTTGATCTGGCTAAGTTTGTTATATAAAAACATTCGTAACACAATTCTTTACCTATAATTGCTATGATCTATGTTATTATTATATTTCAATGTTCTAAATCACATTTTGTTTACCCACCTTCATAAGTGGTTCAAAGAGGTTTTAATGCTCACTTTGTCTGTCCTATGTAACACGCATTACAGTCCTAGCAATTTATTTTACAAATGAAATTTTCAATTTCTAAAATATTATGTCAAATTTTTATATAGGTTAAACTGTTTATAATCTATATTTACTAGAAAAAGTCATATATAGTTATGATAGTTGAAAGTCTTAAAAATATCGTAGTATTTACGGCAAACATTATAGAAAAATTATATTACAGCAATTCGTCTGGAATGAATTTTCGGATGAGTACTTGCCCACGGACCGCAAGCATACCTATTACCCATCGGTGATAATAAATGACCAGATGTACGAGATGAAGATCTCCGACATTCCGGTGATCCCCTATTTCCCTGTGAACTCTTACTACGAGTGGACGGACTTCCGTTTCTACGGGCTACGCAGCGCTACCGCATACGTCCTAGTCTTCGACCTGTGCAACGTCGACTCCTTCCAGTACATACGAACTCTCAGGGACCAGATGACTGAGAGCAGGGACATGAGACACGTTCCTCTCTTAGTGGTTGGCAATAAGCAAGACCTACTTCAACCGCACCCAGAAGTCATGGGAACGGCTGGAGTAACAGGTAAGAGGAATTATTTATAGTTCAAATTAGAATAGTGGAGATTCAACGAGGGCTGCCTTCTTCTATCTCTGCTTTTATCAGATTCTCACATGTCGATTTACATTCGTCTATTTAATAAGTGTATTGTCCGGCGTCTCAGACCTTATACATATGGTAAGAGCTGCGCTAGAAAGAAAACTTGCGGCTATAATGGTTTAGCCACGTGCCTCTCTATCTCTTTGTATATATTGCATAAGTAAAGCTAACTCAATATACTAAAAATACTGTTGAAATAAATAAGACAGTTAATACTTAATTGTTTAAATCATTTCAAACAAACAGGTAATTTAACTTGACATGTTTCCCGGGAACCGAATGTTTACAACTAGTTTCTTTTATATACTTCATAATTTTCTATATTATTAATATAATACTAACTGTTTTTTATAAGACAAAAAATTCATTATTATGGTATTCTAAAATCGCCTCTTTGGTCTCTCTTAATATTGCTGCATCCTTAATTTATATTATTAGTAGTGCACACCTGGTTGAGGTCCATGCGTTATGGAATAAGCGCAGTGGAATAGGGTTGTAATTAATTATTCTTACTGACTTCTTGGGCATCAAATATCTTCTAAAATAGTTCATAAACTCTTTTTACTTTTTCTCAGAAACATTTGATTAACATACTATCAATCAAAAAGATTCATCTGGTTCATAAATACACACCAAAAATGTTATCGTTAATAATACAACATATTTTTAAATATCATGCATTACGATTACAGACATAATATAAATATAACCAACAAATTCAGTATTACACAGTCTAAATTCATTAGTTAATTGTTTTATAAGTAATTTTGTGGAAGTAACATTTTGGCGTTCAGAGTTAGGCAGAGGAACCGAAGAAAACAGGCATCAGCGGTCCTGTTTAACGCGGGTCAAGAGAGCACTCAGATTAGTAAATATCCGCCAAAGACAAATTTCTACGCTCAATCTTTTGACGTGTACGTTAAACTTTCCCCGGAAAGCGGAGCGTGCGTACACATGGCTCTGAAATAAATTATGATGCCCAGCAGCTTTATAAGACTTCCTAGCAGACATCGGTAATGAGCGATAATGCATTTAATTAATTTTCTTGTAAAATGAACTTCTATGATGTTTTATAACACTTTATTACAGCACAATATTGTAATTCGCACCTTTGTAAGCCTTTAACTATCTGTTTGCTATTAAAGGAAAATGATAGTTATATTTTGTAGTTCTACTTAATAGAATAAAATAAAATTTTAAAGTTGTATTATTTATTTTTAACCCGCAATATTATGTAATTTACTACTCAAATTAAATAAGTAATCTTTTTAAGATTTGAACTACCGGTATTAGTTCAAATTCAATTAAATCAGTTAAATCGTTACAATAGTTCATAAATTATTTACTTTTTCACAACAACATATTGGTTAACATACGATTAATCAAAACGAAGTTAGGGGCTGCCAAAAATATTAACTACTTACTTGTTAGTGATCGTTGTCTTGATGATATAAACGTATAAACTCATGTAAATACACCATGTAAAGTCAAAAGTGGGATAGATGATATTCAAAATTTGGATTGCAGAGCATGAGCTATTATACATTATAAATGATTAGGGGTTATTATTATTTAATGAATTTAATAATTGGGTTTAATGTGTACATTTATTAGATGAAAACAAAATAATTTTAAACTGGGTCCGGCGTTATATATTGTCACGTTTCTTAGGGATCGTGAGATTCAATAACACACACACGTAGAGGTTATAAGCGTTTAATCAACGGCGAAGTGATGTACAAAGCTCGTACTGCTTAAGACTGACTCCGATTTGGAATCCAGTCCTATTTATACATACATGGAATATTCTAGAAGCAGAACATTCTAGAAACAGAAAATACTAGAAACTAAAGGCAAACAATGTAAATAAATTAAACAAATAAAAATGCGTCGGCTGGGACTCGAACCCGAGTCTACGTGTCTGCAGTCCGGCTCGCTACCGCTCTGCCATCACTGCAGGTCTTGAGATGTGGCATTGCTCCCTCCTTTGAAAAAACAGCGTCTCGCTGTTAGTTCTGAGCTGCCTTGAGTCCTCTGGATCTCGTCGTTGGCCCGACGTAAGTCCTGTTCTTGGGCTGGCAGTCGTCCCCGTAAAATTCCGCGTCGTCGTCGGGTCGTGTTTGGTCTTCAACCTCCCTTTGAGTGTCGGGTTCATGGTATGGCTTCATCCTCAGTACGTGGACGGTGTCGTGGCTCTTTCTGCGTCTCGAATTAGGATCATAATCCTCGACCTCATATGTGACGTCGGATAAAATTTTTAGCACACGGTACGGATCAAAGTACCGTTTGAGGAGCTTTTCTGAGAGGCTCCTCCAATCTGCTCTCAAAATATCTCCTCCTGCCTCTTTAAAACTACGTCCCCACTTATGCGACACCTATCACTAAGGTGGCAGGGATGGATATTCTCCAATAATATCCCTTGTTACATTTCGAGAACACACGCCACCCGCTCACCAAATTCTCAGACAGATTAGAATATTCCGAAACCGGCGACGAGGTGTCTGAGCTTTATGGCCCATGTGTCAACCGTTGTCTCTTTGTTTTGATTCCAAGCCGCCAAGTTGGCGCGCGGAAAAACCCCTTCTTCCTGGCCAGCGACATTCTCATGCCAAAATATTTATGCAATTTAAATTTTTACTAACAGTAAAAAATTGGACCGGGTTCTACTGCGCTACAACAAACCATGTGAAATAACTTATTGTTTAAAGTGATATTATAAGCCCGGGTTCTCTTACTAGAAAGACTAATTTCTTTTTCAGAAAGATCCATTTTTAATTAAATTGTAAATAATGAAAAGCGTCCAACAGGTATATTTTACAAAAGGTTCATGGATTATAGCAAAGTCTTTCCGAATGGCAAAAAATAAATCGCTGGATCTATAGAAATTTACATTTTATAAAACGATAAAGGTATAAAAGTATGGGAAACTTCAACTTAATGAAAGTGCTCACTCAAGTTACTTAAGTTTTAATTGTGTTTCAAATTTAACTCATTATTTCTTTTAACACTTATCAGTTGACCATAAATTTTTACTCGTCTTTCATCCGCCGTACTTTTTGGCATTGAATAGTAAAACTATCCCTCAAAATTAAATAGTTTCTTATTTTCTATTAGGGAAGTATTGTCTTCTAATTAGTTAATGTATTGGATTTGAACTCCGTGCAGCTCTCTGAGTTAAGACTATATAACCGCTTGTGTATAGTCTAGTAAAATACAAATTAGCCAGGAAATGTGGATAAGGATATTTACTCAAAAATGACAGAATTGTTCGCCAAATTTAAATGTCAGTTCCTCAACTTTTGCTAGTCTAGAATCCTGAAAGTTGTTTAAATTTCTAATTATTATTAGTTTTACTTTCTAGATATCTGCAAATGTTCTGATACTGTCACATAATCTATAGTTACGGATAGTTCATTTAAATATAATCAGTTTTTATGGGCTCAATTCCTGACTTAATCACCTCAGCTAACAATCATTAACTAGCAAATTTTAACAGAATAATTGAAAAGGATACGCCTGCCTTGTAATTGGAAAATCGCAAAAAAAAGGATTACGTTTATCCAATTAGCTACACATAATAGTTTTGATCAGTAACGTTGTAAACATACGATACAGAAAATACGCAGTGCATACTCCTGGCTTCGCTACTAATGTAATACATATATATAGAGAGGTAGAGGGTATCGCTTACCTCAAAGCGAAAACTTTTCCACATAGTTTACATATGCGGTTTTAAAGGCTGCTTTTGCTAATGGGTGTAATTACCCATTTCCGCTCGCCCGTGCGAATACCTTTAATCAACGTAGCGTCAGATAATGAGAGCTTTGAAATACTTTTCCATTTACTCAAGAGCGTTGTTTTCAATCCCATTAAGTTAATTATCTAATGTCAACACCCGCCCATTTAATTTTACCAGGACAGATTATTTTTATCATAAAAGCTTATCGTTATTGTTGAAAATTGAAAAAAAAATGATGTCATACCTTTCAATTTTCAAAGAAATAATTTTGAATACTGGTAAAATGCGGCAAAACTGTCTCATATTCAATACACGCATATGCGAAAAATGTTATATTTTATCAATGGCTCGTAATTTTATTTTCGTGAAAAATCGTTTTGCTTTGCTTTCATGTTTAAATTTTTAATTTTAAAATTCCTTCAGCAATAAACGCACATAAAAAGCCTCTTTATTAAATTTTCCGTGTCTGAACAGGCATTATTCCGCTAATCTTATAAACAACTGCTTCCTTGCCATCTATTGTTGAGAATCAATAAAACCTGATATAAAAATCCGGAATTAATTAATCAAACGTATAAATAAAAGAATTACCTATATACTTCAATCTATTTCTCTTGTCCTTTCCTTCCCGTACCTGACGTATGCGGTGTATCAATTCATACTTAAAAAAAATCCATTCTTATAAGAAAAGATGAATAAAGGTTCTATCTTCTGTTTAAATTTGATAAAATGGAAAATGTTTGTGTTACTGTATGGTTCTGATGCGCCATTCAACAAAATCTCTGAATCTGAACTGCTGACTGAAGCAGAACCACGGATAAGCTACGAGAACATTTAATAATATCCAATGATAACTCCCAACACATCAATAATACGAATCTTCCAGGAAAAATATCTGGCAATATTCTTTCTCAAAGCTCCAAAAACACATTTTCTTTTTTATATATTATGAAATAACTGATTTTTATTTGAATAATTATTTGATAACCGTGTATTAAGCAGGAAGAATGAAAATGAATAGGTTTACCGTGCATGAGAAAACTTCTCACAACAATCTGGTTTTGAATAAATTTTAACTTTAAAAAAGATAAACGACATTTACGTGCATATTAACACCTTCTTAAGGTTTTTCATTCAAGTTATTATAATATTCAAATTTAGATAACACTTATTATATTGAGTTAAAATCACATTTTTTTAAAAGGGTCCGTGGCAACACATAACAATTAACTCCAAACCGTGTTCGAAACCAAGACTGTCTTTTATCTGTCGTTTATCATTAAATTGAATGAATCAATCTGTCTGTAAAAACGGTCAAAAATTACTTTTATTAATTTACAACAGACTTTAATAATAACTTTTAATTTTACTTTTTATC
Organism: Eucriotettix oculatus; assembly: GCA_034510155.1. NCBI lineage: Eukaryota > Metazoa > Arthropoda > Insecta > Orthoptera > Tetrigidae > Eucriotettix > Eucriotettix oculatus. The sequence goes on from CM067377.1 coordinate 68,595,868, forward strand.
TTTCAGGTAACAGCGCGCAAGTAATTTCAGAGACTTTTTTAAAAAAGATAAAAATAAATATTTATTTTACTAAATTTTTGTTAAATGCTTGTTAAATTAACAAAAATTTTCTTTCGTTTCAGCCAACTGACATAAACATTACAAAAATAAACACTTTATTTTAATTAGTTTACATTTAGAAAAAAAACAACCAACACGCCATTTTTTACCTTTGCCTTTATTTAATAAATATATAATTAATATAACTAATACATTAATGTCTCTATACTAAGAGATCCTTGAGAGAATGTAAAAAATGAATGAATTAATTAATATATTCTTACTTGTACAAATAACGATGATTTTCATATATAAGTGAAATTATAAGTTTAATTTTTTAACCCACTATTAAAACTAATAATCTGTTGTTTTATTTCCCATTAAGTCGTGAAATAGTATTTTCTTTATAAAACGTTTAACTGATGTCACTAGCTTATCCTAATATTAAGTTTAGTTGGCTGTTCGGCAAGTGCAAGTGATTTATAGCCAGAATGTCGAGTTTTAAGCTCCCCTGGGTACTGGAGGCCCCTTTCATCTCTAGCGCGCCAAAAAGTTACGCCGCAAAGTTAATATAAGGAATCGTCGTAGCAGAAGCGCTATATAAAAGTCGAGGGAAATCTGGTTTTACTGTTAATACCGTGTTCACTCACAGCAACATAAATTCAGAGCTGCGGCAAGGTTTAACATTTGTAAAAAATATACAATTGAGACGTTAATGCAACTAGTTGGTCATCAGAAAAATCCTTTTACTCAATCCTCAATTGCATTCTCCGGGAACTTTCGGGTTAACCCACCGTAGTCACTGAATATGAACATCTACATAAAGTAAACAACCTATTTTAAAAAATACAAACAACGTCTACGTTTACCCTTTTTCGTTCCTTCACAATGTACGTGTCATTACCAACAGATACGACCTCATTTTAACAGACAAACCTTACAAAATATCGTTAACTAATAAATAAATTTAGATATGCCGACGTTTCAATGCTATCTTTGCATCTTATTCAAATTAATTAACAAAATTTGTAAAACGAAGACTATATATATATATAATATCAAAGATCTATAGTTATTAGTTCTACTGATACTAATTTTTAAAAAACTTGTCCTTACATTCATACTACTGCGAACTTCTGTCACTGCGATATGTCCGAAGGTTTAAAATTCGCTACTAACTTGTTAGGAAAATTATGTATTTTTAAAATATGAAATAAAAAACAAATGAGTTTAAAATTTGAATTATTGAAGAAAGAAATTTCGTTTACGGACAAAATGAGTTTAAACCTGTTCAATCAAGGTCCTATTGCGGGTGAAGAATCGGAAAACATTATAAAATTGAAGGGCTTAAATAACTATGATAATGTAGCAAGTTTCCGACCTTGCAACCGCCTAGAGTCGAAACTGGAGCTGCCACTAAATATCTTCGTAGAAGATGGCATTGGTCGAGATTGGTTACTGTATTTGACAGGAAGATTGTCCCAAACGTTTGCCCTCACTGAGAACCTTATTAAAATTTCATCGTATAATCAATAAAATTGAAAACTTAAGATCTCAGCATACCTGCTCATCTCTACTTCTCGGAAACTGCATCAAAGCCTCAAAATTCTATCTCCTCAAGAATTTTCAGGCTTTCTTGTCTCCTGGTTTTGCCACTCTCCAAGACAATAACATTTATCCTTTTAGAGCCTTTTGGAAACAACAGTTACCAATTTTCGATTCACGTACAGTAACTTTATTAATTTTTCCGTGGTCATAAATCTGATGCCAACCCATCACAACTAATGTCGGACGCTTCCAACCTCTAGCCGCCATCACAAATTTAGACAGTTGGTTCTAAGAGCAGTATTGTAATGTATTGTTTGAATTTACCACAGAGGTACTTAAGTATGCATTTACAGACGGTCTCCCTCTTGCGGAGGTACCTGTAACTGAACTCAAATACATTCATATCTTACAATTTTATTACTATTCTGTGCATTCATTTGTATTTACCTTAAGTAATAAGTCATAAATCATTTTACACTCACCTGCACTTTTTATTCATCTTTAACTATTTTTAATTATAATTTATAACTATATATTTAAGTAAACTTATATATTAAAAAGCTACTAATACAAGAGTATTATGCATTTGAAATTATTCATGATTATCTCATCGTCATCCACATTGTGGTGTTATAGAAGAATACTGAAAATCAGTATCCTAACCGGGAAGTTCTAAGCAGTATAATAGAAGGGAGAACAATATGTAAAAAGAGAAGGGATAGACTAATATGCCTCGTTTTCGACATGAATATATTGTAAAATTAACATCTGTAGGGTTAGAGCACAATAATGAGGTGAAGGATGAAGTACACCGAGAAGATTAAGTAAGATGTGGAAAGTCGTAGTTGTATGGATATGAAAAGGCTGGGGTAGGTCAGCATGAAGAGTTGCATCAGACTAGTCTACGGACTAAGTATTACAACAACATCAAAATTAAACGGCATTAATAGATAATTATTACATTTAGCATATTCGTACATGTTTTATTGCAACTTTAATAATTTACAACTATCCTGAACATTCTACCTTACTATATTTACATATAAACCCATATTCATATTTTTACAATGACCACCCTATTAATCAGTTTATATTCCTAGTTTTTTAAATACTTGTAAGATCACACAGTAAATCAATCTACTTATATACCAGTAGTGTATTCAGAGAAGTATCACGAGGGTGGTGTCTGTGAACAGTTTTTGAAAATTTGTATTTATTATTATAATAATTATATAAAGTAACTTTAAATCATTTCAGGCTATTTTATTTTATGTGGTACTTTTTTTAAAAATATTCATTACATCTTAATTGTTTTTGAATAAAGATTTATTTAACAATAATTTTTATGAACAACGCGTACACAATGCCAAACTACAGCAATTATCCGAAAAATCAAATTCTATTGTTCTCTATTTGGCCGCGTGAGAGACAGTATCTCTTATAAATTTAATGTAGTCATGTATCTATAATATACGGCTTATATTGATAAAACTACTATCGACATATTATGGTATTGTTTAATACCTTTTTAATCAATATTTGTATCTTCCACGAAGAAACGATTGCAATATAAAAATTGATTGAAATTCGTTCCTTAGCGTACACAGTTTTAATTACCAATAATGAAATACACAAATTCATCAGAAAACTTATTAGTTTCTTATAGCATATATCTTTCCACAAAGAGCACAAAATTCGTATCGTGGGAAGATGGACAGTCCTCCAATGCTTATAACTATATTCTATATCACAGTATACATTATTAACACAATCATTTCAAGACATGCAGCGTATAAACGTTCTATATTTTTCTTTATGCACATGCCTTCAAGTAATTCCCTTTTACTATTGAATGAGGTATTATAATTTTATTTAGTTATGAAAATTTTCCATAACTGTTTGTTTCCTGAGTTATACTTTAATATAATGCTCCCATTTAGCGAAATAGCTTGCTTATTGCATTTATAGCTAACCCTAATCTCTGGTCTTTTTTCTTTATAATTATTGAATAGCAGCCTTGCTCTCTCCCTTTTCTTGGGGGGGGGGGAGATAACAGGTTATATGAAGATGATTCGGAAACATTCAACTCCCCTTTAATGGCGTAGGAAAAGGGAGGATATAGAAGGTACAGTAAGGGGGTTGTCAAAGGCCTCCGGGCTAGAAAACCTGTATCAGGAAGGTACTATTCTCTCTTAATACTTCCTGTACCTAATAAATAAACTTCTATGACATGGTCCTTCTACAGTGGTTCTATTTAGCTTTTCCATAAAGGGAATACTAGTTTCACTATTATGTATGTTCCATTAACTAATTTTGGAGTTCTCTGATGTGAAATGTTCACAGAGATTAATTCCCTAGAAAGGTCACTCACTAACTGACCTCTGCTATCTGTCTTCTTTAACCATTCAATTTACGGCTGGTGGGCAGAGGACGCTATCGATCTGAACGTGGGCCATACAAAGACCTATGTTTTTGTTTAGTACTTCTAACATTATTATCAATAAACATCAATTTTAGTGTGTATGAATAACCTTAGGTAAGTTATTATTTTGTAAAAAACTTATTGTTTTGCGGAAAAATATATGAAAGGAATATATGTTATAAATTATTCCACTTAATGCCTTGATAGAGAGTATTGTGGTGTATGTTTATGTACTTGTAGGCCCGGGATGGAGAACATGAAAATTATAGTAATATTCAGTTGAAGGTGCATGATTTTAATTAGTTAACTTCCTAAATCCACAATTATTAATTATTTGCAAAATAAACCTTCAGGAATTTAACATTAAATGTTTAAAAATTACTAAATTATCATCGGGAATGCTTCAATAATTATAACCAAACCAACAATTTAATAATCGAATGTTTATAACTACACAAATTAGAAGTTATTACATGAACTTATATAAACATTGACTCATTATTTTAGATTGTGCAAGAATCTTTATCACGAAGAATTGAATTAACGACCTAATTAAATTGTTAATCAAATATTTATACTCAATTCAATTTTAAGTACGCTGAAAATAATCTAATGCGTGTTACATTGTGGGTTGTCTAATTACTCAGAAATGTGGTTGTCACAGTAAAAATGAGATTGGCAGACGAAAAAAGAGTTGCGCACATTTTGCGAGCAGGTGCGAGCCACAGAGACGTCTGTGTGAGCTGAGTATATCAGTGGCGAAATTCAGAGAGGTTTGGAGCTTCTGTAGGGAAAAATGAACTCATTATGTTTATGGAATTATTTAGTTTTAAAAATGTGAAGTTTGCCCGGTGGCAGATACATGAAGTTACAGTAAATGAAATTACAACAAACAGCTATTACCGTATACCCAAAGTCTGCACCCCGGAACATACGCGTTACAAAAGGAGGTGCCTCGGTATTTGAAAAAACCTTAGAAGCCAGAGAGAGAAGGAGCAGTGGTTGAATGTAAGTCCATCATCACCCTGGGGAGAGACACGCGCGGGAGATAGGATCAGCGCTTTCCAGAGGTAGCTCCCATAATCACTCCTGAGATAGCTGTGACAAACTGTTACAGGTACTCCCTAGTATATTGGAATGTATTTGCCAATATATTACTTTCAGTAGTTCTTGACTGCGTCTCAAATAACTTAACAGTTTCTTTTGTTGCGAACGCTTCTTCGTTGGCTTTGGTGGTTCCGAAAACTTCGTTTTCCCAACATATTGAGTTTAAGCCTAGTTTATTTGTGGCGGGGAATATAGTCAAACGCCGTGGTTTGAATTACTGTTTGTTATACATTGAGCGCCACCTTCAAATTAGGTTCATTGTAGGAATTTAAATAAAATGGAATAAACTTACTGACAGAAGAAAAATGAACATATTGTCTGCATATCTCGTAACGCCTGCAGCACCGCACTACCCTAAAAAGTAATCAGTTACTCGGGGTAACACGAACATTCTGTCTCCTACCGCCGTGATGGTTATAATTACAAATTTGCGTCGCGACACACGAGAGCCAAAATATAGCCGTAGCACTTGTTACACCACCTGTGTAGGAAAGTAGTTCAACTTTCTCAGTGAGCTTCCGTACAAAAGATTGCGTCTACAGAGAACGTTCCTGCACTAACTTCATTGGCTAAGTTTTTCATTTCCTCCTTTTATTGGATTGGACTTACATTCCTGCAAACCTAGGCGTCTTTTCATGTGGTCACGTCAAGAGATACCGGACCGGGGTAAAAATATAATTCGCATCCCCCTGCGTTTTCCAACCCAGTCATGCAGCCCTGATTAGCTTCAGTCTGTTAATTTACCAAATGTATAAATAAATTCCCTTAATTAAATATTTGAAAGAATGCACCCATGTTTATTGTTTCTACCTTCCATGGGGACTTAATTTTCTATGGTCCTCTTTATTTTTCTCTTCCTTAAATTGAATACCCTATTAATACTTCCATTTATGTTACCGCACAGTTTTTTTTAAAAAAAATTATGGAGTGGAACTTGAATAATTCGAAGCTGACGTTGTTGCCTTTCTGTCATTGCTTCAGTTTGAAATTCAAGTGACTCAGATAAATCCCCGAATTATCCTCGTATTCGAGTTACAAACGTTCTAATTATCTAAATTCCACTATATTACTTACAGAATTAATTTTGCAACAAAGAGCTGTGCACCCTTTCCTAATTCTCTCCAGTCGCCTCTCATAACCTCGCCACCCACTTCGCCCCCACAAGTGCCGATGTCATATCTGATTTCGTCACCTGTAATCGACTCGTCGCCTGGAATGCGGAATGAAAAATGCTGGAGTCGCAACTCACACGTCCCTTTCCACCCATATGAGTACCACGACCATACTTCCTGCCAAGACTACTACGCACATTTCTTATTAAGAGAATTTCCCCCTGCCTTTACCTAGCGCATTAAAAAACTAGATTCAATGATAAAAAGAATGTTACTCAAGCAATAAAACATCTACAGATTGAAAACATCTTCTTATGATTATTTTGAGGGGTGAGGAGTAATCAAAATAGTAACGTTGGAAGAGAATTTTAAAGATGGGGACTCGAAAGGGAGACGTAGGATACCAAGGATTCACGCCCAGGTTATAGTATATGGATCCTACCCGGTATTAACATGGATGTAATGCAGGGGAAACCCCAATAAATCTGCATTAGCAGAGTTCTTCGGTACGCACTATCGATGATAGTAGAGGAGTTTGCTGTAGAGATTCAGCATTACCTTGTCCAGCTTAGAGGCAGCTGGCCGCCTGCTCCAATGGGAACATCGGACAGATCTTACCGTATGTCAAAGCTCTGCAACCACAATTAATACACCTCTAGAAACTAACCAAGGAGCCTTGGTTTATAGAAAACTCAAACAGGAAAAAGAGAAGCTGTCTATTGTGAAAGTTTTTGTTAATATTAAAAATCACTGAAAAAACTGCAAATATTAATATATATTGTTTTTTGTGCGGTGCGTGTAACTTTAATCAGAGAATAGGAAATTAACTTTGTAATAACATAATCACGAAATCAAATCAGCAGCATGGAGGGTCCATAGTGCATAACGTGACTCAGATTCCGTTGGTAGTGTATAGACAGTATTACATTAAATTAGAAATTGCCTTCAATCCACTTATCTCTACCAATTTTTACGAAAAAAGAAATTTTTTGAGTCTTCGATTAATAATCATAGTGAAGCTGATGACCAAATAAATATTATCCTCACCGAAGATTTTATTAGTCGCACCATGCCTCCACCACAACAACCCTTCCAATTCCATCTCGCTGATTGGTCTTCTCCTTTCCTGTTATCGTCTAATTACTGATATTTTCCTACCACCACTTGTATAATTCCTCTAGTGTATTGAAAGCTGTTTTCGCAACATGGCTTGAGTTCAGCCTTCTCTATGGTTTAGCCACGTGAAACATGACTTACTATTTCTGCCAATCTACGGTGAATACACACATTTTACTCTTATTTTGTAAAATCTTCTCTAGTTTGGGAAAGGTCGTTCAATTCCTGGATGTTTACGTCTGATTCTTACGATATCTGGCACTGACGTTTCTAAGGCCTTCTAATTAGCCTGTTTTCTCTCAGTTCATTTTCGTCGCTTTAGCTCTCTGACCACCTAGAAAAGTTGGTGTCCGACAGATTGTCAAAATTAATTCTTAATTCAATGTTTTTCATATAGTTACAACATTTAATAAGATTCATGAATCCCTTAATTGTTGAATTTCTTTTACAGAATGCAAACATAGAATCGATTTTTGTTTTACTATAGAATAACCTGCATTAAATAAATGGCGTAACAAAAGCTTCGTAATGGAATCCTCATACTGCGAGAAGGAAAAAGTCTATTACAAGATGTGTCCGGAAATACTTCAGTATTTCATCTGTTTCTATAAAGTTAATTGATTAGTTGTAGCGCTCTGTTCACATAACCAGTGAAATGTTCAAATTGACCTCGTTTTGACCGATAAAGGCAGATTGTCTTCTTCTCTTGCAGATCCAAACACAATCAAAAATGCCTGGTGTAGTGCGTACTGTCTGACATGCTGCCGCAAACCATGCAGGGAAAATTAGTACAACATCCGCAGTAGATAAATGCACAATAGATTTTGTGTCTCTGAATAAAAGACAGTCAATTCTTGTAACTGATTTTTTTTATTTCTTTGGTGAGGCTGAACCTTATTATCTCTCTTTTCGGCCGAGAAAGTTGTTTGAAAAGTCTTTTAAATTCGTTTATTTGAACTCAAATCACATTTTCGTAATTATATAAGTAACCATTTTTTTCGAAGTTTATTTAATTGTTTGGAAGTCTATTATTTTCTTTTCCATTATATTTATTTATTAATTTCTTGAAAAACAACTGATGAGGTCCCTGATATTAAGGACGAGACATTTTGTGTTAATGTATATCTCAATTTTCATATACTCGTATTCTCACTTTTGGACATTATGCATTCCATTAGAATTGCATGTTATAAGACGTTATTAAAGTATTTCTAGTTCTATTTAAAACCTTAACAGGGTCGTCCTCTATTTTATATGTTAGAAACGACCACAATCTTTGATATGAAATGAGAAAATTGCTGAAACACAACCGGACAAAGAATTCCACTCTCAGCTGGTAGATGCGATCGTTTGGAAAGCGGAGACGTAATGCTGAGCATTTAGACAATTACTAAGAGCTCGCCTAGCTTACTGCATCGCCTTAGATCTCAGAAACCTTTTGAAAGGCATCTGAGCATTTACGCAGCAGACTGAATCAATGTTGAGATATGAATGGGCTCCATTATGAGACCTTCCGAGGCTACATTATTCTCACAGCCCATCTCGTCAAATTTACTGCATATTCCACTGTGCCACCTACAGTGAATATTAAGGAGTTGCAATAAAGTTCAAGAAAAATGTGTTTAAGAATAGAAAGATTATTTGTCTTCTATTGCATTACTTGTCAAATTTTAGTCTAGAAGTGATGTAATGTTACCATCAACTAAAACCTTTACATACGTTTAAAAATTTAACTCAAACATTTCGTCCTAAATCATTTTTAATAATAATTTTAAATATAACGCTTAGTAATAGTATCAAAGAATGCTCAATTCTCTTAGACAAGAAAGTGGCCACTAATAATACGGTAAAATCTGATATTGCTTGCATTATTTACAAAAAATTATAATCTGTTATTTTGTTGTGAAATGGAGTTGTAGTTTTTTCCCTTTAAAATGCTGGTAACCCAAATCTCCTGACTGATGTATGTTTTGAAAGTGAAAGTTAACGACAATTTACTAATTTTAATTAACTCTAATGTGTAATAAAATTTAGTCACGTGTATATTTTCAGAAAGCCTATTAACTGCTTTGAAGAAAAGGATATCTTAAAATGAATGTAGAATAATGTTAATCACAAATTATTATTTTCTGAGTTTTCTTAAAATCATTATAATAGTTGGCATTAATTTAGTCCAACTGGGAGGAAAGTTTTAATTAAGTTGAATGTAGTCTGCTGTTAGTTTATATGAAAATAAGACTATGAAACTTTCTTCAATAAAGTAAACATGTTGAAGATTTTAAGAATGTGAAATATACTGGAAGAGATTGTATTATAATTTTCACTACATTCTTGAATTGAGTTTCTTTGTCTGTGTCAGAAGAATGTCTCGTAACGAATGTAAGGTGACGTACGAAACTAGAGAAGTTATAGCTTGTTACGTTGTGGCGTAGTGAAATTGTATCCATAATAAGTAGATTATTTCTTCATTAAGTGCCTGGTTTCATAGTGGGGCAAAATTTAAATCAGTTTTCTCTAAAGAACACTAAAAATCATAAAAAGGAATACCTGTCATATATCGTTGATGCAAATGAGCATAACTTGTTAAGGAACTGCTCTCTTGTTCTTTTATGAAAGATGCCATAGAAACTGATTAAAAATATCAAAAAATTAATAAATCAGAATTGCTTTTAAATTAATATAAACATTATGTACAACACTACACTGAGAAACGATCAAGTATAAACATCCGTGATTAAATTTCTTCTGAACTTAATTACAAATCAATGAAATTATTTTAACAAATTTTAAATTTATATTGACAATATTTTGTCAAAATTTAATTTGTGCAATACATATAATACAGTCTTATATATTGAATTGAATATCAAAAAGAGAAATTTATATAACAACGCATTGGTTGGCCTGTTTGTTTGCTGACTGAGCTTCGGAGTGTTTGGAAGACGATTCCTATTTTGGCCAAAATATCGTCTTTAACGATGAGGCGCATTTTTGGATGAATGGCTATGTTAAGTACAACTGCCCTATATGGGAGGACGCCAACCCACACGAAGATCCTCCACAAAAAGTTACTGGCTGGTGTTGATTTTGGGCCGACGGCGTCTTTGTTCCGTAATTGTTTTGAAAACTACGTTTGATGAGGCGAACACTGTCAACGTTGAGCGCTACAAAACGATGATAACCGATTTCTTTCGGCGCATTTTGAACGATATAGATGTAGACGACATGTGGTTTCACACAATGGACGCAGCGATGGACATTCTGCATAAACGATTTGAGGGTAAGGGTGTCTTTCGCAGGGTGACGTGAATTGGCCACCACGATTGTGCAAAATGACTACGCTAGACCTTTTCAGGAGAATATCAGTTTGGTTTTAGGAAGAATGTAGGGAAAAGAAAAAAATATATATTGCCTTTGCGACTAATTTTAGAAGATAGGATAAAAAAACCGGCCTACGTTAATGGGATTTGTAGATTTAGAAAAGCGTTTGATTATGTGAACTGGAACACACTGTAGCGCAGTAGAACCCGGACCAAGTTTTATTCCTATTTATGGAATAAAAATTTCGGCTAGAGCATGTCGCTGGCCAGGAAGAAGGGGTTTTTCCGGGCGCCTAATTGGCCTAATTGTACCTGAATGCGGAGTTAACGGTAAGCTTGTTTTTCGCTAAGACGCCGTTCACCTGTCGGGTTTTCCGAGGGACACACCCGTATAGTCATCAAAAAACTCCCGCGCGTAACGGAGAACTCACGATGATTGACAGACAACCGTCACGTGAGAGAGTTTTATCCCTTGGAGGGGGCAGAGATACGAGGTGACCTAGGAAGGTGAAGAGCGGAGAAATGAGCAGTTTAAGGTGAGACAATTTAAATTATGGACCGATCAGTCGAGGAAGCAACGGAGAAAGGTGTTAACAACGAGGGAAGTAGGAGGAAAAAGCTGAGTTTTCTTCAATTCCAGCAGCACGACTTTATACTTTTTCTACCAGCCGCTTCAGGTTCAACTATAAGGAAGTTCCAGTTGCATCTGCATCGAAACGCACATGAATACAAAACAGGTTCGTCAACGAACGGAATATCTGCTACACGCGGTCACCCAATAAATAATTCCCCCTTGAGAATTTTTGAAATCGTCCCACTTTAATTCTTTATATTTGTACTTGTTATCTTTTCGCAGGACCCATTTAAAATTATTGTGTTTTCTTTTAATAAATGCACACATAAAACATCCAAAACTTAAATTAATTGATATCCCCCCATCTTTTACAACACTATTAAGGATTTTGATGAGCACTGGAATAAAATACCGTGAAAGGAGCCTTATAAATAACGTCTACAGTAGTCAGAAAGCTGTAATTAAAATAGAAGATCACGAAAAGAAAGAAGTAAGACATGGATGCAGTCTTTCGCCCATGCTGTTTAGCTTATATATAGAACAGGCAATGAAAAAGATAAAACGGAATATGGAAAAATGAATCATACGCTTTGCCGATGATATTGTAGTATTCGTGGAATCAGAAAAAGACTTGGCATGAACGAAGTCATGGATAAAGAGCTCAATATGACGATGAATAAAGGGAAAACCAAGGTATGGGAAACAGATGAATAACGAAGGGTGTTAGATTGGGAAGGGATATTTTGACGGAAGTTACTTGGGAAGCGTAATAACTAGGGATGGTATAAGTATAGTAGGCATAAAGAGTAGGATATCACAGGCAAGGAAGGCTTTCGCGGAAAAGAGGAATTTACTTACGGGCAATATAAGTGTGAATATTATGAAATCATTGTTAAAAATGTTCGTATGGAGTGTAGTGTTATATGGGTGCGAAACGTGGACGATAGGAGTTGCGGAAAAGAAAAGAAGTCTTTGAAATGTGATGCTATAGGAGAATGTTGAAAATCAGATGGGTGGATAAAATCACTAACGATGAAGTTAAGGGAAGAGTGAACAATATGGAGGACGTTGACTAAAAGAAGAGATAGATTAATAGGCCACATTTTAAGACATAAGGATCTTAAAGAGGGAAGTGTGTAAGGTAAGAAGAGGGAGGCCAAGGATGGTATATGCTAAGCACAGAAGGGATGATGTGGGATACGCTCGTTATGCGGAAATGTAAGGCTTGCGCAAGATAGGTTAGCATGGTGGGTTGCATCAGACTGAATACAACAACAGACCTTTCTTGTGGGGTTTCCTGAAATCGCAGGTCTAAGCCAATCAGCCGCAATCAACCGATGCTCTTAAAGCCATCATAAACAAAGCCGTCGCTCAAATTCAACCGGATCTCTACGGTTGAGTCATCGAATATTTGACCACTCGGTCGCGCGCCACCGTGAGAAGACATGGACACTTCTACGTTGTTATATTTCATACAAAATGGCATACATGAGCCTTTCAAATAAAAACTAATTTCAGTAATACCTCACTTACTGCTAGTTTTATTCAGTTTCAACATCGCTCCACCCTTATTGAAATATTATGAACGTTTTCAACCCAAAATAAAAATTATTCGTCATAGTGAAGACAATTGTTACCTTGTTGACTTTTGAAGAACATGTTTTTATTTCGTAGTTGCATTTTCAGTATTTCAGAGATGATTATGATTCGTGCTCCATATCTTGCTACCGTTCTATACTTGATAATAGAGTAATATGTTTTGTTTGTTTGGTGTAGGAGGAGCGTCTGACGCGGCGGAGCTGCGGCCGGACATCGCGGCGCTGGTGAGGTCTCACTGGCGCTGCGGCTACGCGGAGTGCAGCGCGCGGCGTCGGTGGCAGGTGCTGGCCGTCTTCCAGCAGCTCATGCGCGCCGTCCAGCACATGGAGGCGGCCGACCCCACAGACGACGACGCTGACGCCGGCGACGACTCCGACCGTGGCCACGACATTTCTCCAGACTCTGCCAAGTGCTGCGTCCTGTGACCATGAACATTTCTACACTTCGCCGCCCATAGTTTTCATCTAACTGTGAAAAAAGACAAAAGATTTATACTGTGTTTCAAATGAAATGGTTTCAATTTCACCAAATTATTTTAGGGAAATAGCATAGTCAGACAATATAAATATAAGATTTTGCTACAAAACTGCTTTCTAAACCTTTGTGAGAAAACTAAATCAATACACGGAATTTCGCAGGAATTGATATCAAATTATTTTATTATGATTTAAAGCCATTGAACTAGAACAATTTTTTATGCTGTATTTTTAAATTCTCGACCTTCGAAAGCTTGGTAATTTATCTAAAATCGATATTGGCCGTCCGTTCGTCTCAACTTTGTCACGAAGAAAGATCGTCGATGTCCAATGTATTGGAGAAAGTTAGATAACCGCAAACTGTGGAAGGAAAATATTCATGGCCACTGATACTGAAAATAAAATTTCGCCACATAGAGATAGACCGAAACATTTGTCTGTATTATTTTAAAAGAATATCGCTGTATAACTAAATTTTATATTAATTTATAATAACTATAAACTTAATTTCTGGAATATAATTATTTTTATATCTAAATTAGTATCTTCCGTAACTGCCCAAATTATAAAACAATAAAGAGGATATTAGGTATGAAAATGAATATAATTCTTATTAAAATGTTTCTACGAGTTGAAAATATTTCCTAAATTCCTTTCTGTGAAAGAAAATGAATGAAGTACTTATGTTCTTTGAAAGATTAATTTCTATTACAATGTAATTACTTCTATCTAACCTTTGGCAAGCATATGGTATTATTTTAAGTACAAGTAAACAAACATATTTTGTGTAATTATTCTGATAATGAAAGTCAATTGCATGGTTTCAAAATAAACTAATAACACCAGTCGTTCGTTTAAAATATACTTTATTTCTTCCTTATTTCCCCAATAGTTAATAAAGGTATATTTTTTATTCTACTTTCAGCGTAAAAAATACGTCAATTTTTGTAATAATAGATTAAAATAAAAGTTATTCATGGAGACATTGTGAAAATAAAGTATGGATACTTAATAAATATGTCCTCGAAATACATATGACAAGATATAACATGGAAATAACTGAATTTATTGTTAGTATTCCGAAATTGAGGCAAAAGGTTCAGTAATTGTCATGAAATGTTGTTATTAGGCTGGTGTATATTTCTAGTAATAATGTGATAATTTAGATTTTATAAAGTTGGCTACAGAAAAGAAAACATAATTTTGTTTGACTTGTCCAACTAGGAAATTAATCTCATACTATAGTTTAGTTAAAGATAAAATGTTGTAATAATAAATTATTAAATATTTTAAAGTACGGTTTATGAAAATCTAGTCTAAAATATATCTGTAATAAAAATATTACATTAACAGGCAAACAATGAAAAGAGAACATTACTAAAAGAATTTATACTTTCCGGACGTTTCGATGCGAGCTCAACTTCTTGCTCGAACGACTTTAACCTAAAAAATTGTGCATCTAATTTTCATTAATTATATTTCTCCTTAAGTTATTTGTGCGTGCTGAATCTGAAAGATATGACCATCCTTCCTATGCTATTAAAGGGGACTTTCCTATATCAGAATAGTACCCAACGGAGTGGTGGAGACAAGACTGTGGGAGTATTCCCTCGCAGGTATTTCTCTCCAGATTGACTTCGGGGCTCACCTTACTGCGTTGGCAATGCCTCGTATTCTCTGTGGGTTTTTCAAGGTCCTCACATGCCGAGGCACCTTCATCTATTTTAGGAGGTCTATGTACTGGAGTCGAAGACCTTGTACATACGGTACGAATTGTTCTGCTGATCTCATTGGAACAGTCGGCCAACTGCCTGCTAAAACTTTTGGAGACACGGAGAAGGGAATGCTGCGACCCCACTACAGACTCGTCTTCCG
This sequence comes from Eucriotettix oculatus, assembly GCA_034510155.1. Lineage (NCBI taxonomy): Eukaryota > Metazoa > Arthropoda > Insecta > Orthoptera > Tetrigidae > Eucriotettix > Eucriotettix oculatus. The sequence continues at coordinate 68,611,056 of CM067377.1, forward strand.
GCATTCAGAAAGGTGAGAATAGTCCCAAATAGTCCGACCTACTTTATGAAGGCTATCGAGGGCTTTCTCAGCATCTCTTTGGATGAAACACTATAGCCCGGGGGCCCTACCTTACGTCACTTCTCACATTCACCCTATAAAATCCCTTCCTATGCTCTTAAAGGGGAGTTGCCTAATGTAGCCGGTTACCCCCACAAAAAGAAAATAATAAACGGAGTTAAAATAGAATACATATGAAAACAATTTGAAACAAAACCAAGCAAAGGTGGATATGCGTCCATTTTTATGATATCACTGCTTGCGGCGGCGTTCATTTTCGGGTTTCTGCCGTCTTTTTCTGATGACTATCTGTTAAGTGAGCAAGTTTGAAAGTAAATAATAAAAACACGGTTTCAGGAAAAATGTACTCATTTTTGAATGATTATTACGAAACAATACATTTTGAAAAAAATGTGTGTGCTCAAATGTTTATAAATTTTGACACGAATTTTGGAAGAAATTTGAAACTATGAGAACACTATTTATTTAATTTTTTTTCTTTCCTAACAACAACGCAGCAAACGGTGCATTTTTGCTTCAAATCGAAATTTATTAATAACTTTATAGTGGGTCTGTCACTAGGTGGCAATTTATTGACTGTTACAGAAAATAAATTTTAAACGGGTGAATCTTTTTTAACATTACTCTGTCATTTTTGATGAAACTCGCGATAACTTGTGCTTCGATACGTTGACGTTTCTACAGAATAACGCTTTTTAAGATAAGACTTCGTCTAGGAGACAGCCCTATCAGACATTTGTGATTGATAAGTTGCATACACACAGGCAAGTTTAAATCCATCATTTTGTAAAATTTGGAATTACTTGAACACAAGTTTCTTTTCAAGCATCAAATGGCGCATTTTTTCTCAAACCAAGTTTTTATTATTTATGTTAAAAATGGGCTTCTCTCTGATAATTCTCCGTAAAAATTATAACTGATAAGCATTTACTCTTTCTCCTTCTATAACATTTCAGAGTTATTAGCCGTTTTCGTATTCGTTTCTCAAATAAGTAACCTGATACTACTTCCTTTACAATATTTTCAATATTTTTTTTCAGCTAAATACTTATTAAGTTATAATTATCTGGAATTTATATCTGATAATTTAAAATAACGAAAAATTGCTGCATATTTTACTCAAAAGAATAATAATGATTTGAAAATTTTAAAATTCTATTTTTCAAAGTTGATTAAGATATTAGAATAATTAAAAATTTTATTACAATCCAATTACAAAATCTTCAAAAGAATAAAAATATATTAATGTTCATGATTCTCAACATAATCGTCTAATTTGATAAGAATTGTTTCATTAAATATATTTCTGAAAAGTTAAAATATGAAATACGTCTATTTATTATATCCTGATGATCAATGATTTATGCGGGAGTTTCCTCTCGCAAGCATTTCCCCCACCCCACCCCCCAGAGGGATTGCGGGTCTCACCTGGCTATGCCTCGTACTCTCTGTTTTTTTTTCAAATATCTCACATTCCGAGACACCTTCACCTATTTTGGGAGGTTTATGTACTGGGGTCGAAGATAGTGGACATAAGGCAAGAGTTGTCCTCTGATCCCATTGGATCAGTCGGACAACTGGCTCCTAAAACTGGTGGAGACACGGAGAATGGAATGCTGCGACCCCACAGTAAACTCGTCTCCCTTCATTCAGAAGGGCGTGAGAATAGTACCCAATGCCCTACCTACCTGATGCAGGTTTTCTACATTCCGCATCCACCCTTTTCAATTCCCTTCCTAAGCTATTAAAGGGGAGTAGCCTGTTTCAGGATCACCCTCATGTAACCTGTTAACAAAAAAACCTGTTCTATGCACTTCAATGTTCCAGTACCTCTTTGCTTAATTTGGCTATACTGATCACTGTATTTTATTTAATAACTCAACAGGGAAGCTAAACACAGTAAAATAAATTAATAGTTCAACAGGTTCTGTATGTTATACGAGTTAAACGTTAGTCAGGAATCCACTCTCAATATTAGATTGATAAACTGAAATTTATTATCGTACTAACATTTTAGCTTATTACTTTCTTAATGAGTTAATATTGTTACAAAGGGGTTGTTTTTAAAGTAAGTAACGTTTTAATATCTTGACGTGGCAGCGCTACAGTTACGAGTTTGAGTATATGCGATAAAATCTTCCATTATTTAGGAAGCCGATCGCAGCTGTGAAGCATTGTCATTTTGTGTTTTCATTTTGTTAGAGCGTTTCGAAATGTTAAAAACTATTTGACGACCCACAGAATGTGAATTTAAGCATTGTTACATCAAACAATCAGTGGTTACTGTCTGACGTGTTTGGAAGCAATGATAAGTGACGTAATGGCGAGGAACTTGATTAGACAGCTTTATGAAGTTCATAAAAATGTGATGTCAAACAGGAAATACAGACTTGGCGTTAATTACAGGCAGAATCTTTCTCTGAGGAAGGCATACAAAAAATGGTATCCCGTTACGACAAGTCCCATAATAACGGCCGTGGCTATATGGAGGAGTAGTGTGAGGTGTAAGGTAATAACTGATAAAGTATATCTGTAAAATGTGTCCAATTATTTTTAAATAAATATCGTATTTTCTGGTTGTGAATGCCATTAAATTTATTCCGGAAACAATTCGAAACGCATCATGATACGCACATCCACTTCGTAACCACATAACCCTTTCATGTCCGCTGCAGCATCGATCATCGGGCCACTGAAGTTGGTAACCACAACTCGGTCAACCGGAAGCCACAACTCTGCGACAGCAGTGCGGATTAGTAAATAGCTATAAATTCCATGGATGACAAAGCAGAAATGTAAGTACGGACCACCAGTAAATTGTGATGTCGGAAATTTTAATGGGCACACCCTACACTCTATATATTTAGCAGATTAATTTTTCGCTGTAAGTTGTTCCGCTTCATTTCAATCCGTTGGGAGTATTTGTTTTCTCTTTGCTCTGACATCAAAAATTAATTTCTTTTCACGAATAAATGTTTGTAAAGTTATTTTCATCTTTCGTGTTCACTCCGCACAAGCTTCTGAAATGATCGATTGAAAAGAACAGGTAAAAATTAGTTTTTATACTGTTGTCGTATGATAAATTGTTAAGTTTAATATCCATTCCTTTGGTTGGCTTTGTAAAAATATTTTCACTAAAATTTTACTTACGTTTCTTGCTGCAAAAAGAATAATTATATTAGTATTTCCTTGGGCCTTCCTCATTAAACATAATGGTTAAAACAGTCCGTGATAGATCACCAGAATTTCTTGTAGATTGTAAGATAATTTCTTAAAAGATTCTGACATTATTTTCGAGGATGTTTGATAATAACCGCACTCAGAAACTATGTTCTAATTGTGAATACAGTAGTAATGACGATCTATATTCGGTAAATTGAATTTGTAGCTTGATCTTTTAAAGGAAAAGATATGTTTGGGTTTCCTTCTAGGATATTTGGATTTGATTGAGGCAAAGTGACAGAGACTTGAGGACACGGTCGAACTGGATTTTCCACACATTCGTCGGATATGAAATCCCCTAGGGAGCAGAGAGCAGGGCGTTCATTCGAGTAACACAGATTGCACCAGAGGGGACTTGTAGGTTGTGCCAACTCAGACTTCACTCGCCGCTATGGATTTCTTTTATTGACTGCTGACATGTTCATCCACGCTCAAAGGAGCTGTTCGCGTGGATAAGGTTTTAAGTCACAAAATTCATTTTTTCTCAGTCGCTGAATAATCGACGGTATTTCGTTAGAGATCTTTTAGCTTATTTCTTTGAATGTCCCATTTTCATTGCAATAATTTTCTAAAATGCTAGAGGCTGTTTTACACCCATTTAGACAGTAAAATGAAAACAATATCTCATAAGCACGTGAACGAGTTTCTCCAGTCAATGACCACGAATGGGAACACCCAAATTTGTATTACTATCACAAGTTAGCCTACAGAACACTGTTTCTTATTATTTCATTTTGAAGTGCCTACTTATTACGTACTGTGGTTACAGAGTAATTAAATTCCTTGAAACTGGCATCATAAATTTTTAAAATAACATCAAATTTTCTCCAAGCTATTCTTATATGCTACCTTTCAATGATTCCTCTTATTGTAGCAATTGTTTACACCAAGTTGTTTTTTAAGCAATCACTTCTACCATTTCCATTACTGTTGTAAATTCTACTTGGGAAAATATATGAGTCAAATTTTGAGAACTAATGGCATATTAAAATTTGGTATAATTGCTTATTTCTGAAAATGAGTCACATACGATTTTTTACAATCTATTTATGACCTACATTCACATCTCCCCTAGGTGAAAATATTATTCCAATATTACTAATCCTGTGTCAGCTAATGATATATACATTTGCTAAACATATATATAGAACATTATCTTTGACCCCTTAGAGCTGATTTATAGCTCTGCCTACAGGCCACCGTTAATCAATCAGCGTTCCAATTATTCCTCGCTGTTCAGGGCGTTTGGGGAATAGATCAATGTCACATGAGAATCTCAGGATTTTCCATTAAATAATTATTCCGTTCGGTTCGGTTCGTTATCCGTAGTCAGTTTTTAAAACATATATGCGATTGTTTCTGAAACAATGTAGATGTTTCCAAAATTTAGTCGCTTTGAAATTTCATTAACATTTCTAGTTTGAAATAGATTTTTCAAATGTTTTCTATAAAATAAAATATTCAAGGTTGTGAGAGTGCAAATTACTTTATATGCCCAAATATGTCGAATATTTTATTAAATCGGTAACAAAAGTCTTAGAGGAATCCTTTACTTCTCAAAAAATGAAACATTTTACCATCAAGGCGATAGCTTTAAATATCTTCAATTTCATTGAAATAGTATTGCGAATTAACGTTAGAAACACGAAACAAATTTTCCTTTCATTTACACTTTGATCCAGGCTACGACGTTGATCAACCTTACCGGACCCATTTCTGCCAATGGTTTTTCCAGCATCTGGCGGACGACCCCAAATTCAGAAGCTTGATTTTGTTTTCTTACGAGGTCACAATTTCAAGCGAGGGTCCGTCCAAAACCCGCTGATGCAAGACCCACATGTTATCCACAACTTCCAAAATACATTTTCTATTAACTTATGGTAAATGTAAATAGTTTAGTTGGGCCATTCTCTTCACGTATATGTTTGATGGCAGTGGCGAGACTGAAGGCATGTTTTATTAATTCTATTTCTCAATTTCATTTTCTCAAATTACGCAATAATGAAGCGTCTCTGGCGAAATTCCAAGAAGCAAAATGTTAGCATTGATCTCCTTTTTGTCTTTAAGTTTGTGCACTTCCTTTTGTTACACACACAAACATATATATATATATAAAAAGCCAGGTCGGAACCTAACAAAACAATATATATATATATATATATATATTGTTTTGTTAGGTTCCGACCTGGCTTTTTTCGACGAGGCAACGGGGAATATCTAGGTTACAAAAAACCGGTCGGAAAAGGCATCCTGCTCCCTGGAAAAGACCGAAGAAGATAGTGCCCACGAAATCACTACCCCCTCGAGTCCAACTTCAACGTGAATTTGTATGAGACGTGGACATGCCGCCACCTTATGGGCTTTAGGACCGCTGAAGGATAGATCGGAGGCCCCACGCACACCGCGGTACCAATTTCCGCGCACATAGCTCCTTTCAGTTCAGGGTTGCCCAGCGGGGAGGAATTGTACTTGCCATTAAATGGCCGTTGAATCTAGTCTTCTCATTCCGGCGAACCAGAATGAGCTTTCAAGCTAGGTCTGCCTCCTGCAACTAGGTCAGATTCTTATGGCCAGGCGATTTTATCATCGGATAACTAGAAGTGCGAGGACCACTACGGCAGCGAAAGCCAACACCTATCCCGGAACCCCCGACACCGCACCAGCCCCCACACTTCCTACATGAATGACTCGATGACCGCCTTGAGTCAACCTCAGATTCTGTCGCCGGCAAGAAAGCAATCAAGTCGGTCGAGACTTCTGTTGTTGACGGTCTCGTTTGACTCGCCGACAGAAGCCCGGCAATTGTTGAAGGCGCGTCCGAGCGCAGAATTATGCGAGTGCAGGAAAACTAAGTTAGTTTTCGACAGCTTGAAGGTTAAATTGAAGTCACCAAGAAATCAGGACCGTGAATATAAGTGAATGGTCTCAAACACGCTACGGAATCAAAAGTAGTGAGACGTTAACAGGGATTTGAGTTTGATTATAATTTATTATTTATCCCACGAAGAGACGCGTAGGATATTATATTGTATTACTGACCACACCCAGTGGATAGCTTTTATCTCAGTGATTGAATAAATGGACTGTTGTTTAAATAAAAATATTTTGGTAGTCTGCTCTGAGATTGTCCAAGTTTCAGACTGAGACGTCGAACGTTTTAGCAAACGCAAACGCGTGAAAACAATACGCGGAGTTTTGCGAAATAACAATTTGGATACCATCGTAGTATCTCACTTGATGGTGTTCTACTTAGCAAATGACATCAACACTAATATTTACAATGTATAAAATTGATTCCAAACCTTGTTTTTCGATCGTGGGTTATTAAGATTCAAGTTTAGTACAAACACCGGAAAGGATGATTTGCTTTCTTTATTGACAACACGACTTCTTCCATAAAAGAGGTATATAGTGCCATAATACGTTATCTGAATATAGTTCATATCAATAATTATATCATATTCCGTAGATCCTGTGGAGAAGCTTAGCTTCAAGAATGCGCAATGAGTCACTGTGCACATGTATTCCATTAATACCTGTTTGCTACTTACAGTCATATTGACTATTTATATGAAATAATCGTAACATGATTTTACGTTATGCAAAAGAAAGATATATAGGTTCATAATAGGTTATCTACATGCAGATTTGATCATAATTTTTGGACGTTATTCAACCCATAGAATGCTTCTTCAGAAAGACGATGACCGCGCAGATTGTCATCGCAACGTTTTAATTGATGTTGTACAATAGTTGTTTATATTGAAGCAATTTATTAAATAATGAACCTAACCAAAATGAGACGTGTCCTCTTCTCCAGCCCACATTTATTACTGACGGTAGAATATAGTACTTCTCACATAATTCCCTGCGTGGATTGGAGGGTTATAGTTCCGAGAAGTTCATGATGCTGAGAAGCTTTAGGAGCGCACGCCAAGCAAACTCATAAACTACATCTGTTATGAGAAAGCCATACAATATGGATCAGTTCAGCATGCAATAACACAATGACCAAAGTTCTTATTATACTAAATTAATTCAAAAATATTTTACAAGTTATGATCGTTTGCACAATTACTTTAGTTAATTAGGTTTTCTACAGCTAGAAATTTTAATTGTATTTATTTTGATTCATTTTCATTATAAATGAGTAATTATTGATGTAATATGATTCAAGAATCTATGATGTTAAAGACAAACATTTCGGTTGCAAATATGAAGTTTACCATAAAGGTGAAAATCCATTTTCGAGGTAATGAACTCCAGACTATATTCGCATTTACATTACAAACTCGGCGAAGCGGCACTGGCTTAACGTACTTGTTGTTTGTGTTGTGGTATTCGGTCCTAAGACTGGTCTGAGGAAACCCTCCATGCTAACCTACCCTGCGCAGGATAATGTAATTAGTAGGGAAACTTGGTCAATTATTAAGTCTTCATATGTTCCTAGAAATCATACCTCAATACTGACGCAGTATAATACGCCCCGCTAAGCTTTAATTTCGGATAACTATGGTGTAGTGATCAGCGCCATTGCCTTTAATCATAGAGACCGCGGGTAGGGACTCCCGGCATGGCATGAATGTATGTGCTCAATTTATTTTCAGCATAATCACCAAACCCAGTGCCGAACTCCGGCTGCCACGTTCTAATGGGTCTATCGCTTCCATAATCAACCAGCGGATGTCAATGGAAAATCACCGATGGAAATAATTTCCTGTGAACAGAAAAAGGTTCTCCATAAAGAGTATCCTCAAAACCAATCTCGTGACGAATGACGTAATAAAATAATAAGGCTAAAAATGCCTTAATTTGACCTCAGAATATAATGTTAAATTGAATAACCTTATTCGAATACTGGTAAGGGAAGTAGGGCCACCCCTACTTGGGACAACCAAGTTTAAAAATTTTGTGAAATTATGGAAAAGGGAAAAATTACTGCATAAAAGAATTATTTTATTATATTCTTCACTTACTCTAATATCTATATAACATAAAACGACTTTAGATTTTTGATTAAATTTTAAAAAGAAGCAAATTTACTCGGAACCTAACGGGATAGGATGTTTTATATATACAATAAGAGCAATAGAATTAAATTTATATTAAGAAAAATCTTAAAAACTTTTGTGTTTTCTTTCTTATATTTATTTAGCGAACAGTTGATGGCTTTCACAATTTTTATTTCCGTGAAACTATTTTTTTTTTGACTGCACAGTTTTTCCTAATATTTTCCGTTTCTTATCTTTCACAATCTATTCTTTTTGGGTACAGCATCTTGTAACTCATTCTCATAAGTTGAGTATATCAGTTTTTTCTTTCCTTCAGAAAAACATAATATTTTGACTTATACAGTAGTATCCCGTTAAGCCCCGCACGCGATGGTTTCTCACCGTGCCTTAATAAAAGTAGATTTAAACTTTATACGTAACTTATATGCAGCTAAATACACGTAGTTTACAAATATATGACATTAAAGAGTTAAAAACGAGGCGTTTTGTGAATTTCCTTCTGCCGAAATGCTAAATAATTTATAAATTGACTGATGTAAGACGCCAAAACAAGAGTTCAATCACAAGGTGCAGTCAGAACTTGGTCAAGTCGGCTGCCAGGACTTTCTCCTTAACCAGGTACAATGTTCCACCCCTATTTACTAACCTCCACCATTATCCATTAAAAAAATAGGGTTTCCCTTTCTACCTCGATATCCCTTGACTTCCTTATGTATAATGATTTATTTAATACCAATATTCAGCAATTGTCAACTATTAATATATGACGCAAATGTATATTAAGATTACTTAAAACTGCTCCCTACTTCATTCTATTTTCAAATTGATCACATGCTAGCAATATCTCGTCTAGTATAAAAGGAACTATAGATAATACGTGATTAATATGCTAAAAGAACGAAGTACTTAGTGTTGAATATTTTTTAAGTAGTTCTAAGCAGCCATTTATATCAAATAGGAGATGACGGATGAATATGACCAGCTAAAGGCGAAAGCTTCCAAAGTAATAATTTTATACACCAGTGACCGTATAAGTTTTTTTACTTCAACATTCGTATATAAACGGGCAGACTAACCTAATGTTATCAGTGTAAAGCATTTATCAACTAAATAAGAAAAATGATTGAAGTTTTTGAAATAATTTTTCCTAGATGACATAATTTCTGATACAGATCAAACAACAGCTATGAAATGTAGAGGTCAAGGGGAATAATGCTCTCGGGGAAGATAAAAAGAACGAGGCGTCCGCAAAATGACATTAATACTTTTCATCCCGTTTGCGCTTCGCTTATCACCGTTATATAGGGCGCGCGATATTTATATGAAATATCTGCCACGTCTTATAAAGCCGAGGTCGTCAGAAGTTACGGAGCTCATTCTTTGCTTTCAGTTTTTTCTCTTCTTGTTTCACTTTTACGCTCGCCCGCTCTCGCACCACGCCGCGCAGTTAGAAATCAGGAACTATTGTCTCTGCGGACAATTGAGACTTTAGTCCCACGAACGAATGCTATGTTCTACAGTGGATAGAAAATTCAGTGGCAATGTATGCTTGAAGAGCGTGTACTGCGCTCAGCTTATTTATCTTAGTGCTGAGTTACTTCAATTCCGTAGCGTTATCCGACTATATTCAATTTCCTTGCGAGGACTGAATACTATCCGCACTGCAGTGTTTAAAGTAACGAACATTTTGATTAAATTCAGAAGTAACAGACAGAACGTGAATTAGCCTGTAAACCGACAAAATTTTCTTGGCCTTTAGATATTAAGATCATTTTTAGGCTACATAAAGGATTTTAAAACTGCAACTTCACATACATAAACAATGTTTATAAAGCAACAGTACAAGAACCACAAAATCGTTCCTTCTAGTACATTCACCTTGTGCGGATGTGTAAGAAAAGTGTGATATCAATGTTAATGTTAATTTTCATCACGGGAAACATATGGTCAAATAAAGGTTTGCTGCGATACATAAAGAAAACAACCATCTTTCGTGTCCGTGGTTAAAAATGAATAATAACATTTTTTGGTTTATCGTAACTCTATAATCAATGTACAAAATGATCAATAATAAATAAAATTAAAGAAAGTTTCAACTGTTTCTCAACACTGAACCAATTTTATTCTTAATATTTGTATATATATATAAAATAATTTAGTACCAATTTGCATAATATCCAGAAACACTGAATGAAACTTGTTCCTGTTCTATATGGAGACAACTGCAATAAAAATTTAAGCCAGGTTCAAAGCATCCATTTCAGCCGACCTTTTGCTCATCGGATTAATAAACATTTATTCCTTTTCAGGATACATTCCAACAAGGGATTATTCTATTTGAAATGATTATGAATTATTAATTGGGTTTGTATGAATGGCGTCCAGCGTAGGATTAATTATGATCATGGGTTGTTGTTGTTGTAGTGTTCAGTCCTTAGATCGGCCTGATGAAACCCTCCATGCTAACCTATACTTTGCTAGCCTTTCATTTCTACATAGCTACCATATCCTCGCTAATCTACTTAGCGTATTCCATCCTCGGTCTTCCACTTCTGTTCTTGCCCCACACATTTCCCTCTAATGGTAATTTCACGATACCCTCATGTCTCAAAACACGGCCAGTAAATCTATCCTTTGTCTTGGTCAAAGTCCTCGATATTGTACTCTCTTCTCTTATTCTGCTTAGAACGTCCTGGTTAGTTACTCTATCCACCCATCTGATTTTCAGTATTCTTCTATTGAGTAAAAGGTATGCAAATATTAATGTGATTTGTTTTATAATGCTCAAATTTTAGGCTCTATTAACAACAAAAGCCAGAAACACTCAAACAAATATAATTGTCACAAAGTGGACGTTTAGAACTGTTAAACTTACATTTATCAGGGGACAATCAAACAATGTTGAATGATAGATTGGCGAGAAACGTACTTAGTTGTTACCTTACGCATAGGATATAATAAAAAAAAGCGATAGGAATGACAGAAAAAGTATTTTGGAGAGTCTAATAGCATTAATTGTAAAAGTGGGATTTAATATTTCATACATTGGTGAATATTTTTTACTTTAAATATTTTACTTGGATAGTGAATTTATTGGAGACTTTATAAAGCTTAATTTAATTTATTCAAACACAAGACTTTTAATGTTACACATGCTTTGTTTACACTATCCCTGTTTTGTTAATGGCAGATTACGGCGTCTCCTGACGGCGATGGAATTTCTTCTGCGAATTGGCGTACGGCTATTTAGTTTCCGTAAGTTCGGAGCTTGTTGATTTTCTCATACCTCTAGTTGTACGAGCTCGAGGGAGCAACTCAGACTCTGATCTACAACTGCTACGACACTGATGGTAATGACCGCTGGATGTAAACTGATTGTCCTGATGGAGTAAATTAAGCCCAGCTGTCCTGTTCGAATGATGGAGCCGAACTGCGTCCACAATAGCATGTTTTCTTCGGAACTGAACAACTTTCATCATTCAAATTTCTTTCTGGATTTGTGTCAAGTAGTCAGTTAGACAAAGTGAAATTTAATTTTTCCAACGTTTTTTTGACAATATCTCGGGGGGCCCTCTTGTAATTTTTCAGGTCATTCTCACGGTGTTCCCTGATGCAAAAGAGCAACTCTTTCTCTACGGCGTTGAGTTTTATGATCCGACTATCTAGTGATTTGCGAAAACTGTCATGGGAACACTTCTCAACCAATACCAGCTTATTTATGTTTCTTTTAATTTAAAAATTATGCTATTTGAATTCATAGTTCTAATAAAATTAGAATAAAACTACTATGATTAAAATCTCTAATTATAAATATGTTTAGATAGCTACAAAATTGAAGTTTTAGTCAAATTAATGAGTCTTCTGGAATTTATTTAGTGGATGTTTAAGCAAATAAATGATGTTCTTTTCAATTTTACAAAAAAAAATCTGCAGCGGACTCCCTTGAATTATCTCTTTAAATGAAATAAATTTGAATACAGTGCGTTCGTGACCGAATTACCCAATGAGGAAAGCGGAAATGTGTAGCACAAGTCTTGTCACGAATTTTAACAAACAAATGCGAGATGCATTACTGAACTGCCGTCGGAATTAATTCCCGTTAAATCCTATTGTTGTTGACATGCAACACGGAGGAATGCGAAAGTGAAGAGGAAGCGGATGTTCGCTGATTAAATAGAGTTTCCAAGTGCGCAGTGAATAGCTCACGGCTGGACAAGCCTCTGAAAGCTTTCCTTTCCTCGCACGGCGCGGTCCGCCATCCGCCACTCGGCAGACTAAATGTAATTTCCGTGTTTTATATTCAGCCCAGTGACACGGCACACTTCAACGTCGCTGCAAAATGGGAAAGAGCCGTTTATTAATTGTTTCGTTCTTTACTTCACTTAATTAAACTTGTATAAAATATCAAATACTGCATATTCGAAGTTCGCTTAATGAACCAGTTCCCGCTACAGTCAATTGCAAATTTGTGCCATTGGAATGGCAGACAAAGAATCTCGGGTAAGTCATTCAAGGGCCATTTCTCTTTTTATTGCTTAATTCAGTTAATTTTGAATTTTGAGTAGTATTAAACCCTTAACTCTTATAAATATTTTACTATTTTTCAATTACACCTGGCGTGTTTGTTAAGGTGTCACTTTATGAAGTAAAATAAATTTCCTAATATGGATTAGAAGAATAAAATTTTGTTTTATTAAGTGTTTAAAAACTAACTGATACTAAACAAGTGATATATATATATATAATACAAATTTGAAATTTTGAAAAGGACTAACTTATAATGTATTGTACTTATACTATGTATTATATTGGACATACACAATTTTATATGTACTAAAATAAAGTAGTAATTCAATAAAATCTAATCACCTATACACAAGTACACAGTTATCAACTTACATATATTAAATACACACTATAATATCTATTAGTCAACTTTTCAAAAATATTTTCAAAAATACTATTATGAAAATAGTAATCAAATACATTTTCTTTAATTACAATACACAGTTTAATAATTACAACAAATTACTTTGTAATTCGTTAAAAATTTAAGTGCCTTATAATTTTCGAAAAATGCGAATTTATTAATTTATAATTTTTTCATTCTCATAGTTTCAATAATTTAAAATAATATATTTATAAATACCAAAATAAGCTTAAAATACGTAAAACATAACGTATAGTTCATATATAATTCTTCAATTATTTAATTTTCTAACAACATTAATTTGATATATAATCAAGCGATAATATACTTTGTAAGTATAATTTAGAAATAATAATCAATATTTAATTTATCATTATCTTTAATACGATATAATATTTCTTCTTTTAAATGAATTTAAAAATATTTTATTTTCCTTATGTAAAATTATTTTGAACATATAAAGGTGCCAATGTAATCAGTAATAACGGAAGTAGAAATGAACTTACAAATTTTTTATTTCCCTTGACATTGTAAAATATTCTCACGTAAAAATTTGTCGATTTGAAAAGATTAAAAAAATAATGCACAGAATTTATGGAAGTCGAGCATGTAAATTTTTGTTATGAAGATAGAAAACAAACCTTAAAAGGCAAATTTCATTTGACCCTTAAGCTTGTAAATGGAAAGTAATTTAAATTTTTTAAGTAAGAATTCGATATGAATAAAATTACACTATCTGACTCTAGAATTAATCCGTCGTTCTACTTATTACAAGTCCGAAACCTCTCCTACTTAATTATATGTTAATAAATTCATGTTTCAACGCTTGAGGGGGAAAGTAAAAATAAAATAAAAAAAACATTTTTTACCACTCCATAAATGGTCGGAAACGAACCCCTACCTTGCTGCGACGCGCGAAAAGTCAGTAGACAATCTATTGTGCACATATCTTAACACTTCGGCCATTACTTTCAAGTAAAATTGTTGGTATATTGTTTAAAACAACAATAATTTAACTAAATAACAGTAAATCGCTAACACCTTTTAGAGCAAGTCCTCGAAATAACGAGTATATTGCTAAACGCACAAGTAGAGATGGCAAATAATGTTTTATTTTTTTCCTTTATATCTTACCCGGAGAATCTTGTATCTCATCAAATGCGTGGAACCCTTCAACGGTTTTTACAGGCCGTTCGTAAACAAAGGCTTCTAGGAGCCCCACATGAGGAAATAGACGGGATTGAGATCTGGAAACCATGGAACAGGTCCCACTCCCCTGATCCAGTGGTATCCAAATTAATGGAGTAAGCACTGACGAACTGAAAGCGAGAAATGTGGGGGTGCTCCTTCGTTTTGAAAAACATTTGACAGTGAAACGGCAGTGGAATCTCTTCAAGGACTCGTTTTAAATTAAGTTAGGGTACGTTTCGCCGTTCAATCGCATTGGAAGGAAGAACGGACCAACTTTTATATCATACACAATTCCAGCCAACATGTTTCCAGAAAATCGCTCTTGCCATGTTGTGACAAAATTCGCATGCGCATTTTCATTGGACCACACGTGGCTATCGAAAATTGCGCATTGGGTAAGTTTTCCGTCGTAAAATAGTGTACAAAATATTCCGGATTTTGATTGTTCTTCCGAATGAACCAGTTCAAAACATTTGTGTGTATATGAGGTCCCATGTCTGGAACTTTTTGTAGATGTAACAACTTTCCAAACCGTAACATGATCGAAGTTATGTTAGCAGCTTCAGATCTTGTCCTCAAAAGTAAGAGTAGTAACTGGTCTATAACACCAGCGTCTCCTCTGCTTACCTCTTGGCACACCACGTGTTCATTAAATAAAATCAAGAGACCATTTTACAAAATTACATTTATTAAAAAGAGATTAAAATAAAAATATTTACAAAATAAATCTAAGTTTGAACCAAATATTTTTGGCTGCTCAAAATGTAACTCTTTCCCCTACGATTAGCGTGTTTTAGGATGGAAACTCTAAAAAGTAAATCTTGTTAAAAGAGACAAAAATTAAAACTTATCTTCGCAATACTCGTAGGAATTAAACTTCCAACGGCTTACCAGTAAGGATTGCTGTCCCAGGACTTGAAGCAACACCCGGTTCTTTTTACCACGTGGTTCTCTGCTTCTGTAGTCGTTTATCCACAGACCCTCTCTCCATGAAGCCACAACCAAGAATTTCTGTCAAACTTTCATGCAAAATTTTTTCCTAGCTCCTCTCCATCTCCCTTTTTATTACAGCTCCCCTAATATTTGTAATCTGGCCTCAGCATCCACATCTATTAAATGTTTCCTGCTTGTCTGGTGAGAATGCTGCAGGGCAAGCGCAATTTCATGGAACCTGGCTATCTTTAAATGGACGCTTCTTCCTAGAATTATTTACTTGGCTCTGACCATGCTTGTATCAGCCGCACATTTAGCACAAATATTTACACTTGATAAAAATTCAAAATAAATCAAGTAAAATACTAACTGAGAATAGCAACGCATTTCAGCCGACACATAATCAATGCGGTTAATTGATATATAAAAAACAAATTGAATTAAAAATTTGAGATGTGCGCTACAACCTTGATATGTTCTCCGTCTCATACGGGTTACAAGTCGAGAGAACATGGTGTGGGTAGGAATTCATCGAAGAGGAACCTCTCTGGATACAAACGATGGGCAGCTCTTTCATTATGACCCGTTTCGTCGTAAACAAGAAGCATATCCTTGTATTCATTAATTGAATACTGCATTGCACCTTCGATGAATTCATAAAACAAAAGAAATCGGCACTATTAAACTGTTGTGCATTTAACTGCTTTCATCGACTGTATCCTATAGTCACTGCGAACGAGGTTCCTTCCTACTTTTCGCAGTTACACCACTCACTGATGCGATGCACTTTGGTGCTATGAGCGTGTACAACGGGTTGCCTACCCTGAACAACGGGTTTGTTGCTGGCCCCCATGTTTCGATTTTTATTTTTACCCCTCAAGCTTTGCAACATGATTTTTTTAACATCCTTCATAATGATGCTAATTTTACGCTTGTTTTTCTCCGTATAACTTTTGGCAGATAAAATACTGATAATTTATATATCGGAGCTGATCGTTTTTTACGGTTTACAAATCTTTTTTAAAACAATATTTAACTCATCTTTGCGAATCTAGTAACTGCCTTAACTAGCTCCCATGATTCCCCAAGACAGAGAATCCCATTCGTCTGCCCTTTCGTATATCGCAGACTTAAGAACCCGGTCTCGTAGCAGATTGCTCGAGTCTCCGGAGAATGATGGCTGTTGTTTAATTGCAGTCTCCGAGACGGGAGTTGCGCCATTACTCTTCGCGCTTGCCATTTGCGACCTGCTGCAGGAGCTTTAATGGGAGACAACACTTTAGTCAGTTGTACAAGTGTCAGACCTTGCCCTTTTACGTCTTTGAATGCAAGTTAAATCAAATCTTTCTCACCACTGTTCTTTTCAGTCATTTACACTTGAGAACAATATCGGTTTATCTGAGAAAGCTCAGTGTAGACGAAAATCAGGATAAAGAAATAAATATATTCAGGTCTAAATAAAATATTTAGAATAAATATATTGTAACAATTGCAAATTGTTTGAAATTAAATTATTTATTTGCCTTTCTTATAAAGATAATAGAGTAACGTGAATTAGTTTACAACCCATAATTTTTCTATAGACTTAGGTATGTACTATTTTTTAATTTTTAAATAAGTTAATGCTGCTTCCGATGATGAAAGGTACTTGAAGATCTATGAAAAATTCATTTAACCAATTATTTTTTTAGCTATTACGAAGAAATATGGAAGGGGATGAAAACAGTAAATAAAATAAATACAATTTATAACTAACAAGGCCGACAATGAGGGTGCTGAGAAAAATTCTTAACATCGCCCCATTTCAGAATTACATAAGTGATTCTGATTCTCTAATGTTGGTACAAGTGTGTACTCCATGTGAAGCAGCATGAAATTCCATCGAGCAGTTAGAGGTGGATGTCGTTTATGTAACTTGCGGTTCGTATGTAATTAAAAATAAATGCAAAAGTAGAGCTTAGTGCAGTTCAAAAATCATTCAGAAAATTAGGTTTAATGCAGACCAAACCACATTGCAGAATAGTGTTTTTGATGAAACTTTACCTTCTCAGTAACAGTTGACTTTAAATGTGGTCGTATAACTTCCGAGTTTATACACATGAGGAATTTTTGAAACGTGCAATTACATCTGAAATTAATGTGAAAATAGAATATTGGCGTACGAAGGTGAATGAAATTGCAAATAGTTTGGTAGAACACGCCGAATGGAGTTTGTACAATAGAGTGCACATGAAACGTCTTCCGGAAGATGGGTGCAACGTATGCTGCTGTGAATTGTTAACTCTTCCGACGATGTTTCGATGTTTTTGTAAGAAATAGTATAAATAAACGTGAAATTGAACTGAGTAAAATTTGACCTACAAACTTAAGAAACTTTTATAGTTCACAAAATAAATTTTTGAAAAATATTTGTTATGTATAGGACAAAACGTCTAATTAAAACTTCATAAACTTATTCAACCTATAAAAAGTAATCAATTGAATAATAATTATGAAAAATGGTTTGTTAATCTCAAATATAATGTAATATCACGGCGTGTAAGAGACGTAGTGTCCTTAGGTGATAATATTAATCTATAGAAAATAAAATTCAATGATACGCTACGCAGATTAGGGAGTATGTGGGATGTTGTAGATATGTAGAAACGGAAATACTTGTGCAGGATAGGTCAGCATGGCGAATTGAATCAGAAGAGTCTTAGGACTGAATACCACAACAAATATTAAGGAAATTGAATCTAATTTATTTTTGACTCCAAATAATATTAAGAATGAAATCGAAAATAGTGTTTTAAAACTTTTCAAAATTCACATAGGAACTAAAGATTTGTTCATATACTCTCTGTTAGCGAAAGGAATAAATTTTTATAAATCATAACTTAATGTTCACCAAGGCTGATAAAGTTAAATTTTGCAGTCTCATTCAAAACAGCTAAATATGTAGCTGAATATGCAGAATGATGATAAAACTTATAAACTCATTACTTTTTATACACTTAAGGAGCTCATTGACAATTAAAAAGATGGAAATTTAAAATATATAAATGAGTTTGATTTGAACTTTGATCCTACCTTATGGTTATTTATCTAGATTACTGAAAATCCAAAAATAATAATAATCCTTATAGAATATTTGTTCATCTATTAAGATTTCTTTACTTAAATTTAAAAACAACATTTCATCTTTTGGGTTTAATTAATCAAATTTCACTGTAGTAAATACATTTTAACTCATTAATACTATCAAAAATTTACATTTCCCACATTGTTATTAATTAATATTCTGATATTTTAATAATTTTCGATGAATATGTTAATATATTTTTTGTAGTAAAACCTGATAAAGTCCCAAATGTGGCGACGAAACATCGTTCAATATAATTAAAACTGTAAAAATGGTAGTTAATTTATTTAATTTATTCTTCATATTTTGTTAAATATTCAATTTCGTTGTGATTTAATGAAGTTCATATAAGTTAAATATAAAATTTTTAATTCATTGGCGTTCACTCACGGTTTAAGGCGAATGTTAAACCAAATTAAACAAATAACGTTAAAGTAGAGAAGTAGTGCTGCACATTACAATTGCTTAAATGATAAATTAATTACCCCCTTCCATTTAATGATAATTTGTATTATTCATTGACTTTAGTTTATAAGAAATTGTAATAAGTCTTAAAAACTTAACAACACCACTAAGCTACATGAACCGTTTTACCACAATATGCAGTGTGTCTATAAATGTTTACCCCTAAAAGCAAGGCAATGTAATTCTCAATTGGATACAGTAAATGAAACATGCATTACATCACATATGCCTCTACTCGTTAAAGTTTGAACGTTACATAAACATTTGATGCTGTTAATACATTTAAACATTTAAATCACTTCAAAATGTGTACCCCTGGTCCAAATCCATAACGAAGGGTCCTCGTTGTCGTCATCTCGCCACACTCTCGTTCCCCTCCACCTTTCCACATACGTCAAGGGCCACCTCGGTTTTCCGACCGACAGATTGCTACTCCCGTGTAATATCGTGGTAACGAGAATGGAGAATAACGAATAAATATCCAGTGGAATACACCTAGCTATTAACCAGAGGTGTATTTTTTTGTAGCAATGAACTAGTACGATTTTATTAAAATTCAATCTTTTCTGGTGCTTGTTACTTATTTCTTGTATAGAATAAGCAAACTTAAAAAGATCTCCGTGCATGATTGCTTTTTAAACATAGCAGGAGGTCAAGGTTGTCTGCAATAAGATTATTTTTTACTTGTATATAGTATACATAAGTCTAACTGTAACGTATCTCAATAACAGCAATACGTAAGAACTTATTTCCTATTAAAATATGAGCAGCGAGCTTACTTATGATACTCTAACAAATTCATGGTAACAAATATTAAATATATAAATCATATTATACTCATATAAAATCACAAAAATAGACAGTGTGGATAATTTAAACAATATCATAATTATTTAAATGGAGATGTACAGCTTTTATATTATACAAGAAAATGAAGTAAGTGTGAAACTCTGTTTCGCAGATGAGAATTGACGGCATAACAAAGCTTGAACAGTTTAATGCTTGGGCTGGCTTCTTCTGTGATTGAAGTTCTGTGAGGACCGCGGAATCCCATTAGGGCGGCTGCTGTAGGGGAGATGACAGCTGTCGGCTCGGCCCCAGGACAGCCCAGCAATTAACTGGCCCACAGAACCCACGACAGCAAAACAAATTCTGCAGCCCCGGAACACACACTACGACAGGCGAAAGACGTGCAAACAAAATGTGAACTGTAAACATGACAAATTACTGTAATTACATTCTGAACGCCCCAGATAAATCGTAAATTCAGGGAAACGTACAGAAAAATCCAGTACTCTAGGACTATGAGAGGTATGGCTACATTTCAGTGGACAAGTAAATATTTAATCTTTTTATGGCTAAGGTTATATATATATATATATAAATCATTTGTGAAAGTAATGAAAACAAAAATATTAATTTGTTGGTCGGTATGCATACATGTCCTAGAATAGCGTCTAACCAACTGTGAGTGATGACAGAAAGTCGACTTCGAAACGAGTTAACTTAAGCGCGCAGTGTTTCCATTTTAGTGAGAAAGTGTGCCTTTTTGTTGCGTGATCCTTATTGTTTTTACATACCGATTAGATCATGTATAGAGGTTGTATGAAAGCCGAATATGACTTACGTCATATGGTCATTGACTTCTTGACGAGATTCACGGTGGAGTGGGTGGGGTATAAAAGGGGAAATTTCATTTACAGACTTCTAATAAACCAAAATTGAATAAAGAAACATGCACACTGTGCGATATACTTTCTTTGTATGTTATAATATGTATACAATTTTAACATTATCGGTTTTATTTCTTCTAAACTATATGAAACTGGTGATTAATATGCATATAAAATATTTTTTGACTGTATGAAAAAAATAAAATATTTTCTCCCAACGTATAGTGTTGCAATCAGTGTTCTTAGGTTATGTGTGTGGTTTTATGTATGACGTATGACGTAAATAGAAAACAATATTCAATTAAAAAATTATTTAGGTCCTAAAAGCTTAACTTTTGGAATATCATGCAGTATATGTAAGTCGGAGGTCAAACTTTCGAAAAGAAAATTATTAAGACGGAGAACATTGCCAGTATCCACATATCTCTCCTTCTCTAACACTCACACACACACATGACTCGGTTTCTTTGAAAGCTAATGAACAAATCAACTCATAGTTAATCATTTTTAATAACACTTATGAAAATTGTAATTTGTATGTATTATTATTTAATGGATTGCGCACAATTGCTAAACAAAAGTTTTATTTTCAAATTAATGATTCGTCGTATTATGTTAAGAGTTTTTTTATCATTAACATACTAGCAATTTTGTGAAGTATTACACACTGATCTGCAATATATTTAAATTAATAACGTTATTCTATTTTAGTTGAGTGATACAATATAAATATTATTTGACAATGTTTGGCTCAGTGCCTTAGAAGTCTGACAAGACATGGTACGTGGGCACTTACGTAAACTTTTAATGACTGTCCTTATCTGGGATACAGTCTTTATTATGACTTTTATTCTTGTTACTGTGTAGTGGCGTCTGCTCGCTTGGCGGTGAGGACGACACGGGGGCTGGTTCGTCAGGACGATGTTGCCTGCTCCTCGTATGTCTATCCTTTTTACACTAAACTCAAGCTATTTTAATGCTGCTTCTCTTGACTGGTCTTTTCAGGTTAACTAGAGTGATAGGCCTACCAGTTGCCAATATTCCAACACTAAAATTCAATGCATGCATCTAATTTCTTATCAAAATGCCATGTATATAAAAATATTTTATATTAATCCAATAAATTTGCATGCTTACAGTGTTATAAGAACTGTGATTGAACATTATCGTATCGAATTCGCCTTGCCAACTAATTCATTACAGTTTCAGCGTTGATACCTCATTCGCAGTCTCAGTTTTCTTACCTTATAGAAAGAGCTGATTTCAATTGAAATAGGTTCCGGAGGAGGAGTTACGTTTAACTTAAATATGTACTGAGGAATTTCTTGTTCCTACATGTAAAGTGTGTTTAGAGAATGAGGATTAATTAAATTTAGTATAATATAATTGAGTGTATTAAGTAGGTCTTTCCCATAAAAATAGATTATTACATTTAATGGTTCGATGTAATGGATATTGAGAGGAAGTAGTAATTAGACGAATACAAAATTATTCGGGAGAATGGTTATAACTCACAGTACTTTTATTCTTCCCACTGTAAAACTGATTATCATCAATAAACTCAGGTAGCCTTATTGAAGTAGTAGAGAAATTATTACCTCGAATTTGTACGTCCAGTTTTCCTGCTTATCACGAAATGGAACACGCAAAAAAATATGTCTGACAACTGAAACTTTTATCAAATATGATACAACAGTGAGAAAAGTAGACATTTTTTAAACACACTTGCATTTTAAACAACTAATGTTACATCGGAAGGTAATTCCGCGCTGTTGGGGTTTGTTATAGTACCGTAACGCAATAAACCTCATCTTATGTTAATCTAATTTGCGGGAAAGTTACTTAGACTCCAAAGTGGACGTCGGCTGCATCAGATGTCACAAAGCAGAGTGAATTACATTATACTTACAGTAAAACTTTGATTTAACTTTGCTGTCCTTTCTGATAAGTTACGCGAGCCTCTACGTTAAACCGGAAAACGGAAATGGAGAAAAGTAGCTTTATAAACGATAACGTCGTGTGGAAAATGTTGCATTGCATAGCATAATTGTAGAGGCATTTAATTAGAAATTTCAACCAAGCGTTGCGCTTACGAAGTATTGCTGCTGCAATAGGAGTTTGAATACCGTAGCCACATATTATTAAAGTTCACAATTTAATAAATGAAAATACTTGATTAAAACGTTATAAATATTTATTAAATCTTTGGTCTCTGAGATTTCTTTTTTTTGGGGGGGGGGTTAACAGGGTGATCCTGAAACAGGCAACTCCCCTTTAATAGCATAGGAATTGAAAAGGGGGGATGCGGAAGGTAGAGCAAGGTAGCCAAAGGTTAACTAGGGCCCCCGAGCTATGGTTTAAGGATCCTACCCGGTGTTTCACCTAAAGAGATGCAGGGAAAACCCTAGAAAACCTGCATCAGGTAGGTCGGGCATTGGGTACTATTCTCACGCCCTTCCGAATGACGGGAGACGAGTTTGCTGTGGAGTCGCAGCATTCCCGTCTCCATGTCTCCACCAGTTTCAGGAGGCAGTTGGCCGACTGATCCAATGGGATCAGCGGACAACTCTTGCCATATGCCCAAGGTCTTCGACCCTAGTACATATACCTCCAAAAATAGGTTAAGGTGTCTCGGTATTTGAGAACTTTGATGAAAAAACAGAGAGAGAGTGTGAGGCATTCCCGACATATTCAGGTGAGCCCCGCAGTGACTCTGGAATGACGTGCCTGTCTCTGAGCTTTAACTCGTACAACGAAATAATAAAACATTTTGGGGATGTTGTTGACATAGTGAAACAATTGTCGTCTTTGATACGCATTGGTGTATACTGTATATGTATTCCACTAAGTACTTTGCTAGGAAAATAAGGCAAATCAAAACATATTAAAAATAAAAAGACGAAAATAATTTTGATAAAAACAAATTTTGTGTCTGTGAAGGCGATATCAGCAGTTAGATTAGAAGGACTTCAATATCCAAATAGTAGGATGGCGTATTCTTGCCAGCTGCGGGTGGCTAAGAGACTGTTCCTCACTTCAGCGGGAACTGCTACCGATATCTGACGATTCTCACACGCACTGTCCGTTCAAATTCTCCATGTTTCTGGATGTATTTCCTTCAAAATCAAGCCAATAATTTTCTAGTTATTCCTGTTATACTATTTCTCATTGCGCTCATAGTATTTGTTACACTGTATTATTATTTTTTTTACTATTAAAATTGACAGAATATGAATTATTTTAAATACCTCCTCCCAAAATTCTGCTCTAAACATTACAATTCCAGATCGCAAAATGAATTACATACTGGACTGTTCCTTCTTCTTGTTACATTACTTTGGTTGTACTCACATATTTCATTTTAAACCTCCACGTTTATATTTTATTTATTGATTATAATATAAACGGTGTAGCAGCTTTCCAATTGAAAAGATTTCGATTTATTGTGCAAATTTAGCTTGCCTGTATGTTCGTGGAATACTTCGCTATTCAGAACCTTGCGTTTACTCGCACAAAGTCTTTAGTTATAAAATTTCATTAATTTCAAGTGGAATAGTATCCCAAGTTTGAAGTTATTATTTTTGAATTTTACTTTAAAATTAAACTTTACTTTAATTATCATTTCCGCTCTCAACACAACAAAATATTTTTGCTAAATCGTAGTAAATGTTTCACTATGTACCATTCCGCAACTATATGCGAAATATTTCACGTTAAAAAAACTTTTTTTGCAATTAACGTGTATACTAGAGCTCAAAAATTGGCCGTAGAAGTTAATGGAACTCTAAATTAAAATAATTTTAAAAAGTGGGTATTTTTTCTTGGTAAACTTATTTGCAGTATACTATTATCTAAATATCCCATACAACATACGTCTTTTATTAAGCATTTAAACATAGTATACAAGTACAATGCAGCTTATAGTGTTATTAATTTATAACAAAATAGTTTTTAACATTTACGTGACTCAATAAATCTGTGTTTCAGATTTTATAATAGGAATTAGATATTTTGCAATTTATATATTAAATTATCACCCTTGTTCAACAATTTCTTTCTTTGACATTTTTTCAATGTTTTATATTTTATTTATTATATGTATATGTACGTGTTTTATTTTTTTACAGTTGATTGTTAGCTCATTTATTTCATTTTTATTGAATTTAGATATATTTTTGCTTACATTTTCTTCTTAGTAAAACACTAATGGAATATATATGTATAGAATGAACGTAATTACAGAAGTATTTTATATCCAGAATGCGCAATTCCGATAATGTCAGAGCTAGCTTCGGAAACCTTGTGCGTTTATTCAGCGACTACCCAGATTGAAACCCGATA
The DNA here is from genome assembly GCA_034510155.1 of Eucriotettix oculatus. Classification (NCBI taxonomy): domain Eukaryota; kingdom Metazoa; phylum Arthropoda; class Insecta; order Orthoptera; family Tetrigidae; genus Eucriotettix; species Eucriotettix oculatus. Next base: position 68,636,007 of record CM067377.1, read on the forward strand.
ACTGTTGACTCCACATATGCACTGGGAAAGCCTCCCGTCGAATGCTACGTTACACCATTTTGCGGATTATAAGGCTTTCCTGGATGCGAAAAGTGTTTTAACTTTTTTTTTGTATTTATTAAGATTCCAAAACTGAATATGCTTACACCGTAACTTTTATGAAACTTTAATTTATTTATATTATAAACTAAGCATTTAAGTAATAATAATAAATCAAATGTTTATCGATGTAATATTCACAGTTAAGATAAATAATTTTATGATTTGATTCATTTTGATAGAAAAGTAATGTAATAGCTTACTCCCTCCTTCGGATCTTATCACGCGACTGCCACTGCGTCTGCTATAGCAATTAATTTATACTCGACAACCGTCACATAAGCTTAATGATTCAAATAGCGCGATCCCTGTTTATCAAAAATAAAATTATTAAGTGATTTGACAAGTACTAGTGGGTGTTCGAGTCGAGAAAGGGATACTATACATTTTAGGCTCAGAGGTCCTGGTTTTCATTAAATTTTAAAGGGTTTTAGTCAACAAATAAATTTTCCTATTTAATATATAACCTGAAGCAATAATACGTTCTTATTTAAATCCGTACGATACTAAGTTCGAGTATAAAGTTTCAGTCCAGCGAAAATTAAAACTTGGACAAGATATTTAATTACTACGTTCCTCGAAGACACAATATAAGTTCTCATACGAGAAGGAAAATTGTCCCACGCCAATAGATACGGAATGGGAGGGTTTACTCTTGTCAGTTCTGGAGCCGAGTCAGGATTTATTAAAAAATGCAGTAAAGTTCTATTTAAGTTCGCTAGTGTTTTATAACCCGTGATTGACAAAATTTTCAGCTTCAGGACTAGATTTCTAATGTTCAGTCAGCGCTAATACGTCAACTGGGATATTTTGCAGTGATAAAAATGATTGTGTCACGCCAGATGACAGTCCGCACCGCCTCGGTAGACCTAGGCCCTCAAGAGGACAGTTGTGCATTGGAAGAAGAAGAAGAAAAATGTTTATAACTCAAGTTTTTTACTTCTAAGGCTCTGCCGTCAAGATTTTTCCTATGTTAGTGTAGGTTTTGCTCTGACTGATGTGATTCACCTTCTAAACCTTAATAAGTTGATAACTATTCCCTTAAAAGAACAAAATCAGTGAATAGTTAAGGAAGAAAAAATATATTTATGGAGAACATTATTATGGAATACTTCGGTGATGTTAATTTTTAATTTAAATTATGAAAAAAATAATAAGTTAATTTTAAAACAATAACAATTACTACAAATTAAGGGTCCATTAATTGCACAGCTAGCTCAGATTTAAAATTTAGTAAAGGATTCAATCTATTACAGGGACATTAAATATGCTGGCGTTGTTACGCAGCAGAAATTTGTCATACGCATTTTGATGCTATGACACTGACACACCTGATTGTTGTTTTAATAGACAGCTTGCATTTTTTGTCGTCACAATACCTTGTTTTCATGTCATGTCTTCACGGAGGGAGAAACGTCCTTTGAAATTTTAGAGGTTTTGTTGCCCGGTACAAGTAACGTCCACTAATCCCTTGTGCTTAAGATTTGGCACGGTTTGGGTCGCTCATCGTCGACTCATCGGCGTCTGGTTGGCAAGTTATCGCACACTGACTGGCGCGAACAATTAATTCATCAACCAGAGAGATTCTATGGAGTATCATCACTCATTGAATGTCACACAATTATAATTTTTGTTTTGAGATACTTTTTCATTAATTAATATTTACTTTAAAAATTCACTTATGCCTAACTTTTAATTGATTATTTGCATATTTCTGGGAAAAAAGGATCTAACACATAAATAACCCACGAAACCATCTTATGCTATCCAATAAGGTAGCACCACGGATTATCCATGAGTAATGCGGAGGAAGAGGAGAATGAGTATTGAATAAACAATCCCTTGTTTCCCTAATTATTTTTTCTAAAAATTCTGGAAACTAATCTGAGAAGAAAAATGTCTCGCTGGCCGCGTGCTCCTCAAAATTCAAATGTTTCACGTAAGTTGGCAGTCTGTGCTCGGTAACTAACTATTTCAAATGGATAAATTCGCATTGAAAGTATAATTATTCTATTTTTATATTACTATAAACTTTAATCAAAACTCTTCAAGGCATTGTTAATTACAGTGTCAAGTATCGGTTGAAGACCTAAGGTAATCATGATTTGACAAAATGCAAGTGCTCAATTCAATTCCCAAGCAGATGCAGTCAAGTTTCCACTTGAAAATTTACGTTAAGTTATTGTTGAAGTGCTTGGTGACTTTTATCCAAGTACCCTTGAATGTATTGACAGCCAACTCATTACAGCGCATCACCTTCAAGCAGTTACGCGATTCAGCAGCTTAAGAACAAGAAACACACAAAATTTTCACACATAATGTATGACAACGCGAGATATATTTAAACGAAAAATGCTCTTTAAATGTTAAAGAGTTCAATCGAAAAATTTAGAACGAGAAATCAAACTGTATCACAATATGTAAGCAATAATTTATGTTTAAAACATATTGAATGGTGGAAATGTCGCATCAGCGTAATAGCTAAGAGGAATAGCAAATTATTATTTTTTTCTTACGAACTGTACATTACACCTTAAAATCTTTCAAATGATTAGGATTTCATTTGACAGCGCCATGCTGTAGTGAGTAGAATTGTAAGTTACAATGATTTAAACTTTAATTTAATACTAATATTAATATTTAATAGTCCCCTTTGCTGAATTGCAAAGGGTGAGCGTAAAGAAGATGACTTTTACGATTAATAAGTAATTAACATTTATTATGGATTTTATAAAAAAATATTAAACATGCTTAAAATAATCAGATGATTTTATGCAAACAGTATAATGTTTTACAACTAGCATAGAATTTGAGACTTTCGCGTGGTAATTTTTGGGCTACCAATAAACAGAAGTTTAGTATTAATGAAAAAAACAGATAAACTTAAGTTTGCGAAATAAATACGAGACTTGGCAATATAGTCAATCTTCTCCCTCCATCCTTGCCATCTTTCCAAGACCAACCGTGTTTCGTTAATTACAATCAAAAAGTGTCTCTCTCACTCCCTTCGCCTGTTTGAATTCGCTGTCCTCCCCTCTCTCATTTTTCGTCATTGTAGGAAATGTTTCCAGCTAAATCTGTTAAAAAATTCCAGTTTGGCTAGTGTATATGTTCTCTCGCTCCTGCAGAGTAATGGCAGCTTCCGGGAATTTGCCTACCTGCGGACTATTTTTAAGCGTCAATCAGAAAATCCCGAATTCCAGTCTTTCAGCGCTTTTAACAGACACACATTTAACATTGTGAATCCACATTGATTTAAAAGATATATAATGCCACATCTGAAGACCTGCAGTGATGGCAGAGCGGTAGCGAGCCGGACTGCAGATTTGCAGACTCGGGTTCGAGTCCCAGCCGACGCAACCATTTTTATTTGTTTAATTTATTTACATTGTTTGCCCTTAGTTTCTAGTATTTTCTGTTTCTAGAATGTTCTGTTTCTGGAATATTCCATGTATGTATAAATAGGACTGGATTCCAAATCGGAGTCAGTCTGTAGCAGTACGAGCTTTGTACAGCACTTCGCCGTTGATTAAACGCTTATAACCTCTACGTGTGTGTGTTATTGAATCTCACGATCCCTACGAAACGTGACATTTTTGGTGGAGGCGCCGGGTATCGATCCCGGTACCTCTCACACCAACATCGCTGATAACAGGAATACTATTTTAAGGGTCGCGGATGGCAAATATGTGCAACCAGCCGGAAGATGCACCATCAGGCTGAAAATTAATAACAGAATTCAGCCGTTCGAATTCATCGTCCTGCCGCAATGTAGCCACGACGTTATCCTCGGATGGGACTTTTTGAAGAGCTCGCAAGCCGTAATTGACTGTGGACGTTCTGAAATTCTGTTAGACGAATTACAAGCCTCCGAAGAAATAGGAAATAAGGATTCGTGGCGGTTATTTGTTCTCGACGATGTTACCATTCCTGCGTCGAGCGCTACCAAGGTTACAGTCACGTGCCCTAAGTTAAATGGCCACGTAGATCTTATAATTGAAGCGAAGAAGAAATTATCACAAGTCATTATTCCTGCGTCGGTCATATCGTTCAAGAATGGCACTGGAGATTTATGGGTAGTTAATGGGCAGAACGAACCTCAGTTTCTTCCGAGACATATGTGCTTAGCAAGGGCTGAGCTAATAACACAACAACATCTGACAGTTATGGAAGAAAATCTACCCAGCCGCAGAATTCCTACAGTGACGAAAAACAACGAATTCGAGCTTCATAAGTTACTGGCGCCGCAGTTAACCATCGATCAGCAGACGAAATTTCTTGAATTGCTTCAGAAATATTCTGCGTGCTTCGACGCAGTAATCAGGGAAAAATCAACGTCTGTGAAGGTGAAACATAAGATTAACACAGGAAGCTACTCACCTATCAGTCAGAGGGCATACAGAGTATCACCAGCAGAACGACGCATTATTAAAGAAGAAGTGGATAAGATGCTTGGCCGAGGAATCGTCCAACCATCACAGAGCCCGTGGTCATCACCCGTCGTACTAGTCACAAAGAAGGATGGAACCTGGCGATTCTGCGTCGATTATAGGAGACTTAACAAGATCACGAAGAAGGACGTTTATCCACTACCAAGAATTGACGATACTCTGGATTGTCTAAATGGGGCAAAGTTTTTCTCCATCATGGACTTGCACTCGGGGTACTGGCAGATAGAAGTGGACGAAGCCGACCGAGAGAAAACCGCTTTCATTACACCAGACGGACTCTACGAATTCAAAGTTATGCCGTTTGGGTTGTGTAATGCACCAGCAACATTCGAACGAATGATGGACAACTTGCTGCGCCACTTGAAATGGACTATGTGCCTCTGCTATTTGGACGACATAATAGTTTTCTCGGAAACGTTCAGCGAACATCTGCATAGACTGCGAACTGTTCTCGAGTGTCTGAGAACAGCAGGGCTGAGACTGAATCCAAAGAAGTGCCTATTCGGTGCAAAGGAAATAAAGATCCTTGGCCATCTAGTCTCACGGGAAGGCGTACGACCAGACCCGGAGAAAGTCAGGTCAATAACAAACTTTCCCCGGCCAAGAAATCTACACGACGTTAAGAGTTTTCTTGGGCTCTGCTCTTATTATAGGCGTTTTGTCCGAGACTTTAGTGGAAAGGCACGGCCACTACACAAATTGTTGCAAGGAGACGCCAAATTTATCTGGAGCAGAGAACAACAGGAGTCTTTCGACACGCTGCGACGAGCCCTTGTTTCCGACCCCGTTCTGGGGTTGTTCGACCAAAATGCACCGACTGAATTGCATACTGACGCCAGCGGCCACGGACTTGGTGCTGTACTCGTTCAGATGTTCGGAAAAAAAGAGAAGGTCATAGCCTATGCGTCGAGAACACTTAGCAAAGCAGAGAGGAATTATTCGACGACAGAGAGAGAATGCCTTGCTGTTGTTTGGGCCATAAATAAATTCCGGCCGTATCTCTTTGGCAAACCGTTCACGGTTGTGACGGACCACCATTCCCTCTGCTGGCTAACCGGACTCAAGGATCCTTCTGGACGACTCGCTAGGTGGGCTTTACGACTTCAGGAATACGACGTCACGATAAAGTACAAGAGTGGACGAAAGCATCGGGATGCAGACTGTCTCTCCCGAAACCCTGTCGACGACGAAGAACCGAAGAGTGAGATCCTGGATTGTCTTAACTCTTTGACTAATATTTCGGTGGAACAGAGAAAGGATCCGAAGCTGAATGAGATTATACAAGCTTTGAACTCTTCCCAAGGCGTGAAAGGGGACTACGAAATAATTAATGACGTACTACACAAGAAGAATTACGACTCCTTGGGAAGAAGATGGTTGGTAGTCATCCCCAAGCAACTGCGCTTAGAAATTCTGCGGGAGTTCCACGACGCACCCACCGCTGGTCATCTAGGAGTCGTCAGGACGTATGACAGAATCCGTCGGCGATTTTATTGGCCGCGACAACTTAAAGACGTCAGACACTATGTAAGCCACTGCAGAGAGTGTCAGAGAAGAAAGACGATTCCCCAACGACCACCTGGGCGACTACTGCCTATTCCTCCGGCCGACGCACCATTTCAACGCATCGGAATTGACCTGCTCGGAAGATTTCCAACATCATCCCGGGGAAACAAGTGGATTATTGTCTGCACCGATTACTTAACTCGGTTTGCCGTCACAAAAGCCGTAGCATCGGCGGAAGCTTCCGAGATCGCCACCTTCGTCGTCGAAGAAATAATACTTAGGCATGGAGCTCCAAGAACCATAATCACGGACCGGGGGACGGTATTTCAGTCTAGACTAATACATGAGGTCAATAGACTGTGTGAAATAACGCACCGAATGACGACTGCTTACCATCCTCAAACAAACGGGCTTACCGAGAGGTTAAACAAAACATTGGCCGACATGTTGTCCATGTACACCGACGTCGATCAGAAGAACTGGGACGCCGTACTTCCATTCGTGACGTTCGCCTACAACACCGCTAAGCAAGAAACAACGGGATTCACACCATTTTTCCTGGTTCACGGTCGCGAGGCAGAAACGACAATGGACACGATATTACCTTTCAATCCCGACGATGTGAATGACCCTTACATTGGTCACTTAGTAACGAGGGCCGAAGAATCCCGACAACTAGCCCGAATACGTACGCTCCAAGCTCAAGAGAAGGACCGACAACGATACGACGCAAGACATCGTCCAGTTTTGTACCAGCCAGGGGATCTAGTCTGGATCTTTACTCCCATTCGCAAAGTCGGCCTCTCAGAAAAGCTCCTCAAACGGTACTTTGGTCCGTACCGTGTGCTAAAACGTTTATCCGACGTCACATATGAGGTCGAGGATTATGATCCTAATTCGAGACGCAGAAAGAGTCGCGACACCGTCCACGTACTGAGGATGAAGCCATACCATGAACCCGACGCTCAAAGGGAGGTTGAAGACCAAACACGACCCGACGACGACGACGCGGTATTTCACGGGGACGAAGACGTAGGAATGACGACTGCCAGCCCAGGAACAGGAAGGACTGGACGTACTTACGTCGGGCCAACGACGAGATCCAGAGGACTCAAGGCAGCTCAGAACTAACAGCGAGACGCTGTTTTTCAAAGGAGGGAGCAATGCCACATCTGAAGACCTGCAGTGATGGCAGAGCGGTAGCGAGCCGGACTGCAGATTTGCAGACTCGGGTTCGAGTCCCAGCCGACGCAACCATTTTTATTTGTTTAATTTATTTACATTGTTTGCCCTTAGTTTCTAGTATTTTCTGTTTCTAGAATGTTCTGTTTCTGGAATATTCCATGTATGTATAAATAGGACTGGATTCCAAATCGGAGTCAGTCTGTAGCAGTACGAGCTTTGTACAGCACTTCGCCGTTGATTAAACGCTTATAACCTCTACGTGTGTGTGTTATTGAATCTCACGATCCCTACGAAACGTGACAATATATATATAACTTCAGAATTTTTAAAAGTTGTCAATATTTACGGCATTGAACCAAACTAATTGTTAACCTTATGTAATAATTCATCAAAAAAGTAGCTTATTTTTCTATATGTTAAAGTAATTTCTGTTGTTCGCTAATAACTTCAAAGTTGACGCGGTTTAAAATATATTAAATTAATAAAAAACGTTTTCACTACTTGAAATCATTAAATTTTTTACGTAATTTATATCGCTTCTATAATTAATTACCAATATTATGTATTAATACAATATACATAAATCACAAATTTAGTTTATTATATTGTGTATTGCATAGTCAATGACGCTAATCAATATTATTTTATTAACCGTAGTCTATATATATATATATTTTTCTATATACAATGCAAGTAAGTTTCAATGTTTTTCTGTTATCGAAACTTGGTGTTGGTAAATGTAGCTTACTTTCGCTTTGTTATTCTTTGATTATATAAGATATTTTTATTTTTTCATAAAGTTACACAGTAATTGTAGCTCAACGTGTCGCTGCCTAAATACTGCATGGATATACTGTACAAACTGAAAAATAATTTATGAAACTTGGAGATGAAATGAAAAACGAGCTCTATTGTTCTCAAAATATGGTTAATTGTAAAAAAATCATTGTATGCTCTATATAAATTTATAGGAGCCTGTTTTACGTCATTAGTAAAGTATTATTGGTCTTGTTAAATTTTTATGTAAAAAGAATCGAGATAGAAACTAAAATAAAGCTACTGGCTAGAGTATGGAGTGTGAAGCGTTCAACCAGTTTGCTCTTAAAAGGTTGAATACACAATGGCGGGTAGGACAAGCTCGGGGCGTGTTTCTGTAGGCTTTGGAAACGACGCGTGGAAAGGGGCTAGAGCACGTCATTTACAAAGTACAATGACAGAGACAACTTGACAATTACTCGGTGGGTGGACTTTTTCACCAACTACTTTCATTATTTCTACAGAGAATTAACTATTAAGAAATTTTATTTGCCGTTTATCATACTTACGCAACATTTTTCACTTATTACAAAGGCAGGGCTTTTATTTAAATTTATATTTAATATTTACCAATGTATATGAACACAAACATTTAATAGAATTAGGCCAAAACTAGCCAATATTAAGTTCACATTCAAAATAAAATTTTGGCTTTCGTAAATTAATAATGTTCAATATCCAAACCTGGGCCACCAATGATTTTCCCGAGTGCAGGAAAATTAATGTCATCAGTCTGGAGGTTAATTTTCAAATTAAATGCAATGTGTTGCCATTTATTATAACAGCCATAAATTTTCAGGTAAGTATTTTCCTGCCGGACATCCGTTATACTCTCATTCCATACATACCGCCGTTATATGAGAACAATAATAACAAAAATTCAAAGATGATTATCGGTCTATATTTTTTAATTTTACAGGAAATGCACAAATGTTTTCAAACAATTTAACTGGTATAATATAAATTCTTTTGACATGGAGAGGGAGAGAGAATTATATTATGTAACAATGAATGTGACAATTCAAAGTTATGGAGTGGGACGGAGATATTGAAAAACGTGTATGTAAAAAATTACCTGAACATATTTTATGTAAAAATGAATCCTCAAAATAGTTTTACTAAACTAAAACTTTTGTAAATAATTTTTAAACACATGAATTAAACTTTCAAAGTTTCAAGCATAAATGTTTGTAAATCATAATAATACTGAATCATGTATTGAATTAAATTTTTTACATTTATTTAATTATCATTGGATAATCATAATAAAAAATGTTGTTTATAACATTTTATATATTATTACAATGATAATTAAAATTTTGAAACATTCTAACTTCGGTTTCTGAAATTGTATTTTAATTAAGTCGTTCCTGCTTCCAATATCATTGTATATTACGTCTACTAAAAGTGATAATCTTGTATTGTAGTCGATAATGTATTAATAGCAATTATTGGCGCTAATTTTGTGGACCATATTATTCTTCTCATGAATATAAATATTTTAATACAATTTAGATTACAAGTTCGTGGTAATTTTCAGTAAATTGTATTTTATTAATATTAACCTTCTGAAACATTTAATTAATTATAACTATACGTACATTAGTAAATGTAATACTTGTAAGAACGTATTGGATTTAATAATAGAGAAAAAGTGTTATTGAATTAAAAATTCGTAAATGAGATAAATATTGATCACAAACTTAAATTGTTTTTTAAGGTAAGATATAATCGGTTTGATATTTTATATTGTTTCTTAATTAGAAATACAAATTCATACAGTTTTCAGTATTATTTACAGCAGCAAATTTTATTAGATGTAAGAGTAGAGGACGAAGTCTGCGCGGAGGAGGCAAACTTCTTGTCGTTGTCTGCCTCCATAAGCACAGTTTAAGGAAGTTGTAGCTGTCGACAGAAGAACCTGACAGCCTCACAAAACTTAGTCTTCTAGTGGCTGCTCTGTTTCATGGCCTTTGCGTTCGTCTTTACGTCAGGACCACGAGGCACTTTCGGATTATGCTTCCACTTTTACTGCACTACCATGTCATTTCATCAACGATTCCGTGGAGCCTGTCTCAAAGTTTTGAGTATTCAACGACACTGGTAGACTCGACTTGTATATTGCGGACAGATAAGTTTTCAGAACAAATTGTTTATAAAATAAAATAAGTAATGACAAATACACGGCCTACGTTCAGTCCTTTAGTCACTTAAATTGCGTTTAACATAAGTTAACTAATACTCTGTTATTTCATCAAATAGTTATATTAAACTTAGAAATTGGATATACGTTCAAACATAATTTTCTTACTATTAGTCTACAATAAATAAAAAGACAGCCATTAAATCAGCATATAATTTTTGCTATTTAATTAATATAAATGAAACTTTTCGTCTCCCTTTCGAGACTTCATCAGTCACACTACAAACGTAACATTACAAAAGATTAAATATTGGTTCCGTGTTAAAATTTCTTTTATATATAAAAAATGGTTAAAACTTACAAATTTAGCAGTTCATGTGCTTCACTCCTTGACTCCCTGGTCCAAAAAGATTAAAAAACCAAATTATTAACAATTAGTGTATTAAATCAACACATTCAGGGAGAGTTCTTAATTATATGTTAAATCACCTTTTGCCTATAAAAAGCCGTGGTATCAATTATAGTAGATAAGGATGTCAAGTTGTCACATCACAAATACCACAGTAAAAATCTAAAAAAATCACTAATATTCATTTATTAAATTCGTACTAAATTAATTGAGCCGAATAATGTCAAAATTAGATTGAATACCTTATGACAATAATTTATTTTATTAAAAGATTAATATCAGAAAAATGAATTTCATAATTTTACCTTACATATGTAACATATAATATAAACTTAATGACTAGTCTCATAATTACGGTATAGGTTGTTTATAAAGCAATTAATAATTTAAATTTCGTTAAAGATATTGAAGACAAATGTAACTTTCTGGAAAGACATAAATATCTACAAAATTAATTGTTTCGATTCTAGTGCAATATATATAGGACAAATTAAAGAGCTTTGAAAACTCGCATTAAGGAAAATAAAAGCATCATCAATTTAGATATTAAAAAGTACGCAGTTCTGTCCAAACACATTTTAAGAATCATAATTTCGATTGGCAAAATGTGGAAATTTTAGATGGAGAAAATAATTACTTCTCTAGAATGATAAGTGATATGTAGTATATCAGGTGCAACCCACATGCATTCAAACTAAAAATAGATACGAGTAATTTGAACGAAATTTATGACCCTCTTTTGTTATCATAGTTGAACTTATCAAATTATTCCTTCATTGTTAAAATTTTACTGCTGAAATAACTCATTGTTAGCATATCATTTTGATCGTAACCGTCACGTGACACCACATTCTTCTCATGTAAATGCTTCAATACATTTAATAGTCTTTTCGGACGAGGAATTCAAAGTGTGAAAGACATGAATTACTAAATTTGTAAGTTTTGAAGCATTTTTTATGTATAAAAAAATTGTAACAAAGACCCCATATTGAATATTGTATAATGCTATGTTTGTAGTATGCCCGATGAAGTCTCGAAATAGAGACGAAATTTATATTAATTACATAGCAATAAAATTATTTGTTGACTTATTGGCCGTCTTTTTATTTATAGATATAAGTTCATTTAAACTCCAATTAAAACTATGTATTGTTTAAAAGAAATATAATATGCAGGAGAAGAAATTTCAACGCAACAACTTCCAAAAAAATTAACTGATGCACGAAGAATAAAATTTTGTGTATCTTAAGAAATAATGTAGACTATGGGAGTACGGAATAGAATAATTTATTTCCGTAAGTTACCTCTTGATAAAGTATATTTTATCACAACTATAAACATTTTTTATTACGATTTACATAGATAAAAAACATGAAACGAAACAAAATGACATAAATAATTCATTTGACCTTAGCTGTTGGCGTGACAAAATAATAAATTAAAATAATAATTCATTGGACGTACACAAGAAAATAGAAATATTATACTTAACTTAAGAAAATACGAACATAAAATGCTATTCTGTACTAATGACAGAAAACGAAAACACACAATTTATTTCATTACTTCATTCTAGCCGATTCAGATAATCATGAGTTATTGAAAAAAAACAGTTGAAACGATATTATTATTTTATAGTATAAAAGACACCAACCTTGTCTTTTGTGGTTTTTTAAGATTGGATTTAGTTGTATGAATTCAACCATTTAGATTTTCAAGTATAGCTTCAAATTTTAAATAGATATGTTAAATCCGATTCACATTATCCTCAAAGTAGACAGACTAATTGTCCGGGTTATATGTTTTAGGTAAGATCTGTAATATACAGGAGAAATTAACAATGTAGTAAGTTTTATGATAACGAAAGGTGGTAGAATATTCCAACTACTTTAATTTTTCGCTCACAATAATTAATTGTTCTGAATACTTTTATGGATTGTGATGATTAGAGATGTGCTACAAATGAACTAGTTTATAACTACTGATTATATAGTACTTCGGCAAGAAATATAATATTTTAGGGTTAATGATATTTTTTCATGTTTTAGAAAGGATGAGAAGTAAGGAAAATAGTTACCAATTCGAAATATCTGAGGGCGCCCTTCGCTCGCTGGTCTTTATGAATTTATCTGCTACAATAAATGAGTTAATCAGCCTCTTTGTCAGTATTTTTATCATTTAGATATTAAATGTTACAAAGTTTCGTCTCTCATTTGAGGTATCAACAGGTTCCAAAAAGAAATTTATAAATTACATTGGGTAATATAGTATGATAAATTTTTAAAATAAAAACATGGTTTTACACTTACAAAATTTAGCTATACATGTACGTTTGTAAAATTTAATATATAAATTATAAAAATACTAACAAAGAGGCTGATTAACTCGTTTATTGTATATTTAACTGACAGATAAATTATTTAATTTATCAGGCAATGTTTCGGGTAGTCCTCAAATCGATGACACTTTATTTTTCCGTTTTAACAAGAGTGATAGTTCTCTATTCATTTACCAGCTAATTTCGACCTTTTCGTCTTGTGATTTATTTTAAGGAAATAAAATATTATATGGAAATCGCATTACATTTGTAATAAGAGAATCAATTACTTTTTTGTGTAATCTAAAAACACCTTCAGTTAAGGGCGTCTATCTTGGGATAAAAGTTTGAATTGACTTGCCAGCGCTCGTATAAAATTTCGAATAAAATTGCAACGTAACAAGGTGCCCCCGCTGCTAACTTAGTTTTCTACGCCTGAGCAGTGGATCCAACGTAATATAATAACCATGAAAAAATATGGAGTAATAATTACACTTCGTTTATGACAGCGGCTTTAAAATGCTCCAGTAACGCAGAAAATTTAAATGTAACAGTTTTGCTTTTATGTAATAATCGTAATGAATGTTCTTTGTTCATCATGTTTTGGAAAATTAAACGCTCCTATTTAGGATTTTCAATTGGAAATGTGTTTTAACGTCGCTAACGTGTCTATTCAGATAAATTGCTTTATTAAACCTATTTAATAATGTGTTATGGTCACGAAAACTGGGATTAGGGATGCTGGAGAATCGATACGCTACCCCACGTGTCACTCCAAATTCAGAATGTGTCATGTAAGATCACAGTCTGCAGTCGACCCGCTAGGCCATTGCCATCAGTGGGTTTTAGAGACCAACAAATGAGAAGAAGAAGAAGTAATGTGTTATTGTATTTTCCTATCTTGTAATGTCTATAACGCCATCATGCTATAATTTGAGATTATCTTTAAGAAAATTTTTTTTATGGATAATATTAGTGGTTAGTATTAAATACAGAGCAAATTTAAATTTAATTCAGACTGATACATGCAGTAGTAATAATATTTTATTTAAGAAACACATTTGTAGCTATATATACATATAACTACTACATGTGTTTTTGTCTTATTGTTCATCATTATCATATTACATAGTAGAATGCATTTATTAACGTTAAAACTAGCCGCATTAATCTGGTAAAATATTTTATAAACTCGAAAAAAGGTAAAATACACGATGTAAAATTAAACTAACACAATAACAGACGCATTTGATAATAGTAAATTTTGGTCATCCAACTTTGAATGGCAATAAAGTTTACAGGTGTAGATAATTTACACCCCTTATAATTATATAGTTTTTTTGATGGTAGCAACGCGTCAGAGGACGACATTGACAGAGGAACGCGTGAATTCAGTGTTATGTGTTAACGGCGACTGCTAGTAACATCGGGCGCTATCTTTGCATAAAAGACGTATGAGACTAATTAGTGAAAGTCTCGCTGCGTGTATGGCAAGATGGACTTTACAAGAAATTAAGCCACAATTATCTAATGGTATCTCTAATTCGGCGAATGAATGTGGGACAACGATATTAGTACGGCGTTACTAAAGGTCACACGCGCGTCGGAATTCAGATAAAAATTATGAAAATATTTTAGTGATTTGGAAAATAAAATATAGGAATACGAAGAAATCATTCTAGACAAACGAAAACCATAAGAAAAATGCAGTTATAAGTTATAAGATCAATGTATATAAACAATATCGAGAATTATAATTAAATTCTGAACAATTCGTTTATAGCACCGATGCATCAGCCAGTGGGATACAGTTCAGTGGTAATATAAAGTTCAATTTTTGACGGACTCAACGTTGTTTCTAAGTTAACAATTAAATGAAATAAAACTATAGAGACATGAAAATACCAAATAACTGAATTTGGGGTTACTGAAATTTTAAATATGCGTAGAAAGGTGAGAGATGAAAGGAAGACGTATTTACATTAATCAGAAAAATAATTTTACCTTTGGCTATTTTAGTTTTTAAATCCCAGTCTCCTTCTGGACAATCCACACTGTGGCCACTTATTTATAATGGTAGATTCCACGGTCCTTTACATTATTCTTTGTTGTAACTGATATCGCTGGCGAAAAGTCATTACTGCCCTCGTTCATCGATATATTGAATGACAATGTACTCGTATTTACAAGAAATAATAAATTAACCTATAGTGTCTGAGGCCGTAGTTTTCATTTTACGTACGCAAAATCTGGAGACAACAAGTTAAAAAAACACAAATCATTATAACATCATAGGATGTGATAGAAACGACGGATACGACTAGGTGAAAAAAGTTAAAAACGGTTAAATGTAGCCATATGACTCTATCTTCAAGATCCTACTCAGCTTTCACTTGAATGTGATGCAAGTAAATCAGTAAAGAAACCTGCATCGGGTATTTCGAGCTAACGGTACTTGTCCCACGACGTTCCGGGATGCGCGAACTGGTGTGCAGACGTGGCATTCCCCATCCATGCCTAGGAAATGATTTAGAGGCATCTGGTAGATTGCTCCAGAGAATACTCCTCCAGGTGTTTCGGCTTAAGAAGAAACTTAATTTTGCTCATCCGTTTTAGCCTAGAAATATATTAAGAACATAGACGTGAAACAGGTTTCCTTCAATATAATCACTTACATGTAAATGTATTATCTATATTCCACAATATTTTAATATAATTTGACAGCGGACTTGGTGAAATTCAAATAATGAATACGTGCAACTATATAATTACTTTGCAAAATAAGAACACATAAATCTGTTATAACTTAGACAATAGTAAAAGATTTACAGAAATATCTATTGAACTTTTCACGCTTCAAAGCTGGATAAATGGATAATCAAAAATTTAAATTCAATTGCGTTTGGAGCAATATCTTGAATTTTGGTTACAAGAAACATAGCTCTGAGTAAAGAAAATATTTACTGTTCATCCGCTAGAGAGGTTTGAGCGTTTTTTGATATGGTAACATCAGTATAAAACCAGAATGAAGTGAGAGAAGTGAACACGTCTAAACTCATTAAAAAATCCAGCTGCTTCGAATTTAATCTTCTTCTCAATTATTAGTTAAAAAAATTAGGAAAATGCAAACCAAATAATAAAAAAGTTACCCATAGTAAATTACTCAACGCTTCGGAAAATATTCTATTAGTTATTAGCTACAAAAATGTTTAATACCTAGAAAATATCCTAATTTTCGTAAATATAAGTATTATATGTTATTTACATAGTAACTGGTAAAAAATAATTGGGATTTCTAGTGTGTTGTAAAATACCATTATTGCGATTTGTCGGAATAATACATATTGAACAAAAACATGCTATTTTATTTCACTTATAAACTAAATATCAGGTATAATTTTTGCTCTTAGTTATATTACAGAAATGTATTATATGTTCGTATACGTTTGTTGATGAAAACGCATATATCCGAAATGAATATGTAAAAATTACATTAGAGTATTGATTATTCCTTAAGAAATGACGGAAAAAAGCCTCATCAGTAAATAGTAAGAGAAAATGAGTAGATAAGATCTTCACACCTTTCTTTCGCAGTGGAGCTCTTCAAATAATTATAATCCCCTTTCTTCGCAAGGGTACCTTTGATGGCGCAATTTACAAGATATTTTTGCATGAAATTAGGAACGACGAAGGGAATGGGATTTAAAATGAGATCGACGTCATTTTTTTGTTCTGGGCCTGAAAAAATAAAGCGCCGTTAAACGTAATATCCGGAGCTGGAAAATATCCTCTTGAATTACAGTCCATGTTAATTAATACTAACACCGTGGAAACGTTTTACAGGCAGACATTAATCAATACGCTGGATTAGCGGAATCCATATTACGGAACTTTTAGTGACTTCAACCATAGCACGCGTGATTATTGCAGTCCAATTCATCGAACATTTCAGTAATCGGAGTATACATCCAATTCATAGGCTCTGTTTTCAATACTTGCGTACTACGTTGTAGATGACAATTTTTTTTCTTTAATTGTTAAAAGGAAGAAAATAGGCTCTCAATTTTTTCCCCACATTAGCCTGCAAAATTATTTAATTCAACGCATTTATAAATCACTTTCTTGATTTAATTCATTTAGATAACGTCAATTATTTTGGACCATAAACTCATCGAAAGGCACTCAACAATCCAATGCAGATCAGGGATTAGCTTCACGTTAACCAAGATGAGACTGATAGTACCTTAGCCATGACAAAAATTCTTTATATTCCTCAAAAAGCACAGAAAATTAAGATTACGTCTTGTTTTCCATAGTTGTGTAAAGGACGAAAATCCAGATGCATTAAGAGAATGAAAAATATTCCAGGTTCTTTATTGGAGTGAAAAGTATTTCTTCTTCCCTATATTAAATTTTGAATTTAAAAATTTGAAATTTTTATGGCTCATATATTTTGTAGTTACTTAAACGGAATACTTGACGATATTGAAATATTTAATATTATTCCTGAATTTTTAAAACATTGTAGCCAGTAATTTATAGAGAACTTTAAATTTAAATTACGTGAATAAAATTAAGTACACTACTTCCGTTAGTAAACAGTGAACGTTTTATGCAGGTTCTTTTTGGGTTAACAGTCAACATGAGGGTGATCCTAAAACAGGAAACTCCCCTTTAATAGCATAGGAAGGGAATTGAAATGGGGGATGCGGAAGGTAGAGCATGGTTGCCAAGGGTTTACGTTTAAGGATCCTAGCCGGTGTTTCTCCAAAAGAGATGCAAGGAAAACCCTAGAAAACCTGCATCAGGTTGGTCGGGCATTGGGCACTATTCTCACGCCCTTCCGAATGACGGGAAACGAGTTTGTCGTGGGGTCACAGCATTCCCTTCTCCTTGTCTCAACTAATTTTAGGAGGCAGTTGGACGACTGATCCAATGGGATCAGTGGAATCTTGTCTTATGCCCAAGGTTTTAGACCCCAGTACATTAGCCTTCCATATAGGTCAAGGTGTCTCGGCGTGTGAGAACTTCGAAAAAAAACAGTGAGAACGAAGCATTC
Organism: Eucriotettix oculatus; assembly: GCA_034510155.1. Classification (NCBI taxonomy): domain Eukaryota; kingdom Metazoa; phylum Arthropoda; class Insecta; order Orthoptera; family Tetrigidae; genus Eucriotettix; species Eucriotettix oculatus. The sequence goes on from CM067377.1 coordinate 68,653,992, forward strand.
CCGACGTAGTCAGGTGAACCCCGCTGATCACTCTGTGGGGAAATGCCTCGAGAAGTGGAGTATGCAGTTACTGAAAATAGAAAAGAAATCATTTAAATTTATACAATCAGCACAATGAGCAAGTTTTTATGCACTTACCCACAATTACTGGGCCTACAATCATTCAACTTCACGAATGTTTCCGCGTCTCTCTGGCGTCTTGCAAGTTTTTCACACCGATGAAGGTAGTATGAACCAGGTCCAACTCATCATTTGTTCTCTCTTCCTCTAATGATGCGTCGGACTGACTTCGTTGTCCATTCTCCCGGACTGACTGCTTCTCCTGTCTCTCCGCAACTGCTCGCTTCAATGACTGATCCGTCCTCTCTCTCTTTCTCCCTCGACTCCTCTGATCAATCCGTCGTCCGTCCTCTCCGCAACTCATCTGACTTCGGAACCCCTGAGCCTCACAACGGCTCCCTTTTAAGTTCTCGCCCCGGGAGTTCCCCGCCATCGGTCTTTTTCACAAAATTCCGGGGTTCCCCGCCATCGATTTTCTCACACAGACTATTTTTTACACACGCCCCGAGGGACTTTCCCGCGAAGTATCCCCATCGGTGGTTCACCCGCTTTCAGCCAATTCGACATTGTTGTTGGCCTCACTTGTCGCGCACAAAACTTCTTTCGTTGTAGGCCGAACTGCGCCTCACAATGCCACTATATAACCAAAATCAGCAGGCACCTGCGTTTTTACATTACAATATATATATATATATATATGAAATATATATATTAATATTTCTGATGTATTTTTCATCCCTTAGACTGGACTGATGTAACTCTCCATTACTACTACATCCCACGCCCTACATAATCTGCTTAGCGTAGCCCATCCTTGCCTCAGTCTTCTGTTCTTACCCAACATTATTCCCTCAAAAGATAATTTTACAAACCCCTCATGTCTTAAAACGTGAACTTTCAATTAATCCCTCCTCTTGGTCAAAGACATCCATATTGTTTTCTCTTCTCTTATTCTGCTTAGAAATGCCTGATTACTTAGTCTTCCCTCCCGTCTGATTCTTCTATAGCGCTACATTTCAAAAGCTGATATTCTTTTGTTTCTGCAACGCCTACTGTCCACGTTTTGCTTCCATATAACGCCATACTCCAAAGGAACATTTTTAGTAATTAGTTCCTAATATTCACAGTTATAATTCCCCTAAGTAAATTCCTCTTCTTTACGAAAGCTTTCCTTGTCAGTTTTATCCTACTGTGTATGTATACTATATTTCTACCATCCCTAGTTATTATGCTTCCCAAGTAGCATAATTCTTTAACTGCACGTCCGAATCTTACATCGTTTGTTATTTCACTATTTCACATAGTACTCTCCATTATCTTTGCTTTCCTTCGATTAATTATCTTTCTTCAATACCACGTTCATGCCATTTATTATGGTTTCCAAGTCTGCTTATGACTCCCCTAATACCACAATATCATCATCAAACCTTAGGGTTTTTATTAATTCACGCAGCGGTATGATTCCTTTAAACTTTCTTCATCGCCAAGAGCGTATGACATTAGCTTTGCCGAGCCAGTATTGCAAATTTATAAGGGATGAGGTTGGGGTTCACATTTGGAGGTAAATAATTCAAAGTGAGAAGTATGCTGGGGGAAATAATGTACAATAATGAGCACAACAACCCTCAAGGAAAATTTAATTGTATTATTCAAGTTTTGAATTCCACATGTTAAAATTCCGTAGTCACTTGAGAATGAATGAAAGGAATCACTTGAACTTGAATTTAAAAAGAACCTGAATCAAAAATCTTTTGTCAATTAAACTGACGGTACGTTACTATTCAATTTCTTGCGTGGCGGTGACATTGTCGGCGCACGTGTTTAGCAAACCACGTGGCGGTCAGCTGTCCTTTCTTGCCCTACGGCACGGGGCGGTGTATCGCTGGCAGCATTCTTCCTCGACACCACCGGGATGCGAACTGCTTGCAAGTAGCAGCGTGCAGGGAAGGGTATAGGAAGAAGGGTGGGTGAGGGTCGCAACAGGAACCACAGGAACGGCGGCGTAGTTCTCCCAGGCGTTTCCGCTCTCGTTCACGGGAGTACGTGCTTGCATCTCAACAACGCGTCGATCGGTTTTGGCGGCCGAAGTAGCGCTGGCAGTCGACGTTGTTGGCAGCGTTCACGTGGCGCCGCGGGCAAGGCTCGTGGGTGGCGTAGATCTTCTTTGCTCGATCAGGCACTGAGCGTCTCGTGACGGCAGCAGAAATCTTCTACGCCTGCTCAGGTACGGCCGCTTCAGGTCACATCCGAATGCTCCGACGTTACACGTTTCAATCCTAAGTGTGGAACATTCACCTTGACGTCCCGATCCTAAGTGACTTCCGTTCACTTTGACGCCCCTATCCTAAGTGACTTTCTGTCTGCACTACTCTGGACTCCGTCGACTTCCTCGACTATTCGCCGCTGATTTAAGAGGAGCTCACCATTGGTTCCTTTGGGGCACGTGTTCTAATCCCCCAATTGGTCCCGTCTTCCGGTTTATCCGCTTCAAGTAGGCTCCAGGCTTTTCTGGAACCGCAAATGCACGTGCTTCGAAAATGTGTAACGTGGCCAAGAGATGCCTCGTGGTTACCGTCCACTACCGCGAATATTATTGCACACGTCTTTCACATCAACATACCCAAATGAGCAAAATAAGGAAAATAAAGCGAATTAGAGCTATATATTATGTAAAGAGGATGGGTGAATGACTGCCTCCTTGCTTACTCCTTTCTTTATTTCTGCTTTCTTTTCTTGAACTTCAATTCTAATTACTGCTTACTTCTTTCTGCAGAGGTTATGGATAATTCTGCTTTCTCAATATTATATTCCTAAACTCTTCCAAATAGGTAGTAGTATGTTCCAGTTTGCATTATCAAAGACTGTTTTTGAACCTAAAAATTCCGTGATCATAAGTTTCAGATATTTTCACCAGATCTTCCCTGCAGAGGTATATTTAAATGTATACTTGGAATTTGAGTTTACATTCACAGTGCAAACTAAGCTCTGATTTTTTAGTAAGTTTTCTTATTTAGATAACAAATTTTGAGGAGGCTTTTTAATAATATATATTGGGTGATTCGATACGGTATAAAATGATCTAAGAATAATGCAGGTTATGTTGTACTGATAAATTATAGTTTTGAAAAAAATTCGATACGCTGCCCCGTTTCGGATTTAATTAGCCTTTAAGTAAATTGATTGAGGTCGTTGTGCGGGCTATTTTAAGCTGTATAACAGGGGTGATGTTTCCAAACGTTATAATCGTTTGGTTAGTTAAAACCGAATTAGAGAGCGGAGAAAAAAGCACACGTGAATCCATTGAACGGTAGCAAGGACCGAACCTGAATCAACAGGTCAGCACTCAGCAGCTCGTGGGCTACCATCTGCTCAGTGAGCGTAAGTGGCATTAATTATATCACATTATTCAGTAAAGGTGACGAACAGAATGAGTGAATACGAAAAATCGAGCGCTTTTTATTGTTAATTTGCGTTATATCATCCATTATAGACTTTGTTCAAGTTTGGTCTCTAAGTTTTGAAACTGTAAAAGGGCAGTCTTTGTTATTACAATGTACTCTATTATTTTTTAGAATCGAAAATTGCAAATAAGAACGCGCAGACATCTGCGGGTCTATGGTTACCACTAGCTACTAGGCAATATTCTTAATTGAAAATAAAATCATTGTAATTATTTATAATTTTCTATTACCAGCATAAATAAATGAATCTCTTAAAATGTAGCACTCGTATTAAAAAATAATAATAAACATCCTGACACATCCCTCATCCTTAGTGTTTGGCTGCTTTATAGTATCCATGTAACGTGACATTAATTATATGTATACATTGTTTAAAAGCCTCTTCCCAATGAAATCTAATAATCACAATTAATTTAGTTTTAACTTGATTCTGTCAACCAACCACTGAAAACTGGTTAAATAAAAAAATTATCCAAGTCCACCACCTCATTTTAAAAACTAAATCATATGAAAATAATTAATTTACTCCAGTCATTATAACTGAATTAGTTTGATTCTGGCTAATAAACTGTGGTGAATAGTAACACACTTTCACGAAATAACGAATTAATTGAAGAGGTATTGAATTGTATTGATCCACAACTAAGTGACAAACTACATTTTTTAATCCTTTGTATTGTTTCTTATTTTCCTGGTGTTCATGATGAGGCGCATGACATAATTGGGTAAAAGTGGTAATAATGCCATGAGTAAGGCCGTGCAAAATGTAAACACATAGCTGCCATATTAGCCGCTTTAAAATCCAGCGGATTTCCTTGAACTGTCTCCCTCAATTGAATTTTACTCACTAATAACGAATAATTCTACTTTACCAACAGTAAACTAATTCACTTATCGTGACGTATGGAAGAATTAACACTATAACTTGTTTAAGTATTCTAATATCAGTCGGTATGCTTTTATTTAGTAGGAAGATGTATAACCATGCAACATTCTTTACTTATTGCCTTAAATATTCTTGCTAGTATTGAGATTATATGTTGTTTGTGTATCGTGTTTTACAAAAGTGAGAAACGATGTGCCTTCAACGCGCCGGATGTAATATTGAAGGTTGATGTTAACGTGCAGTGTCATGACATGTCACTCGGCGTCCAGAATAATATCCTGCCATTTCAGAGACGACCCTCCATTATTTTTGTAGTCCAAACAACTCCGTTACCAACAGAGAATAAAAAGGCAACCCCTGGAAGTAAATTTTTCGGTACTTAAAAATCATTCAATTTAGCGTCATAAAAGTTTGATATATACAGTAATCATAAAACCAGTAATGATATATTACAAAAATCGACTCTACGCCCATTGAGGGAAAACGTTTAAGGAATAAAAAGATACTTGTAAAAGTTTTGAGGCAATACTTTTGTGGAGTTTATACAATAATTTTTTTAATTGGAAAAATTCTTTTAATATACATGGAAACCTCCGATGTTTGTAGTAGAGCATCACAGTAGCCTGCAGAAACGGAAATAGTGTACAAGGAACCGAACAACACAATAATTTGGCATATTGTGCATAACGTATATACAAATTTCAATACATAACATGCTGTACGGACTGTCTTACAGTGTAGGTTTTGTTTAAATGAGAGTCAACTTTGTTTAAAATTATAAATTTATATATTTATACAATGTATTAAATCAAAATTACATAACATATTAATGAATAAGATTTCTTTATTTATACAAAGTGCGAGCCATCGAATTTTAATGCAAACTAATTAAGCTACCTCAGGGGTTTTAGGAAATCTCGCTGTTTAGAACAAATAAAATATATAAAACTATCAATTGAAATCTATTTCATAAGTAATGTAATTAGGGAATAAATTGGCGCGTTCAAGTAATGGGATACGGCGTCTTCTGCCTCCTCGTAGTGGGTCTTCCTTATTGATGCCAGCCTTTATAATATATATAAATGAGGAATATAAAATATTTCCCTCGATTTCCTTTTTTTTACAAGGTGTTAGTTTACATGCGAAAGTATTGCTAACATGCTAGCATACTAACTTGCGTTTCGTATATGGTTCTCTTAACTAAAAAAAACGTTTTCCTTGCATCTCTTTGAGGTGAAAAACCGGGTAGTTCCCTTAAATTATAGTCCTGGGGCCCTTTTCAACACTTATCTACTTTCCATTTTCCCCCATTTAAATTCCCTGCCTATGCTACTAAAGGAGAGTTGCCTGTTTCAGAATAACCCTCATGTAGCGTGTTTTTCCCACTCAAAAAAAAAAGACAAACCCCATACATTAAGCCGTAGAGGTCTAGACAGTAAAGTTGTATTGACCAACTTTCCGAGAATTTGGAAAGTATAAACCATGATTTTGAAATAAATGGATTTATAACTGAGAATATTTTGGATTTAAATTTAAATCTACTTTATACTTTATGTAGGAAAAATTATTAAGTTAGTTCTCGATCGTACTACATCACGATGTCAAATAATTCTTATTGTGCATTTAATATTATGCAATCATATTTAAAGGTTAAAATAGCCCTCAATAAAATTTCTCCTCTAATATTTCTAGCCAATTATTCTATCAATTGATGTTAATAGCGAAACTATTTTTAAAATTTATAAAAAAGAAGTCAGGAACCACTGTATGTAAATCAAGCTCGTTCTCACGTACATGAACCTAAACCGTAAATATAAAGAATCTAATATTCCCATTCATATCCGTTTTTATAAATGTTTCAAAACCACTATATGAAATTTTACCCAATATCAGAACGGTGGCTAATTTAATTTCTGTATATTTTCCAGTTCTATCGATATTATTATCAAAATTTTCATATATTTACACAGCCATTTTATCAGTAATTATGTATTTAATTTTCGTCATCTTTAATATTTCGAATATTTATATTATTATGATAATCATTTCTTCATAAATTTACGAATTTTGAGTACAGTATAAAACTTTTATGTAGTTTCGTAGCCATCATTCTTCTATACAATCCTGTCTTTCCCTAATTTACTAAAAGTTCGTTATTTTGAGATTTTTGCTTATATTTACCAATGTCTCTAACACATTTCCCCCATGTCTATAAGAAATTTTAGATGGTTGTTTCTGAATTTTTTCCCACTGCCTGAATGTGTCATTCCAATATAGAACCCAATATGCAGCCTCATATTCTAGAATAGGTCTCAAAGTTTTATAATCAATGTTCTTAAGCCTTCTGGATCACTTTTCAAACCCTGAATTTTAGTTCTTTACATTCCTTGTTCGCCACTAAATTAACATGTTTCCCCAATATAATTATTTACTAAGCCTTAAACTCAAATATTTTCAGCTGTTGTATAGTCCTTTAATTCGCTCCGTAATTTACACCCTCACTACTTTTCTGCTTTGCAACTCAATAGTATTACTTTTGGAAGTATTTTTTTATTTTTCAATAACCAGTCAAATTTTTTTTCTAAATGTGATAGGAAGTGATCAATATCTTTTGGCTTTTTAATTGCATTATATAATTCAATACTTTTATTGTTGAATATATTACTAATTGAATCAAATTCCACTCCAGTTTTATAGCATTATAATATCTGTACAGTCGAATTATTTTCTTCACATAATGTTTTTATTAGTCTATTTAAACGTCATGAGTTTCTTTGTGAGTTTGAATTCTAATGGATCGACATTGTTAACGTATCGGAAGAAGCGATGAACAGTGTTTTGTGTAAACACAATCTTCATTGACTATTCAACAGTGATATATATATATCAGATCGAGGCACGCAGAAAATACTAAAGCTTTTTGTTTCAGTCTGATTATAAAGTCCCCCAGGCAATGTGATGCGAGTGTAGTTGGAAGCACGTCTGGAATGCGAGCAACATAGTCAACTCGTAATTCTGTATTGCTCTATTACCCTCAGTACGCTCGTTCCACAGTTGGTAATATCTGCTGAATGCTTGTCATTCTCCTTTAATCGCCTGCGAGGAAGCTGTTATGGAGGCAGCATGTTAGTACCGCCTGCAGTATATCAATTGCCATCTCCAAACCTTATAACTATTTATTATTCAAACAGTTAAAAGGTAAAATTTCTTAAAGTCAATTTAATGTGTTCCAATAATTTAAATTTTTTTTAAATACAATCAACATCTCGTCACTGTATTTGCATTAGTTCTCCAGCCATTCTTATTAATTAGTACGCCTCATTGTATTTTACACTAGCTGCGGGCCCGGCGATGTCTGGGAATTCATTTGGACTAGTGACTTCTGTATTTAAGGCAATTCGAAAGTAATCTCTTTGTTAACACGTGATTAAACCGTCTGCAAGAGCGTCACATTTAAAAAATAAAAATAAAACATTTCACGTCTCGCACTAACCTCCGAAACGGCTCAGTCAGTATCTTAAACGAGTCGCGAAAACTACTGATAACATAAAAATAACCACATTCATACATAAAAATACACAGGAGCAGTCTATTAAATATATATTGAAATGTAAAATTGTTTCTGCCGACAGCTCAGCTCTACGTCGATATAGGATTTACTCTAAGGACAAGGAATAATACAGGGCACCAGATGTTTTTGCCAGAACTAATACCAAAAGTTTAACACAATGACTTGATTGAAACCAGAGACATGAACTAAATGATCTAAAACAGGGCGTAGTCACTCCAATCAACTTTTCTATCACTCGTCTTTAAAACAATTATACCAGCAACTGTTACTCGCTACTAATCGCGATTCTATTCAAGGCCTAGCATAACGTATTCGTGGCTTGCTTACTTACTAGCCGTCTTTAAACACGTAGCTGCTAAACTGTGCACCCCACAAAATACGTCTGTCTCCTGATTCGACCCACCACTAACTGAAATTCATCTAAAAATTAAATATAATGCGCAATAACGCTATGAAAAACTTTTATTGTCATTAAAATTTCATATTTACTCTATTTAATATACATGTAGTAAAAAACATTTTAATAAATTCACAGAGTAATTTTAATCTTCCGTGCAGAACTATCGTCAGGAAAAGACGTAATGATCTTTTATTTTGTTCTTAATAGGGATTTATCACCCCGCCTCTAAGGATTTCAAAAATGTGTGTAAGATTTTTTGTTGCAGTCTGCCTACGCGTTTAAATTTGTGTAAAGAATATAAGCAACAATACATACAAACAAAATACTTTTTCTTAGGTTTAACTCTAACGTCTGTTGTATATAATTAAACAAATTGATGACCTTGTACAGACTTTGTTATTTAAATTTATTCATATCAACGTTTCGGCAAGTATGTAAGCATCCAAACGTCTCAAAGGTTATCTTCAACTGAAATGTACATACTTGGAATATTTTCATCAAAATTGGAGGAAAAAACCTGAAGAAGGCATAAAAACATGCCGAAACGTTGTTACAAGTAAATTTATATAATAAAGTCTGTGCAAAGTCATCAATTCGTTTACGTTTTTCTTAGATTTATTAGAGCTTCATAAACTTTCAATAGATATTAGTGACTTTCTACAAAATGGGGAACTAATTTCTTCGTAGGCATTTCACGTTATGGAAACTACACACACCCTACATCTACGCCCATGCCAGTTAATCACACCACAGGTGCTCGGCTAATTCATTATATTGATTGTGCGTTCATTAAATTAACGTATTAACAGATTTACAAAATTATTACAATGTCTCGTATTTCTAAAAGCACCAAATGTCCGAAATGACGTTAACTAAATCGTGCAATAGCAATATATTCCATAATGACGATATCTCTATTTATGGTAATTTTTTCATGAAAACCTAGCAGTAGAAGTCTTTTACGACTGTTAGTATTTCTAGCTTGACCTCTATTTGTCAAGTTAATAATAATAATAATAATAATAATCATATTCCGTAGATCCTGTAAAGAAGCTAAGCTTCAAGGATGTGGAATGGATCAGGGTGTACATTTATTACATTATTTTATTGTATAACAAATTTTTGTATTATAAACTATTATAAACTTATTAATTAATTACTCTTCTCAGATTCTTCTATAAATTCCTTTATTGAATAGAAGGAATGGCTAAACAAAAATGAGCATAATTCAGTGTTAAATTTACCTTGATTATCGGACAACTGTTTAATTCTGTGCGGCAGTCTGTTGAAGATGGATATCCCTGAATAATGCACACCTTTCTGTGCAATTGACAATGTTTTGCATTTTGTATACAGATTATTTTTGTGCCTTGTATTGAAGGGATGAATATCAGTATTATTCAAAAATAAGTGCCTATTTGTGATTACAAATAACATCAATGAATAAATGTATTGGCACGTTAAAGTGAAAATGCCTAACTTTTTGAACAGAGTTCTGCAAGAAGTTCGTGAGGAAACCTGACATATTGCTCTAATAACACGTTTTTGACTAATAAAAATCTTATCTATGCCTGCTGAGTTGCCCCAAAATATAATACCATATGATAAAACAGAATGGAAATATGCAAAGTATACTAATTTTCTTGTTTTTAAATCACTGAAGGTGGACATTGCTCTTAGAGCATATGTAGCTGAGCTGAGTTTCTTAAGTAATCTGATCAGTCCAATTTAATTTATTATTTACTAAGAGACCTAAGAATTTAACAGAGGAAGTTTCATTTACATTTTTGCTGTCGTATTTAAGTGTTATAGATTGTAAAGTTGTGTTGAGTGTGTGAAATTGCATGAAATGTGTTTTGTCACAGTTATTTGTTAGTCCGTTCGCATTAAACCATGTTGGCAGGTTAGTTAAATTATTGTTACTTGCCTCTTCTAGTGTGTCTTTGCTACTTTTTACTATTACACTAGTATCATCTGCAAAGAGGATAGCTTTAGAAGTCGAATCTATGGGAAGATCATTTATATATATATATAAGCTGCACTCTGTAAATAATTCCCAATGTTAGTTATTATTTGGCATCAAAACTGGTGTTAAAATATTCATTGAATTCTACATTTCAGAAAACAAATTATGTATAATTAATTACTGAAATTTGTAGATATATTACTGCTTTCAATCATATATCGGATCCTTAATTTATATCAAATAAGATGTCTAAAGCTTCTGAATTAATTTTAAATTGAAAAGAACTGAAACTTTGTTTTGTCTAATAAAAAATTACTTCATGCCTTAAAACGTTTTCAATGACACTACTTACTTTTAATATTTAAGTATAAAGATGCATCAATTTAATTCGTTCCTACTTAATGAAACTAAAACACTTTTGCTAAAGGTTTGCACTTCATATTTATTTTCTGTATTTCAGTTGTTATTATGTTACAGTATGCAACATCAATGTAAGCTAAAATTATAAATCACAAAATATTTATCAGCATTCAGAAGAAATATTATTAATTAATTCAACACTTTATTTGGTAATCAGAATACTTTTATTGGATTGAAGTACCTTATACAGTAAGAGATTACCCCAGAGGATAAAGTAGAGGGGAAGAGATAGAGACAGAGTGTGATAGAGAGAGAGAGAGCAGTAGAGAGCAGCGTCTAATCGACCCATTAATTACATGCGGGAAGAGCGATCTGTCCCTAGGCTGATAGTCACGGATCACAGAGCTGCAGTTCTCGGCATGGATTAGTTACTCGTACTTAGCTCACAAACGTTATCTTTATATAAAAAGGACAACAGAAATTTCTCCTTTTCTATTTTCAAATTTCCATTAAAAATAGAATATCACAGTGATGGGAGACAATCATAAGTATACTTTAAAAATAATTAGTATTTAAATAATAGGGAATATAAAACCATATGTTATTAAATAAATACCTTATGATTTAACATACAAGCATTTCTACATACAAATGAAAAAGTAATGGAAAACAGCCGACCTGTCTGATATTTATTTGAACTGGTATGCTAACTGAAACAGGGCAAATAAAAACTAAATGCATTGTATAAGCGATTCCCACTCCGCTTTAATAGTATAGGTAGGGAATTGAAATGGGGAATCCGTAAGGGAGAGCAAAACAGTCAGCGGTTAAGTAGTGCTTCCTGTTATATTATAAAGATTCAAACAGTTATTCCCCCAAAAGAGACGCAGGCAGACCCTAGAACACCTCGATCAGCTATTTGCTACTTGTCTCGGACCCTACTCAATGACGGGAGAGGAGTTTGCTGTTGGGTCGCAGCATTCCTATCTCCATTACTCACGATCTGCCGGTCGATTATTGAAATAGAACCAGCAAACAATAATAACGTAATACTTTTTTTTGGATTTTTACACGTTTGACACGAAATTTTCGTATGAGAAGTGTTGGTAATTGATGCATTATCTTTCGGTAATTATTTACTACGCAATAATACAATTTTAATATAAACAATTAAATAAATGGTGTACATTTAAGTTTAACATGCCTCAATTTTACTGTTTTCAGATAAAACAAAAGACAAATATTATTGGAAATTTTGAATGCAATTTCTTGTGTAATATCAGTTATCGTCGGATTTTCTGTTTCTTTCTAGATCCTCTTTCTACTGATTTTGTAACTTTTACATACTTATTTTCACTCTTCGGATAATCCGAACAAACCAATGTCAGAACATAAATAATTTGTCTATTACCAAGAGTGTTTTATCAACCAATCAATAATTCTAAAAGTAACTACTTATAGATAAGAAAATGTGACCAATAGGAACTTCTTTCTCCATGGTTCTACAGCCAATTGAGGGCCTGGGCCTACCGAGTTGACTGCGGACTGTCATTTTGCAAGACACATTCCGAATTTGGAGTGACACGTGGCCAGTCTTAATCCCGGTCCTCTCGACCATGACAACACAAACATCCAAGCCATTGCCAGGATTCGAACCCAGGACCTCTGGGTTGTGAGGCAACAACGCTAGCCACTACACCACAGGATGTACATACGTGTCTTTATTCTCATGGCAATTTTTAGATGGCTTTATAAATACCCTAAATGTTTCTCAAAAACACTAAAGTCAGGATCCAGGACGTGGTCTATATGCTTTCAAGTACATACTCCTTCGAAATCATGAATAGGTCTTAAAGTATGATTTATAAAATTGGAATCTTCGCTTAAGTGAAATAGATTTAGTTTTATATTTCTAATCACCAAATTGTTCTGCGCAACCAATTAACTTACATCTATTGGTAAGGCTAAATTGAAAGAATGTTTTCCAGCCAAAGTAGGAACCTGAGGCGTACATCAAATTAAACATTTCGTTGCATTTGAATATTTCTACAGCATTATTTAGTTCAATTTGCAAAATAAATAGTGGAACCCTTCCCGAGAGGCGCAGGGAACTTGGAATAATTTCTTCTCTTTCTAGCTTTGAACGAAAGTCAGAACACCCATGGGCATACGGTAAGTTATTTATGTTCCTTTTTGAACACTCGGCCGGATACCTTCTGAATAGGCTGAGGCATGTAGAAAGGAATGCTGCATCCTCACAGGAAACCTCACCTTATTCATAGGAATACCGTGCTGTCGCCCTAACGTGATTCAGGTTACCTATAATATACTCAGTATCACTTTTAGGTGAATGGGGTCCCTATTAAACCCTTGGCTGCCTTTTCTTTCTCCTTCGCATCATCCCTAACAAACTCATTCTTATGGGGAAAATGCCACCAGGTGGATTACCTTTGTGCATCCCGTCACTTTCTAAAACGAAATAAAAAAATTAAAAGCTATTTTAATAAAATGTTACACATAAAAATTGACACTAACTGAAAACTATTACACAAACTTTTGCCATTATTTAGATGAAATATTTTAGCTAACATACTGTTTATTGATAAAAACTTTAAAACTGTAAACAGATTTGCGATGTTATCTACGAATATAATATAAATTAAGGAAACAGAAATTAACGTAGTATAAAATAACAATAATATTTACATATAATATGACAGTGAAAGATTCAAAATTATGCTTTATTTTGAAGTTCTATATGAATTATACGTTTTAACTAGTTTTTATTTCATTTATAAATGATTTATCACCAGCTACTTTACAGCACAGTAACAGTTTTTTGTAATGTAACAGTACAGTAATGCTTGATCTTTCGCTTGACAGTGCCCAGAATTTTTGGTATCTGCTCACTCCCGACCCTTGTCAGTATCAGCAAACGATTATTTTAATATGAATATTTATGAGATACATTGTCATCTCGTTTCGCTCGCACGTTATTGACTGTCGCCCGTGTTAAACGCCACTTAGGCTTAACGAGGTCCTTCATAGCGGCTGAATACGATTTATGAAACTCGGGTTATGTTCCAGTATGATGCTACATCAAATTTGCACTTGTGATACCTTCTACGTGAATTATATACGCCGAAAGGATATTATAATCTAACAAAAGTGTTTGTGTTTTGTAGAGCACAATACTAGGTAAACAACGCAGGACTTGTCGAGTGTTTTAAAACAAAATATTTTTACGAGAATAATTTTCGAAATGTTCTCATTTATATCGATCGTTGAGAATGAAAGTACCGAACTGAAAGGTCAACCAATACATATGAACTTATTTCAATGAAATTATTATACATAAAATTCTATAAAAAATATATATTTCAAACTCTTAGTGCCAGTCATGCATAGGGAAGTGAAGGAACAATTCTAAATGTTATGGTTAACTTTTGGCACAAAGATTTATCGACGGTGCATAAGAGTTTTCCTTTAATGCGTTAATGACACATTCCTCCAGTATCAATATATTTTATTATAATAACTTTTATAAATCTTGTGAAATAACAATGTACGGCTATCTTTTTATTTACTTACTTACAAAAATTCTTATTTACCCATTATTTATGGACCCTTAACACAGAATATTTAATGCGGGAGACTGCATTTTAGTTGCCAGCATTATCAAACTGTTAATGTTTTTTTAAGATATTCCAGCTTCAGAGAAAAACCATTAAGCAGCTTTCCTGCAAAGCGAACACAATTCTTAACCGATTAGTTGAAGTCATATTTCGGAACATTCAGAATTTCATCCAAAGGCGGTCGATATATTTCTTCAGTTGCATTGGGCAAAACAAGGTGGAAATGTTTAGAATACATAAAAAGACAAACTACGTGCAAACAAGCATGTAAATAAGAATCGTTCCGGTAGGTCTGCAAAACGTTTTACTTACTACTAAATGATTTGAGCTACCATTAAGACTATTAATGACGTTCTTCAGTTCTGTTCACTTCTATTCGCTGTTCTTAACTTCATTTAGAGATTTAACTTAATTTCAAACACCATGTCCTAAGTAAAAATATAACTTCACTCAATCTAATTAATGAAAACCGTATCACAAACAAGTAAAGAAGCCGTTAAAAATGTACCAAAAGAAAATAGCGTTCGTTCAGAACGTTTAGATCATGGGAATTCTCTTGGAAGGCCAAACTACCTCCTGCGTCTCCACGCAGTATTACTGGTAGAACTTGCAGGGAGAGCGTTCTGCATAATACACAGTCTGTTCTACAGACCCCCTGCAGACAAATGCTTCCAAATTTGATGTTAAAAATAAAAAATTGGCTGAACTAAAAAATTAATTAAAAATGTAATATCTTAGTCTGTAAATTCCGTTAAATGTAAAAAAAGGATGGAAGCAGCTATTAATTATCATAATTTTCCTCTCCCTTCATATTAGAGTACCCACTCTTTCTTTCCTTCCATATTCCTCAGCTGTGATCTTAAACCTTCTGTCTCCAGTTTTTAGCTAATTAGTTAGTATTATTGTAAGAAATATATATAATAGAAGAAATCTGTAACACAATTTTTGTAAGTTTATGAAGATAATGCCTGTTATAGATGTTCCAGGAAACAGGCTAATTATGTACTAAACAATTAATAAAACA
Organism: Eucriotettix oculatus; assembly: GCA_034510155.1. Taxonomy (NCBI): domain Eukaryota; kingdom Metazoa; phylum Arthropoda; class Insecta; order Orthoptera; family Tetrigidae; genus Eucriotettix; species Eucriotettix oculatus. The sequence goes on from CM067377.1 coordinate 68,669,355, forward strand.
AATAAATATGTTATTTTCGGCTCTTCTGTTTGTTTTTTGTTTCATATATTGCCTGGAGCTACCACAAGAGGCCAGATTCCTCCTCGTGCAGCTCCAAGAAGTGAATTCTCCATCGTTTATGTGTGTGTTTGTGCTCTCTAGTGTACGGGTAGTGTTTTCAATGATTTTAGACCGTATCCTATTTTTTTATTTTTTTAAATATTACTTGTTGTTATGTACTTTATTTTGTTATTATAATTATTTAATGGAAACAACATTAAATATATATATCTAACCCGCCGTATAAAACCCACATAGAATACCTAGTTGGAGAACGTAAAAAACGACTAGCAACAAAGAATTGGGGAGCAAATAGAGAGATACTACGCACTACATACAAAACTACCACTGGAGCAAAGGTAGACTACAAAACACACACATACTGCACACAGACGAATACTGAAAAAGCTAAACAGAATACACAACGAGGCTATGAGAATACTAACAGACAGCCACAGAAGTACGCCACGATGGAGGCGGACCTAACCCCAACAAAGGGAACGGAACATCTTGAGGCATGTTATATTGGCATCGCAAACATCCATCCAGTTGATAAGTCATCAAACCATCTCGTCGTATGTAGCTAGCAAACCTCAAAATGACCAGAACCCTTCCATAACCCATTAAGAAATCTGTTAAAAAATGAAAACGTCTCAATGCCAGCAATCGACCACAATCGAGTGCCTGTCAAGCGATAGGAAAAATGAACTCACGCGCAAACTGGACGCAAGAACTGAAAAACATCGCATATAAAACACAACTGCGCAAGAACAGTCTACACCAGAGTTTCCCAAACATTTTCTTCAATGGAACACTTGGTAAAATCGGACATTCTAACTTTGCTTATTTTTTAGGATGGGTTATTCCTAGTCGTAAAAAGTAAAGCATGATTTAAATTAGTAATTATTTTAAATATAGACCTGTAAAATAATATAAATAAATAAAGCACTTAGTTACGTTGATGATTTTAGGTCCTTGAATTGCATATATTATTGACATCAGGCACAATATTTGTAAATTGAATTATAATATATTGTGTGGCGTCGGGCGCGTTTCTGCACTTTGATTTCATTGCAGCATATAAGAAAATCCAGCTTCGCTTAAATAGGTTGAAGGAAACGGAGTAAAGCAGTAATAGCATATTTTGAAAATATTGGGGTACTCTTTTGAACTAGTCCACTAATCACATAACACTGATCTTTTTTTCCCACTTATTAATTAGATTTTAATAGTTACTTACACCTAAACTTACAGGTACATAATTGTGGGCTATAACAGTCTCTATCTCACTCGCACAGGATTCTGGTTGACTGCACTCGTCCACATTGTTACTCACTTTTCCTATTGTAGCGGGAAACAAGGAATGGGGTTTCTTTGTTTCGCAACGTTGTGGTTCGAATTTCTCCCGTTCGATGCAAACGGAGTTTTCGTCATACGAACTGATTAAATGTTATTAAAACATGATACTATAATCCATAGTATAACTAAAATCACTCCAAATGTTTGCACAGTAGTGTTCCGCGGAACACAGTTTGGGAAGCCCGGGTCTACACGGATGCCTCATATAAACAGCAGGAATAGCCTGTAGCGTTATAACAATGGAAGCATCTGTGGTGATACCGTTATAAAAGGGAACTACTGTTAAGGCTAGGTTTACACGGGCAGTGATGACTGCCAGAAAACGAGGGGCAGTGATGTCAGTGGCGTGTCAACATACGTCAGTGCTGCACTGACAACTGCCAATCCATTGCTGACACGAGAGCACTGCCTCACTTTTCTTGGAGCGTGTCAACAGTATGTCAGTCATGACTGACGTTCCCCCTCCACCGACCTAGACGCTGCCCTCATGGGAGGCCAGTTAGTGGCAGTTACGGTTGTCAATTATCGATTGTGAACGGTGAGGCTGACTATCGATTGCGCGATGGTTAACAGTTTGTATTTTGCATTTTCAATACGCGTGCAGTTTGGTATAGTGTGCGATTGGAGTAAGTGAATCTTTGTTGTGAACAGCGGCTAGAATTTTGGTTCAGAAAGCATTTAGGATTGAGTTCCTTTGTTGCACCTAATCGCCTATAAATTTTTAGGTTAATTTTCAAAAAATAATTATTGTTCTCCCTCCATCGGCACAAACTTTAACTGGAAAATAATTACGCAAAAGAATTATGTATAGCTATATACATACTACTATCACACGTGATGAAAAATAATTCATTTCGTTTTGTTCAGTAATTGACACCTTTAAGGGGAATAAAACAAGTAATAGAAACCGAGCCAATTAAAAAATGAAAACCAGTTACAAAGTGCATGTGCTGTTTTTATTATTGCTTGATTTCTGTAGTAGTAATATAAAACAATATTACTAAACAACTGTTTTCATTTTTATGTATCTATAGCACAGTAGCGTAATACTGAGTTTGATTTTTTCGTGAGAATTTCAGGAACCCTTCTTCGCTACGTCTATTCTGTCACAAATACAAAGTGATTAGTTACTGTTTACGGGCATTATGCGTGCGCGAAAACACAAAGGAGAGAAATATTCAACTTGATATAAACAATATATCGACACTATGCAACATCAATAATCCAACCGTTCGTAGTTCCCAAGAAATAACAGAGAAGTGTAAACATGCATTAAAGTTCTCTGCCCGTTCTGTAGTGAGGGCAGCACTTGCACAGAATTCAGTGAAGAAGTGGGAAATTATCTGCCCAAGATGTAAACGGTAGGTAGTGCATGTAAACCTAGCTTAACGAATGCTATACAGGTTATATAAAGATTATTAAATACATCAGCCAGGAATGGTATTATCAGTAACATTAGAGACAATCCGCATAAGCAGACAACAAATCATAACAGCATGGATTCCTGCACACAGAGGCATAACAGGACTGGAGATGGCGGATCAGCTAGTAAAGTAAGTAGGCAAAGTAAGAAGTTCAACCAACCGACTTTTTCCAATTAAGATACTAAGGACGGTACCCTAAAAATATTAGAGGAAAGGAGTGCAGAATCAAAAAAAAAGCAGGAAAAAGGGGAGACTTTCTTGAAATCGTAACAACAAATAGATCGTCCAGATCAGGGACCTCCGAGAAGACAACAGGTTGTAATAGCAAGAGTAAAAGAAATGCACCGCAATATTACACTTTCTTTTCTATTTTGTAGATCACCCCAACCAATGTGTTGAACGTTCAAGGAGACCGTCACAGTTCCTCGCCTCATATTCAACTGTCAGAAATTTAGACTCACAAGAAGTTCTACGATAGCTGAATTCGCAAAGGAGGGCTTCTGCACATCACCAGAAGCAATCGAGTTAATAATGACCATTGATGCACCGTAAAATAAATATAAATAAATGGTATTACTTTTACAACAAATTTTGGACACAGATTAATGAACCTAATTAAGGCTCTGTATATCAACAATACACAGTTTTAATTAAACCTTTCTGACTAATTGAAAATTGATTAAAATTCAGGTGTTAACTTTACAAACAATAACCGAGATAAAGTCTGTTTCGATTCCCTTATGCTAGGTGGTATATTAAGACAACTTTAACATAGTCAATGTACAGTCAAACATACTATTTGATTTATGTATATATGAATTTTTTTATAGCATAGCAATTTTATTTCAACTCTTAAATTTGATAAGTAGGATAATTATCACATTATTTTCAAATTATAAAAGTTTAAGAAAAGATTAGAGCAGGGTGGAAAGCTTCATACAACCAGTATTTGGATAAAAACAGTAACATATGTTGCAGAACATTATCAAATACAATTAGAGATTTTGGAACTATAAAATTAGAAAAAAACTCGTTGTATAATACCTCAATATAGTCATTACTGTCATTTGCATTCACATTTCTTGTAGCTTTCATTTAATGTTTGTCATAGAGAAATATATTTTCATTTCTTGTGAATGACAAAGGTATTTCTGGTATAAATGTCGGATACGTTTCATAATTTGACACAACGTTAGTATATGTCATACCGCAGTCCTTGTTACGTGAATACAATGCCCATTCAAAACAACATTATGATATAAAGGCGTATAAAAATACAATATTGAAAAACTTAGTCAATTGTATGGCAGATTCTTTAGTGGTTTAAGATGCAGTTCAACCGACAGTGCTAGAAGCGTGGACGTAATCTACTGTATAAAAATGAATATTTTGGATATATATTGCTGTTATTGGCATCATAGCACACTGGAACTGAAATTTGTACTCATAAATTTGGCTACAAAATTCGTATTACTACAAATATATGATCAATATTGAGTTAATTTAGTACATGACAGCAATTAAGTAAATATATTATTCTCAAGAGTATAGAATTGATATTTAAAAGAATGATACATTTTTATTCATTATTGCTAACATTACAAGCAGTCAGTACGTTAATAATTAAAACGATTCGTATCATATGTCATTGGATAAGAGCTTCTGTGTAAATACAAGTAAATATAATATGATATCAAAAAAAAGTTCGAAATGTATTGCTGTTATTATAATTATTAAAAACTATAACAAAGGTAAGTAATTTCAAAATTTCCTGCAGAGGGAGAACATGAGAATAACTGAAAAATAATTAAATTTTGATCACAAATTTATTTGATCAACTACTCTCCCAATGCTTATTGCTGCCGGTAAAATTAGCCACTCGCATGATAATTAAAGCTGACCCAGACACTAGACGCATATTTGATATTATGAAACCGAATTGGACATGGATTCACGTTTCAAATAATATAACAGTTTTTTTTACGCTGCAATAATTGTGTTCTATTATTTTGGCCGTATTAACTTACTGATTATTAAAAATAGTTTCTGCATATAATTAGTAATATATGTGTTGCAAAAATAATTGATCACAAAAAGTGCTGTGTGTGTGTGAAACAAAGATCCTGGGAGTTGTGAAGAAGAGAAAAATTTGAATTGATATTAATACGCTTAAATGATCAGAAAGTCATATAGAAAGAAAGGATAAGTAATGTTATTATAAATACTAAACATAGGCCTTAAGTTACTAAAAATTGTAAACTTAAAACATCCAAATTTTAATGAATTGTATTAAATGTAAAACTTGAATTTTTTGTTAAAAAAGCATTGCTTCTATGACTTCTCTATAATTCCTTAGCAGTCATTTTATTTAATAGCAGATATAAGTATGAAATAACAAGGAATATTCTATTAAAATATTAAAGAGATTCTATTAGCACTCACATAGAATTAAAACTAACTATTTATTAATCTAAATTTAATTGCAGAAATTGTTAAAGCTAGGAAAAAAATGAATTATTGAACGTAGTATTCAATCTTAAGGACGCTGACGTCTGATCACTGAGTGCATTAGGCAGCCTGACTGATAGTGAAACACTTCGAATATGGCGGCTCGTTATTCTGTTGACACTGCACTTTGTTGGGGGAAGGTGGGGGGAGACGTTAGCTTAGGGTGGAAAATGGCTGGGTAAGTCAAACACCTGAGCTCTTTCCAGACTAGGAAGGCAATCAATTTAGGGAGAACCTTACAAAAAAATACGACAAAACTACTCACTGACCCTTTATGAATACTTAATTTTAATCAAAGTAAGTAGAAATGTTTCAATCGAAGATCAAGCAGAAAGGTATAGCTAATTTTCGAAGTGTTTGTAATGGAATATTCTACTCTCTGGTAGTTGAGAATAACAAACACTAGTTACAGGACTTAAACAGCAAACTAACACTTCAAATTATTTAAAATAAAACTCATAGTCCATATTGAAAAGCTTTAATTATTGACTTGCTCTATTGCTATTTTAAAATGTACTTTGAAGAGTAGTAAATGGTGGGGAAAGAATTCATTTCATGAATATTCATCAAAGTATGTGAATGTTCAGAGAGAAAATAACGAGAGATATATGCAGTATATATTAACGTACATTTTTAAATTTTAATGTACATCTGTATCTAAAAATGAAGGTCGCAGCCAAGTGTTTAACACTTAAATAACCTACGTATAGTATTAAACGAATGAGAAGTAATTGGTCTTTTGATCAGACAGGAGTTCCGATATTCGTTGTTGTTGTTGTGGCCTGATGCAACTCTCCATGCAAAACTATCTTGCGCAAGCCTTTACATCTCCTCATAACTATCACAACCCACATCCTCCCTATTCTGCTTAGCGTATTCCATCCTTCGCCACCCTCTTCTGTTCCAACCCCACACACTACCCTCTAAAGCTAATTTTACAAGTCCCTCGTGTTTTAAAACGTGGCCTATTAATCTATCCCTTCTCTTAGTCAATGTCCTCCATATTGTTAGCTTTTCCCCTATTCTGTTTAGAACTTCCTCGTTTGTGATTCTATCTACCCATCTAAATTTCAGCATTCACCTATAGCACCGCATTCATTAACTTCAATATTTGTTTATCTTCATAATGCAGATTAAAGAAAATTTTACCATTTAATATTTCATGTTACTAATTATTTTTCCTTGTAAATATGTTAAGAAATAATTCTTATTTCAAAAATAGGGAACTCATTTTCTCAATTATTGTATATTCAATTCTAATGGAGATTTATAATTTTATATGACGCTTCAAAAGGATTTTAGTTGCTATTATCTTCCATAGTCGTGATAGAAATAATATTTTTATTATTTTCTTTTATCTTACAGTATGCGGTATTGAATGAGATATTGATGTAAATTGCGTCTGTTTTTAGTTCTTGTGAAAATTTGTACCATAAACGAGTTTATGCGCTATTATTTATTAAAATACCAACTTCAACCTCCAGAGGTATTTTGAAGTCAGTGCCAGAGAACTCTTAGACAGTCAAGAAGAAGCTAAAGTATTAAAATGTTATATTTAGTAAAACTGTATTATCTTCCTACATCGGTACGAAATTATTAAAATAAGAAATTATTAAACACAAGTTATTTTGCGTCTTCGAACATACACTTGTAAATATATTCTAGGTCTTTTGCCCGCTGGGGGATTTATGAGGTGGAACGATGTATCAATTTGTATGAAGACAGGGAATATCAGTATCCAAATAAACTATGAGAAAATAGTGGCTGATAAGAAGCATAACCTAGGCAGATGAAGAGCTGGGTCGTGTTCTTTGGGGTTCGGATTATATCATAACTCAAGAACATAGAGGACCTGCGTCACCTGTCAGCCAGATAAACACATACCTGTTAGACTGACCACGTTTTTCCAGACATCCACTTCTTTAAAATTTTGTCCTCGAGCGGCCTCCATCTTAAGTCAAAACATGTGAGGAGTGACATGCAGCTAACTTCCTCCACATTCATTTCTTTAATTTATGACCAACAGAGTTGCAGATGATATTAATAGACGTCAGATTTGCCTAAATTTCTCACGATTGATATCCAGTTGTAATGTTGCTTCCGCAAAGTCATCACCGAGAAAGGAATCTACATCACCACTGAAAAACTCAGGACGCAAATCGATTGATGAAGTTTCCAATATCTAAACGATGCAACTCGACCTCAACATAATATTCTATAAACAATTCCTTGAATAAGCATTCAGCATTATTTACCGCTTCACAATAACCACAGCTATACGCAGAACACACAAACTGTAAACGTTGGTATTTCGTTCTGCCCTCGTAACACACAACCAACCGTAATTACCCCAAGGATGAAACAGAGGAAATGGATACAATTCTATACCTACACATAATGTTCTTTGCCATGCTCATGCAGTTTTCGCCACTTTGAAGTAAGTGCTGCATGGCCAGCACAGTATTATAAGCAATAAACTAGCCACGGTAGACCAACGACAGGTATGACGTTTCAGACGCTATCGACTCTTTCCTCGTCGAAAGGGACACATCTGTGTGAACTTTAATAATAAACTCTTATAAGCATTTCAGCCTCTCATGATCAATATTAGCACTCCAAACTTTTTCAAATTGTGTATTACAATTAATCCTTGTAATGTGACATCCAATTACTACTTCACTAAACTTAATAAACAGTTAGTTTGGTTGAATAAACAGTACAATTGACCTGGTTGTAAGCTCCCACAGCTATCCGCAATAGTCATAAATCATCAGCCGAGATTTCAGTTCATTTAGTACGCAGTTTTTATTTATTTATTACTCCTTGCTGGTTAATGTTTTGAACTTTATTGTAACGGATGGCCGAATCGAAAATTTTATTACAATGACTATTGTGCTAGCTTCATTAGGAATTTTCCACCAGTAGACCTGTTTACGTGAAAACCATTATATTCTAGCCAAGTAAAATTTAAAATAAGGATTTAAACGAATGGAGGACGGCAGTAGATATCACATAGTTTTTCTGCAGAATCCGCTTTCATCTTAATGCACGCCATAGGCGAGAACAATATTGATCCTCTGGCGCGAAGTGGGCCTCGATGAGAGCCAAATAGAACGTGGCCGTGACAGATAAAGGCCATGACAGAATTATGTTTGATCTTTTATGGTTCTTATCTTACGAACGTGATTTGGACGGGAAATTGGCGACGGTGTAACCGGAGAAGTATCCCGATGTCGCCCGAGATAAGTGGAAGTCAGACGCGGACCCTCCATGATCCTGTCTAAATCGTGGCCTACAGACAGACATGAGATGAAAAACCTAAAGCATTGATCAGTTTCGTAGTGAGTAGTAGACGTCAAGTTTTATCAGGAGGATGACTGAACTACAAATACATGCATTTGGAGGAATATCAGAACCTGAGGCCTCATTTGTAATAAGTTGCCTGCCTAACACAGTTGGAGGACCTCAACTATAGATGATTATGATCATCCTAATTGCTCTAGTAGACGCAGATATGTGGAACCTACGCTCATTCTCAACCTTAACGTCGTAGACTCGTCAATAAAAACATATAAGTGAACGCCTTATTCCATAAAGGTGAGTTCAAACCTTATTATAGGGCTATAAATAACTAAATAATAATAATTTCTTTACTTAGCAGAGAAATTCTATTTACTACTACAGGTTAAATTTCATAAATTCAAATGTTTAAATAAACAATCCTTGAATTTACTAACAGTATTACATTCCCTAATTTCCATTGGTAACTCGTTAAATTCTTTCATGCCTTTAATAAATATACTGTTTTGTTTTAAATCTAACCTAGCCCTAGTTATACGTAATTCTACTTTATATCTAATACATTATGGGTTTCTATCAGACTTATAAGCTAATAACTTATTAACATAGGATTTAATAAATTATTGATACAGTTGTACAAAAATATTATGGTCCTTAAAAAAATCCAATTTACTTCTTTTAAAATCACTATGACACTAAATCTTTTATTATTACACAAGATATTTCTTAATACCCTACTTTGCAAATTGTTACGTTTGTCCATACATTTATGCGATATCCCATAGAACACAGTACAAAAATAATTAAAAAGTGGAAGTATTAGACACTGATAAATTAAGTCTTAGATTCCTTAGTTAAACATTTTCCTACTCTATATAAAAACCCTAACCTTCTACTAATCTTTTCAATCTATATGACAGCACATTTTCTAATTGTGACCCAATATAATTCCTAAATATTTGAAATCAGTAACTCTATCTATCTTATTATTGCCTATGACTACTTCATAGTTATCATCTAATGTACTACAGCTAACTTTCGTACCATTATACATAAATTTCGTTTATAACACATATAACTTCAATTTATTTACACAGAGATCCATGCCCATTTTACTTAAAACAAGGTCCATTTTGCTAACGAGATTAATTTGGTCTTTTCTAGAAATGAATATGAATGCACCCTCAGCATATGACCAAGATAAACATAAAAACTTTGAAAACAATATAATTTAACGAGTGTGGTGCCCAAAACACTAGCCCGTGGATCCCCAATATCACAGCCTTATTCCTCTGACTCCACTCAATTTATTAATGACCTTATGCTTTCTATTTGACAGGTAACTGCAGAACTGCACATACGGTACCCCTTTTACTCCATACCTCCATAACTTGTCCCACAACACGACTCTACCAACTGTCTCGAATGCTCGATTTAAATCAACAAAAAACCTGTAATTTTTTCTTTCCATAGAGATACTACTTCCAAAATAGCATTTTCACACGAAAAGCCCGCCCTAAAACCACATTGAAAATTATATAATAGTCCCTGTTTATTATAAAAATCATTCCATTTTTTCGTCACACACATTTATATCAACTTATCCTCTAACAGATTCACAGGATAATTTCGTGTAGAGTCAACCGGATACATAGAACCTCACTATTATTTAACGCAAACCCCTACTAATATACTCTCATTCTACGGGAATTCTTCTGATTCAACTATGCTCTATATCCATATACTCAGAGACAGAAACTAAGCAGAACGTGGTACGCGTCATCGACGTTCATAGTATACAGCATTTACCGCTACCCTTGGCCCTTTTAATCTCGTTGCTTCAGATATGTTATAATTTCAGATAGTAACGGTCTGTCTAGTTCGGCCAGGTAAAGCAAAGGTGAGTGGACCGGAAATCATTTAAATTTCTGTCAAACGGAGTTGTTCATACGCAAAATTCACCTCTTGAATATTATTCTCTTCACAGCAGTGACTGTGACGTTATACTAACGTCACAAGTCCACCTAACCTACGATGCTTTTACCCGTCGCTAAGATATTTCATGAGTTATAACACTCTGGCGGTGGTGGCCCGAGGTACCCCATGACGTAGGAGGGAAGGTGGAGGGGATGGAGTGTGAGGCAGGAACGCGTGGACGAGATGTATTCTTAATTTGGACATCAGACTGAACTGTTGAGAACTATCCAGGACTGCAGGACTGCTCACGAGTGAGGAACAGGGCAGATAGACAGGGAATTTCTACCGCATGAAGACTGGTCTCAATTAACTTAAAAAAATTTCTTTATTTTCTTTCTGTTCAAGTGAATAAACTTTTTTAATTTTTAAATTTATTTTGTTTTCACACATCCCTGTCGTATACGTGGCAACCCGAGAGGTCAGAAGAACTAGAATATGACGACATAGAGTTTCGTTACTAGATATATATAATTAACTCTTTACCGCATAGCGTATTTTTAACCAAACTACACAAAAATTTGACTTAAATTGTAGGAAAAACCTTAGTGGGGTTAAGGCACCCCTTAGAGCTCTTTGGATGGCAATGGAAAGAGGCGATGAAAAATATTGCGGCAACGATCGATATTGGTGTCAATTCCATGAATGTTGTCATTCATCATTCTCTTATCTGAATAGAGGAAGCGCATGTGTTAGAGAGAGCGATATAAGTTAGCAAAAATGACCCAAAATAGACTGGAATCCATCGCTTTCAGTGTTGCTGATGTGTACGGTGTCACTCTGGTTAAGTAGTGTGAAATTAATGGGAATAACGGCGTCTAAATCGTACTTTCCGTGCATTTTATCATACAAGTTAAGTTGATGTTTTAGTCTAGTGGCTAGCATCGATGCCTCACATCCCAGGGTCCCGGGATCGAATCCTGGCATGAACTTGGATGTTTGTGTCGTCATGGTCACGAAGATTGGGATTAAGACTGCTGGAGAATCGATACGTGTCACTCCATATTCGGAATGTGACATGCACGTTGACAGTCCGCAATCGACCCGGTAGGCCCAGGCCCTCAATAGACTATAGAGCAAAAGAAGAACAAGTTAATTTGAAAATTAGCCTTCATCGGCATTGCGAATAAATCGTAGAAAAGGACCCCTTTTGGCTCATATTAGTGTCGAATGTAAGTTTTAGATGAATAGTAACGCTCTCGTTGCCATATAAAACATGTGCTCAGTCCCTGTCAATTATTCGTCGGAGTAAGAACGGTTTAACTAAATAAATATTTAGTGTCCAATTACTTCCAACCAGTCCGATATCCAATCTTACTCCCATAAAATGTTATGGGTAAATATAAAACAACTTACCCCTAAAGGTCAATTTCTACCACGTAGGTATTTGAATAATAATTGTTCTAAATTTTAATAATGGATTTTGAGACCACTGTTCCTCAAGGGTGAGAATTTTTTAGTTAAATTAATCAATATCTGTAAATCATTAATTTAATTTCAATTTATTGTAGTAAAATTACTCAATTATATTCAGTGAATAAAAGTAAAAAAAGTAAATACAATTTTAATGATTGCGAAGTATGATAGATAACTATTTCCTTGATTCGATAAAAAGTATGAGAAATTGCACCAAAATACTGTTTCATTTGATTGACCGCTTTACTTCAATTTTCATAATTGCTACTATTTCGAATACTTTAAACCACGTACTGAATATGTGAAACTCTACTAAAATTAGTAAAAAGATAAATGTAATTGAATTTAATTAAACTGATATTTGTTCACAAGTCAGACGGTAATGCAGTGCGATAATGTATGTTTATCCATAAACATAGGCTTCATTTGTGAGAAATGCTGTGACTCGCAGTGTTTGCCGGGAGCTGTTGAGTCAGCCATTAGTCCTGTTTCAATCTGCCCCCCAAGGTCTGTTTGTTCTCCGAACGACGCTGCAAAACAGAGTAGTGCCTACAACAACAGTTACTTATTAGGTAGAATGACAAGCTGATACCTTTGTGTAATTCAATAATTGAGGTACATATTAAATTCAGGTGCTAAACAATTGATATAGAATAACGAAATCCATTATAAATTCAATTTCTTTTATTAATTAGTAGCAATATCTGACTATTTGGAAATTAACAAAAAGTAAAACAGGCGAAATTCAGAAAGAAGTGATAAAAACTTTATTAACTCGACACTTTGTTTCTAAATTAGGATTCAAAGTGGAATCAAGAAATTATGAACTATTGTTAATATTGCTATATTAATATTTTTATTATTCGATATTTTATTGTTTTTGACAAAGTATTCAATATGAATGTAATCTATTTCAGTTTAAGAATATTATGCGGTAGTTTAAAAGGTGATGAAGTGCAGTGTAGCCCGAAAACCCTTCTAACGTCAGTTATATAACATTAAAGAAATAATTAACACCAAAACATAATGTGATTGCAGATTCTAATAACAATGTGAGTTTAAATTTTAATGTAGGAACTAATAATGAAATTGATTCTGAGCTCGGTTACATTTATTTATTTACTTTTTACTTAAATTTTCTCATATATCATATTCATGATTATAAAAGTGAATGTGCGTATGTAGCTATATATGTACTTGTGTGCCCTCATATAAATCTTAACACTTGTTTTGTCATCTGTAAACAAACTATCCGATAAAACACGAATACCATTCCTACGGGAAATGATGAAGGGAGCGTAAAATCTTAAATAAGCAAAAAACGAAATATATTAGAGTGGAAGAAATATTTTTCTATATAATTTCATTTCGATTAAAATTGGTGAATAGTAACCAAAGAGAGGCAGACAAAGGGCATTACATAATAATAAGAGAAAACAGTCGAGGCTGTTGTCCAATCCGTGGTTTTATGAATTATTAAGTTTAATATTGTCTTTTAACATGCAGCTTAAAATGTACCTAAGCCCCACAGTGGTTTGAGGGGATAGAAGAATGTGAAAATCAATTAGACGAAATCAAGTCAGATACGTGTCTATTCCGGTCTTATAGAAGTGTCTAAGATCAATTCGGACATTCAATACGCCACTTAAATTGTTATTTAGACCAATAGCGAGTGATAGAAGGGGATTGAACTCAATTAGACGAAAAAGTTATATTGGTATGAGTCCTGTCTTATAAAACTCGCTGAGTTTAATCCTTACAATCAACATGCCGATTATGTTGTAGTTCAGCCCTTAGTAGGGGTGGTGAAAGGGGGTGAAACTAAGTTCTTCTTACAACTGGAGAAATATCTATGGAACTTTTTACACAAATCACTTAAAAGCCAGTTAGAGCACAGGACGAATAAACCACCCCCATAACCCACAAATCTGGTGTTAGGAGGCATCTTTCATGTCCTTATGGTATCCGGTCTGTTTATTATCTCTTAATATACCGGGTTTAATTTTCCTTTCGTTAATGCTATTAAGTAACTAAGAATATTTTTGACCCCCTTAAGGTAACTGTAAATTTTTTTAAATTTTACTCTCTTGAAGTGATGGGCGTAATTTTTTTATAATGGCATGACGAGTATTTTTTACTCTCTGGAAATATCTGGAGTATATTCTTGAGTTTCGTGAATATTTTCGCCTCTATTGGCGTACCGGATAATTAAATGATCCAACTATGTAGACCCTTCTAAGTCATTCTGCTTAGTCATTCAGTAGATTTTCAGCCTCAATGAAAATACTGAGAGTCATCAAGGTGATTATGATGATATTAAAATTCCTTCAGCTTACATAGGGTAGGGGCTGTGAAATAAGGGTTTTCAAAAATGTGACGCGCTCGCTGTTAGTTTAATCGCGAGTTAACCAAGAGATTGTTGCCGAATCAAGTAGTGTTATGGGGTAATATAAATAAATACCCGAGCAACGCCGAGTGATATAAATAATGACGATCTATTGCAAACAAAGGCACAATTCTAGTAAACATCGTATTTATTTTAATAGCAATGTTTAACATAAGTTCGCATCATACGGTTCTAATCGATATAAATGCTTTTAAATTTCCATAGGTAAACGGAATATCAACTCTTTATTGGAATTCATCCATTGGAGATATTAGATTGAAAACTCGTACTAACAATTCCATTACCAATATTGTTTCAGATGTCAAAATTAATCAAAATCGAAATAAATAATTAATTCAGATACCCCGATACCGTTTGTAATTAACACTAGTGATTAACGTTTCAGAGATATGTGTTTTGTGGAAAAGGCGTTAGCAGCAACTGCTGCCAGCTGAACCTACCAATTTAACAGATACCCATTCATGTGTTCGTGTATTTGGACGATATCCAACGTCGATATTTATTCATTTTTGATGAGGACGTACTCCTTACAAAATGTTTCGCAAACTTGACACTGTTTATTTTTTCTGCGTTTCTTGGGCCATTACCAGATAAATCGTGTATACGTTTCTGCAACCAGCTTTTGTCAATTTGAAACCGTACGCTTTCCCTACCGCAGGCGGTTTGAGTCCAGACTTGTAACTATTCTGCATCACGTAACATGTTTATCTGAAAAAGACAGTAAAATGTTCAAGAAAGCAGCTAGAAATCTGCATTAAAAACACGAATAAGCGAAGAAAGCGCAGTAAAGAAACTACATAGTAATTTGTAAATCATTAATCATAAATCAGAGATCTTTCTCGACTACATTTCGATTATTGCAAAATAAGATATGTTAAATATGCAAAGAGATATTATATAAACAGGAACAGATATTTTTAAAATATTGTACTTTAAAAGATATATTATTTAATTATAAAATTAAAATTTTCCTTGAAATTCTAGTACAATATGAATAATCAAATAAGGTAATGTTATACCATATATAATGTTGTTGTTGAGGTATTGCGTGCTAAGACTGGTCTGATGCAACCCTTCATGTTAACCTACCTTGCGCAAGTATTTTCATTTCCGCAAAACTACAACATTCCACATTCCTCGTCTGTTCTAACACAACACACTTCCCTCTAATGCTAATTTTACAAGACCCTCATCTCTCAAAACCTGGCCTGTTAATCTATCCCTTCTCCTGTTCAACGACCTCCATATTGGTCGCTCTTACCCTATTCTGTTTAGAACTTACTCGTTAGTGATTTATCCACCCATCTGAAATTCAGCATTCGCCTATAGAGCCACATTTCAAAGACTTCTATTCTTTTACATTCTGCAACTCCTACCGTCTACGTTTCGCGCTCATGAAACGCCACGCTCCATACGAACATTTTTATCAATGATATTCACACTTATATTACTCGTAAGTAAATTCCTCTTTTATACGAAAGCCTTCCTTGCCTGTGTAATCCTACTGTTTATGTGTACTATGCTTCTATCATCCCTAGTTATTTTGCTTCCCAAGTAGCATAATTCCTTTATGCCCTTCAAAATATCCCTTCCAATCTATCACTCTTTGTTATTCCAATGTTTCCCATACTACACTCCATTACCTTGATTTTCCTTTCTATTTCTCCAGCACCACATTCATACCATTTATTATGGTTTCCAGTCTTCTTCTGCCACCCCTAATACTACAATATCATCTGCCAACCGTAGAGTTTTATTTCTTCTTCTTGCAGTATGCTTCCTTTTCCATATTCCGCTTTAACTTTCTTCATCACCTGTACTATATATAAGTTAGACAGCATGGGCGACAGACTGCATCCTTGTCTAACTCCTTTCTTTATTTCTGCTTCCTTTTCTTGATCATCAATTTTAATTACTGCTGACTCTTCTTTCTCGATATTTTATTTCTGTCCACTTCAAAATTATTATTATTAATCTAAACTAATTTCCCTGTTCTGTTCGCATCTATGTTCTTCACTATAGGGATAATTACGTTGTTCCTAAAATGTTCCGGTATTTTCCTGTTTCGTAGATTTCGCAAACTATCCTGAACATTACTTCTTCGCCCGATGATCTTATAAAGTCCACTGGAATGTTATAATATCTCAGATCTATCAGTGCCCTATCAAATTTTGTCCCCCAACTCTTCATCGTCCACCTCCTCTTCTTCTTCAATTACTGACCGATCTACATTCCCACCGTAACACTGCTCTTCTAGACATTCGTTTCATCTTTCTGCCTTTCTTCTTTTTCCCAGAAATGGTTTCCTATTCGTTCTCCTAATGTTTATACTAATATTTTTCCTCTCTCCGAATGTTTCTTTGATTTTCCTATAAGCTTTGTCTATTTTCCCTTTCACCATGAAGTCATCATTCAAATATAAATATGAATCAAAATGCATTAATATAAATATATGAGCTCACTTATAACCTGAAATGCATTGCTGCATCTAAAATACAGTTAGTCTGAATTTGTGGACTTAGGACACCAACGGACTGTCTCAGGTTTGTGTGAAAAGGCATACGTCAATTTTTAATGTTTGTATTTCAATAAATAGTCGTGTTGAATACTCAAAATGGTGATGGTGAAGTGATACATTATTAATAGTAACAGAGTTACGAAACCATGTCTTCGAGGCTCAATTATTTACTGGATTTGGGAATTGACGTAAATCGTTTCCGGTAAGGTCAGTATTTGCCGACACAATATAGAAATCATCTTTACCCGAAATGTCTTTACGGTTCCATACGATAACCATGTGCACTATTTGCTATTCAGAGCTTATACGGGGCGAAAACCATGGATTGGAATTAGCTCCAAAATGTATATAGGTAGCTGGGTTCATCAATTCAAAGTGAAATGTAGAAAGCAAAAAACAGATCTTGGCAAATTCTCATTCCTAAATACGACCATCAACGACTCGAATAATTTACCTGTGGGACAAATCTAAAAAAAAACATGTGAAGTGAAGTGGGTATTTTGAATAATATAAATGTGTATTAGAATTTAAAAAGTAAAGTAAAGTGAAGTGTTAAGATAATATAATTCTTGTAGTATTTCTCTTTTTTCTTTCAGAGCTATAGAAATTTTAAAGGACTGTGATTATTTTTCTTTAGATTAGGAGTATTTATGCTTAAGGAATTTCATTTTGTATCTGCCACCGGGCTTGCGTCCAACTGTAGACTATCAATAAATACAATATTGTTGAAGGGAGAGTATGGAAAATGCGAGACTTAAATTGGCCCGTCGTCCACCGACGCTGGTTGAAGAAGAAATAGCCTCAGTATAACACGAACCTTTATCACGTAAATCTGGTACTGTAATAACTATTCTTAAATCTTTGAGGCTTGGAAATATATTGGGTTCAGTTCAGTATTTGTTATACGGCAAAGAACTCTTCCGTAAAAGTAAAGAAGTAATACGAGCAGGGAGTAGTAAAAAGACTTTGCCGCCATTATAAATATAATTTATGTATTTAAGAATGACAGTCGCTTTTTGCTAGTTTCCTTCCAAGAGAGACTTCTATCTGAAAAAAATACTCCCTTACAATTTCTCCCTGCTTCCATAGCGCATCTCCAACAATTCACTATTTTCTCACGAAGTATACACAAATTCAATCAGTGTAAAGAATAGGAAGGTATAGTAATATACATATTCAAATAGATGTTTATCTGTCTGTTGATTACATTTGTCATATATATATATATATATATATATATATATATATATATATATTGCAACATGGGCCCTAGTTGCGTCCTCCAGACGTAACGCAAGACGGTACAAATGTCACGAACCTCAATTGTGGTCTGTCGTCGATTAATAATTTATTCAGATTCGTTGAGGACCAGGTAATTTCTTTAATAACAACATTATTATTATGGCACAGTGATTTCACGAAAATCTTCAGGGCAGATCATCAATTAAATGAAAATCTGTTTGCATAAATCACGTAATACGTGCCTCGTCAGGAATTCTACTATTTTCCGCAGTGGACTAACAATCAATCATACATCAGTAGCTAGTTCGAGATCCGACACTTCCTCCTACTGTCAGGAACCCAAGACAAATTTACGTCACCGTGGCTGGCCGTCGACTACTAAGATTTACCCTGTACTTAAACTGCTTCAGTATTGCCGGCGTATCTCAAAGCAACCACCAACAATCCTGTCTCTAGCGGCTTGACTGCCATTAAGGAAGGAGCCGTAACTTCATATTTACTATATATATATATATATATATACAGTAGTCCGGTTGATTAAAGCTGGCCACAAGTTGAGTACAAACCATTAAAGCGCTTTAAAATATCAGTAAAGCTATATGTATTTAAGTTATCGTAATTATACTAATGTAGCTCCGTTAGTGAAACTTGTGACTCAATCCCTGAATCGTACGCTCATATCAAAATATTTAGGTACAAATTGAAAACAATTCGTTGTTATTACCTCAAAATACATTAAAATTTAGTAAAGAAAAGTGACTTAAATACTGATACTATTATGACGCTCTAAAAAGAAAGTGTATCGTTAGAGACGTGATGTCAATCAATATAAAACAAAGATTTAAATCATACTCGAAAAAAGTATAAAAATAACAAACGGTCAATAATACTAATGCAACTGTGTAACTTAACAATTATTAACACACTGTAATGCGAAAAACTAAAAAGCTGCAACAATTGTTATGCTAGATTGAAATTCGTTCCTTTATCAAAGCTATAAAATTACCTATCTACCTTGGCAATGTTTTCCGTATTTAAGAAGTATATATTACTGTAAACATATAAAGACTATTCCACTTTAATAGTGGAAAATTCATAATTTCAATTCAAGTTTAATTGTTTAGAAAACTTGCGCTATTCAGCCCAAAAATTCCAAAAAACCGAAGTTACCTTCATCATAATTTTTGGAAATTTAAATAACCTTTACCGAAGCAGTCATATTAGAAGCAAGAGGCGTATGCGCGTGTAATGTACGGTATGTATGCCAGATATGTACGTTAGCAATAACAGTCCCGCACTCAGTGAACTTTATGGCTCCCAGGGTTACTATATTCAGAACAACGGCAGGAGAGAATACAAATGTGACAGCTCACAGACAGACGTAAATTAATAAATCTTAGATACGCACTAAACATCTCCAATGTCAAATGCTGAACGTTATTATAACTATGAAATTGCATCAGCCATGTTTACAATGAGAATTACTGTCTAATATTTTTATAAATGAGATTTTTGTGAATTGAAATTGAGTAAAGAGTCACATGCTTTTATACAGTTGATTATGACTATATTGCGAAATCTCCAAGAAAATTTCTGAATTAAATATTTAGTAAAATTAAGACACGTAAGTACGAATAAATTAATATTAAAAAATTTCACATTTACTTTCTGTAAATTATTACTCCAAACATGCCTCTTAAAATGATTAACATCGAATATATTTATTAATTAGATCCTTTAATAATCCAGTAGTCAACAGTTTAACAAATCAGTTCTTATAATAATATTCAAGAACCAATATTAATATTATGTACTAAAATAAAAAAAAGGAAATTTCTCTACGTGTACTTTTTCCTCTCTCAAGGGAAATTACACAGAGGTGGTTTCCCGTTGCCTTCCACCGGTTGATGATGGACACTGCAGCGGGAGTTCTGGAATAGGTTTCAGTGAAAATGCCTTAGACATTCACAAAACATCCATGCCCGTACAAGGATTCAAATCCGGGATCACTTTGTTATGAGGCAGTGATTTGAGCCACTGGACCACATAAAGTTGTCTATAAGAATTTTTTTTTCTTTTTTAATTGTTTCCATGTAACAGCGTATAATATAATCTCACTGGTTTATTAACTTACTTTATATGCATGACACCATACTTTACCGCCAAAGATATGTGATGAGGGGATAATTTTTATTATTTATAATTTTAACTATATTAATAAAGGGTTCTATCTTTATATTTATAATTCATTTTGATTTTTACGGGCTTTATTTGGACAGAAACAAAGTAAATACTATTTACAAATATTAACTAATAGTAATATTAATAAATCTACATATTTACAGATACTATAATCTAGGAGAGAATTTTCTAAGCTCCATACTAGCAAAATCAAGTGGTTACTCTAGCCGCGGAATCTCAGGTTGTCCGTAAGTTTATTTAATGTTCAAAATGTCTAAAGATATTTATAACTGGCTTGGGAAGGAAGAAGTGCTAATTACCGTTATTGTGGGTGGGTGTAGTGGTGGTGCGAATAACTGACGAATCCTGGACCCATTGGCAATTATTGTGGCGAGTAGGAGTTCGTCGGCCGTGATGTTACATCTGCTGACACCGACCTCAAAAGTACTTCCTCGTCAATAGGACGGTAGATGCTGGTAGATGTTGATAACCGATGCTTCTCAGCTCATATCTAGGCTCGTGGTGAATTTTCTTGGTTTTCTGTGGCTAGCCTTCAGCCCCTAGCAGTACCGTATTTCGGCATTGTCCTAGGGCCATAAATCTACCCTTGCCAGCAACGCTCAGGTGGTCAGTGCGGAAATCGCAATCCTTCGTACCCAAACGACTTCAAAAATTATTTTACATTAAATAACGCGATCAACTTGATTTTGTTCGTGTTAAATTGAATTTAACATATAATTCTAATGTAATTTAGCTTATTACATAAGCGATGATTACATTTTCTGATTATTCTATTATACTGTCCACCTTGAAGTAAAGATTTCAATTATGTAACTTCAAATAATTATTTCACTATTATTAAAAGCGACAAATTAAAATCGAAATTATTGCCACTCGAGTGTTAAAGAAATCTGTCTGAAATCGGAATCAATGGACTATGTATAGAAAAATCGAAGTTAAGTTAATGAATCAATTCGGTCGTCTAAATCCCATGACGTTTTCATACATATTCATTAACAAAGGTATTATGCTGATAATCACAAAACCAATCAAAAGCTAATAACACTGATTACGTGTTTAGCTACTCTCAAGGGGAAGAGGTGTCTATTAGCCATCAGAATTAATTGTATAAATTTATAATTAGTAGTTAATCAGCGGTTAAGCATTCATCGCAGAAAATTTTCAACATTGGTATAGAGTGGTCACATAATATTTTAATAATTATCTGACATTTAATAATTATAATAAAATTAACATAATAGCCAAAACGTCATAAATATTATAAGTGCAATCGTAACATTTGGCTATAATATGCAAGCATATAGGATATATATTTTTCACATAATTATTACTCTTTTCTAAATTTTACGCTAATAGTCGAAAACACTAAATACAATATTCATTTATTGAAAATGAATCGGAATGATATTAGAATCCTTAAAACCAATTTCATTCATTTGTCTGTGGTTATTTGTGGCACGCACCAAAGTATAAGGTTTTTCAATAAGGGTGGGTAAATATGGAAATGTTGAAATGGAATCAAACAAGCTGCGTGAGGTATTAACGAAATTCTATTTGTTTGCAGACACATACCGTTCAGTAAAAAAAAAAGATTTTCATTAATACCTCACTCACAGCTTGTTTTATTCCATTTCAACATAGGCCCGCCATTGTTGAGAAACCCTTTATTTAAAGTTTCGTTGAGGCGTGTAGTTGGCAAATTTTTGGATGTTGTAGATGTGAATATAACTAATTTACTATACTGGGAGGGAAGTTATGACGATTCTCCCGCTCTGTCGTAAGAAGGATAATACTTTTCTGCGTTATACGTTATTATCAAACATATTTTACTTAATTAATGTAATTATATATAGCTAACAATCGTTTTACGATAACAAGGAATATTAATTTAAGAACTGATTCTGGTCTACTAGCTGAGTTAATAAATTATTTGCATCGGAAATAATTATAATGAAGCTGAATTTTACCACATTAACATTTGTGATAAAGTCCACAAAGAATTCCACAGGTGTTTGCCTCCTCTCGTCACCCAACCTGAATGTTTCAAAATGTTAATGTTTGTAGAACTGTTATTTAATTTCAGGTTTCAATTTTTTTTCTTTATTATTAAAGCTTCAACAATATTGCTTCCCTTAATTTTTACGTCAAACGAATTTGTTTGTTAGAACATAATGAAAATAAGTAGAATAACAATTTACTTAATTTGTTGATGAACGTATTGTGATTTACAAAATCAAATGTCTAGACATCAATGCACTATATACCGGTAAACTAAGAGAGCCCTAAAACGTGGATAAAATAACATAAAAACATCATGAAATTAGGCCAAGCACATTTATCACAGAAAAAAATCGTTTTTATTGTGATGAAGAAATTAAATATTTCTAAAGATGGATGAAATGCTATATATTCGGACAAAATAGAATGAATTGAATGTGAAAAATGATACTAATAACTTGAACAAAATTTACGATACTACCCTGTTAAGTGTAAAAATTTTAATTATCTAAAATACAAAAAACATTGTTAAACGCCATTTTGGTCATAACCGTCTCTGGACGCAGTCCAGGTAGGAAAATCACTCTTGTACATTTTTTATTGGTTCAAAATTTTAGTCGATAATAGTTGTATAATATAATTCAAATTTCATTCATTTAATATTTTAACTAAATTTTGTATGATCAAATTTATGTTTTCAAACTCTTTTACGTACTTAATGTCTGTTTGAAGAAGTGAAAAAATCTGGACTAAACCTAATAGAAATATTTAATAAATAGCGTTAAATACAAAAACTGTCATATTGGTTACTTTTTTATATGAAAAGTAGTTTACTTTATAATACTTTTTTATGTTAACTTATGTAAGACAACCTTAGAATAATAAATATAGCCTACATGGCTTTTAATCTTCAGATATGCAGTTTAATTTATTTATATGCGGTTCTGACTTTAGTGAGGGGGAAAGAAAGCAAAAATCTATTTTGAGGATACAAATTTGTTCAATATACCGATATTCTTTATTTAGTATTTGCGTGCTCAATACTCTGGAGAGAAATTTTAATTAATAATAAACCTTGAACTAATTTTCTCATTCATAGATATCCTGGAAAATAATTACAAGATACGGTGCATTATTCCTCAATGACATTACTTTTTAAAAGTTTAATTTATCATAACGTTTGTTTTGTAAATAAAATAAATAATTCAAATATGGGGCGTATTTTTTGTAGAAAACAATTTTCCGTCTGTAAAATATTAATTGAATACAAGAACAAAATCAGAGATGAACTTAATGAGTTTTTGAGAGGAGAAAAGGAAACTAATGTTCATACAACTCTTCAACCATATGTTAAGGCATCACCTGAAAATTAAGTTAATATCCTGAATATGAAACACTTGATAAAAAGTTCAACACATTATCTGATGAAAATATTTGAGGAAGGTTTAGTCGAGAACGTCAATAATTCAATAATTGTTTAGGTTGCGTATTCATGATGTGCCGTGCGGCGTGGCCAGTGATGACGTCCTTTCATGATAAAGAGTGAAAGACCTTCAGAATGGGGGTTGAGATTGTATTTTAACATTATTTGTGGGTACGGATAGACGCAGACTTTCTCTTCTTGGATCGGGAGATGATAATCCAAACGGCACTTTTCCGCATCAACTTGTATTTTTAGCTGAACCAGGAAGAATACGGTAAATTGAAGATTTATTATACTTGGCATTTAAATTTTGTGTTATGGGGTTTGATTTTCGGGGGATATGTAAAATTTCAGTTATTTTTCCAATCATACAGGATGATGGAAGATGGGCATGATTTTTGGGACGAGGCGTAAAATGCAATGAGATGGGCAAGATGCCGGTGAATAGGGAGCAAAATTTTGGAGGCTGATGGCGTTGGAATAAGTTGATGAATGGGCATAGGAAGTAAAAAGAAGGCCAGAAGTTGTGGATTGCTTTTTCCAAAGCCCTTTGAGACTGAAGGCGACGTGATGGGAAGAGGAAAACAAAAGAGAAACAATGTGGATTAGCCCTTCAATGGGCGGATGAAGATCTATTATTACTTAAGAAAATAATTTTAGTATGACAGGACCCGGTTACGAAGCGTAGGCATTTAATGAATTAAATCTTTGAGTTACATTTTTCTGAGCTGTTTGACATGTGGGATTAACCTGAGATAGGTGTTTGAAGAAAAGGGGAGATTACATTGATTCAGAATATAAAAGAAAAAGAGAATTAGAGAATATATGGTCCTATGTCAAAAAATTTTCCTTTCGGTGATAATCCTAGAGAGTTACGGTGAATATTTTTTCAGTAATGGGGGTGAAAGGTGATCATTGTTTTTGACGTATATCGCGAAGATCCTACTAAATGAAGGAAGAGCAGAACAAAAGAGCGGCAACACATTTCCTTTAACGTAGAGTACTGATGCGATACTAAACAAGAAAAGTCATACAATTTTAATTTCTCAAATAATTTAAAAATATTTGTGCACTTGGAAGTCATTGTTTTATATTGACTTACCTGTTGGGGAATGCACAGCATATTTTGGAGCAGATCTGTGCTCAGTTTTCTTTACGTCAACTGATACCTGCTTTAGTTGAGGAGAGACACTGGGGACACCTGCATATACCGTTTATGAGCAGAATATAAAGAAAAGGTGCCCGGGTTGTTCGCTCAAGTTCTCAGCTCTAAAACTGTTTCAACTTGAGAGTTTTATAGCTCGAGTGTTGTAAGAGCAGATAGTCATAACCGGGGATAAGGTTTGATGTTTTTCATGAAATAGTCTCTAAGAATCTGGTATACGGTAAATCCTCGCATAATTTCTTGTGTCCCTTTATTTTTGTGCTTAATAGTAACTTTTTTAGTGTGTATTTTATGTTATACTCCCATATGTTATTAACGTAAACGCCATGTCACAAGTATTGCGTGCCATATCCAAAATTGAAACAAGAAATCCTCAAAATGTTTATTTGACACAGAGCTACTATGAAGTTAAATAGCTATAATTATTACAACTATGATTAAATTATATTGTTTTGTGTTAAATGAGAAATAATGTATTTGCAAATTATAATAATAACCTATTCTTTAATATTATTCTCTGTTAATTAAACTTACCTATGACATGTACCATAGTATTTTTTTTCGAGCGACTTCATTTTCTACAAATATAATTCGGTAAATACAGTACTCGAATAAAAGGGTGACCGATGGAAAGATAGGGTTAGTTCTTTTAGAAATTGGTTTCATTATCTTTTAAGTGTTTAATGTTATCTGAGAGATAATAAAATGTAACAATACTGCTAAAATTTACTTCTTTTTGCCCAATTAAGAATGGTTTACCTTGTGTTTATACCTTAGTGTTGTTTGTTGTATTTAAATTGTGCATATCTGAATTGATTAGTGTGATTTATTGCGAATATCGTAAATTATTTTATATACTAGTTCGTTGTGCGATCTGTTACACGTAATTCACTTTTCTTACAATTTCTTAATTTGAATTTTATCTTGTCTGCCTTTATAAATATATATTTAATATATATCAAATTATAAATTTAATTACCAAACGCCTGAACGACTACGAATTTAACTGGAATAGTCTATTTCGCAAGTCACTGTTACAGCATTGTTTACGGCAACTCCTTTCATTGAAAATTATCTAAATTGGACAGGCATAATGTCCCTTATTTATGTAGAGAAATATATATATTTATTAGCAAATTTGTTAGTGGTGTAGCGTAGAAAGCGTACTAAAATGAATGGAATAATATATCAAAACATTGCTTAGGGCTATTTAAAATGGGTACTTCTATACCGGACTGAAATAATATCTAAAATAATGACCTAATAAAAGTATAAAAAACTGGTATATAACTATTTTTATATTGTATTTTGCAATCTAAAACTTTTTACAGAAAATAAATTTTAAAAACTTAATTTATACCCACGCACATATTACATAAAAGCTTATCGATATTTCATTTAATTGTGCAAGAAATTTATTTATTTTTGTTAAGGTGGTGAAATATTAATTGCCAGTTTCAGTTGCAACTCTAACATAATTTATTTTAAAATAAACAAATTACATTCAAAATAAAACCACACCTGCCATGAGTACAGACTACAGTTTTCTTCAATATATTTTAACAACTCTAATTCATAAAAGTGAAATATTTTAACATAAAAAATGCATTAGTTTATTGAACCATTTGTGCTTTATTTGAACAATCTTTCCCTGTATGAATTTAAAGTGATATTATTTTAAACTATAATTACTTAATTAAAGCCTCTATGCATGTTGATTTCCTACTAAAGAGAAAGAAATATTTTGAAGATCTTTCTGCCAGGGGATACAGGAAGTCTGGAAGGACGATCTGCTTTCCATTGTATGGCTCTGTAACTGAACGTCCAAGAAATATACGTGCTTATCGGTTACCCTTGCGTGGCTCGATCTAGTAAGCCCTTTCTGGTATTCGATGTTTTGCAGGTGGACTGATCATATTTTGATGATTCTGAACGTCGGCTGAATATTACGAGCTCTTTGGTGTCAGGAATCTAAACGCTGGATAGCGACAGGCGTGGGTGTAACTGCTGGTCCCCAGCTCTTCCTCTTCAACTTTTTTCTCCGCTTATCCCACAATTAAGATTTATCCCACTCTTGGAGACACCACCACTTCTTGAAATTAATCTGTCCGCAGGGAAAGGAGACTACTAATCCTATGGCAAGCAAAAGCGCAAGAAAAGCTTTGTTAATTATGGACGATATTCATTCATTCGGCTGTGATTCAATAATCTGTCAATAAAACAAAGAATTTTGACGCTGGAGGATATCAGAATACCTCATACTACAACTCTGATTTAGTCCAATCAGTTGTAAATGATAATTGGGGTAGTATTTTAAATTATTAAATTAAATAACTTTAAGGATAACATAATAATTTTATTTATATAAAAGCATAACCATTTTAAAAGGAATCCTGTGCGCTAATACAAATAAATAAATAAATTCATTAGGTCGATTTTTAAACCTCAGAGTTAATTATTCATTGGGGTGACAATGTGCAGCAGAGATTTCGTTCACTTGACGAACCTGTTTTGTTTTCATTCGCGTCTCGATGCAGGTTACTATGCGACCGAAACTTCCTTCTGGTTGAATGGCAGATCGCCCCTCTGCCAGCGGAAAGTGGGATGAACACTAATGCCACTAGTTGAGGAAAACTGATTTTTTTCTCCTGCTTCCCTCTAGTCTTCATTGTTCTTAACACCTTATCACTTTCAACTCCTTTTCCACACTCCAACTTCTTCCTCCCTTTCAAATCCGTTTGAATCTCTAGCTTCCTCCTCCCTTCCACGTCCTTATCAACTCTCCATCACTACCTTATCACCCTCTTAACGGCTTGCACCACACTGCTACTCTGCCTCCTCAACTTCTCAACGTCGTACCGCACTGCTCTGCCCCCTCACCTTCACAACATACTCAATATTTTTCTACTCTTTATCTCGCTTCTCAACTCCGTATATCCCTACTCAAAGGGAAAACGCTATCCCACGTTACGTTTGTTCCACCAATCCTTGTGAGTCCTCTGTCCGGCGCGGGAAATTTTCCATGACAGAGGGAACAGCGTCCTTCGGAAATTTTGAAGATGAATGATCTTTCAGCCAAAAACAAGCTTAACGTTATAAATACGCAGACAGGCATGTCTACCAACCGCCACCCTGGCGCCAGAAAACCCCTTCTTAACTGGCTGTCGCCAGCTATCATTTTCTTCCTGAAATTTTTATTTCATTCAATATTCTATAAATTCGGATGAAATTGGGGAAGGTCCTACTGCGCTACACAGTTCATTGCTCAATACCGTCAACAGATTGAGGACGCGCCAGCGAAACGTGTCATGTCCATAAAACAAATTTCTTTTTCGTAAATTTTATTCCTATACGTTAACAGTACTCTTCCTCAGTACCCATCAGAGCCCTAATAAAAAACTGCATTATTGAAATGTATTGTAGTAATTTTTCAAATTATATTCACTTGATATATTGTTATTTAATATAGCAAACCGTAAACCTTAATATTTAGTCACTGCAATTTCATCAAGATCTGTTTCATGATTATTAATATTTACGCATCAAAATTCCGTGTATAGAAAAGTCACTGCTCCACTTTGCCTGTAACGATATGTTTAAAGGGCACTTTAAATAACTTTTTAGTTAGTTTCCATGAATTTAACATGTTACGTTTTACATTTAAATGTTAAATTGTGGCGCACATATAAATTTTTATTTCCACAGGCGAACCACCTTAATTGATTTGTCAGATTTATTGGATCCTTGTTGAATTAGAACGAGTCGGGCAGTAAATATTAAACGAGCGTATGAAATATATCCCGGCAGCTTTATGCTGACCACAAATCTGATTGACCGCGTATTCGTCCCAGCATACAAAAGGTTCTTCGCCAACTACTACGTTTGATAAACCTTTCCCCCACTGCCTCACAGTTCACGTCATGAATTATAAATCACGCCGGGCGTAAGCAGCGAGCCAATTTCCCCAGGCTTGCTGATGCCGCCCGTGCAAACATGGACACAAGTTTTATAATCTGGGCCTAGGCTGTAATGAAAGTCTGTGTGCTCGGAGAGATAGCGCGGATTACGGACCCGGGACTTTGCACGAGCCTTGGATGCATCTCTCATCTCTTCTAATCTGTTTTGCTGTAGATGGGGAGCAGACTGGGCTCACGACAACAAACTGCCAAGATGGCTGGCGAAAATCCGTACCAGACCAAGATTATAAATATATTCGTCTGTTTATATATGAGATATAAATTGCTACCATTAATATATATTAGTTAAGAATGTTTTTAATTTTCTGTATATAGGAATACAGGTAATAAAAACGAAAAACACGTCATTATCAATAACAAAAAGAAATTTAAACGCACACACGGATATATATAAAGGAATAAAAAATTATCTGTGTGTATGTCTGAAGTTACATAATACTAAAACATAAAATTATTCTTATAAACATGAAAACTGTTTGACTACTACGTAATCTCAGTGTAGAGGTAAGACATCAATTTCCTATAAATACGCTATACTAAATAAGTATCACAGGTATGAACGAAGTGAGATTAAAAAAATATATTGGTTGACAGAAAATATTATTAATTAAGTGATAATGAATAAGAAAAGTCAAGAAATTCGTTAGGTATACGTGAGAAAACAATAGAATATTGAGAAAATAATTAACTATGAAAATCTTTCAACCTATTTAGATATAAAAGTTCAGCTATTTAAAATATGTTTTACTCTTCAAGCACTGTAAAGTATTATACTGCAATTGAGTAGCACTCGGTGGCAGTTACGAAAAATAAACTTAAAAATAAAATATGTTATAGATAATAATTACACTAATATAATATAAATTAAATTAAATTCTAACAAAAAAGATAAAAAAGTACCCATTATTCATATATTGTTTCGTCGCACTACACTACACTTCACTACACTTGCACTTCACTACACTTCCTAATTCTTCCCTGAAACACGTTGCTATTGGCAGGGAATGTTTCGAAAACTTCTGCAGGTAAATTGTTCCAATCCCTTACAGTCCGATTTAAAAATGAAAATTTCCCAACGTCGGTTTTAAAGCTACACTGCCCAATTTTACAATGATGATCCCCTCTACTGAAATAATTTACTTCTAAAAACTTTGATGCAATATCTTTCCAGGATTGTTGGCCTGCGTACGCTTTAAAAAGAGCCCCGAGACGTAAATTTTGTCGTCGTTTTTCTAACATATCCCACCCTAATTGACGAACCTTCTCGTTTCCGTGACCAGGACACCGGTTAACAAATTTTGCCGCCCCCCTCTGTACCCTTTCCAGTGCCTCGACCTGATATTTTCGGAACGGATCCCAACAAATACAGCCGTATTCTAGTACTGGACGCACGAGAGATTTGTATGCAAGTTCCCGTGTTTCACAGTTTGCTTTTTTTAAAATCCGCATGACGAAATGAAGTGCTTTCCATGCTTTCCTAGTCACATGGTCTATTTGATATTCCCAACCCATATTACTGCTCAAGTATATACCCAAATACTTACAGTTACTTTCTTGTACTATTTCATTACCGCTGAGCTTATAATTAAGTACTATTTCTACGCGACGCCTACAAAAGCTTATTGCCTTGCTCTTGTTACAATTTATTTTCATTTTATTAACAAGTGCCCAATCTATTATTGTGTCTAAATCTTTTTGTAGAAGTTCTTCATCGATCACAGTTTTTATTTTCCGATATATTACGCAGTCGTCAGCAAAAAGACGCACCTGAGAATTAATGCCTGAAGCTAAGTCATTTACGTAGACTAGAAATAATAAGGGACCAATAACGGAACCCTGTGGCACACCCGATTTAGCTTTCGCAACTGAGGATAATTCGTTCCCTACTTTAACCATTTGCTGTCGGTCTCGTAAAAATTCTCTAATCCATAAAACTACTCGTCTATCAATCCCAATTTTGGACATTTTTTGTAACAATATGTCATGAGGTACAAGATCGAAAGCCTTTGCAAAATCTATGATGACCGCATCCACTCTTCCTCCTCTGTCAACCTCATCGACAATGTCCTGGTACAAGGAAACGACTTGGCTCTCACATGAGTAACCTTCTCGGAATCCATGTTGCCCCTTGAAAAACCAGCCGTTATTATCAAGCTCCTTACGGATGTACTCTACAATAAGGTGCTCCATCAGCTTACAAACAACCGACGTAAGACTTATCGGTCTATAATTATTCACGTCACTTTTACTACCCCCTTTATGAATTGGGACAACTATAGCCTTCCTCCAGTCACACGGTATACTGGAATTGTTTATTGAAATATGGAATAACCTCATTAGGTATGGAATAATTGCCTCCCCTGATATTTTTATTATTTCTGCTGGAATACCGTCTATGCCACGTGATTTTCTATTTTGTAAATTATTTATCCGTTTCCTTAGGCTTTTGACTAGTATTTGGAATAAATTTCCCTCATTCTGTTCAATATCTACGTTACAATGACCCTTATTTGTGTTAAAAATTGAACTGAAGTGTGAATTTAGTAGTTCAGCCTTATCTATATCCCCCGTGACAAGAACGTCATTATGTTGCAAAGGTAGTATACCCGTTTGATTCCCTTTACGCCTATTAACATAACTGAAAAAATTTTTCCAGCTGCTATTACTATCAGATAAGATAGTTTCCATGAAATTTCGATGGGCCAATTTCTTTTCATTTTCAAGAGCCTTAGAAATAGACTTGAAATAATTGTAATTTTCCTGACTATAATTCCTAATTCTGTATGCGCGCCTAACCCGTTTCTTTAAGTAAATTATTCTTTTAGTGTAATATTCTGGATCCCCGTTAGTCCCAATAAATTTACGAGGGACGTACCTATGCATGGCTTCCAGTAATATGCCCTTAAAATATTCCCAGATTTCGTCAATATTTCCGCCCTGCATGAGGAAAGAGCCATGTTTTTCCTTAAGGAAGGATTGGAGATTAGGTACATCTGCTTTAGAGAATTGCCAGCTTGCTTTCCGGGGATTTCCTGGAAGCTTATTCTCTTGAAACTCAATTTCTATTAATATTCCATTGTGGTCACTTATTCCTGTACAGATTTCCCAAGATCGCACACATTCTGGCGGACGAACCAAATATACGTCTAGTAAATTATTACCCCTAGTTGGTTTTTTGATTATTTGTGTTAGCCCATTAGTCCAAACTAAGTTGTTGACAAGTATTTGCCTTTCGGAATACCCAATTTGACCGTTCCAGTTTACTGTTGCAAGATTTATATCGCCAGCTACTATCATCTTTCTGTCAATATTTAGGCCACCAGATTTTTCGACCAATTTCAGTAAAACCGCGTAAGTTTTATCGTCGGGTGGTCTGACGAGAAACAGTATTCCAGCACACTTTAAATAATTATATTCAGGACCATCTCAAGATAATTCAATAGAGCTCATGTAAAATAATTCATTTAATAAAATTTATAATTTCTTACGTTTGTATGCGGTATCGAAAATAAGTGTTGTAAAATAAGTTCATAAACGGAAATTAATTTATTTTAAACGATCATTAAAATAAATTTTTTGTTGAAAAAATAGTTTGATTAAAAAATAATTTTACTTGTATATTATTCGAAATGATTTCATTGTTTACAACAAATCGAAAATGCGTGTTTGTTATGAAACAATAAAATATTAATTAATATCTCAATTAAAAGATATAAAATACTAATCTTTTAGCTCAGGATCATCAATTTACCTTTAGATTCAGGAATTATAATTTCCATTGTAGAATAAAAGTTTCTGAAATTTTACAGGCCACTTCAAATAAATTATTATAAAACTTATTCCATTTTTCCAATATAATGGAAAAGATAGAATTTAATATATATAGTTGATTGAAATGCAAACGTCTGTTGTAACATTATTATTGACCAAGTATAAAAAAATTGATGCAGAACCAGCACATATAGGAATTTCTCATCAGGCAATACAGGTTTCTTGAATCACAGTACACGTATACGCATCCATGAAAATTTAGGCAACCATATTTAAAGTAAACAGGGTATTAATAAATTCTTGCTACAAACCTTAAAGGGTGAAAATACACATAGAAATAAACATTTTTTACCAGTATACATGATGGTGGAAACGTACCCCTAGGGCCAATCCAAGCCAAGTGGTCCAGGAAAAAGGAAATTGGTTGATGCACCATCTTAGAAAAAAAAATTTTTTTGTGCATTGCCTCATGTTTTGGCAGTTCAGAACTAATTTTGTTTCATTTATATTGTGTCCGGTTCAAAAATGGCGGCCGCTTTTGTTGTAGCGCGCACGCCGTTTTTCGCGTTGCAGGCGTCTACGATTTTCTTAAGTATCCACGACTGTGTTGCATCGAGTTGCATCGAGTTCAGTAAATTCAAGCTTACAATCTCGTACTTAGTAACGCATCACAAATTTTGTTATAACATTATATGTTGTTCTCAAAATAGTTTTCTTAGTTTAAATTGTCTAAATATTTCAAGTATTATATTGATACACCCGCTTATACTGCACTTGGAAATCGAGCATTTCTTGCTACGTTTAACAATTTCTTATAATAGCTTTGAGTTTACTCTCAAAGTTCAAATTTATATCGTAGTTTGCTACTATAAAGACCTATTATGCTAACAAGTTTCAGAATTTTATATATATGGCTAACAGAGAGTTATCGCGTCTCAAACATTGAAAAAATTTGAAAAATCACATTTTTAAGATGTGTAATTTGATAAATTATATAGAGTAACTACACCATTATTTATAAAACCACGAAACTTATTGAATTTCGCAAACAATTTCTTCTTGGGGAAATAAGCCTACGAAAATGGAATTTTCTTCATTTGGAATCGAAACTTCGTGGTACACAGAGTACACGAAAAAATAATATTAACTAATATTAACTTGTAGGCCTGAGTGTACGAAACACGATGCAGTTTAATTGAAAAGAATACGTCAACACATACGTGGATAATTTAGAAAATCGTAGATACCTGAAAACGCGAAAAACGGCGTGCGCGCTGCCGCCATTTTTGAACCGAACACAATATAAATGAAACAAAATTAGTTCTGAACTGCTAAAAGACGAGGCAATGCACAAACAAAATATTTTTTTTCTGAGATGGTGCGGCAACCACCACCTCTGGACCACTTGGCTTGGATTAACTCCCCTAACCCTCTGGAACGGGAGACGGGTTCAGGTGCAGGCAACCCTTTGTACACGCTCTTGGCGACAAAGCGCTTATCAGTGAGCGGTGGGGCTGCGAAAAATAAAATAGATAGAATGGTAGGGACAGGAAAGAGGAAGGAGCCTCATTCTCACTGACTAACGAATACAGCCGGTGACTGCATTTCAACACAACAGTTCAACAGTGTTGGTAATGTTTTATAATACTGAAACCCAACGGATTGAAGAAGCATTTATTCATGTTGTTTGTAATTGATCAAATATGCAATGCAGAATAAATTTTCTGAATACACGTATATGCTTCTTGTTTACGGCGAAACGGGTAAGAATGGGAGAGCTTCCCGTCGTTTGTATGGAGAGTGGTTTCCTCTTCGACGAATTCCTGTCCACACCATGTTTTCTCGACTTGTAACAAGATAGAGGATACGCCAGTGCTTCTAGCCGCGTTCGTACTCTTACTTTGGAGGATGAAGTACTTCGCCGGCTTGAAGCATTAGTACTAAACCTGAGGCTGCTGACATTAACTTCAATAATGTCACGGTTTGGATAATTGTTCATCCATACCATCTTCAAAAGGTGCAAGACATGGAACCTGCCGACAGTCCTTTAACGCCCAAAAATTTTTCGAACTGAAAAAAATCAAAGTACAGAATTTTCTATGCTTTTAGTGACGAGGTAAAATTTATTCAAGACGCAATGGTCAATAGTCAAAATAGCCGCTTGTGGTCTAATGAAAATCCACGCGCTTCTTTCGTCACCTCACGGAAAGATCGTTTTTTCTCTGATCGTGTGGGCTGGCATCGTGGATGATGAACTAATTAGTCCATTATTCTTTCCTCCAGGACTCAACAGCGAATCTTATCTGAATTTCATTCAAAATAATTTACTTGTACTACTTGAAGGGGTTCTACTGCCGGTTCGCCATCGAATGTTTTTTTTTCAACATTCTTTGCTTGATTGACCGATACATTTGAAAACCGCTGAATCAGACGAGAGAGCCCTGTCTTGTGGCCTCCGGGTTCTCCAGATATCACCGCTCTCGATTTCTTCTTGTGGGGGTTGCTGAAAGTCATGGTTTACGAACGGCCAGTGAAAACCGTTGAAGAGCTCATCAAAAGAAATATCTAAGTGCTTGATGAGAAAAGATATGACTCAAGCAAGTTGCGATGGATAAAATAAATCATGATTCGCCATTGCCTCCTGTGCGTCGGGCATTTCCAGCTCTAAAATAACTATTAATAAACTATAGTTGAATTAAATTTTTGTTGTTTTCAACAAAATCTCAACATTTGTTCTTTAATGTAGCAGTCGGGCATACATGTGCACAACAGGTTGCTTACCCAGAACTTTTCGCGCGCCGCAGTGGATTAGGGGTTCGTTTCCGACTCTTTGTGCAGTGGTATAAATGTTTGTTTTGATTTGTACTTTCACCTATCAAGCGTTGTAAGATGAGTTTTTTAATAATATAAATATATAAAGTAGTGCGATATTTTTCATTGTAATAGTATTTCTGTATAGTTTAAAATAATGGGTCGATGATATGATATGCTGAGTCATTTTATGATAGCACATTGATTTAGTTTAATATGTATTATATTTATGTTGGATGTGTTTCAAATTTCGTCTATATTATTATTTATTTATTGAGTCATAAATGTGCTTTAAGGTGCAAGACAGTTTATGGATAGCTGGGAAGTCTTCTCCTTGGTGGCATTTTCGTGCTTCAATAATAATTGATTTAGGATGGCAGCTCTTGCCACATGTTCTAATAGAAAAACAGTTTAGTGCTTCAACTGCCAAGTAATCAAACTGCTGTTTGATGAAGTCGGACCAAAAATTTCTCTACTCGCTTTCTGGAAACAGGAACGACCCATTTATAAAAAATCTTTCCTTCTCGTACTTATACCGTTCCGGTATGCTGGAAGGATACAACAACAATAGGCTATTTATACTTTTCCTCTACACATCATTAATGCGGCTGCCAAAGCAGCCTTATTTTCCGCCAAAATTCTTTTCGCTCCTTTGCTTCCTGCGCTTTGTATTCGTAACATTTGCCCCGTGCACGTTATTGGTTCGTTCCGCTGTGTTAGCCCATATATATTTTTTTTAAATCTAAATATTACTATTATCAGAGCTTCCATTCTGATCCTAAATAAATATTGGTCTTTCTCTATAAAGTGTGTCTGCACCAAACATCAACGACTTAACTTTCATGAATTGCTGTTTGTGTATGTGAGCTGTTATAGCAACCACGTTAAATTACTTCTATAACGTGAAACGTGATACTTTATGGAGAAAAACGAAGTATAAGCACATCTCGGCTCATTATCACTTAGCCTCTGCTTAAGTCTCCCTACCCTTACTCACTTTACCTTAATGCTGCACAAAATTTACCCTGAGTAACCAAACACCAACTAACTACCTCATAATCCTCAAGGGAGTGGAACACCGGCGTGAAACCTGTAGCATCAGTAGAATAAAAATCTTTTTAAAAGATATTTCTATTTCTTTTTATGTATTATCCTACATATTAAATGCGAAGAAAATTACTACTAAAAATTGGACCAACTATTACTTCAGTCATAATTACGTTTCATTAACTGTGATTGGTTGGAAGGACAATATGCTTAACACGATATCAAAAGAGGACGAAGAAAATGACATGTTAAACTTAAGTCTGTTGAACTAATAACAATGAATACCGACTTATTTAACAGACAAACCTTTAATTTAGATATGCCGACGATTTTATGCAAGCTTTGATTCTTACTCAAACGACTCTTAAAGTAAACTGACAATATTTGAAACAGGAGGACACCAAACTAAACTAACACACTGTAAAGCTTAATAGTATTATGTTTCATTCAAAATATTAACGGTTTCAGGATGCCATTTAATTTGCAACATTTCTGGGTTAATCTTTTCAGAAAAAGTTATTTTCTTTGTAAAAGACGAATGTTTCAAAATCGAAACAATGTTTGAAAGCAGTGCAATGTTTGATGACCGGATTATGTTTACAGATAGAAAATTTAAAATTTGTCTTAGAGGTCATATATTTAATTCTAAAACCCAAAATTATTTTAGTTCGGCCAATATAACTTAAATTACATTCATAACAGTCAATTTTGAATACAACAATGGTAGTGGACAATTTATTTGTAGGATCTTTGTGTCCTTTAATCATATCAAAAATTACAAAAATATTTTTCTTTTTAAACAAACAAGTCAGTACATATGATAATAAACCAAATAGAAATTACCAAATTATGTATTTTTTCTTGTGATATTAAATGGTTGATTAATTAGATAATCTAGAGTTTATATTTCTAATGATATTACTATGATAGTTTCATGAATTAATTAGAGTTCATATGTTTAAAAAATTTTTTAGTAATGATATCAGGATGATGTACGGGATCATATAAAAAATAGCTTTGTCAACAAAATTGTAAACTAAAGCTCTTGAATGGTAGGATGATCAGAAAGGAAATTTAAATTACGGCCTTAAAAAACGTAAAAATGTACATCTTTATGTAAACCTGAAGAATATTTTAATAGGGTAAGAAGGTTGAAAGAGAAAGTCGTGTTATCAAATCTGAGCAAGTTTATTCCATAGATTTAGGAGTTACAAATAATTGACGATTAAATAAAAAAACTTACATTTGAAATTATTTTTGAGTTTCTACTTTCGTCGAGACCGGCCCAGTTTACTCCATCATCGTGAGAGACATCGAGGGGAGGATTTTGTATCCACCAAACACCGAGTAGGGAATTTTTCTGAGTATGTAACCCACACATAACTCAACACTGTGGCCTGCCGTTGCCCCGTAACTTCACGCCATCGATAATCGGACAACGCAGTCTCCACCAATCCAAAATTTCCCCGGTGGATAAAAAGTTCGAGCGCCCACAGACCTCGTACAAACCATTAGACGAAATAATATTTCTCCTTTTGTGTAGTTTTTCCAAAATTGTTCTTCGACAAGTGTAATTTTAACTTCTAATTCTTATGATATTTTCCCCATCTTAAATCCCTGTAGAAAAAAGAGATCTCGTTGCTGAGCTACCAATACGGGAAAAAACATTATTTATTTTATAGAATATTGTGTTTTGTGCAACTTTCAAGAAAATAACATTCCAAAACTCTAATATAATTCTGAAATTAATCGTTTTCCCTCTTAATAAATTTATGGCTTTGTTTTATTGATGACCTTGAACCGATAGTATATAAGGCAACCGAATATTTACCCTGCTAACGTCACTAATGTGCGCATTCCAATTTAAATACTATATGTATATAAGCACCTTCACGCTTTGTAACTTATATTGCTATTCTGTAATGTCAAAATGGGAAATAAAAGAATCAACTACTTGGAAAACCATACGATAAATATAATAAAATAAGTAAATGTGTGTGACTGTATAAAATTAAGGTTGTAGATGTACGTACGTGTACAAGTAGAGATACAAAAATTGAATTGGAAACATACCGATGTGAACTTTTTTGATTAACATTGAAACTCGGTAAATAATTGTGACCTTATTTAATCGAAAACATATTTTATTCGTAATAGTATTGTAATAATGATAAAGAACTAATTGATTGTCTCCTTTGGTGTTTTGGTATCGAGTAAGTAAAACATATTGAGCCATAGCTTCTGCGTGGGCGTCGAGGGAAGGAGAAGCTAAGGAGCCTACTTTGGCCAGATAAGTCACGTCGCGCCCAGATAAGACCGTAAATGCCGCAGCTGGGGCTCTCTCCAACGGAAATGTCTCACTACCTAACCTTGCGAAAACCTAACTTTCTGGAGATACCGGCTAGAAATAAATTTACCTGTCCAGATCATAATACCACGAAGCACTAAATTTTCACTTAGCTGATTTATTGTAGCTTTCATGAATACTTTTATCACAGAAAAGTCTATAAAAGTAAAATTACAATAGTCCGTGGAATTATCACCTTCCAGTTCAACTAACAGCAAAGAAAGAATAACGACATAGAAACGATGGAGGGCAAAATGGTTAAGTATCAAGAACCAAAACCTAAACCCGTATACAACTAACTAAATATATTTACTCATAAACGACACTTTTAAATATGCCTGTCATATTGAAGATTTAAGCTTATAACTTAACACTATTATCCCCTTAATTACTATAAAATTTGTTAATGCAAAAGAAAGTAGCAAGAACAATTGCAAAACAAATATGACATACCTTTATGTTGAGCCATAGTTAATAATTTTGGACCTTGTAAACATTAATTTAATTACCAACGAACACGTTTGGCATTATTTCACTTAATAATTCAAATAATTTCTTCGATTTTCTTAAAGATGGCAAATAAATCCTCTTCCACCAGTTCTGGGAACAATAGATGCCTTTAGTTTTAAACAACAACAAACATATAGCATCGGATTTAATGCTCTTTAACATTTTCTTTTATTGAAGAGGAGCACTAATCTTTGTGATGATCAAAGTTAAACGGGTATGTTTTAATACACATTCAATTAATACATATCCAGTATTTTAGTTCTGAGAACGTTCTTTCCGGCACCCAAGGTTTTCCGGACTAATTTACTTCAGCTAAAGACCTTTTCTATATCTAGTGCTAAATGAGTTTAATATCCCGACAATAAAGAATGTAGTTTTCAGTGACATTATGAGGATCACTAGAACGTGAGGTTATAGAACCGCGCGCTCATTATCATCCTGGAAAAGTTTGAATTTAGAGGAGTGTCAAATTTCAATTGTACAGAAACCCAGAATACAGGAGGAGATCCTCCACGCCTCCAGGTGTTGTTGATGCAGAGAAAGTATTAAGACAATTGTATGTAATCAGGAAAAAGTAATGGAAATATTTATTATGCTTGCCAAGTAGCAGCAGTCTTTAACTTCCTTCAAAATATTCCTTCCCAAACTACCACCCTTTGTTATTCCACTATTTCCCATACTACACTCCATCACCTTGGTTTTTGCTCCATTAATCCTCATGTTGTAATCTTCCTCCAGGATCACGTTCATGCCATTTATTATATTTTCCAAGTCTTCTTCTGACTCCCCTAATACCACAATATCATTAGTAAACCACAAGGTTTATATTTATTCTCCTTCCATTTTTAATTCCCATTCCCTATTCATTTTTAACTTCCTTCATCGCTTGTTCTGAATATTAGTTAGCGAATATATCTAAAGCTCACTTGAAAATAATTTCCCGATTCCAAATTACACTTTAGCTGCATTAAACGGACCTTCATCACGAACTATCCGTAAATCAATTATTTGTCTTCCAAATATCAGCCTCTGTTTTAAAGTCCTTGCTCCCAGTAGATCCTCTGTCCCCGTCGAATAATATATTTCTGAAATATCACCCACGTTGTAAGTTACTTTAATATTCTGATCTCCTCTCTCTCTCAGCTGTGGTTTTCCGCGCCTCAGGTCAAAGTTTTCTAGCGCCAAGAAACATGTTACCTTCCCATATTACAACGGAAGTAACATATGTTACTTCAGCACCAAATGTCGCTTTTTTATCCTCTTAAATTTATAGATTCAATTTATTCATTAAATACTAAAGTGATTTAAATAACTTAAAACAGTTAGATAAGAAACACATACCTCGTGTCGGTAATTTAGATACTCCTCTCTTTGCGGCAACTTTATCTGGGTGTTAATTTCACCGTGCTCTACGGTTTTGTGGAAATATTTTATACGCTTATATTATAACGGATTGAGCAGTAAACCGTTTCACATTTTATAATGTAATTTAGTCAATTAATTAGAAAAAGCAATTAGGTTGTTAATATTTACTCAACACTAAATTACAAAATTATATTCTCAAGCACTACAAGTAATTACAAAATTTAATTGAGCTACAGTTCTTTATCCCAGGGTTTCTCGAGTGAAGAATAATAGGCAAATTACTCACTGGATAGTATATGTGAAATTTCGTTATTGAAAAGTTTACTGTTTGCTTATCTGCTTCACGATGGTATTGATGATCGGGCTCTTCTGGATCCACGTAAAGGTGATTTATTTATTTTTACTGTGCTCTGCTTTTTACTTTGTCACGACGATTTCTTCCGAGTTCGATCAATACCTTTAATTCTCAATCTTGTAAACTATGAATTTAATAGATTAAAATTAATTTGTAACTAGTATCTATATCAAATAATGAACATTAACTGAATATGCTCCATCTTTAGTAACATTCATTTTATTTACAACCTACACGGAGCGGCAAAAACGACTAATTGCCTACAATACCTGCGTTCCGTTCAAAATTCTCAACAATGAATTATTATTACCGTACTCGTTATCAAGTTATCAATGTGTTACTTCCATTCAGCTTTTATACTGACTAATTTTTGGCGTTAATTACGCCTTATAAATTCAACTATTATTTGGTATTAGGGATTAGTAAGTGTACAGATCGTCTTGATAATCAAAGCTTCAAGGATGTCCAAACAGTCAGATGTAAATTGTATATTATTTTATACCTATAATTAAATACGCCAAGAAAGTTCTGAACTATATTTCTGTAACAACGGAATGAAATACGCTTATTTGTTCCGAAAAATATTTCAAGTGGGTTTATCATCGATAACTGGGTCACTCTAGAAATATGTTTAACAAGAATAATGAGCTAATCGTTATATATATAGTCCCGAACAATATTTCACTCAATCTTAGATACGAGTTAATCCTAAGACTAAGCACGCATTAGAACATTTTTTCAAGAAT
Source organism: Eucriotettix oculatus (assembly GCA_034510155.1). NCBI lineage: Eukaryota > Metazoa > Arthropoda > Insecta > Orthoptera > Tetrigidae > Eucriotettix > Eucriotettix oculatus. Next base: position 68,711,259 of record CM067377.1, read on the forward strand.
CTAGTTTTCCTCTGATATAAGATTCATACCGTCAACGACAGAAAACTCAAAACGATGAGATTAGACATCCTCTAATTATTTAAGAAATCCTTTAATTTCTTTATGTCGACAAGGAAACAGTCTATGTTAACTAAGAACGAATCCATTGTTTTCAATATGTTTTTAAGAACAAACATATTGTTTTACAATAATATGTTTAACACCCTCATAGAGACATCTTACAGTGTTTAATACCTATATCTAATTAATCATTAACTCTTTTCATACTAATAATTTATCAAAACATAACATCCAATATTATTTTGGTTAAAAAATAAATTTTATATTATAAAATCAAAATTATTATTTGTTGGAAAATTTCTCGAGTTTCCAACCGGATGACGTTTAATATACACGACGTTTCGTCGACAATAACCGTCAAAATCTTCAAGTGAAGTGTCTGATCCGAAGGAAGTAAATACATATAGCTTGGGAATACTATACGGGAGAGATTGCAGGTTTTATTATTATTTTAACTCTAAAAAGACTACCACTAGTGTATATTAACTATTTGCACTAAATTAGTTCATTGATAATTGAAATCAGTTTCGAATACAATTACTAAGAAAAGAATTTTTAAGCTCAATTTTGAATGCAACTATATTGCTTATTCTTTAACAATGTCAGGATGTTTAATAATTTCTTATGATCGGTAATATAAAATATAACTCAATATTAAGTACTAAACTCAGCACTACGCATTTTCGATAAAATAAATTAAAATAGGGAAGGGTACGTATTGATAAAAATTGAAAGAGAATATTTTCCTAAATGGTTAATATCTTATGTTAATTGTAATAATCTAAATAAAATATAAAAACAATAATGCGGAAGTAAAATTTCGGATACAATCCATATTTGTTTGACTATTTTTGAATTGATATAATAGTTTTCGTTTATGCTAGGAAACCTCATTCATAAATGCGTCGATCAAATATTCAATAAATTTGAAAATACAGTTACCATCACAATATTATCATCATCTATCATCTTCTAACTAGTATTATATATATAATTTGTTGTATGTATAAAAAATAATAATAATATTTACATATTTCCGTCATAAATCCTTTTGGGCGCGATCCACGACGAAAACATATCGGTATGTGAATGTAGGTTTATCCATTTTAAATTTATTCTTCTTCCTTGGCTGTACATCCCATTGAAGGCTTTGACCTACCGAGTCGACTGCGGTCTTTCATCTTACATGACACATTCCGAATTTGAAGTGATGCGTGGTCAGTGTATTGATCCTCCTGCAGTCGTAATCCCAGTTTGCGTGACCATGACGACACAAACATCCAAGCCCATGCCAGGATTCGAATACCAAACCTTTGTGTTGTGAGGCAGCGACGCTAGCCACTAGACCACAGGAGGACGGCCCATTTTTAATTTAGCTGAGGAAAACTACAAATGTGAACGAAAGGTTGTATCGTATTCTCCCAAATAAAACTTTAAGAAAAGCATCAGTCGTCGTCCTCTGACTTTACTGATGGAAATAAGAAAACATGAGGTAAACAAATAAATTAAAATTCTAAGAATCCACCCTGTCTCATAGCGATTCCTGTAGATTTATTCACATGCGTTTTCTATGAAGGATGAAAGTCGCCGTCGCTCGGGAAATTAATTATTAGGCTATTAATTTTATTAAATAACTTTTCGTAAATTGGACTATAGTGATATCTAAAATTGGAACATTGTGCCAATCAAACCTATCACTATGTAAATTAATATTCTTGGTAATAATATTAATATTTATCATTACAAAAATTAATATTAAACTTTCATCTTTCTGTAGAGATCCCTTTTTCTGTCCAATATAGAAAACTTCGCATTTTCCATCAACAAATTACTTCTAAATAGTTTAATATATTCTCTTAGCTCAATGACTTATTATAAATCTTCAAAATTATCTTGTTTCAAAGACTAAGTTGAAAACGTTTAACATCCATTGAGTTGTTTGTAAGTTTTTCATTAAATTCATTGCAGACTTCCTTACAAAAGGTCCTGAATAAGTACTTTGTAGAAACTGCAAAATTAGCATAATTGAACAATCTTCATTTTTTGTCGTAGAAACACCTTTAATGTCTCATTTTAAAGCACATAAAAATTGTAAAGATTAAGACCGTTTTATATTATTTGTATAACGCTGTCATTTAAAGAACTATATTGTGGTGTTCCTAGAAAATTCAAGGTAATATACCCAGTATATTAAACATACCGTGTGACATGTCGGGGTGAAGTCAGTAGCACTGCAATTGCAATACTTGATTTTAAAGTTGAGAATATTAATTTTAACATACAACAGATACTCTGTACATATTAAAATTTAATGTCATCTAACTAATAATAAACAACGACGAGACAAAACCCTGTTAAAAATTCAGCTAGGTATTTTATGTTATTTATCTTTGTATGAAGGATATTAAATTTTCCAACTCGTGCCACTAAAAATAAATCATTTGAAATGTACTCCTATTTACATTATTTATCGATTATTTATCCTTTTCCAACTGAGTTATTTATAGGTAAATATAGGAATATTTGCATAAACTCTCAGGCGAGGAGTAAACCAAGCATTACAGGGGACCGTATGCTGTGACGAATTTTGTGTGCGAATACGTGGAGTGAGTAAACATTAATGTTATGTCAATAGTTTGCACTGGGATCCGCTGAGACTTGCTGAGTCGAGGAGTTGCGTGTGTTCCAGGCGCGAGGACTCGAGGAAACCCAAGGGACAGAAACTGCCAAAGTCAGCCTACAGCCAAGCGTTAAACAACGGCCAAGAGCAACAGGAATTGCCATCATATGAAAGAACACAAGAAAATGAAAACTGATTAAATCAGCATTGGATTTTCTCTTTTCATTATGTACATCACGGACCTGAGATTTTAGAGCTCGAATAAAATGTTAGTTCCATTCAATTACAAAATTTATTAACAGAAAATCTTTATACGAGAGGCTGCAATGTATTAAAAGTCAATTATTAAATAAATTGTAAGAAGTAAACACTATTTGAAACAAACCATTTACAAGATCATACTGAAAAATGAAATAAAAGTAAATTAGGCTTTAAATATTTTCATTGTAAATTCAGACGTAATTGTTTATTCCTTTACTGTATGAGGAATTCTAATTTAAATTCAAGTAACTTTTTTAACACACATGTGATCTAAAATAATATAAAAGTAGTGCTGGTTTTGTTTCCTAGGTTTAGTAGAAGAATAAAATGATAACTTTTCAAGAAAATTTCTCGGGAAAATAGCCGAGTGAGTGTCTTTTTTGAACATAGTATTTATGGTGAAAAATTTCTCTGCTGTTTTAAGTGAAGATGTTAAATCCACTCGTGAGTGTAGTCACCAGTGAAAGTTTCTAGCAAATTCTTTGCAGACAACGTTTACGTTTTGCAACATGCAAGAATAGACTCTTATATTTGGTTATGCCCAACATCCTGTGAACCTGTTACTGGTAGGATTTCGATGTATTCATATTATCGAAGTAATCTGCTATGATCGATTTCAGACCGACAGTTCTTGATGCACATGTCTTCAATGACAATATCAATGAGGACTGTTTCTTGATTTTTTTACTATTCTAAATTATAAGACACACTTTGAAATTTTAATAGTACTTCATTAAAGAAAATTATTAATTTCTTTGAAGGAACAGATGACAACAAAACCCTTACTCCGTTACCTAATCCCCGAACCTTCTGTCGTTTGATCACCATTATTACATTATTTTCCATAAAGCCTCATTAAATTTCCACTTTAATCTTACTGAAAGGCTCACATTTTAGAGTCTACCTGAATACTGACTAAAATAAAATTTCACATCGACTAATGGCTCTATTAATCCTGTTAGGAAAATCATGCCTGCGTAGCACCTTGTCACGACGAATCATCGTAAAAAGATCTCCTAACATCTCCCTGGTATGTCGTTCACACCTTTTCTCACAAAATAAACACGAATAAGTACCTAAGTTATCACTAATATACATACTGATACGGTCCAGTGTCCGCCACTGCGTCACATTTTTTAGCAATTTTTTCTATCCTTTCTTGACCCAAGATTAGAATTTCTTCATTAATAATCGAATTACTATCTCAAATTTTATGAAATTACCTTCTATTTTCAATATCTATTTCTCAATTTTTTCCAATTTTTTCATGTTTATTGTAGTTTTTTAATTATCTTTCTCAGTACATATAATTGTCGTGATAAACAGATGGCCACAGATATAAATAACTTGATCAATATCATCTTTATATTTTTCACATTGTCGATTTTTCTATCACAAGAATGATTTTATTAGTTTTCTACGCAGATTATGTCATTATTGAAATATTTCCAGAATCTTACAAAATAGGCTCCGTCCAATTTCGATTGCAGCTCCCTCAATTTATTCTTTTGTTATTATAATTATTTAACCATCTTATTCTATACCAATCGACGTAGAAAACTATTTCACAATTTACTGTCTAATTTACTTTCTTTAAATTCGTTCTATTCCCTTATAATATGCATTTTAAAAGTTTTATCATCCCTTTTAATTTTTATTCCCCACTTTTTTCATTGCTAGTCTGGTTGAGAAATAACACTTCGTCTCGAAGCACTGGAGTTCCAGAAATTGGATAGTAAGGAGTCCGAGTGGGACTTAGAAAAAATTCACGAAGTCTGCGCTTAGTCCAAGGAAGGTTCACCAGACGGTTGCTATTCAAATTAAACACTGAGCATCCGACGCCCAAGCCACCGCGCGTGAACCAGAGCCTGTCCGGATTACAGCAGATATCCCTGGAACTTCAACTCCCAAGCTTGAGACGACGCAGGCGTTTTCTTAGGAAGCTGCATCGCATCAATACTCAGGTGAACTCGTTCCTCAATACTTGACTTTACTGACCACTTCGGTATATTTTGTTCAAGTCAACCGTGGTCAACGCGTATGAGCGGATACGAGTATCGGCAGCGACGTTGAAGGGTTTAAATAGTAGCACCATTTTTATAATTGATTTTATCACAGTCATTACGCATTGTAGTTAAAGTAACACTTCATAATTTCTTACTTCACGTGCCAGAGAAAAGTGCATTTTTTAAGAACATTACATTAAGTAAATTTTCTCTTGCTGACCTCCTGTGGTGTAGTGGCTAGCGTTGCTGCCTCACAACCCAGAGGTCCCGGGTTTGAATCCTGGCATGGGCTTAGATGTTTGTGTCGTCATGGTCACGAAGACCGGGATTAAGACTGTTGGAGGATCGATATGTTGACCACGTGTCACTCCAAATTCGGAATGTGTCATGCAAGATGACAGTCCGCAGTCGACTCGGTAGGCTCAGACACTCAATAGAGCCAAGGAGGAAGGAAGGGAAATTTTGTGTGCTATGTAAATATTCTGAAGTTCAAATTATTCGTGTTATGATGAATTCTTATCACTATATATAACGGGATTTTAATAACTTTGCATTGTGTTAAGTGTGCAGAAGGACAATGTCCTAAACTTTCATATTTTATACATATTTTATAATCTTAACGTATTCAATTTCGGCCAACTGCTTTCTAAAACTGGTGGAGACGCGGAGAAGAGAATGCTGCGACCGCACAGAAAACTCATTCGGAATGGCATGAAAATAGTAGCCAATGACCGACTTACCTTATGCCGGTTTTTCAGCGTTCACCCTGCATCTCTTTAGGAGAAACACTGGGAAAGATCCGTAAAATATAGCCCAGGTGTCCTAATTATCCCTTGGCTACCTTCCACATCCCCCCTTTCAATTCCCTTCGTATGATATGAAAGGAAAGTTGCCTGTTTCAGGATCACCCTCATGTAGCCTATTAACCACAAGAAGTGCTTAGTTCATGTGCTCAATTTTTACGATTTATGATCGGCGTGTAATGCCCATCGACCCAGAGATGACGAGCGCTCTATCTTGTCTAGAAAAGGGACACTAAAATATTAATTATGTTAAAACATATCTTCCTCCTTTATTTTTTGCACGTTTTTTAATATATATCCATTATCTCTGCAACGTCATCTCGAATGTTAGGGATCTAACGATCTGTTTAAATATTGATTTAGTCACCATCTACAAACTGATGATATGGAAACAAATTTCAAAATTCTAATTACTGTACCAAATAAAGTATTCAAATTCGACTTCTAATAATATTCGGGATCACTATACAAAACACCAACATACACGTTTGTTATTTTGTTTTTTTTAAGTACCAACTGTTAAGTAGCCTCGTATATGTTTACTAAAATTTAATTTCCATGTTTTTTCCCGCCACAAACGTAAATTTTGGGCACATATAACTAAAACCAAATTAATATAGTCACTAAAATACATATTATTATGTTTTTCGTCTGAGTGAATTTAAAATATTTACAAACTATTATACAGGGAGTTACAAATTTTTAGGAACGAGTAATAAAAAGAACATATGAGTGAGATTCTACATAATGTGTTTACATGTGCATTAATACAAGGAGAAGGGGAGTATTGTCGTTTGAGGAGGTACTATCCCTCCAAGTGGCCTGGCTACTATCATTGTTAATAACATTAATTCTCTTCATACGCACGGGATATGGAGACTGAAACAACATATTTTAACTCGCGCTATACTTATTATCTGTTACATTTTAAGGATGCTTTTCTTGACGTACAACATATTCTAAACCGACGTCAATATATTTCCTTACACCAATACTTTCAGAATTATTTTTACACTACCACCTTATCTCAACAAAAAAATAGTTAAAGTGAGGTGACGTCTACCTCCATTACAATATTGTAGGAGTTGTCCACTGCTCATCGTCTTGACACGTATCTAGCTAATTCTTCTGAACTGTACATCAGTAATACAATTTTGAATTTATATCTGAGATTTAAATTACCACATATTCCATTTTCTTGAGTAAAAAAAATATCATATTCATCCAGTAACTCCATCAGCTTCAAATATCTCGATTTTCCACACGAACTGCGTAACGAAGGCTCCCAAGATGGCCCTTACGCCACACTTGTTATAACGTGCGTACCTCTCAAACTCACAAACGGGAGAGCCCATTTGCTGCGGCACCTGAATCGCTGAAGAAAAGTGGTTTCCTCGGTTGAGCAAAATTCTGATAACAAAAAGTATATTCTTTCCGTTAGCGAATGGATGCGAAAACTACTACATGGACATTTAACAGTTATGTAACATATGTAAATTAAAGTATTGTAAATATACAGTCGATAAGGATCTAGTGATTAATATGGCTTAAAAATTTTAATAAAAAATAAATATAGATTACTCTCTCAGTAGAACTTTTCATTATACTTTTATAGTTCCAAACGTAATGTTTAATTTCCATTCCAATTATAATACTAAAATTAATATTCATTTTTTATTATTTTCATAATTTTATTTTTATGTGACTCGCAAAAGGGTGAAATATATTTAATAAATTAGTGTTTTTGGGTAAAAGTAAATTGACGCCGACAACACAGCCCGTATCCCATGTTAGATCAATAAATACTTTACCGTTATTTTAGTGGGTTTCTGTTCGTAAGTAGTGCTATTAATCTCTGAAACCATAACTTAATTTTCAGTAAACAGTCTTTATGCAACTTCATCTACGAATACATTAATATTAACAGGTGAAACATTATTGTAATCCTTCTCATAAACCTCTTTTTTTTTAAATCTTTGTAATAAAAAATTACTCTATATTTCTGGTACGTTGAGAATGTACTTTCGTATATATGAACATTTTTCGTGATGCTTAATGTTAACCTGAAAGTTCAGTGTCTCAGGTCTCTTTCTGTATTGATTATATTTGAATCGGAAGCACACAAGTCAGAGTTTGGAGGGTGAATATATTTCGTCAAATCAATGATATACAAGATAAAAGCAGCGAATTCTTCACCTGAAATGCTAGTAGAATATCTAATTTTTCTTTTCCTTTCTGAAAAAAATTATCACATTCATGTCTTGAAGTCAATTTATTGTTATAAGAACACTGGAGCTTAACGTCTAATTCTGTGGTATTTAAGGATTATTCATATAAAAAATATAATTAAAATACATGACAAAATAATTCATCACATGTTTTGCATTGACAAATTGCGACATTCATACTAAAATAAAAATGAAAAATACAAATAAGTGCAACATAAATGTTAGTGAAGCAATTAAAAGTTATCATCAAGCAATTTATGACGCTTATAGATATTTTACTTGACGTTTTATGACAACCTCGTTTGCGTGACCTAATTCCGTTTCATGTACGTTCCTTAACAAAATGAGACGCATTTTTATGTGGAAAAGTAGCCTACAGAGGATAAAAATAGGATGTTTGTTAGAAACTCTTCTTGTATTTTCTGTCAAATAGATATCCATGAAGCCCCACAGAAAGTATAGGCTGGTTTAAAAAACTTTCATACACAAAAAAGAAATTGAAACGTTAGTTAACACAGTAATAATGATTTAGTTGCAATCTTTTGTCGTATCTTGCCGAAGTGAATATTTTAAAAACCAAATAGTGTAGGACTTGCTATTACTTTTAATACTCAGACAAAATGACAATATTAATTAAAATTAGCCATGATATTAGTTAGATTCTCTTTCTGCAGAGTATAGTGGATGGTTTCACTTAAATAGAAATAATTTTGCTGCGTAGATTTTAATGTTTTAATTTAGTGTTTTGAATGAATATAAACACAGCTTGATTTTTATCAGATTTAACGTTGTTAGTCCCATGCTATTTAACTTACATATAGAACAGACGATGAAGAAAGATAAACGGAATATGGAAAGGGAATCAAACTGCAAGGAGAAAACCCTACGCTTTGCCGATAATATTGTAAATAAATGGCATTAATGTGGAACTAAATAAAGAGTTCAATATGAGGATTAATAGAGGGGAAACCATGGTAATGCAGTGTAGTATGGGAAACAGTGGAAGATTTTAAAGGAATTTAAGGAATTCTGCAAATCGGGCAACATAATAATTACGGACGGTATAAGTATAGTAGACACAGGCAAGGAAGTCTTTCGGAAAAAAGGAATTTACAAAGGGGTAATATAAGTGTGAATATTAGTAAAACATTGCTAAAATGTTCGTATGGAGTGTGGCGTTATATGGATGCGAAATATTGACGGTAGGAGTTGCCGGAAGGAAAAGAACAGAAGCCTTTGAAATATTGTATAGCAGAAGACTGCTAAAAATCAGATGGGTGGATAGAGTAACTAGCCAGGAAATTCTAAGCAGAACAAAAGAAGAGAGAACAATATGGAGGACGTTGTCCAAGAGAAGGGATAGATTAATAGACCACTTTTTGATACATGAGGGTCGTAAAAAATTAGCTTTAGAGGGAAGTGTGTGGAGTAAGAACAAAAGAGGGAAGCCGAGGGTAGAATAAGCTAAGCTGATTTGGAAGTTAGGTTTAAATGAAAAGGTTTCCGCAGAAGAGCTTAGCATGGAAAGTTGCATCAGGCCAGTGTAAGGACTGAATACTGCAACAACATCATTCTAGAGATTTTATTGGGTGTATATATTTAATCTACGAATTTTTTTTGTCAGTAGTACTCTAAAATTCAAGTTAAAAACATAAACTACGCCAGAGATATGGTAAAATACAGAATATCATAATTTAAATGTTTATTTAAGTAATATAATTAAAACGTTAACTCCATGAAATAGAGTTGAAATGTTGCGCTCAAATTCAAATTATTCGTGGATTGTTATCATTTTTCTTGTAATGGTGCGTAGAAATTATATGTATTATAATAAAATTTCAGTTACATTAAATCGAATTATTATGGAAACAAGTCCACTAGTTAAGAAACCATTTCCCTAAATGCTCTTTCTGCAGTGGAAACTGTCCGTAAGTGGGAAAACATCAACGTTCAACGTCGGCAGAGCTCACCAGATGCATATAAATTTTTCCTGACTTGCTGGTACGCAACTTATCACCTTGATCGTGTGAGCCAGATTTCACCCAACGAATCCTTTTTTTGGTTCAATGAAAAATAAATTAATAAATAGTAAATTTTTAATAATAAAATCTAATTTATTGATATTCAAAACATTAGTAAGGCCCATGATTATATATAAAGCAGAAAATTTGAAATAGAAAAAGTAGACCAGGAAATCTGAAAGAATTTGAATGTACAATAATGAGAAAATTTATGTATATGTAATTGAACATGTAAATGTGAAGAATAAAGTATAATTAATAAAATTATTATGGGAGGCGATATATACTGAAGTGATGGAGGCATCTATGAAGAATGTAAGAATACAGAATACCTCAAAAAAGTGATGGAGTCATCTATGAAGAATGTAAGAAGATACCTCAAAGAAATTGATATCAATACTACTCGACGAAGAAAAAGAAAAATTCAAGATTGAGTTGGATGTATTGTGTAAGGAGGATTTGAGAATTATGAAGGTGAAAGGATCGGAAGAGAAGATTAACACTACTGAAGTATGCAGGAAAATATTTAAGAAGGCCAACGTAGCACCGTATAGCAAGTAATTAAAATAAGATGTTATTCTAAACAATGTTTTAGGACGACGCACTGAGCCACCGCTCACCGACGAAAACGTCTGCCCTAGCAGGTAGTTTACTTTTACGTCATGCAACATATGCAAGCTTTTCTATTTCGTCGCTCCCCGCTTCGGCATTTCCAACATAAGGTTGTTCGAGCAAAATGTATTACATCATAATTAACTTTGAAGAAAACATTCACCAATACCTGTTTTGCCTGCGACCTTCGACAAAATATAAAAACTCTATTTGATGCCAGAAAGTCATTTTAATATATATATAAAAGGATCGATGCCAAAGTTTCGTGTCTCACTGCCACTATTCCTTTTCGAAACCCGATATTTCCACCTACGGTTGCGATTTTTTGCGAAGCCACTTACACCGTTACGCCATCATAGCTCGTCGTCAGCTCTTCAGATTTCCCGGTGCTGCCTTGTTTCGTGCCCGTAGCGCGGAATATAATAATGTACCCTTCTGTCGGCGTATCTCAAACGAAGCCGCCAACAATTATAAATCCCATGGAAATATTTTCTGTATATTTATTTTAATAACATTATCATTAATAATGTGATGGCCATTTTACAGACAATATATCCTTAGGGATAATTAGTGGCATAACGTTTCTTCATCAGATGTTCAAAGGCCTGTTAGAAGAAACGTTATAGGTTAAAAATAAATCAAACAATCACTTTTGAAGATAATTAAAAGGTTTTATTGAACTATGACGTTTCAACTTCATGTGATATTAATAAATAAATAAAAATAAATTAACTTGGGGTTTCAAATTTTTGAATGTATGTAATAATAAAAATATATTGATAAAATACATAGGTCAGAAATAATGCTGAAACGTCATAGAAACATTATCAATCACTGATTCTCGCTTAATTAGCATATTGCACTGATTAAATTAATTTGATTATATTAAATTTGTTAAAATAAAACTAATAGAGAAAATTCAGATATTTTGATACGATTTATTTACAAGTGAAATCGAGAAAAACATTGAGTTCTTCGAGTTGACACCAGGGACATGAAGGAGCTGCAGCCATTAGATATTGAATGGTTCTTGATGTCGTTTCCATGTCCATTAGCGACCTGTTTCCTACGCTGGGCGGTAATTACACGCTGACAGACGAGCTGATTGCATTGCCACCTGCGGCTAAATAAGTGCTGCGATATTAATCACTCTGCCGCTGGCGGCTGGTTCTTACACACAGGAATACTAGAGATGAATTTATTATTTCACAATACGCACTCCTCTGGTAATAAACAGGCGAATCAGACTAATGCAAATCTTGTAATTAATTACATTTCTAAACAAGTACCTGTAATAAAAACTTAAAAACACCATAAAGAAATAACGCCCAAACCGAAAGAAAATATTGGCATATATAGAATTTTATTACTCTGCCCTAAGGCATTTATCATTATAATTCTTTCTAGCCATTGTTGACTAGTGTAGTATAGTGCTAGTGCTTCAATCAAATTCACAATATAGAAATCCTGAAACAATAAACTAAATGATATTATAGTTTTCCTATGCATTTATACCACTGATTTATTTTCAGGCAAGAACAATATTATTCTTATATTTATATATAATGTCATTATTCAAAACTTAACTGGCATTACTATTATTCTTTATATACTTTGTAATTAACAATTGTAACAGGTCCCGTTAATTAATTTATAATTATTTATTTTCCATTTATTGTAATTTTGTTTACTTTAATTTCATGTCGCGCTCTCTAGTTGATAATACTATACTTGGAAACATAATAATGAACTAATAATGCTTAAAATAAATTCAAATATTGAATACAATTTTTTGACTAAGTATCTTTTTCATTTAATCCAATTACGGAACATAAAAATATTATTTAATTCTATTCCAATATGTAAGACATTTTTTTTGGGTAGCAGGTTACATGAGGGAGATTCTGAAACAGGCAACTTATCTTTTAGCATAGGAAGGGAATTGAAAAGGGGGGATGGAATGCCTCGTACTCTCCCTGTTTTTTTTAAAAGTTTTGACCTGCCGAGACACCTTCACCTATTTTGGGAGGTTTATGTACTGGGGTCGAAGACCTTGCGCATAAGGCAAGAGTTGTCCGTTGATCCCATTGGATCAGTCGGCCAACTGCCTCCTAAAACTTGTGGAGACACGGAGATGGGAATGCTGCGACCCCACAGCTATCTCGACTTCCGTGATTCGGATGGGCGTGAGAATAGTACCAAATACCCGCCCTACCTGATGCAGGTTTTCTAGGGATTTCCTTCAGTCTCTTTAGGTGAAACATCGGGTAGGATCCGTAAACCACAGCCCAGGGGCACTAGTTAACCTTAGCTACCTTGATCTACCTTCCGAATTCCTCCTTTTCAGTTCCCTTCCTATGCTATTAAAGTGGAGTTGCCTGTTTCAGGATCACCCCCATGTAGCAAGTTAAGAAAAAAAAGAGGAAGGCATGGTTCTTAAAAACTTTTCAACATCACAATCTTCTTCGTACCTGGCAGTATTTATTATCTATTTTAATGTTCTGCTTCCTTCTTCTCACTCCTAAATTAGGTTCCGTTGTTATCTTTTTTAACTTTATTTTCCAGCTCTCAATTCTAAAATGTTAATTACGTCGTGGGCCTTCCAAATGGCAGAAACTGCAGTCAAATTTTTGTATTAAATGTTCCATTTAGGATCCTTCGTCCTACATTTTAGTAAAATTCTGTAATAAAAACTTAATTGCGTTATTACGGAGTCGACATGCCGTACTAATTGTATAATTGTCCTCTTCTGTGAAAGCGCAAACCACAAACCGTTCGATCGGACTCTGCTGGCCAATCTTCGGTAATAATTAATGGAGTTCGTGCATTTGTGCGGCACGAGTAGATATTTAAATTGAACAGCACAGTTGGTGGATATTGGGCACAGCCGATCGCCGGTTCTCTGATTATCGGGCATCCTGACTTCGATGTCGGGTGCACCATTGATTTGGACCGCCACAGTCCTGGCTTTGAAGTGACTGTGTGGTTCACGCTACATTGCGTCGCTTCAAGTGCTTTCACCGTTGCAATCAGACCGCTACGACCGTACAACTGAGAATTCGAATTAGAAACTTCATTTTCATTCCGTCAATAGATAATATTTGTAATGAAAATTATGTTGGGACCGAATACTTCCATTGACTGATTTTCAGCGATTTCAATTTTAAGTTTTTTTAAATTTATTTATAACGGTCGCATCGACTATCTGGTCATTAGCGACCACAGTGAGAACTATTTACATATTATTATACAATTACATTATTTACCATATTGAATTTACATAATAAAATACTGCTAACATCCATTTTTCTGCTCGTTACCGCTAACTAATTATTTCTCTTCTTTATATTTGATTTTCAGATTTCAACAAAAGAGAACACAGAATACAATACATTTAAATTAAATGGAAAATATTACTGTCCTTACAAAATTTAATAATGTCTATTTGGTATTCATGGGAGTCCAAAATAGATTTGTAGTTTTTGACCTGTAGGTATTTTTGTCTGTGTTGGTGGTATTTGGGGCATTTATTGATGATATGGTCTATATTTAAGGCATAATTACACAGATCACAAGACTGATGGTGGGATGGATCTGTCCAGTAGATAATTGTGGTTTAATATGCAGTGTCCAGTTCTTATTCTGGTGATGACAACCTGTTCCTTTCTTCCAATATCTGTGTTGTTACTTAGATTATAGAAGTCTCTGACGTTTTTTTATGGAGATCACGGGATTTTTAAGTATTCCATATATTGTACCATTTCTTTATCATCTTGTTGCAGGTGTATTTCAACATATCGTTCAGGGTATGAGATCTTATTAGCACAGAGTTGCAGGCCTCTAACATATTCCTTTGTGTGCTATATGATAAATCAGTCTGAATATCCAGAATTATCCATGGTGGGGGTTTGATGGTTCTTCTTTTTTCGTATGTTTGATATTTAGCTCCTCGACCATTGTCTTGACTATAGCATATATGGGTATGTAGCGTTGGTGGTCGATATTAACTGGATATTTAGGGTAAATATCATGGTAAATAATACGGTTATCATATGTAGCTGCTATGAGAGCATATTTCATAAATTGGATCTCCCTGCGATGTTGTAAGGTGGGTTCTTTAGCTTCAATAAGAATGCTACCTATGGGACGGGTGTGAAAGAACCCTGTAGCAATTCTGAGACCTTGGTTATGCACCACTTCGAGTTTTTTGAGGTGGCTTTTATTTGGAGATCTGTATATTATAGACCTGTAATCTATTATGGAGCGTACTATGGCTTTATAGGTTAACAGTAATAGTTGTTTGTCCGCATCCCAATTGTTGTGGAATATACATTTGAGAATATTGCGTCGTTTTTTTACATTTTTTCTTTATATAATGATCAACAAATTTCCATATTATTTCCCTTTTTATTGAAAGATATTTTCAAGTTTCTTATTCAAAACTGTAAACACATGCACTGTAAACACATTCTTACACAATCGTTGTTAGATTACGATCCATTTCTTATTGGACTGTAATAATATTTCATAAATTATCAAAGCAATGAACCGTGTAATATAATAAAATGTTCAAGTCATTCCCGGTGTGTTTTCTAAAAAAAGGTTCTTGGATTTACATCTTGGTACAACAGCGATTTCTGTGTAAAATTTTGACAATTGTTACTACTGCCATCATATTCCATCCCAAGAAATTGACGACAGTGAATAAAGTTGTCGAAATGTCGCATAGTAATCGATGCTGTAACGGTGTGGAAACATAATAACTTTTCCTTCAAGTAAAATAATGTTTGCTTTCATTTAAACAGAACATGAAATGAATACTAAAGTTTGTTTAATTAAATTTATTTCTCATTTGAATTATCTTGAGTTTTACGATAGTTTTGTTTAATTGTTTTTAAGTGCTTGTTAACAATTTCAAATTTAGGATTGTTGATTTTTCTATTTGCCTGTTCCCTATATTATTGTTTAAAAGTATAAAAGATAAATAGCAAAAATAGTAAATACAGAATAATTCTCTGTTTTCAATTAGACAGATCCAATTTTCGGGATCCTCAGACAAAATATACCGTTTACTGTCGACTTGTATCACAGCAATCACATTACTACTTTTTTGTTTCAGCAGCCGTAATTGGTATTTGTGTTCAACTGTTTGTAAAAGGTTAACTTGAACTACTTTAACAATGTGAAACATATTCAAAAATGGATCTGTTTAGATTGAATATTTTTCGTACCCCAACTTTTGGGACCTCCTCAGTCAGGTAGAGTATTAAATTTCTATTAATATCACACCCTCCAAGAAAAAATAGCTATGGTTTTCAGTTTGGTAGACAATACTATCAAATGATATCATCACATATTCCAAAAGGAGAATTTGAAAAAAGTACATATATTCTAATTTTAAATTCGTATTATTAGTCTTATTAATATTTTTTGTTAAAAGTGGTAAATACTGTATAAAATATTTTGATAACAGCAATTTTGTGTATAAAATTCACTGTTTAGAGTGCAATGATTGTTACTGTGTATTGGTCAGACAAAGCGCAAACATCAAACATAAATTAAAGAACATTTCGCAAACTTTAAACAAACAATAGATACGCAATTTGTGCTAAATAAACATGTACTGTTCGTGAGGTTCTACATGGCATGATTACATGCGTAGCATGGAAAAAAGAAGGGGAACTACCCATACAAGGGATCTGGCGAAAGGCTAATATCGTTATTAAAAACATTAATTGTATTCATACTAACTGGATGTGCGAAATAGTCTTTTCAAGACACCCTATACATTTTACCTAGTGCAAATATTTTCAGAATTGTTTTTACAGTACCAAGTTGCGTTAACAATAATCGGAGTAATAATGTGCTCAGGTCCACTACAATATAAGCAAAGTTGTCCACTGCACGTTGTGTTGACACATCACGAGCTAAATCTCCCGAACAATATATTTAAAGAAACACTGGATTAATTTGAATAATTTTAAAAATATGGATACAGAAAGTAATTATTAATCTAGGTTGATGAGAAAAATTCTCCATATAAAATCAAATATTAATTCTTTAAATGTAAAAACAGATACTCAAAATTTTAATTCAATATACGTTTAATTATTAATGTTATTTACTTGTACATATGGACTCCTTGAAATGTAAATATTGTAGTTTAAAAATATTCGGTTACGACAATGTGAGCTTTGCAATGTTTCCTTCCCATTAATTTCGCCACCGGATGTTGCAGCAGTAACATGAAATTTTATAATATTTTAATTGTAAATACCTGCAATGTACCAAGTTTATTTATTTATGTTCATCTATGAATATAATTACTTTTTTGTATAAATAACTAAGAAGGTCCTTTAAGTTAGGGGACGAAACGTATTCAAATTAAATTATTCCATTTCTGACTTTTGGCCCTTTTTTTTGTATTTTATATATACTATTAAGTCAGATTACCTTAATTAAATTCTTTATAATACTTTTTCATTGTTTTCGAATGTCGCATAAATAATTGTAATTTGTAATTTCTTATCACTAAACCGGATAAATTAAGACAACCTCAAATAATACGAGTCGAACTCAGCCCGTAGAGTGGTTTGATGCAATCTTCCATGATAACCTATTCTTCGAAAACCTTTTCATTTCTACATAACTACCACATCCTCCCTAATCTGCTTAGCGTATTCCATCCTTAGTCTCCTTCTTCTGTTCTTACCCCCTAATGTTCACTTAGTAGTTAGTAAGAAAAAAGGCGTGCTCAACTTTTCCGCATTATGATATAAAATTGCATGTACTCGTACATTTGATGTGAAATCGTATTGTGATGCATTCACTTCTTAAATTTTTACGATTGGACATGCTTTTAAATATAATTAGGAACGCAATGAGCAAAACCTGGTCTCAATTTTTCTTCTGAGAATGGCACAGATTTTCGTGTATTTGCTATTTTGTAAAGTTTCTTTTCTACTCCTCTCCTTGATTTTGAACCTTGATCTCATCAATTCAATGCAAATACCAACATATTTATCCGTATTAAAAATTGATCTAAAAATATTATTCGCTTTCGTCGGGACCATCTTTACAACCATATTTGTATACGTAACACATTAATTAACTGTCTCGACTCAAATTAAAACCCACATATTAACATTTATTAATTTTGTCATACCTCATATTAATCATCCATTAATTACTAAATACCAACGGTTTAAGGAAGGCCGTAAAATAATTTACATTAATTGTTGATTTTATGTATTCATGTTGAGAACTAAACAGCATTAATTGAATTAATATTATTTAAAGTCATTTAAATAAACATTTTCAACAGCACATATATTCTCCAGTACACTGAAATGGGATAAACCATAAAAATGTAGCATACAGTACTTTAGAGACCACAACAGAAATTGTCAGAACGTTTCGTAATGGAAAATAATCCTCCTCGACATTCACAGAAACACATAGCCCTTTGGCAAAGCAAGATGCATGGTTGAAGATAACATCAGCAAGTCAAATGTCACATTATGCTAAATTTTATTTACGTTTACCTTAGCCGCCCGTACAAAACAAGTGAATCGAATTCTAATAGCGAAATAATACCTTGAAGTGATACGGTGTCGTACCCTCGAAATTCAAGTTTAAACTCTTACATTCATGTAGCCTTTACAGAATTTACTACAATGAACTCTCCGAAGAAATATGAAGTAAGTAAACAGGTCATATTGGTTATGCGGTTAAGTAAAACACGTTAAAATCAACACTATTATCTTTTCACTGAATGAAAATACAGATGCTTATTAAGGTTAAAAAATTAAGCATGTGTAGGCTTAGCCTTCACGAATCTAATATAATAAATATAATTAACTTGTGGTCACTGATATGTATATTTTCACTGACGTTTTGCTTTAAAAAGCAGAAAGATATATTTATTAATTTATTTCAAACCAAATAAATAATCAAGGTTTAAGTGCTTAAATTAGCATTTTAATGTCTATGACACTAGTTCCCTATACCGTGATTTAAATATTGAATAAAACGTTTATCTGGACGGTAGGTGCATAGTCAATTTTTCTTACAGGTATTTCCATAAGGCAGACGTATTTTCTGCCGTAAAATTGACACTTTCAAAGTGGAGAAATATTAAAATTTGGCGGATTAAAGATACGAATTTCAATATTATCTGATTAAAAGTTTTAAACAATTTATTAATTAGTTTTTAATTTATTCATTAAGATTTTAGGGGCAAAACCATATATGACTAATTAAAATATAATTGTTGAAGATAAATAGTTACAAATTGTTGTTGTATTCAATCCTTACATTGGCTGATGCAACTCTCCATGCTAACGTATTCTGCGAAAACCTTTTCATTTCAGCATAACGACCGCATCTACCCTAATCTGCTCAGCGTATTCCACCCTTGGCCACCCTTTTCTGTTCTTACACCACACACTTCCCTCTAAAGTTAATTTAACAAGATCCTAGTGTCTCAAAACGTGGCCTATTAATTTAGCCCTTCTTTTGGTCAAATTCCTTCATATTGTTCTATCTTCTCTTATTCTGCTTAGAACTTCTTTTTCGTAACTCTATCCACCCATATGATTTTTCAGCATTCTTTTACAGCACCACATTTCAAATGCTTCTATTCTTTACCTTTCTGAAACTTCTACCGTCCAATTTTCGCACCCATGCAACGCCATACTCCATACGAACATTTTTAGTAACGATTTCTTAATATTCATACTTATAATAGCCGTAAGTAAATTCCTCTTTTGCCTTTCTTACCTGTGCTATCCTAATCTTTATATCTACTATACTTCTCCATCCCTAGTTACTATTGTGTCCAAGTAGCAGAAATCCTTAACTTCCTTCAAGTTAGGAATTATTAAATCGTAATTTCAAGAACGGAAAAGAGTTATGTTGCAAGAAATTGTTATTTGTTCTTCAGTACCTTTATACTTCAATAATTCGGTTAAGTTCTTGAGGCTTTAGATAATCAGATATTTTCGTTAACCGCCCAGCGATAAGTTACGATCTTGTTTTAAAATCTTTGAACAACTACATTTAGCCTGGTTAGAATCAAAATACCAGTGGCATTACAGTACTTGAAATTTGAGTCCAATATCCTTATTGTAATTAAATATATTTAAAATAGTAGTAAATTTAAGACACATGCAGATCATTATTTGTATTGATATATGTTACCTATTACATAAGACCATGCAACAAGCAATTTCTATGTAAAGTCTGTCTAAATTAGATATAAGATATAAATTGCTTGCCAGATATATTTCAGCATAAACACTAGCAATGAAGAAGCGGCCCCAAAAATGAAAACGTGAACTTTTGATACGAAATAACCATGACAAACGAGGCTCCGCAAAAGATTGATTGCCCACCAGAGTGACAGCAACTGTGGCTCCACTTAGCGGACTTCCATTCAAGTCTGCCGCTTTGTGCAAATCAAACATTAAATACGGCCTTTTCCTCGCTTCGTACCCAAAACTTCAATGCGGACGCTTCCATACATAAACAAATATGGTCCGATAATTTCGTATAAACGTGCGTTTTTATTCACGAAAGGCTGGATTTTTCGCAGAATTCCTGTACAAAATATTAAGCTTAAACGTGAGGGACACTATTGGAGCGATGAAAGGCATTTCAAATTTATTTCACGTAAAAATCGTTCTATGATGTATTACACTGAATATATTTATATTAAAATAAGTGAAATATTTGGTTACTTTGCCATTATACGAGTATCTATCTCTTCCCTTCATTATCATTACTGTTCTCTAAAATTTAAACTATCATTTACCTAACTCTTGTTTTTCGCTTCATGTAAAATTTCAGCTTCTTTTGTCTAGTGGCTAGCATCACTGCCCCGTACCGTGTTCGATTCCTGTCAAGGGCTTGGGTGTTTTTGTACGTCTTTAAGTGTTGTTGCCCAATCACCAGCACACTTGAAACTCAAACTGATTAAAAGAATTGCGATCCCTCTGCTAAAAACCTCGACACCAGACGGTATAAGAGAACAAGGTAAAAAAAGGATGTCATAATTCATGCACCCCTGTATCACCGATCGTTTCTCTTAAGCTTACTGTTTTCCCTAGAACACATTTTAATTGCGTTTCATACAAGCAATATGTCTCCTACCCAGCTATTTTATCCGACAATCATTTATCACAGGATATGGGGCACATAATGTTTGCGAAGTACCATCTTCCTTATCATTCCCCAATGCACATTGTGCATATCTCGTAAATTTCCAAAGCCCATAAAGAACTTCGAGCTTGTTAACGTGTTTTAGTGCCCATCTTTCAAGTCTTAAACCGTTAATCTCCTCTCTCATGTGTCTACTAATCCTCTACCGTGTCGACAATAAATTCCCAAAATTCAATATAAATATGATCAGGGTTCGTTCCCCAAAACACTAAATAATTGGACCTTGCAATAATTCAAAATTTTATTTTAGCTCAACACTCAACCGAATCTTTTTTCATTAATAATTTTTTGGGGTTTTTCACAGCCAACTCTACGTAATTTAAACGTCTGTATTCAATAATATGGCATTATTTTCTGCAATCATCTGATGCACTTGAGTTGTAGTAACTTATTCTTGCACGTTTTACGCCATCGACGGAAAAGGAGTGTGAATTAGTCGACTACTTTATATCTATTATATTTAACAGGTATCTTATAATAGAACTGACATTGTTCTAAGTATTGTTATATAACTTAACGTTTGACGGCAACATTTGAAAAAGTAATGTATTCTATTTCCAACTTCTACCCCTACGCAGCTTTAGACGTCGGCCTGAATGGGTCTTATCTAAGTAATTGGAGATAAGGTAAGAATGAAGGTGAAGTTGCCCCTATAGCACTAAAAGTAAATCGTTATCAGAAATGGTAGAGAGGAAGGGAAGGAGTAGAGTATAAACTGGCATTGTACACCAAAGTAAACCAAGTTTGAAGAAAGAAAAGGTAGCACTGAGACAATCTGAATAAGGGAAACATTGCGTGGTCCAATAAAGAAGTAAATCAGGAACTACACGTGTCAGTACATCAAACGATAATGACGGTGAAAACACTGGAAACGTTGTGACATTCTATACTAATCTCACGTCGGGAAGTATGTGCTTTATAACAACAGTAAAACAAAAATAAGCTTAAATATTAATTTTAATTGATTTCTATAAGAGCTTTCAACCTCTATTAGGCCATATTCATTTATAGAAAATTACAATACAATCATCATAAAACCACAATGTCAATACCTATTTTATCCATAATTGTAATCTTCTTTACCTTCTCGTAGTAAAATTATTCAAGTACATTAAAAATTATATTTTTTTGTCCATTAAAAGGATATTCTTTAAAACTCATTCATGTTTACTGCACTTCATAACTTATAGACTGACCTTTCTTACTGTAATTGATACTATTATTATTACTTACTTAGCTGCTATTGGGCATTTGCCCGGTGGCTGCTATATACAAAGGAAACACAAATACAATTACAAAAAGAAAAGAAAAATCACACTAAGGAACAATTTTGAAGTGTAGGTTTTGATCAGAAAAAGAAAAGAGAAGTCAGGAGTCACGCAGATATCACTTCACTGCACTTCACTATAAGAACTTCACTGATTCTATAAAAAAAATTAAAAAAACTGCTCACCTAAGGTTTCTCAGCCTATTCGTAAACTGATTTACGCTACCCGGAAAAGTCGTATTTCTGCAGGCAAGGAATTCCAATCGTGTATAGATCTATAAACAAATGAAAATTTTCCTACGTCTGTGCGTTGCCCTTTTTCTTTAATTTTGAACGTATGATCATTTTTAGAAATATAATTCGGCGCCGTAAGATGGTTTGTTATTTCTTTCTAGGCCGGTTCTCTCTTATAAACTTTATATATTGCGCACAACCTCGAATGTTTCTTTCAATTACTGAGACCTTCTAAATTCTCGTGAGTATTGTTCGCGAATCGACCCCCAAACATATTTTCAGCCCGTTTTTGTATTTTTTCCAACTCTAGAGTGGGTTCATTTCGATATGGATCCCAGCACATTACCCCATATTCTAAAATTGGCCTGACCAGCGTTTTGTAAGCAGAAATCTTGGTTTTTCTCGTGCTTTTCCTCAAGACCCTGTTTACAAAGTAAGGGGCAGAGCCCTCCACCCTTTACCTGCCAGGGACCTCGCTCACCTCATTACCCCACATCAATGCTTACACAGATATGTAAAATATCAATACTTTTTAATGACAATAATTTTCAAACGAAGACATTGAAAACTTCCTCAAATCTATCGTTTTTATTTATACTATATTTTTTGTCCTTATCAATAATTTTCAAATATTGTTAACCGATTTCCTTATCTTACTGTCAGTCACTATTTGAACTACGTTCTATTGTGATTCTAAGATACTTTTATTTCATGTTTATCCTGATGGAGTTTCGTTTTAAAAATATATATACAGTCTTTCAACGACGATTTCCCTTCAAGTTTTGTAATACCCAAGATTACTTAAATATTATTATAAAACTTTTTGATGATAAAACATTTTCTCAAAGTACTACAGTTAATTCATTATAATCAATAAAATTTCATTTAAAGACGTGTTTGCCAACTACCATCTGATTTTCATTTCAAATATTTACTTACTTTCTTCCAATGTAAGGCGGCTTTTACAATTCCTCGTGCTTTATTCGCCACGTTTCGATTACCGTATGATTTAAATGTAATGCAGAGAGGATCTTTCTCTCTTCTACTATCCAATGATGCCCTCTTTAAAGTATCTACTAATTATACCTAGAACCATATTTCAAGTTTCTCACTTACTCCCTGACGCTTTTGAATCTTACGACGTGATTTATCCCCTTGAGAATCAATACACCAACCACTTTAACCAAATGTGATACGAACCAACGTTTCGAAGATTGTTCTCTTCAGACGATACATCTATTATTCCTGTTTTTCATCACGCACCTGAGAATTTGTAATATTTTTCCAAAAAATCTTTGTTCCTTGATAATGCGGTCTTATTATTATAAATGTTCCATTATACGCTTGACTTTGTTTCTAATACCGTTTTTTCTAAATTAAGTGAATACCTATCAACACCAGATTTGCCTTTCTATATAATTTTGTGTTCTATTGCATATTGAGAATAATACTTTTAAAGTAAATATGTGGCCCCAAGTCATGCAAGTTTAATTAAAAAAAGTACTTTATTGTTGAGCTGAATTAAAAGTTTTGCAACTTTGTAACAGCTTCAGGACATTCGCTGCTTATATGAAGCGAAACAAGCGGAAAGAAAATTTGATGTGATACAAATAAGATTCATTTTGTTGCGGTTCCGAAATAAAATTTTCTCAAATTTTTATATATTCATAATAACCTGAATAATTTCAATTTTAATAATATTGACATATGTATTTAACAAGATATTACATGATTGTTTTTTGTGTCAAAGAAATTTAGAAATAAAAATTTAATATTTTCAGACTGCATAATATGGTAGGCACCAAGTAACGTTTACAAAACGGGGTTTATTTAATTAAATTTTAAAGTAATTTCAGTTTCATGCAAAACATTTTTCCATCCTTCCAAACTAATCTTTAAACTAGCACTGCCAAGTCTCACTAGGTTACGACTCACTCGTTGGCCCAAGCACTTAGAAAGTTCTCATCACTGAATTAAGGAACCCCTTACAGCCTAGTTTTCACGTGCGGGAACTGTGTAAAGACACAGAGAACAAGACCTGGACTGTTCGGTGTGCGCTAAGTTTCAGTACTGTAGTGGATTTGTTGATTTGGAGCATCGCCTTAACGGAGAAACCAGGTGTCCTTCCAGACATACCACAGGTTCCTCAAAGATTCGATGACCTCAGACAGACACTGCGCAGTGTACCACTTAGCAGTAATTATCTGCTGTGAGCCCAAAACTACGCGCACCAGAATTCCACGTGATTTAAAAATATATCACTACATTAACTTTTAAGTGATTGAGATTTTATGTTAAGTACGGCTCATCAAACAACTAAACTTTAATTTAAAACCTAGTTCTCAAATCATAATAGTGTAGCTAAATTTCATCACCTGTCACGATGCTACTCACAGATCGAGAAAAGGAACCAAGCTGTATGTCTTGTGATCTGATCTGACACAAAGAGACAACACAGTTTCTTCACTTGCAAACGTTGATCTAGTCAGTCCACAGATTGGTTTGATGCATCTCTTCATACTAATCTATCCTGCACTAGCTATATATCTCCATATAACTATAGCTGACAACGTCAAGCCTTACCGGGACTTTTATGCCTTAGAATGATCTATTTTAGTTGTTTCCAACTTTTAATCAATGTTCTTCATTATGTTCTTTCCCCGAGAAATATATTCAAGACTCGCTAATTTATAACTATCTACCCATACGACTTTCTGCATTATTCAGTAGCACAGCTTTTCAAAGGTTTCCATTTTTTTATGTCCAGGTTTCGCTTCCACACAACGCCACGCTTCACACGAATACTTTCAGAAATGATTTCATAGTACCCAAACTTATATGAAGTGTAAGCAAAAATCTATTTTTTTGTGAAAACACTTGCGCTATCCAACTTTTTATATCTACAATACAGCATTCATTATTTAATAACCCTTTTCTTAACGGGGTTTCAATTTATAATACAATATTAAAATTTTCAATTATTTTATCCAAAACGTTTTCCGTCATAACTTATATCAGGGGGGTTAATTGTAATCTTTATGTTTTATATTGTTTTAAATATTTAATTAATAATTTAACTAGTAACTACGACGTACTAATTTTCTTTTACACTTTTATAAATATTTTAAAATAATAGGACCAGTGCTTCCTATCAGCGTAAAATTTCATGGGTATATATTATGGCAAATTTAAATTTTTGTCGTATCAGTAGGTTTTGCTGGCAAAATAGATGTATTATATATCTTAGCTGACTGTCAACAATGTAATCAATTTCGTTTCGCAATGTTTATTTTCTGAGGATCAGTACACTTAAAAAGAAATCACATTGCTCTGCTTTCTTTTTAAAAAATCACTTGAATCACATTCTCTTGATTCTCGTAGTTTAATCATTCTCGTTCCAATATCTTCTACTTAAAACTCTTCAAGTCCAACCGTATGACTCACCCACTCAAAATTCACTTTCCATTCGTCTACAACTGACTTCTCTCGAATTCTTTCAATTATATTTCGCACTCCAATGAACCCTAGATGTCTCTGCATACTATGATTGTTAATCTGCATTAGCCATCAACTTCCGCAAACCTCTGTAGAATTTTACACTTTTATCGTTCATAACAAAAGTTGGTAATAAATCTCGTCTCCGTGTGTGACCCTTTGCTGCTTTGCCACCCCGTTCATGCTCAGTAATACATTCACAAATTAAAAGTTGACATTATCATACAAACAAACTTTGTGGAACTTAAATATTGTCTCCTCACAATATCAAATATCTAACTTTCCTGCTTAGATATTATTCTGAAAATAAATGGTAGGTAAACAAAATATTATTTGTCAAGAGTAGCAAAGAATATCCAAGAAGTAACAAATAATATTTTATGTAAAGAAAACTTGACAAAGAGTTGCAAGTGACGCGTTGAATAAAATATACTAATAGACACAAGTCATTCCAATAGCATTCACTCTACACGACGCCATAATTCCAGCCACACAGAAATTTTCTGCTAGTAGGATCAGTTCTTTTTCTGCCCGGGAGCTGTAGTTCGGAAAAGGCCGAAGCACAATTTCTGTATACACAGTCAGTAGAATATATATTTTCCGAGTGTATCATATTAAAAGTTCGTTAAATTAGTTTGTAAATTTTTACAGATGTACCGTGTCAAATTACTTTTGTCACTACATATGAGATTTTTGTTCATGACAAATCTATCCTCAAAAAGCAATACTTTTTATGTTCGAGGTTTTAGAAAACCAAATAAATATGTTAAATTTATTTGCTTCTTAAGTAAACTCGCGAGAAGCTACTTTAAACCCTTAGAATTTAATAAATGCGGATGAGTTTTTAATAAGTTAATAATAATAAATATAATATTTATATTTCTAAAAACATTATTTTGTATATAAAATATTGTTTTACTGATGTTACTCTATTTTTAAAAATATTATATAAGGTAATGATAAAATAAAGTACACTCCCATGAGGAAGCGATCTAAAGTAAAATAGTTAATAAGAGGTCAGGCATTTCGCTGTAGATTGCACCATCTATAGAAAGGTAATGAACGAGCAAAACGTGTTAGTATTACAAGAAGAGAAGGTCGAGAGTTGGGCTCAGAAAAAGAAAATGAAAATTGATGTAAAGAAAAGAAGCTTAATATCGTTTACAAAACGTGCGTTGATTAATGAGACGGAATATAGATTAGGTGGGAAATAGTTCCAAGGGCTACATCAATGGACTTGGGTGGTAGGAGCAAGTGAGTTTCAAGACACGAAAAGCGTAGAATTCCTTACATTTCATAATGAGGAACGTAAAAAGGAAAAGTTCAAAATCAAAAGAGTGTGGTGTTCATTGTTTACCATCAAAAATATTGTTGTAATCAAACAATCAATAATAATAGTAATAATGTATTTACTATTTGAATATAAATATAACTCAAATTAAGTTATAATGGAAAACATAAATTTACGATATCAATTTAACCATTAGCTCAGTCGGTAAAAGCAAAAATAATACTCTACGCAGCTTCTTAAATTGCTGCTCCAGGGAACGCGGGTGACGAACGATATAGTTGAAAATTAAAATCGCGAATCAGACGAGAATGGTTTGTGTGGAAAAACCGAGTAAATTGCCGTTACCAGATAACGTCGTTCTTCGTTTTTGTTCGTATGCCGGTTGTTCCTTTGCTGGGTCACGTCTTCTTCATATTAAGATTCTAGCGCCTCAGATCAAATTTGCTTTATTCTGTACTCCACAAATGAATCCTTCTAATGTCGTATTTATACATGTCGCTTGTTCTGCATGCTTCGTCATCCTAGCGTCTCTCCAGCAGCTCTCTGAACAACTGTCCTCTGCAGCCTCCTCACCAATGTACTATCTGTCGCTCACTCTCGCAGCCAATGTGCAACGGTGAGTTTTCCAGCCATCGCCACAAATTGTCGTCTTCCGTCCTGTATACGTAAATAACAAAACTAAATTATTTTTGCTTTACCCGACTGTAAAGGTCATGAATCACCACAAGAGGTTTCATATTTAATTTTAGTTAGACCAATTTTGGAATACGAGGCTGCTTTCTGGGGTCCCCATAGAAAAAATCAGATAGTTATTGGAAGAAGTTTATAAAAGGGCTGCTAATATCGTGCGAGTCCAGACAGATCATTTGACGAAACGTTACATTAATTAGTATCTGAATTCTTGTCACAAAGGAGAGAGAAAGCAAGGCTACATTTTCTATTCATAGTTTGTACGAGACAAAAACCATGCATTGGAATAAGCTCCAAAATTCAAAAGCCCTGTTATATCGGTAGATGGGATCATAAATTCAAGGTAAAATGTAGAATACAAATAATAAATGTTAGCAATTTTTCATTCTTAAATAGGATCATCCACAACTGAAGTAATTTACCAGTGGTAGTGTTTGGAGGAAATCCTCTTCAAGAAAATATATTTGGATGAAGTGGTTATCCTCAACAATTAATAATAATGTATAGTCCAGCTTAAATATATATTCAAAAGGGAACTGAAGTGTTAACTTAATAGCAGTGTTTCTTCGTTTTAGGTTTAATCCGATTAGGAATATATATATATATGAAAATTTAATAATGTATCTGCATCCGAGCTTACGCTCAATTGTTGTATATTATCATATAAATACAAAAAATCATAATGAGAGAAAATAATTCACATATATTGTGTTATTTTGTAACGCTTAAAAAATTGCCAAATAGTTTTATGTTTTCGTACGTTATTTAGTTGAAAGAACTTTGGCAACCTACTCAGCAGAGCATTTTATGCGGACCGGAACACGAATGGCTGGCATTCTCTGATGATGTTAATATGGCACGGTCCTCATCGATATGGACTTCACGGAATCTAAATGAGATTTCGGCTGCTCTTTTCGTTTCTCATAATTTAATGGAGTGAACTTCTGTATGATAGGGGCCGTACATACGAAAGGCTTTCATTGCCGATAGGTAACACCTAAAAGTTTGGTATAAACGTGTCTAGGTAAAAGCGAAATTGTGAATAAACTATTGTACGTAAATTTATATTTAGTGACAATGAGTTATTTAACAACGTGAAATAGATAACGTTGGTGTTAAATGTATACTATTTAAACAAATATAGAAAATTAACAAACAAAATTAAGTTATAAAATTAAATATCACTCAATGTTTCTTCAATCCTTGTTGAATGATTCAAAAAAGGCAAGAGCCAAAGAACGAACACCGCAAAAATCAGGTGACGAACTCAAACGTTTCTGAATAGACTAATGAAAGAAACAAAGGCTGCAGAAACTAAATAGTACTTAATTTTATCACTTATTTGATTAATATAATTGGATACTTCTTTATCTGATATGTTCTTGACATCTCATATTGCTGTAAATTTTTTCACTTTTAATTTAATGCGTTTATTATAATGTATTTTCTTTTGATTAATTGGTTAACGTCGTAATGAGGTTTTACATGAAATTCTTTAAATATTATTGTTAATCAATGAAGATTAGGACGGAGAGCAAACTAATCCTTCATTTATCTATGAAAATTATTAATTACCCATGATTGGTCGTTGCTTGTGACGCAAAATGTAGACATACATCATCAATTTCAGAGGTACAAACAAACAATATCGTTCCCTACCACGTGCAAATATTTGCATCTATTTTATAAAATAATTGTATTTTTTTTCAGTAGTTTTTCCCTTGGGATTACTGGTGTGTTATATCCTGTTTCTTATGTTGTTTAATCTTTATGCATATAATTTAACTACTAACTTATTTGTCGTGTTCATTATAGAAATTTGTTCTTTTTTAAATTGTTCCAAGTATTACCAACCTTGAACCGTTGGTGAAGGAGGATAATGCAAGTGCTGGAGACACGTAATATCTCTGCTGATAATTAAATATATTTATCAAGAAAATCACACAATTGGCCAGGAAAGAAGTCTGTTTTTCTGTGGAACTATCTCAAAATATAATCAGGCCAGTCTAAAGACTGTAAGTACAACAACACTAGTGCTGTTGAATTAAAAATTAAACGCGAAAGTGTATAAACGATAACGTTAATAGCTTATGAAGTATAACTTAAGACAGACAAAGGTAGGAATTTGAAAGCAAAAATATGTGCATTTTATGATTAAAGGATTCAAAAAATCACAAGTTAATAATCGTTTATTTCATTGTTTTTGTTTCTCTTACAAGCAAGTTCAAGCGTCAGATATTTCAGATCAAGCCCTTCAAATTCAATTGGATGAAAACAAAAAGCCTCATCGCCCACATTCACTCCGTTATCTTTCGTCCACTGAATGAAGTTGGCCAGTTCACAATCGCAATGCCAAGGGTTCTCTCTAAGGGAAAGGTTCTTCAGGGCCGTTCCTTGAATCGGAGGAAGAGTAGTCAGTTGGGTGTTTCCCAGATACACTGTGTCCAATAGCGGCAGAAAACTGCAAATGTCATGACAAAAACATCACAATTTTTTCGATTGAAATAGGTTCCGCATTAAATGTAAAATAAAACACGCAACGTCGAAGGATGAATATGGTAACACATTAATTAACAAAATTATGTTGGAGACGAAAACTCTTTTTCGTCATTTTTCGCTGGATAATATAATATAGTCGTATGTTATTCAATCAATCTTCCACCAATTTTAGGTCATATAAGCAAACTACAGCACAATATTACAACTATGAATGCTGAATACCATAGATCAATGGTCGACAAAGTTATTAGTCAAAAGATCTAAATATCAACAGAACAACGCTTGAAATTTCTTTTGGGAAACCACTTTTTTAAGCTAAAATTATATAGGTAATTTCATTGTTGTTAACTTAATTACAGAACTCTTAGCTAATCCAATAACGTCCTAAATAAATATGATATGAACGTACGTTCGCTGAGATCGATACATTCCAATTTTTCATTCAACTTGACTGGTTTACTTGTGTTGTCTATTTACATTATCTACGGCATCTATCTACTTCCGTTCACATTCTCCATACAACATACCTTTCGGCCCTTCTTCTTTTTTCACTCTACAACGCTCCCTAAAATTACCTTAGCAAACATTACTTGAAGGACGCAACGTTTTCATAGCCGCGGATTGCCGACCAGTGACCATAATGTTTGCAAAAAAAGCCTATAAATGTGAAATTCGATTGTAAAAGAGAAGAAGTAACCTGAAAGTGTCCACGACCAGGGAAGCAATCTTTTTGTGCGAGAGGTCCAACGTTTTGATTTTCGGCGCGTATAAAAACCACCCGTCTACTTAATCAAAAGATATGTTGGTTATTCCAAATTCTGAAAGGTTCATTTGTCCAGCGAGAAAGGTCTTAGTCAACTGAGGATTGTCAAAGTGCTCTATGTACAGTATTTTCATATTTGTAAATCGACGGATGGTTTCGAGAACTAGAGGGATGGAAGGAGTTCTAATGGCCAGCAAAGTGATGTTGTTGGGCACGCAGTCGGGAATGAATGTGAGTGAAGTGTCATCGCAAATTATGAAATTTGTGTCACCATGGTATGGGTAGCAGGGACATTGGGCCCGCACCATCATGGAGGAAGAGATAACGGTGGCGGCGACAATCAGCACTGAGAACATCTTAACACAAAACAGAACCTGACAGAGGTATGGTAGATTATCTTAGTCTAACTATACAATTATTTCTACAATAAATATAAAGGTCAAAATTATTGTAAACAGTAACATTACAATTATTATTAAATCAAATTAATATTTTAAAGCATCTCAGTTTATTTGTCATTCCAATATCATTTAACTGCGTTCAGTTTTTGCCTGCTAAAAGCTTTGCTACACCCAGTTAATGAATTATTAATTTATTTATTATTTTTAAATTACATCTAGCGTAAATTTCTGTGTTAAATGTGGGGCTTATAAAAGCGTGGTCAGTTATAGGTAAACAATTCCAGGAAGGAGCTTCCAGAAACCGCCCTTGCCCTTAGAAAGCCAAGCAGCTTTTTGACAACCAACTACGAAACATTTAAAATGTTTGCTAAAGCCAGTTTCCAACAATTAGAGGAGCTGTAAGAAAGGGGAGAGGGAAGAACAGCGAGGAAACATTTTTGCAGAAAGTCAGATAGACACTCTTGGCTGAGGTTTGATGGAGGAATAATCAGTGGAAGAAAGGAGAGAGAACCAGATTACCACGTGGTAGAAAAAACGGGAGCTACTCCAAGTCCTTGGGCAAAAGTCCTTAGTAATGAAATGAGTAGCTAAGAATAAAATTCGTAAATTTAAGTTTTCTGTATTATATATTAATGCAATTCTTATTAAAATCAGTTTAATGTCATTATTTTATATTATAATACGTTACATGACACGATTGAATATTAGGTAAAATTCCAGTGTAAAGAAATGTGAATAAAAAGAAATATATTAATATATATTGATGTTTTCAGGAAGAATAATAATTACAAGTAGACTACTAAAATATCAAAGTAAGGCCATGAAGACAGAGTAAGGATAATGGATGCAGTGAAACACTTAACGGAAGAAATAAGTGTTATATGCGGGAAGGAGAATTAATTTGGTTATATTCCTCAAAGCTAATTCTATGGCAGCTGTCTGCTTCATGATGTCACTTAAGAAGAAGATAATAAATTTGATAACTTATATCAAACCTTAAAAAGAAGTTTCTCTCAGGATTTGTAGTTAATAGGAAAACATGCTATAAGATAACCACCATAAATAAGGGGCGAGATGTCTTAGGACTGAGAGCTGAGTTGTTGATGCTACTCACATGCTCGCTTGTCTTGCATCCAAAGTCCTGTCCGAATGTCTCATCAATTCAATTAAGTGCCACGGGTTATCTAATCTTACTTGATAACTGCAAAAGCAAAACTGTAAAGATTGACGTCATCTTTTCGTATGATGCACTTAGAGAGACTTATAATATGATTGAAATTAGAAGATTGTGGGGGTTTCCAGATGAAGAGATGCGGTGATGCTACAACTACGGGTGTTCGTAAATGCACCTTATATTATTCTCACTGATAAAAAGAGTAGAATACTTTGAGATTGTTCGGTAACGTTGTTGACCCTGCTCTTCTTTTTGATTGTTCTCATTGTTGTATGCAATAGTCTCATCGCCACTCCGAGTGAAAATAATGTATTCATCACAGCTTTCTCTTTCCATCTCTCCGTTTCGTGAATCGAAGAATACGAAGGAGTCACCGTACTTCCGAATATCTTCCTTTGCTGCTGTCTCAGAAAATTCACTACAGTGTTAACTCTTACTGAAGCACAATATCTATGCACGTATGTATTAAATCTGCAAATGGGTTGTGTTCTCTGCGGAAGGTAAATGAAATTACTATAAATGACTATAGTTAGTTTTAAACTATTTAATAAACTGGACTTCAGTTATAAAAGGAATAAAGAAAAATATTAATCAAAGATCAGTTTTCAAAACGAACATTATATAAAAATATAACCTGATCTGAAAATAACAACTGTGGAATTGCCGTATTTAGGAGTGTATAGGTCGCTTACGTGTATGAGCCAAACCTTAGTTTCAAAACTTCCATGGGGATATATTTTCTTCTAAAACCCGTTATAGCTTCGTTCTGCGAAATGTGGCAATCCTAAAGTCGCATTTACTTTACACTGGAGTTGCTAATTTAAAGAAAATTTTAGAGCATTTTCTGGAAGTAATTTTTTTATGTTAAGCGTATCATCTGACAGCGACTATGTGAGTGATAAACTGTCAGATGATGAATGACAACCTTTACATTCAGTCTATATTTTCTTTCCGTTAAAGGACTTGCTTCGGAAATTCCTTGACTTTTACCACGCCAAGACTGGGCAGTAGATACGGTCGGTTCGGAAGTATTGTTGGGGTGGCATAATTAATTAGTTAGTGTTCTGCCTGACGGCAGATCCAAATGAGGAAAGTATTCTTCTTTCGAATGATGTTATACAATGGTGGTTTTCCGTAGCCCATCCGCCGATTGGTGATGGACACTTTCAGTGCCCCACCGTGGTGATTGTAAAGATGTATCACACATTTACACAACACCCATGCCCGAGCCAGTATTATAAACCAAAACCTCTGAGAATAAAGTAAAGACGAGGTCCAGGGAGTTCATCCGAGGTTAATAAACATATGAAACTTCGTTTCAATCGCAAATTAATGTTTCCTTGAACACAGAAGAAGAAGAAAAAGTCCTTCAAAAATTGACGTGAACCCCAAAAGTTTGGGGAAAGAGTTTAATAACTGAGGACATCAGTCTTATGAATTGTAATTTGAGATTTGCCTGAATATTCCAAGCGAAAGTTGATATGAAGAATTGATGCTAATCCAAGTTTTATGTTGTTGTTGTGGTATTCAGTCCTCAGACTGGTGTGATGCAACTCTCCATGCTAAACTATCTTGCGCAAGCCTTTACATCGCCTCATAACTAGCACAACCCACATCCTCCCTAATCTGCTTAGCGTATTCTACCCTTGTCCTCCCTCTTCTGTTCTTACCTCACACATACCCTCTAATGCTAATTTTACAAGACTCTCGTGCCTTAATTCGTGACCTATTAATCTATCCCTTCTCTTGGCCAACGTCCTCTATATTGTTCGCTTACTCTATCCACCCATCTGATTTTCAGCATTCGCCAATAGCACCACATATCAAAAGCTTCTATTATTTTCCTTTCCCCAACTCCTATTGTCCACGTTTCGCACCCATATAACGCCACGCTCCAGTTTTAGTAACGATTTCCTAATATTCCCACTTATATTACCCGTAAGTAAATCCCTCTTTTTCGCGAAAGCCTTCCTTGCCTGTGCTATCCTACTCTTTATGTCTACTATACTTCTACCAACCCTGGATATTACGCTTCTCAAGTAGAAGAATTCCTTAACTACCGTAAAAATTTCCCTTCCCAATGTAACACCCTTAGTAATTCCACTGTTTCCTATACTACACTCCATTACCTTGGTTTACCCTCTATTAATCCTCACATTGAACTCTTTCTCCAGGATCCCGTTCATGCCATTTATTATGGTTTCCAAGACTTTTTCTGATTCCCCTAATATTTCAATATCGTCGTCAAAGCTTAAGGTTTTTATTTTTTTCTCCTTGCAGTGTGGCGATGTTTTATAAAATATGAAAAATTCACTTTTGTCGAGATCGCCCTTCCCTACTGCTGGCAGTAATCCAAGGTTTTTAAATTGAGGAGGAGATGGGTAGACATTCAGAGGGGAGAATACCAACAATTGTGTGCACTCACTGTTATAAATAAAAATTTATGAGTATTACAATATAATTAGTTTTCCAACTAAGAGAGTTAATAAATAAACAAGCAAGGTAACATAATTAATTAAATAAATGATCAAACAGCTCCAAATAATAAGTGATTATTTGTATTGATGATAATTAGCATTACTGAGCCTACCTTACGTATTCTGAAAAGGGTTGGTAAAATGAAATAGGAATCCTACTGGTAAACAATAGAAATTTCAATAAATAAATACGAAAACTTTAGGTAAGCAGACAATAATTCATTATTCCTTAACTTTATAGTTGTAAACAACGGCTTCATCGCTGTTATTAGTTACTAACTATTCTCCGCAGATATCAGCACGTCCTATGACGTCACTTTCTCTATGGTAGTTGTTGGCAATGACAGGAACCATATTTAGTGTTGTGTTTATCCTTAGTGACAAAAATAATAAATATTTTCTAGATGTTTCCGTACGTCTTGAATTTTATCGTGCAATAATTTTGTCGCGTATTTTATGAAACAGAAACATAAGAAGACAACTACAAGTACGGTGACTCCTTCAAATAATTCATTCAGGCAAAGAAATGAAGATATGGAGGGAGAAACTTGCGATGAATATATATATATAGTATTGATAAAATAAAATTTTGATTAAAGCCAGAAAAAAGATAAAATTTATTTAACTAAACTGAAAAATAAAATTATGGTAAAAGAACAAAATAATGTAATACATAAATTAAATCATTTCCGACCGATTTTTAGACAGTTTTTATTTAAACTACGTTTCGGCGCATATTCGGTCCTTATTCCGGTTTATAATCTGTGAAATACATATTTCAATTTGAAAATACTTATATATAGCACATATATATATAAAGGAATAAACTATCAACTCACCAAATTGTTGTTAAAATCCAATTATCAAAAACTACAAAATTGTTGCAATTGTCAGTTGCTTTGTACCGAAGTGAGGTCCGAGGCAGCACTAAGCACTGATCTAGTCAACAGTTTGCACAGGACTAAATAATGACCCATCTGGTATTTAGGGGTTTGACCTGTCGTATTGTAAATTTAACAACCGTTCCCCGTGGCCTTGGGCTAGCGGCGGCTACTCTCACTATAGTCAATATCAACTTTACAAAATTTAAAGTAAGAACATAAAAAGGTTTTTATCCTTTAAGAATATTTAAGTCAGGATTATATTCTAATTACAATGTTTTTAAGAAATTATATAAAAATATTTATACATAAATTGTAACGCATATTAACAACTTAAAAAAATTATAAGTCTATTTGAATATTACTATTAATATCGACACTTTGGACGTTTTAAATTATCGACGTGGCTAAATTGACAAGATCAGGACTCATTGGAAAAAGATTTTCAACGTAAATTTTCAGCAATTCGTAGTTTTATGCTGCCGATTGTGCTTGGTTAGCACATGAGAAAAAAAATCATTGAACTTGTGGAACTCTGAAGTTCGATAGATGCTCCGTGTAGGCCAGCACAGTCTGGAATCAAGTACAATACAGAAGAAATTTATAAATTTTATGTATACTTAATTACATGAGGGTATGCACAAAATTTTTAACATTAAATGATTGGAAAAAACCAAACTTGTTTTATATTGTTATAATTTTAAAAGAATTCCATAAAAAATTTAATGCTTCAAAAAATTGTATTTGAATTTTGTAGATGACTATTGCAACGCCGAAAGCTCCTGCTGAATAAATTTGAAATCAAAATTAAACTATAGTTTTGTTTATTTATGTGACGATTAACATGGGGAAAATATTATCGCTTTAATTTTTATCAATTTATTTTAAGTCGTATGAAGCTTGCGGCCATTAGCGACTGTTGTTAATATTACTTTCATTCAAAGCGTTTTCCAAATAAGATCGTAATACGTCAATCGTTCTTCTTGAAAACAAATTTCGAGTTTCGTCGCCTTCAACAGGCAGCGAGTCAAGAAGGCGGAGAAGCTATTCCTCTCTCAATTTTCGCCAGCAGCGTTGCAACTTAATTCGCTGTTAAGGGCGACGAGGGTCGGGAACGTGCTGAGCATCGCATCCCTCCTTGCCGACTCGCACGCCACTGTGGACGACATCTTCATCGTCATTACGAGCGACAATAATGACATGTCAATGTCAATGAGGTATTTTGGAGCGGGGTATAAGATTGATTGATTACTCTCACGCAGTTATTTTCTGTGATTTGAGTTTGCAATGGAAGGGGAAACAACAAATAACGCTATAAAAATTTGTCATTTGTTGCATGCAAATTATTCTCACATTTATGAAGGTACACATTTCGCCATTAAACAAAAATTTTCAAAGACAACGAATCGACCATTAGGCACACTCTTCCTATAAGATATGCATATCTATTTTCTCAATACAATAACTAAGTTTTCCATAGTAAGAAAGTTATCTCGCTTTTCTCCTCGCTTCAAAACGTTACTGACACACTCGGGTTAATATACAGTAGTATGTGGTTCATGATAAATTTTTTTTTGTTAAATAGAGAACCTAATATATCTTAATCGCATTGTGACGTACAGTATAGCGTAACTGCCGACCTCCTGTGGTGTAGTGGCTAGCCTCTAGTTGCTGCCTCACAACTCAGGGGTTCGGGTTCTAATCCTGGCATGGGCTTGGATGTTTGTGTCGT
This sequence comes from Eucriotettix oculatus, assembly GCA_034510155.1. Lineage (NCBI taxonomy): Eukaryota > Metazoa > Arthropoda > Insecta > Orthoptera > Tetrigidae > Eucriotettix > Eucriotettix oculatus. Next base: position 68,748,995 of record CM067377.1, read on the forward strand.
CATGGTCCCGAGGACCGGGATTAAGGCTGTTGGGGAATTGATACAATGACCACGCATCACCCCAAATTCGAAATTAATGCGATGACAGTCCGCAGCCGCCTCGGTAGGCCTAGGCCCTCAAGAGGGCTGTTGGAAGAAGAAGTATACTGTAACTGACTGTCATATTCAAATGATGACATAGTTACCGTGTTTAGTACCAGTCATTATTGAATCTGCATTTCATTATATTGATATTCCCTTTATTTCATGTATGTATTTATTAAACTACAATGCGACAATCCGAATTTTTGCAGATGATTGTGTAATTTACAGGGAAATAACTGGGGGAACAAGACGCAGCTGCTGTCCAAACTGACTTAGATACTCTAAGTACATGGGCTAAGCGAAATAATATCAAAATCAACAATAGTAAAAGTAAGGCGATTAGTTTTACTAAAATGGGCGTTCAATATGCCTCGATATATAAAATAGATGGGGAAACAGTGATCGAGGGGAGAAACTGTAAATACCTAGGCATTTATTTTAACAGTAAGCTGGGAGCAGGTGAACTATGCTACAAGGAAAGCGTGGAACACCTTGCACTTTGTCATGAGAACACTCAACAAGGGGAATGCGAAATCTAAAGAGTTGGCATATTTCTCATTAGTACGTCCACTTGTGGAATATGTTGCAGCATGCTGGGATCCGTACAGGATAGGTCAAATAGAATTCTTAGAAAGGGTGCAAAGAAGGGCCGCAAAATTCGTACAAATAGGACCTGGGCATGGGAACGAAAAGGTAAAGCGACTAGGGTGCGATACGCTACAGACAAGAAGAGAAAGAGCTAGGCTACACATTCTCTACAGAGCTTTTGCAGGTCAAAACCCTTGGCAGGGAATCCGAGATAGAATGAAAGAATCGACTCGGAACGGGAGGAGGAGTGATCACCTGTTTAAATTACAAGCAAGGAACCAAAAAACAGACGTTTGAAAATACTCATTCCTAAATAGGACAATTAATGACTGGAACAATCTGCCTGCAGGAGTGTTTTGGGAACTTCCTCTAACAGAAAGAAAATTTCGACTCAATCTAAGTTTAGTGTAGTGTAGTGAAGTGATCAGTGCTGCGAAATCTCTAAAAATATACTACAGTGAAATATATTTCCAGTTTTCTTTATTTTGTTTCTTTTTTTTCTTATACTACAGTGAAATATATTTCCAGTTTTCTTTATTTTGTTTCTTTTTTTTAGGCAAAAACAATACTATTCCTTTTTTAAAAAATCATTCCTAATAATATGATTCCACACTTATTTATTTATATTGAATATAATTGTACTTTCAACTATAGGTTAAATATGGTCCTTACGACCAGTTTATTAATTATTATTTAAGTTCTATGTACCTGCCACCGGGCATCTGCCCATTTGTAGATTTAATAAATACATACATCCGATGGCAGTTACGACAGCTAAAAAATTAATCAAGTACTAAAAACTACTGACTATAGATATGTGGGGAAATGGCGGCGCATAACGTTAAAATATATTATTTACGTAACAATTACTGGCGAATACGCCACAAATGCATTCATTGCCACTCTCCCCCTATCTCCTTACACACACACGCCCTAAAGTTTAATCGCGACGTGTAATAAATTGTGACTAGAAACACACCGTCTTCAGAAGACGAGTCTCATATCTTCGAATATTAATAAAACTAGGATAATGCTGATCGTATAATTTGGCAATAGAATTCAAATTGCAATTGTTTGGGTTCCCCTGTTTCACTCATTACGTAATTCCATACTTTGGAGATGGTTTATTGTTTACGTATTCCGTACTTTTGGAGATGCTTCATTGTGAAAAATGTGGGGATTGTTTAAAGTTATGTATAGGCCACATCGGGATTGTATTCGAGAAACTGGCGTAGGATCATAAGAGTAACCTACAAGACAAATATCACATTCTTACAAATAATGAAGGAAGTAAACCAAAAATGTAATAAAATTTAATTAAATTACAAAATGAGGACCCTGCAATGGTGCATGTTTATAGAGAAAGAAGAAAAGACATTGAATTGTGGGGAAAATTAATAGGAATGTTTTAATAAACCTCGATTTTAGACATATTGAAGAAGATTTCTAGTTCAATGTCTGATGCACGGTCACACTATTAATCACTATACCAGTGTCAGTTATGGTATTCATAGTTCATTAATTAATTTAGACCTCAGTGGTGATTGAAACTGTGAATATGGTAGTATCAATCACGGAATATATGAGGTTCCTAGTTTGTTTATAAGGTGGTCTGAACACGTGACCCCGCATTGATGTTAGGCCAATGACCACAACTCGGATCTGACGATCTCTACGCACTGCATCGGAGTGGATTAATTTCATCGCATTAATTATTTCTCATCTGAAGGTTTTTAACATTTAATGTGCATAATATACGGTATAAAAATGACTAATGTGATTTTAATCGAATTTACAGATGATTTTTGTCGAAACATCGAAATATCCGTGTGTGGTAATATTGAAAATTCAAATAAATATATTTGAGGGCTACGTAAAATAACTGTCTGTTGTAATCAAGAACGACGTTCATCAGCAGTTTCCTTTAACGTTACTAAAGGTATAATATGCCAATAATATTTACTGTATAAATGTAAAATAAACAGGCTGTAGATAAAATAATTACTTAGACAATTAAGAAATTTACTCGCACGTATTTTTGATGACTCTTTGACACTAAGCATACATTAAAATTAAAAATCGTAAGCTCAAGTAACTGATTTTTTGTTCATTATAATGTTTCGTATTGTGAGAATTATGATGTCATTTAAAGTTTTTCGTGTTTCAAGGAAAATATTTATCGTTAAATTATTTATTGAAGTTACATACTTTGTCTCCCTCGGCATGTAACTCAATTATAATTTAATATTGTTTCTTTTTATTACAAACATATTTAAAATCTAGTTATATTGACGACCTGCTCAATTCTCTCGACCATGTATAGTTTCAAAATTTCGATATTCAATAGCAACGCCATCTAGTTAGAAGAGAAGAAACTTTTCTTTCACTGAGTTCCAACGCAAGAACTATTTTAGTACGTTTAACAATTAATTTTTATTCCATTTCGATGGTTCTGTGTAACAGTATTCAAAAATACCTATCTTACTGAAATAATTATTGTTCCACATTTTATAAATATGTGATAATATGTTTATTATTTCACAATAACATAATATAATATCAATTTCCTGAACCTATGACTAAATGAATTAATATACACTCTAGCCTCCGTTTCTGCTAATTTCTTTTCTGTTTCCCGCTACGTTTGACAATTAAAGACCAGTTTTTGCTCGCCATTTCTGGTGACAAAGGATGGTGTGTAATCTGCGCAGCGGCACTGGGATATTGAGCATCAGGCTCAAGCAGCTTGTGTGATTAGACAAGTTTAATTAATTCTCTAAAGTGCGGATCAAACAAAACCCAAAGCTTAAAATATTACGAGGCGCTGAGGACTGTTCCAACGAAGTCAATATTGTTTTAAAGGAAACTGATGAAACTCTTAAGTGCATAATATATTTTCAGATCAATTTTTTTGTAAAATAGAGGATATGGAGAGAAATTCTGTTATTAAAATTAATAACGTGGTGAAGAATTTTTCACAAAATTTAAATAACCTCCAGCACTGATTCAATTCAGTTTGCCACAGTATTTTACGTTCTATGTTTTTACTATAGGTCTTAAGAATTTAAATCACAATACCGTATTATCCTCGTTTTTTGAAAGAAATACTGAATTTAGAAATAACAAGATGCTGTTCGCCATTCAGAACAAATATAAGGACAAATGGATTTAATTAAATTGTTTCCAAAAAGTTAATTACATTCGTATGAAAGAATCACGAAGGAATCATACATTTCAGAAGGAATCACGTTTCATTGACTTGATTTATCGTGGCCAGAAAGAAAACTGTGCTTCTTCAAGCAAGGTTTGACAAAGTATTACCTTTACAGCGACGTACTTAACGAACATTCCACACGCTGTGATCGTTCTCAATCCGAGATACGGTTGATTCAATGAATAGCCCCAGAATAGATTTATCACGCTATTGGATTAAAAATTGTACACATGATACTTCTCAAGAAGCTTGGCTATAAAATGAAAGAATATCCCCGTCTAAAATTATTTACCCCAAAGTATATTACTTCCTTATATGCAGACAGTTTGTTTCAATTCAATAAAATAGCCAACTGTATCTATTATGATATAAATTCGATAAAATTAGGTCTTTTTATTTCTTTATGAGAGTAGAAAGTTTTTAGAACCTGACAAAATTCGGTATAATACTTAAACAATACAACCACGAAAGCTCAGTGTCTATGTGATCGATTTTGTCTCATTTGCTGTCGTTGTAAAATAGCAGGCAGCAACGGATGTACTAGGCGTAGTTAGCTCGGTCCAGAGGGTTACCTGCGTAGTGAACTTCTGTCGTTCATACTTCAATTCATTGTATTTAACTTATTTTTAACAACATACTTAATATATATCATTTCTACTCACCGTTATAAGGAAATTTATTTTAAAAATCCATAGTTTACTGAAATTGAGCTTAATGCTTGACTCAACGCGTCTCGATGTTTTCGTAGGAACCTGAGCAGCACCTAATGAGCTGTCGTTCAGGACGTCGGAAATGCTATGTTGTGACAATTCATGATATACTGGACATGAATCACGCAGCGATGGACCGGGGAGAACTTTTAAGTACATGGAAACTTAGCGTCGGAGGATAGATAAGGACTGCTGGCCTCAGACGAGCTAACAGATATGGAGAGAGAAGAGGTAGGGAAGTTTCTTCTTCTTCGTTGCCCCAATAGTCCGTTGAGGGCCTTGGCCTACCGGGTCGATACGGACTGTCATCAAATATGACACTTTCCCGAATTTGGAGCGACACGTGGTCAGCGTATTGATTCTCCAGCAGTCTTAATCCCAGTTTATATCACCATGACGGCAAAAACATAGAAACCTAGGTTAGGATTCGAACCCAATACCTGTGTGTTGTGAGACAGTGATGCTAGACACTAGTAGGTCGGTGGCGGGGAGGTTTAAGTGCACTAAATTATACATCTCTTTTTTCGTTCCAGGACAACTACGAGACAGGCTACCGAAAAAGCAACGCTGAACTTTATATATAGCGTAAATGGCTTTCGCGTATGTATTGAAAGTTTGAACCTTTAAACGCAATTTTACCTTCCAAATATCTATCAACACAACTTTAAAAAGATACCGTTTTACCTAATTAGTAATATTCCGATTTCCACAATTGGTATTACTAATACTTTCTTTATGCTGCTATTTTACTGACCTGCTGTGGTGTAGTGGCCAGTGCCTCACATCCCAGAGGTTACGGGTTCGAATTCTGGCTTGGGAAAAGATTTTTGTGATCGTCATCGTCAGAGAAACTAGGGTTAAGACTAAAGTAGAGTTTATCACGTTCCACTTCAAATTCAGAATGCATCAAGGTATCCTCGTTCCCTGTTTTCGGGGGGTCGAAAAAGATGCCGGTGGGAACCAATTTATACATTTCTGCCGCAGGTCAAGGCCCTAAATCGGTTTCAATAACACTGAGAAGAAAGTATTACTATTTTATGTTCATATACCACTCATTAATAACGAAGTATGTTGACAAAATGCATCACTTATAACTGTATTTTGTCGTTTAGTTGGGAAGCTAATCCAAGTTGCTAACTGTGATTTAAATACATTTTACCCATACATAGATAATTTCTTGTTAATTTTATTAATGATGACTGAAGAAACGTTTCCATCTTAGATTTGTGAGATAATTTTCTGATGTATTTCCAGTAAAACCGAAACCTTAAATATTAAAACTGAAAAGCAGTTCCCCTAAAGCAAAATAATTACTGAAATTAAAAAATGTAAATCGTATTCACACTATGGCGGTTTTCTCTCATATTCTGACGTCCCATAATAAACTCGAAATGCAAAATCAGAAAGAGAGCCTGCGTCAAGTGAAAGTCTGTCTACCTACTAGTCTATGATACAGCGGTTGAGCAAACACATATATAGAGTGAACAAATATTTCCTTATACTACGTATGCCTGTGTAACGAATCAATTACCGTACGGACCAAACAATATACTGCCGCGTGATTTGCTATTCATTTAGCAGTAGCAGTACGCTGATATTGCGTATATTAAAACCAAATATACAGTAATTTTAAGAATAAAATAATATCATGTAAAGATAAAATATTGAATACGTAGCAAATAAACAACGTTTATTAGACATTACTGTAACGTATTGTGAAAGGTGCAATAAAAATTGTAATTTGACTCATTGAAACAATTAATTTCACCACACTTTTCTCTTTCTAATCTGTAAAATTTGTCCACTTATAGGTTATGGTACATGAAATACATTAGAACGCAAGACTCCTTTTAAAATATTTCATTGCACAAAATATAGCAAAAGTAGATTAATTTTAATGTTAAATGTCTTATCCAAAAATCCGAGGATATTTATTCGGTTTCAAAACGAGAGAAAAGAGGAAGACCGTTTAAAAACTTAAAAATGAATGCATTAATTTAACGCTTTAGGATTTTCTTTGTAAAAACAGATTACTTCCGCAAGAATAGTTGCTAAATTGAGTTTTATAAAAGTTTTTTGAAATTTGTGAAATAACCCAACATTCTCTTCGCTTTACGAAAATCTTCATCACAACGTCTCCTCAAGTCTTGATTGAGGTTGCCATTGACTTGCAATATAAAAAATATATTGTTACAAGTATTATTCTTCCAAATCATTGTGCAACCTGTTTTACTCTACATACAGTAATTATCAATTATATAATTTGACTGCTACATTCGTTTTTATTTTTAATATTGAAAAAAATTGATACATAAATAAGAAACGACGGTGACTTTATTTTATTTATTCATAGGTCCCATTAATCCGCTATTGACGAGATAGGAAAAATAAATTACATAGTTAACAAGTGCATTAATAAAATACATAATCTTAAAAAATAATACATACGTGTAACAAATGTATTAATAAACCAAGACATCACATACACACAGGAACAAGACCTATAAAACACATGCATTAAAGACAATACGAATTATACAAATAATGATTCTCAATATGGACTACAGTCTCTCTAGCATTTTAGAGTGTTACATTTTACAGATAGCTTTAACACCCACTTGAATTGTAGGAGTGTTTGCACCACAAATGGCTTTTGTTAGACAGGTGAGGAATTTGCACCTTTACCCCTCTCCAATTTATATCTCCGCCCCTATTCTCGCCCATGAGCATCGATCATGTGGTATTACAGTCCCTTCGGTATTTGCCCGTAATATGGCTCTTATATAGGCCAGTTGCCCGCACATAAAGGAATGAGAATTCTCTAGGCTGCTTCCGTCCAAGGATAGCGTCCCTTTATTGCAACTCATTAGACGTTGCGTGTGCAGAATTTATAAGGCGCATTACTATGTAGAATAGCGAAAAAAAAAAGAAATATTTTGAAGTTGTTCACTAAAATTGTAACTATTACAACTGTAACAGTAATATTACTAATTAACAGTTCATGAAAACCTATCTCTAAAGTCATCATTTTATGGCTAAACGATTAATATAACTGTTTTTTTAAAAAAAGATCATTGTTGAAAAATTAAAAAGTTTCATTTCATTTCGTTTGACTCACATCATACTAAAAATGAAACCGATAAAATTTGTCCCCCACTCTATTTGAACACAGTTATTTTTATCGGTTATGTATTCAAAATACTTTTACTATTATTAATTTGAATGATATAGTGTGAAATAATTTGAAATTCTAATTTCAAAAATGTTCCTAAAATTTTTTATATTTTTTCTCTACTATGTTTTAAATTTAATCTGTTAATACTATAATTACAAAATTAAAGGTTACATTAAAATAATGACAAAATCACTAGGCTCAGTCTGTTAAAATCGCTTTCTAAATAACTTGGCACGGTGAATAGTAATATGTATAAATAAACAATATAAGAGCCATTAACTTGAAACGATATTATTAACAAATATCCACTGGACAATTTTACATTAAAACAGATGGAGAACGTTTTTTCTAATTTGAGACTTCATCAAGGGAAAATAAAATAACAGTCGAGAAGGATGATATTTTAATCATTCATTTTTGTGATAAAAACGTGTTAATGATGTAAAACAAAATTTATTGTATAAGTGCCAAGATTCTTAAATAGTAGGTTACAAAAGATGTGTTCAAAGTTTATGTAATTACTTGTTCCCCCACACTCTGCAAAACCAGAAATTAGTTATACTTGTTTAAGAAGCACAAACTAGTCTCAATTCAGTACGCACGTGTACAAACATGCGGACCATCTCCGCAATCGGAAGCTTTGAAAAAAATTGATCCTTTCCAACTATATAAACACAAGTAATTACACCAGCGTTGTTCGCCAACCTGTCACCTCAAACGACACATTAAGGAATGTTTTCGAGCAATACGTGTCGGGATAATAACCATTTATTATGCTGCTTATTTTACAGAGTTGATGATCCTTTAATTAATACATTACGCATTAGCTTCTTATATTTGGCTACAGAGGATAAAACAATGATACTGACGCTATTATTTTAGAGATCGTTTGTGCTATATAGAGGATTATAAATTTGTTTCCAAGTGTATGACGATAGCAGCGTACTTTAAAAATATTCATGAACAGCTTTACTGTTTACTCACTTCATTACCTGATAATTTATTTCCTTAAAATACATTTATATTTATTTTACTTTAAGTAATTATAAATCTAAGGCATTGTTACAAATGTATCAATAATCATTTGGATCTATGATAATATATATAGAGAATTGGTACATAAAATAATTTGGTATAAATAAGCCACGAAACTGCTTGGAAAATTTTACAGCCTTCGTTCGCAGATCCCATTGGCCACACCTTGATATCCCCCTATTTGCCCCAATTTTTTTTAACCAATCAGTTTAAAACGTTGCGGAACGTGCAGACGTGACGCTAATACACAAGCACTACGCGGACAGTGAAACCCACTATTATACATTTTGCGGTCGTTACAGATAACAGTCTTCAAAAATACTTATTTAATAGGAAACTTATGACCTTCGACCAAGGTCGATTTCTAAGTTTTTGAGCTGAAAATCATATTATTGCTTAAGTGGGCAATACATTAATATTATACATATACCATAATCAATGCATAATTCATGAACCATAACCAAAGTCGTTTCTATTAAGGTATATTAACCGTACGCGACACTATTTAACCAATATTTGTAATAAATGGAGGGGCTATATGTTTTTTGAACCCAATGAAAATGTAGATTTTTCAGGCTTTCAATGGAAAGAGATTTACGATGGCCTATGTTGTAGGCTGTAAATATTGGGAAGTACACGAATGTAACTGCATAATAACAACTTATTAATTTTTGGAAAGACACCAGTGAATGAAAATTAAAATTTTGTTACAAAGTTCTAATATTTAGAATGAAATAAGTATGTATTCGTCTTTACAAATATAATAATCAACATATTAAGTTAATATCTTTTGTATCATACCTACAAATAGAAAAGAAGACACATTAATTATAGATATTGATTTCTTTTTTATGAGAACAATAACCATATTCTATACCAACGTTATTGTTTTATTATAATACCAAAATTCATATTTTTCTGAAATACTTAATGTCGATTTTCAAATCCTTCTCAGTAACAAAACCTTGTTAACATTAAGCGAGCTATTAGGCGCAGAGGAAGACATCGTCTTATACGGCACTAAATAGCTCGAAGTAATAGGGCTATCAGATAATGCAAATAGGTTCGCCCTCTGTATAGCTCAGCATATGAGAAAAATTGTAAATAAAGATGGACCACATCTTTCGTTGGCGAATAAATGACATACGACGTTTGTCAAAATAAGTAGCAACATTTGAGTTTGCTTTCATAATTTCATACTCCTTTTCGACATTACCTACAATTTTAGATTTTGGAGGACATTTAAAAATGAATTTATAGTTTTTCTAAGTATATAAATTATATTAACATTTGCATCCAATTTCACCGTTTCTGAAATTTAAACTATATTTGACGTTCACCCCGAGGCACACAGCACAATTGTAACCAAGAAAAGGCATGAAAGCTAAGGTTTGGAATGTTGGGATTCAATATACAAAGTCCGGAACATTCTTGTGTTTTATAATCAAATACATCTTAATAAAGAAAATTGGTGGACGGATAGGACTCTTTATTTCACAATCTATTTATTTGGTAATATTAAATGAATACACCACAATAATTTTAGGGTTAAGGGCCATCTTAATGAAAATATTAAATATGATTCATTTTGTATATCAACAAAATTTATGAAATAAAACTACTTACAACAATTCTGTTAGTTATTATCTCACCCAAAAAATGAATAAAATAAGAAAAAGTATTGCATATATTTACATATTAACTTCCTCCGACTAGCCGCATGGGCTGACAGGTTGACCGTGGTAGACAGGAAAATTACACTAAAATTACATATCGAAAAAAATAAAATAATATACCGCAAGGTTAAATTTAGATCCCCATTAAATTATGCAAACTAAAATTTTAAAAGTATCTTGGAACATAACCCCAGATACCGCGTCAACATGAGAACATTGGACGTATGATGTGGTTGGGCTCTTAGTATGTGATCACTTGTAGACTGCTCAGTCTCAGATGATCCAGTGTTGGTGACGATAGACGACGACACCAGGACTCCAGTGCAGTCGGCTCCTGCGATCCCAGACCATTGGAGTCGCCAACTAATTGCCGCCTAATTTCTGGCTTCCACCTCGTATCTCCTGACAGCAAAGTACTACTATCCATTAGAGTGTTTTCAGGCTCTGGACTCAACTGTCCAAACCCCAGAGAGAACTCTTCTCTCCTCCGCTTCTCTACTCGAAATATTTGCAGACTATGGACGCAAGCCGTCCTCTCTTCATAAAAAATCTCCTCGCTTCTCTAATTCTCCACCCCAACTGTGTTACTCCTCTCCTTTCCATTACAACATCATTTCGTGGTCCCATATGGACCAGCAATCACAATTTGTGATTTTGGAAGGAACACGCCCCCAATTGCCCGCAGATTTAGTGAATCCTCACCATTGTTTTCTTGGCGGGGAGAAATAATTTATTCGGGGGCACGACCTTCCAGGTCTACTAAAAACTTCGCACCTCTTTGTCATCACAGATTTTGCACTTAAAGTGCCAAAAGTCCAACCTCCCTCAGGCCAGATTTTATTCCCCTGTTCTCACGTTTGTATCCTCCCAGCGCATATGGAACAAACAACGTATCTTTCCATGTGGTCATCCGGATACTAAAATGAATCTAACTATGCTCTATAAATTACTCTACGTTAATATCTAATATATTACTGTCAAGCACATATCTTTTACTACAAATTATTATTTATTTCTACTTATTATTAATTCGATATCAAAAGGAAGACGTTTAAATCGTGGAAAATATTATCAAAATGAGATATTTGAATTAAGGTTAGGAAGAAAAAAAGTAGATTTCTTACACTTGGGTTAAGACGTGGAGTTGATACCGTATACCCCCTAGGCGCGACAAAGATTGAAAAATTTATCAGTCAACCCTTCGTGTATCATTTACCGTCTTCTCTCTGCTGAGTTGGGTGCCTGTTGTCTCCATATCACGGCTGGAGAAGTATTGCAGGTATCTCACGATATATCGAAGAACAATGCACAACGGATTTGTGAAAAATATCTGTTATCCCGATACTAATGTTCAATACCCCAGGACCACGAAATATCATTGGCCGAGACAATCACTTGTTCTAGAAAGATTTAAATTTCCGGCGCTCTCTCGTTCTCGCGGATGCTGTTAACCAACTAACCTGTCTGGTTAATGATTATATTTACACTCCAGGGAGTAATACGCCAAAATACTGGCACCGTACAACTTCTAAAGTGCTCAACCCTTTACATTTACAAAAGAATTACAATGAATGAAATATTTAGTAAATAATTACCAAACTATTGGGCTAAAAAAATAGAATGATGCATTGATACATTTTTATTTAATTCTCATAAAGATAAATAATAATAAATAAAGCCACTTATTTTTCTCCTGGGTATAACAGTGCGACGTTACAAAGGCTACAGAATTTGTAAGCTTTCGATGTTGCGTAGAGATCCAAAGGCCAGTAATTTTATTTTTACGTGTTTAGGGGTTAGCTTCGTACCTTTCCCTTACCTCTAGAACCTGGTTCTCTGTATTTTCTCCCTCCGCCACGAAATAACCGGGCATTGCGCTTTAGCTGAGGAACAACGAGGCAACCCGTCAAGTCCAGTAGAAATTGTGTGGGGTAGGTGGAGCGATATATATTTTTTTTAAAACAGAGGAGAAACAAGGCTATTGCGTTTTAACCTGACCAAGAGGAAATCGATTTACTTTCCCCGAAGACTAAACGGAATTCGCGCAGACGGACACGCAGTCACGTGTTGGCCCGCACGCCAGAATTCTGAAAACCTGATTTCTATTGTCACATCGTTGGGGAAATGACTTCACCTATCAACTGGAATAATGGTTTTCCATTTTTATTTATACTCACCCATCCTAAGACGTCTGGAAGAACCCAAGGGCAAGTTACAACAGAAACATTGTAACCATTTTTAAGTTAACCATGATTTTGCTTGTATATATTTCGCGTGAAAATAAATAATTCCTTAGGTTTTAACTTGCGATATGCCTTGAAGTATGCAGTTGTCATAACAATGGGTTGTTTGAAAATAAATATATCAGACCGTCATAAATGGCCCAATTAGGGACACGTAAGTCGCTATTTTGTTGTATGCTCATTTTTGTAAGTAAACGTTTGCTTTTACTGATATTTATGATGAACATCTTGAAAATAACTCGAAAGGCAAGTGAATGTTTGAATTTAGAAACTGTGTGATGGCTTGTTTGTTGCTTTCACTTGAGAACGAAGTCAGAGTGCTCCATCGAAACGTCGTGGCTTAAACTCCATTTAACCCAGTTGGAAACCCTAGAATTGTTTATTCAAATCGAATAATCAAAAGTCAATTATGTATTCCTTGTTTACTCAGAAAAAGCGCTAAAATTAAAATTCTTCTGCTGTTCATTAATTAGGAAATCTTTAAAATAAAATATTTAACATTCAATTACGTGTAAATGCTGATTCAATATTAATTTAAATTTTAAATTCTAAAATACATTCACCTATGAGCAGCATGCAAAAGATACTTAACAAAATTGGAGTAAACAAATAAATATAAAGGTTGAAATATAGTTTATGTCTATCAAATTTCTAAGAAGAATTTGTAATTCGCTTATTAAACTTTTGTTTGGCCATTGTCATTTACATTATATCGTACGAAACTTACAGATTATTTTCAATGTATGGCATATTATAAAAATAAAATAAAATAAAATCTTAATGGGAAACGAGTACAATATATTGTAGAAACAAAAGTGTGATATTACCGAAAACATGGAAACACTGCATATTGTCTATATATAAGAATTGATACAAAAATAATTATCAATGGTGTCAAATATAAATATTTCAAACTGCATATCTCCGTGAGAAAGAACTGTTTGCTCCAATATTGAAGCAACACTTCAAAATTTATTATCCCTGCTACTAAAGAGCGCCTCTGACGCATCGGGAAAGGCCTTTCAAGCAGCTCCAGCCAGAGGAAGGGGTAAACGATAACGGAGGAGACGTAAGGAGATGTAAACATTGGTTGCCGGCAGAAGACGAGCTCGCACGATGTTCTCAGATCCAGAACCCTGTGCACGTCTGCTTGTTATGGTGTTCAACCCGCACTTGGGAATGCCAAGCAATTAAGTCTGTGATCGTTTGGGCGATCCAAGCTGCCTTTACTTCACCTGCCACATGGGTTTGGCACACAAAGTTGTGCTGTATTATTCTGTTTGTAGTTAGGAAATAATTGCCATCAGGCTGCAACACGTGATACGGAGATCCCTTATAAGTTTTTATGTAGTTCGTGACGATTCTAGTTTCTGATATCACAGGACTTTTATATTAAAGTATTTATTGAATTTTAAAGCTACTGGTACTTTACTCACACACGTTACTGTAGAGATATTGTACAAGCGATGGCATGTGCCAAAGGAAAACTGAAGTCCTAGATTTATCAATATCAATTTTAGGAGTTCGAAGCACAAAACATAATTATATAAATTATATATATATATATATATTATGTGAACACTATTTGAGATAAAGCATTTTTCACATAATTTTTCACATAATTTTGACTTACCGTGTGTATACTTAACTTATATATAATAACAATTATGTATGTTTCTATATTCTTTATGAAAATATAAACGCGTAGACAAATTGTAACACAACTTAGTCTATATAAGAAAAATGATGTGGGGTAAGAACCCATACGACAAAGTAGAAAGAATATTAGTTTACAAAATGCGAATCTGTAACACTGTGACGTCAACGAATATTAATAGAGACTAAACAATAAAATCATCGTTGCGCTTCAATGTGGCGACCTATTTGTTTACACTCCGCTACTTTCACATTTTCCCAGCAATAAGTAAACTAGAAGCATATCGAAGGATGTTGGAAACAATAAAAAAGATTTTTTTCAACGCGTAAGTTTCGAGGTTGATAATTATTCAATATAATTCAATGCAATTCAGTTGTTCTCGATTAATGCGTTATCGTGCAAAAGTTTGTTTCAACAAACGGTTATCAAGTTTATTCTAAAGTGTTTTAAGTTTATTTCATAATTCTAAACAATGCTAAACAAATAAAATTGATGTGTAACAGACATTAAATAATATATATTACAATTCACCAAAATTATCTACAGTGAATTAAGCTAATTCTTAAGTGTGTCAAAGTTATTTTAATAAAGTTTGGAATAAAAGTGATGATGGATACGGTTTTATACCCGTGTGTTAATAAGGCGAAGAATTAATTTTCCTTTTAACCTAGCCTTTCCGTTTTATATAAAACCATGCTAGCTTAATTTCCGTTTAACATAGAACCGCCTAGGCATGACATATTTTGCGGAACCACGGCCCATGATTATTATGATATCAAAGTCGACTTTTGCAGAATTATAATCAACTATATTAGCTTTATAAAACATCGAAGGGTGATAAAAAAAACAATACGTAATATTCTTTAATCATTATAGTTTCTTTTAATTCAGGTTTCGTAGCCTTCGCGGTGGAGCTTCATTTTAAGCAATTTTAGTATTTCTTCTATTCTTGGTTGTGAAATATTGCGTCTAAGATCTGTTCACATACAATATACATTCTCTCGTCGATACCCTGTGATTAGGCCGTGAGGAATGTGACATAGTGAACTGTAGGTGAACCTAAGCTCTTAAGCCTATACAAAGGACGGACGAATCTCGCGCCTGTCCCTTGGTCAACCCGGCAGCCTGCGTCACTTGTGCGGGACGGATCCGCAGCTGAATATAATTGGTGCGGGTGTTGATGTCACACTTTAGCGGGTGTGGGACGTTTAATATCTGGATGATCCACAAATTTAAATCACCAAATCATTTTATTGTTTTATAACACAGTAAAAAACTGTGTTAAAATGTCAGAATACATCAACGTCAGCAGAAAGTGAATTTCACCAAGTTGCAGGAGTTGTATCATTGACACTTCAAAATAAAGACACAGTAATAGGTTGCGGAAATGAACAACGTATATGAAGAAAAAAAAGTACATGTGTTTTGACAATCCCCCAGGAAAAAGGAGTTCATTACAAAATAACGCAATATTTAGGAGCCAATAAAAATATATTAAAAAACATACTCGCTTGTAATTCGCCGCGGTGACCAGACGCATTTTCAATAACGAAATTAAAAATCAACATTAAAAACTAATTAATGATAAAAACACATTTTACAGTTTTGTATTAATTAACTAGTTCAGGGATATAACCAAGCATTTATTGCTAACTTCTTGCCAACTTTGAGTTAAATCTCAAAGTTGAGATTGTTTCTGCAGTTTGATACTATAAAAACCTATTAAATGTAGAACTTCAATTTTTTTCTGCATGCCATACCGAGATATTGTAACTCAAATTGTGAAGAAAATTAAAAAATTCCATTGTAAAAGGATGTAACTTGTTAATGGTACGTCACCCACCACTGATATATATATATATATATATAGTAACATTATGTGTAAAGCATGAAAAATATTGAGGTTCGCAAAAGAAATAAGTCTACGAATATTGAATTTTCTTCATTGGAATGTCCAACTTCGTGTTACACAGAGTACATGAAAAAATATTATTAAGCACATAAATAGGGGTTTAATTTGAAGACCCGAACGTACTGAACACGATTGTTGATTTTAAAAGAATAAAATACAGTTCTGAATAATTTAGCAAATCGTAGATACGTATGAACGCGAAAAACGGCGAGCGCCCAAAAACAAAAGCATTGGGCATTTTTTAACCAGACACAATATAAATAAAACAAAATAATTTTTGAACTGCAAAAACACTAGAGAATGTACCAACAAAATATTAATTTTTTCTGAAAAGATGAGCAATCAATTTCCTTTTTTCTGGACAACTTGGCATGGATTGACAGAGACTCTAATGCGACTATCACATTTGTTTAATTTATTTAATGATACGTTAAGGTATTCATTTTTGACTTAATCAGGTCGTAAGCCTTGAAAGAAATGAGATATTATTTAATAAATACTAAAAAAATTAAATAATGCATGCTGAAATTAACAAATTGTAATTTTAAAATCAAAATGTTTACTTTACCAATGATGCTACTTTATTACTTGATTAAAATTAGAAAATTGATAATGTTCCAACAGTAACCCCTTCCCCCGCAGCAATGTGGGGCTACTGCGGGACGGGAAACGTCGCCGCCCCGCAACCGCCCAAGCGTGAGAGGTCACATTTAAATATGTTGTCTCACCCACAGCGGGCTACCAGCACTCGCAACCCGCTCAAGTGTGACACTAGCATGGAAGCACACCAGCCTGGAAATAGGAAAATTTCGGGTTCGATCTCATGTCGGATCGAATTTTTTCCGTCCTGATCTTCTAATTTAGTATTCATTAATATCCTATTTAGCTAACGACTCGAAATATTCTGTAATTTTAACCATTTATTTGACCGTTAACAAACTCTGCACTGGACGGCAGACACAGAGAGTCTCCCAAAGCTGATACTTCAAACTTTCTATCAATAGTTAATAATGAAATAATGGCTGAAAGTGCTATGAATTACCGCACGGTCTTTGGGACACTCGAAACTACTAACGAAGCTTTTAGTCGTCACGTTGTAATTTCCACGCGTAATGTAATTATTTGGATCTCTAGTCAACATTTGAATTCAAATTAGTACAGTAATACACGACAAAAGTTACTAAAATAAAATTAGACCTTATAAAGTTTCAAATGGAACTGTGGTAAAAACTATTACTCTCCCGAGATAACAAAGTTGCTTACTCCTACGATATCTTTGATATTTTTAATGACAATAATAAAAGTTCTCGTATTTGCCCGTTAGTTTCTATAATTTATTATGAGTTATTATAAGATGTAAAGGTATTCCGAGGAGCATCGTGTGGAAGCGATCATTATATGCTGAATGATCGTTTTATCTAACAAAAATCAAAAACAAGATGCAGGTGGCACAGGCAAATAATGTCAACAAATAAGCTATAAACTAGATAGTTTACAACACTAAAGTATCATAACATTATTTGGACGACGTTTGGACCAAAAAACTAGAAATGAAAAACTTTGCCAATACAGAAGCTCATTACCAACACATAAAAACCTGCATTCATAAAACCGCAGAAGAGGTGATAGGGAAGCAAAAAGAATGAAGAATGAGAAAAGAACCGTATTGGTGGGATTAAGATATAGAAAAAGAAATAAAAGAGAAGAGAAAAATATCATAAATTTTTAACCACAAAAAATGGCAATGACAAAATTATATATAAAAAATCACAAGAAAAAGTACGCAGGATGATCACAAAAAATAAAAATGCATCATGGGACAAAACATGCCAAAGAATTAATACATATATTGGATGGAGTATAAATACAGAAAGCTGGAGAATAATAAAACATCTACGCAACGATAAGAATAGAGAAATAATATCACCAATAACAATAGACGAATGTAACACTTACTTCAAGAAATTATTAACTGAAAACAGAAAAGAATTTATCGATGAATCAGACAGAAATAGAAATTTAAATGTTGTATCAACCCCAATAAGTGTAAATTTAAACGATGTGACAGAAGCATGCAGATCTCTAAAAAATTGTTAATCTCCAGGACCTGGTAATATACCAGCTGAAGTAACGAAAATAGGAACAAAGAAACTTTATAAGCACTTAATAAAATTATTTCAAGAATGTCTGAATGGCGCAAAAATCCCAGAAGAATGGAAAATATCCCTAATGTCTACCATCTTTAAGAAAGGTGATAAAAATAAGTGCAAGAACTACCGAGGGATCGCGGTGACTAACACAATCAGTAAGATTTACGGAAAGATACTAAAAAAAACAAAATAGAATGCGAATACAAAGATTATGAAGCAGGGTTCAGAACCGGTAGATCCACAGTAGACCACATATTTGGTGTCACGCATGCTACTGAAAAAAGGATTAGTATAGATCAAAAAATACATCGACTTACAGAAGGCATATGATAGCGTACCACTACGTAGACTTTGGAAAAAATTAGAACACACGAATATCAAATTCGGGCTAATACATGCAGTTCGGAGATTATACGAAAATAACCTGGAAAAAATTAAAGCAGGACGAAAAATACCATACGGATCTACTGTGACAAAGGGACGTAAACAGGGCTGTTATATATCCCCAACTATTTTCAAAATACATTTATAACAGGCACTAAAAGCACGGAAAAGGAAATGCAGCGGTATGGGATTACCTCTCAATGACAAATCAACCTTATACAAGTTGTCTTTCGCAGACGATCAGATTGTAATAGCACAACCCCATGAAAACCTAAGCTATATGACCAGAAAATTAATCGCGAAATAAAATAAAGGGGACTCGAGATTAATATAGAAAAAACAGAATGTAAATGCATTGGAGGAACGGCACATAATATTATATTAGAAGATGGTAAAGAAATTAAAATGCAGCCAATATAAATATTTAGGCATAAAGATAACACAAGATGGAAAACTAGATGATGCCATACGAGACAGGAACATGCAAGGTAGAAGAGCCATGATGAATGGAATACTATCAACAACAAAAAAACAAAAAACTGATCTATAACATATTAATTTACAGTATAGTAACATACAGTAGTGAAGTATTGCCAATCAAACACAGTAAAGAAAGAATGTTAATCAAAACTAAAATTCACTTTTGGAGGAGGGCAGCAGGAAAATCCAGACGTGAAACAATAAATAATGATAGGATCAGAGAAATAATGGGAGTGTAGAAGACAATAGTGGACGACATAAAAAAACAATTAAAATGGTACGGACATGTACAAATAATGACAAATGATAGATTACCAAAACAGATCCTGATATGGACACCGCTAGGACGCAGAAGAAGAGGAAGGCCAAGAAGGAGCTGGAGAGATGGAATCGACAAGGAAATGCAAGATAGAGAACTACACGAATAATAGTGGAAAAATAAAGAAGCAAGGCAATTAGGAACCGGAAGGCGACGTAGAACGCTATAAACCAAAATACTTCTATTATGAGTACCTATGAATAAATCAATAAGGAATACCTAAGAAGAGAACATAGTTAAACATCAGAAAAATTACCTTCTTTCTTGAACACAATTAAACATTAGCTTAGTAAGAAACGATGGAATGAAGTTTTGGTCATATGTGATACAAACAAATTCAATGCAAAGTACAAAATACGTTTTATTTTGAAGGTATACTCATTTTATTTATTACTTTCATCTCGGTAGAGAATTTAAGAATTCATTTGTAAAAGAACAGTTCTCTTAATTTCCTTAATAACACTGTATCTGTTCCCAATACTTCCATTCACTAATTCGGTTACTAACTTCCTTTCCCAACTCCCACCGAGTCAAAACGGAGCAATGGTATACAATCTTGTATAGAGAGCTATATTGTTCTCTATCAAAATAACATAAATATTGTCCGTAGTATTGCATTTGAAACCCCTTTATTAATAGCCATTAAATTTAATCCAATACCCTACTGTTACTCTCCCTTATTACATATTTTAACTTTGCAAGTTTTTCCAAATTTATTAGAGATTAACAAATATCCATCATTAATTAGAAACATAGTTTTTATTGGGAAAATGTTAATATTTTAGATATTTTTCGAGATATGCTACACCTTTTTCATGCCAAGACGAGTTCAGATGTGCCATACGTTCATGGTTAGGGGTTGGTAAATAGGTATGAGAATAAAATATGTTACGCTTAGGGAACGAAAGGAAATAACATTGACGCAGTTAAATTAATTAATACACGCCAGTTTAATGAAGCACCAATTTACAAAACTCAATAATGATCTTTCTGTACGAGAATATGACAGCTTCATGAAACTTGTTTGGTGATGATAACTGTTGTTGACATTGAGAGCGAGATCGACTTGTCTGTTCTCTCTGTTTGCCAGAAGAATTGCTATTAAATTCTTCTATTTTTGACTTTTGGACATTCGTTGTATTTATTTATAATACATGTCTAACTGTATAATGCGTTATTACTATGTAAATGTACTTCTCGTCCAAAATACAGACAGGCTCAAGGATGCAATGTGCCACTTTTAATCGTCCAAAACGCCACGTTTGGCGCGTAGGCCACTGTTTGGCCACTTCTCTGCTACACATGAATACCTGCTGTTGTGCTACCATTGTTCAAACATTACACGTGAGTTCATCACTGGGTTTGTGCTGTGTCAAACTCACAACCCTGACTGTTTTCATCATCTGACGAAAATTATTTATTATTGTTGTTTATTTCATCACGTCTGTATTTTGGTTATTAAGTTTGGGAAATTTCAGTAACTCTTTTTAAATAGGCATTAATTCGCTCTACCAGTTTTACTTCAAGACAGACTTTCAACGAAATGCTTCAAATATGTTAAGAAATATTGATGTAGAAATACATGTCTAACATGAGAACACTAATGCTACACGTTGACAAAAAGTACGACAAAATGGCTTACTTCGCGTATTTTTATTCAATTATGAGCTATGGCATCTCTAATTGGGGAAACTGCTCCAGGAGAATGAAATATTTAAGTTGCAAAAGCGTGCAATTAGAATACTTTCTAGCACGAATTCTACATCGAGTTGCAAACCTTTCTTCAAAAGTTTGCAAATCTTACTTTACCAAGGGTATATATTTATGAAATATTAAAGTTTGTAAAGCGGAACACTAATTTGTTTCAAAAAAATGGCGAGTTTCATGAATACGCGACCAGAAATCGTTCAGCTCTAAGGTCGGACAAGCATCGCCTTGCTCTACATCAGAAAAGTATTCACAATAGCGGGATAATTTTATACAACAGCTTTCCGCCAGAGGCTAAAAATAGTACCTACAAAAGCTTCGTGAAGCAGAGTAAAACTATTCTTTTAAATGGCGCGTTTTACTCGGTACAGGATTTTCTTAATCGTCCTTCTAGTATTTAAATCAAGGTTCCTGCAAAAAGTGTTGAATGAGCTGCCTTGTAAAATAGCACATCACATATCTTTAAAATTTCTATTCAGTTTTTTCTGCTCTTTTGTTTGTTTGTTTCATGTATTGCCTGGAGCTACGACGGAAGGACAGTTTCCTGGTCGCAGAGCTCCAAGTAGTTAAAACTCCATTGTGTGTTCCTCAGTGTGTGCTTGTTTGTGTTTTCCAGTGTGTGTGTGTGACATCGTGTGTCCGTTTATATTGTGTTTATATTGACTTTTGTCTATATACATTTTCTTTTATTAATTTATTTTAAGATTATTTGTCTTTAATTATGTACTTTATTTTGTTCATTTTTAATGTATGACGTATCCTATTTCCTCAATCGAGGACTAATGGAAACCTAAATCATTGTACGTATGACGTATGACGTCGGGACAAATTCTTGTGGAGAAAGAGTGAAAATGTTCTGATCACATGCCACTCAATAGCCCTTGTTTTTGGAAAGAAAATTTAGTTATTAGTAATGACGAAGTCAATAAATACTGTAGGCTTTCGCAATGTAATAGTTAAACAATGTTTGCTTCCGATTAGAGTAACCGTTTCGAATTACTTAATTTGTCATTGTCTTCAACTCATTCAATTTGTACAAGAAGATCGGTTAGGCTTCTTCCTCAATGTGCAATTTATAATTAAATTTTCGTATTCGTATTTAACACCCACCTTTAATGTAAAATATTAAACTTTATATTGTGACTATCTGAAGATAAAGAAATGGGTAACTTTTCCATATGTTTTGTCTGACTGTGCGCAGAGGATGGCGTCTACTTGGCGCCTGGTGGACCGACAACGGCGCCAACGAGGACGCAGGGTTGGATCAATGAGGAAGGCCTTCCACAACAAACACATCGACTATCTAAAAACTCACTCAGCACCAGAGGAAACAAACACAGCAAAACTTTTACCATACGTGCTCCAATACAAATATATGAATGAATTACAATAGAACTGTATTGTAAATGTAGAAATAAATTTCAGACAACTTATGTATAACCTCATCGACAAAAATATTGAATATAAAACATTACAAAAATCTATAAAACTCTAACTAAAATACGCATATATTAATTTTGTTAAAAGTTTTTTAAAATGAGCATGCGGCCCATAGTTTTGTCCGAATCTTCTCTACAAAAAGAGATAAATTTTTAAACGAACATTTTCAATTACAACATTTATATGTATATATACAATCTGTCTAAATTAAAACTTTATTTTCAATAAAACAAAATGACACGAAATTATTTATAATTTTTAAAAGTACAAATTAACACTAAACGCAACGCGAGTCGATCCACTGAATATTTTGTGTTAAAATATTTTACATTTAATTAGTTTAGATAGAAATATTTTAATTCACAATCGCAATTTGTTACCTCGTTTGACAGCAACTGATACGAAGAGCTTACTAATATAATTTAATCCGATTAAATAATTTGAACATCAATATTTATTGAAAATACCTTTAATGTATTCACAATTATTGTCTTTCTCTTTAAATTTTTCAACCATTTTCGTCTCTGGGCGCAATTTGTGACACACAATTATCAGCATTATCCACTTAAAATTTAACTGGGGAGTTCACAAATCTGGATGACACGTTGTAGAGATTTTAAGTAAATATTAATATTGTTTGCTGAAAAAATTGGCTGGATTTTTTATTCGTAACTTACACTTTGTCGTTATATGACTATTAATTCAATCAGATGCAGTGAGTAAGGAGACGAAAATTATTGTGATTTTACTCTAAAATGGGAAATGTCAGTTGGTTTCAACGTGAAATTTAATAAGTGAAATTCACGGACTTATTAATTTATACGACTGTTATCAGAGCTATTTCATACGATCCTAATATCAAGTGCATTCTGTGCTCTTGAAAGCATCATCTTCTGCAAGAACAAAATAATCATGCGTGAGCAGTTGAAAGTTCAAGAGAGTCAATTATTTAATTTAGACATCACATTGTTCAATTGTTTATTCTGTGCCCTCATAGTCGTTATGGATGATTAAGTATAAATACAGTAAATTTTACAAATTAAAAAATCGGAATTGTTACTCAATATTTTAATTTCTCATCGGTTACTTTATGATATTAAATTAAATTACTTAAAGTGCTCAAAATATTCTGCCCGAACTGAAGGTCTGTATATACAGAATTTGGCCGAACCTAATAGAAACCGTAGACTAGTTATAATGCATGACTCAAATGTTATCTAAGTTTGGGTTGAATAAAAAGAAGGAATCGATTAACTTCTATAATGAGAAAAGCTTAGATTTTCTTCAAAATTTCAAAGAATATTACAAAGTTGTTTTGATTGACTTAAAATTACACTCATTTGTATACAATAAAACAAAATGTACGATTTTTCAATATTTATATCAATATTTTTCACCAGCATAAATATTATAACTTAACAAATCACGGGCTTTTTGGAAAACAGTTGTATTTTAAACGAAAGTCCATAATTATTTCACAAATATTAATTAAGAGTCTATTTAGAATTACAAACATATCATGAAATCTGACGACAAACAAAGCTGTTAACGTTAAGCACCACCCCATTGTTAGAAATTGCCAGTATAAATATTGCAAATTAAATAATGTTATGGTACTACATTTCGTAATTAATTTGCCTAATATATACTAAGTTATTTATTATTGTGCTTTAATAGTTTCATATACCTCTGACATTTTATTTATCATAAAAATGGTACCTAATATTATTAATAGTATCTCAAAACGTTCTGATATAAACAGTTTTTCAATGTTTTGCCATTACTATAATCTTCCATATGATTAAAATTGTATACATATTTGTCTCGTATGCGCTCCTATACCATTAACCCCCCACCCCACCCCCTCGTTTTTACCTTTAAACACAGTTGCGAAAGTTACCAACGAATGGCGCGTGATTCGCCCGTCCGTTACGATATCGAAAAGGTTAACCAAACCCTTATAGTGGAATTAATTCATATCGGGGCTATTATAAATTAAAATCTGGTTAGTGCCTGGAGGCTTATCCATAACCTCTACAGAAGACAGGCAGCAGTAATTAGAATAGCTTATCAAGAAAAGAAAGTCATAATCAAGAAAGGTCTAAGACAAGGATGCAGTTTGCCACCCATGCTGTTTAACTTTTATATAGAACAGGGGATGAAGAATGTTCAAACGGAATATGTAAAAGTAATCATACTTCAAGGAGAAGAAATACAAAACCTTACGCTTTGTCGACGGTATTGTAAGAAGACTTGGAAACCATAATAAATGGCATGAACTGAATCCTGGAGAAAGAATACAATATGAGGATTAATAGAGGGAAAACCAAGGTAATGGAGTGTAGTTTGGGAAACAGTGAAATAACAAAGGGTGTAATATTGGGAAGAAATATTTTGACCGAAATTAAGGAATTCTGCTAGTTGGGAAGCGTAATAACTAGGGATGGTAGAAGTATAGTGGACATTAAGAGTAGGATAACACAGGCAAAGAAGGCTTTCGCGAAAATGAGGAATTCACTTCCGGGTAATATAAGTGGGAATATTAGGAAATCGTTGCTAAAAATGTTTATATGGAGCGTGGAGTTTTAAGGTGCGAAACGTGGTCGATAGGAGCAGCTGAAAGGAAAAGAATAGAAGCTTTAGAAATGTGGTGCTCTAGGAGAATGCTGAAAATCAGATGAGTGGGTATAATCACTAACGAGGAAGTTCTAAACAAAATAGGGGAAAAGCGAACAATATGGAGGACGTTGACCAAAATAAGGGATAGATTAATAGGCCATGTTTTAAGACACGAAGGTATGGTACAATTAGCATTAGAGGGAAGTATGTGAGGTATAATCACAAGAGGGAGGCCAAGGATGTAATACGGTAAGTAGATTAGTGTGGACGTGGGTTGTGCTAGTTATGAGTAAATGAAAAGGCTTGCTCAAGATAGGTAAGCATGGAGGGTTGTATCAGACCAGTCTTAGGACTGAATAACACAACACCGGGCATTCAGCTAGTTTTTATATGAAATATGATATGTCTCAGGTGGGAACAATATGTTATAAGATAAATATCAAGTACGAAATGTTATCATAGGACCTCAAACGAAGTATTCTTAACTTTATATTGAGTGTAGAAAACGAATATCACCAAGAACGTATTCAAAATAGAGAGGAATTAAATGAAGCTCATAGTTGCATGTTGCAGAAATTACGAGTTCCAAATTAAGCTAAAATTTGTTTTATCATTCTAATATTTCATTACTTTAACATTGTAAAGAATAGCATGCTATATATTATCAAGATAAAATGAACTGCATCCCGAAGTGCGGAACGTTATGAAGTGACTGAGTTTCTAATTACTTCCGCAAAACTCGCTTAATTAAGATTTTATGATGTTATCCAAGACTAAGCAATATAATCATTCAGTTATACGTTATTTTCCATTCTAAATTTTAGTCAACGCGATACCATAAAACGGCATTTAGGAACATACGAACCTTTATGTAAATATCTTTATAATCATTTTAATCCATTTCACGCACGTACGAGTATGTCTAACAGAAGTTTGTAAAAACACGTTTAATATACTTCGAGATTTAAGATAACCCTCCGCTTTCCTTTAATACACTCAATCACAAAAAATTTAATCTGCCAACTTTAATATCGCGTGAGTGTGAAAGAATATAAAGCGAATATTTGAGGATTTAAAGAGCTTGAGTCGCACAAGGAAGGAATAAACCTTTAGAAATCAACATATTATAAATAGTATTCCTTTAAAGGCATATATTGAACTTGATAGAACAAAGAAATTTAACGTCGTTTTGATTTCATAAAACGTCACATTGAAATGTATATTTATTGACCAAGATTTATTTGTATACTCAGATCAGTTCCAAACATTTTGCAAGGTGTATTGACATTTCAAATAACATATTAATTAAAACAACAGCCCGTAGCAACATTTCTGTTTTATAACACCCGCGGCTTACCCGAAATTATTGCGCAATGTATCGATGAAAATTGCACTACGGATAGATGATGATAACAGAATATTTGTTCGTCGAAACGTTACGCAATAATTTTTGACCCGGGTGGAAACCAGAGAAAGACTTATGCAAAAATATTACCTTGTGCTCTCTTAATAATCAATCTTCGGCAGAACGCTTCCGTAAAGTACTTTTTCACAATACATTTTAAAACAATTTAAAACACTTATTTTTTATGATTCTAGAAACAATTAACCGAGGTTTGCTCGTATTACGTTTCGTTGACGTTCTAGAACTTTTAGACCATTAATCATTATTATTTATCTGATAATTATTGGATAAGGAAGTAATTTATCGTTTTAGCACAATAGAATTAATTCTCAGAAAGGATGTTAAATAATCATAATACGAAACCAACCGAGAATATAAGTTTTTGAACGTCACAGTTTAATTCCGGCATTAAAAATGCCGGTTAAGTTGTATTTCAACCCGTAGGAGTGGTGGTAGAAGGGGTGAACCTAAGTTCACCCATATAGCGATATCTACTAACCTCTATACACAATTAAATTATAACCGAAGAACAAACACTGTTTGGGTAGAGCCCGCCCAGTACCTATACGTGTGGAGAATAATAGTATCCTTTACTCCCTTTAGATTCGAAGAGTATTTTGTCTTCAAAGTAACGACTCTCGTGACGTACCGGTAGTATTTTAGACTCTATGACGGCCGGTATTATTTTAACTTTTACGTTACCAGGAGTATTTCACTCTTTCATGAGATACCAGGGCAAATTTGACTATATAGAGTGAAATATAATTGGAATATCGTTGGGTTTAATTTTCGCTGCCATTAGAAATATTTCTAAATTGAAATATATCGAACGTGAAATAGAATTCAGAATTTCACAAAATATAAAGATATAAACTTCGTAAGGTTTCGGAGAACAAGCTAGGTTGCACTCTAGAATAGTGTCAATAAGTGTGGTAGGTTAAATGATAAGGTTTTAGTTCAAGAAGAATTAAAAGATGATTAATTCTTAAAAATTACAACCTAATCTTAAGATAAATATATGAAAAAATCAGAGGTCAGTGTGACTTAGAGATGGCGTCAGAATGTTGCACAGAAACTTCACCAACTTTACAAAATTGGGACCTTTTGTATGAGATACCAATAAACTTTTAGAACGCTGGAATCGTAAGGAGAAGGGACGGCCAATTAAATTAATATATTATCAAAGCCTGGGAGGGAACGGGTCTAGACTATACATGTATTAACGCGGAGTTTTAGCTTCGTACTGGAGGTATAAGTTAATATTATGTCCTTAAAAATGGGGTGGTGGGGAATTCAAGTCAGAGAATGTTGAGTCAGGGAAGCTTAGGTCCAACGTTCTCACACGTGTACAAAAAGAACTGAGTAAGAGGAACTTTCACCTTACTTCCTTAGTTCTCAGCACAATAAATATTTCTGCATACAAGAGAAATATATTTTTATATTACAAGAGTACCTGAATTCATTTTATTCCCTCACAACGAACGTGAATTATTCTTGACGATTTTAGGGTGCCGGTAGTATTTTAGTTTCTTTTCATTTGAAAAAAATAAAACTGACAACGCTGGTAATACAGCTATTAGTACATAAAATTAAAGTACGTTTAGAAGTTTAAAAACGACATATTCCAATTTGTTTGCAATAAAACTTTAAAATAAATTCAGTACAAAAATGCACATGGATTGGCCAATTCAATTGACTGAAGATAAAACATAAACGAGGCTCAAACTGCCCAAGCACGCCTCTAACCAACGCTCGCTGGACCTCTCAAAAGCGACCTGGCTCCATAGAACTCTAACTGGGACGCTCCGGAGACTAGCGTTCTCTTAAAAACAAAAATCGATGAGGAAAGCACCGTCAGAGTACCAACTGCATAAGAATAAAAACATTAGTCTTAAACACAAGTGAATAACAATACATATTAAACTAGGATATAATAAATGTTGACGTATTTCTATAAAACTAAAATGTCATGTGTATTATTGATTAACTCTACATTAATGAGTGGAATTATAATATTATGGTAGTTTGATATTTATGGATATCCGTGGAAAGTCATAAATGATAGATAAATGAATAAGACTGAGAAGTAGAATTTTTATTGTTTATTTAAATTGCTAATTTACAAACTGGAGTACAATGCAATAAGTAAATTTTATATAAGTATGTTAAAACCTGAGTAGGTTTCCTAGAAGTTCAATGGTATGTATATATATACCATATATAAAATATATATATCTTACTAGTTTCTGTCTTGTTGAATTAAATCGGTGGGCCACGATCTTCTAAGTCTTCTCTGTGTTTCAGGAGGGTGGATTATTTCGGCTATATTTTGGTGTCCTTCCATTCGCTCAAGGTAGTGTGTTGTTAGTCTTTTGATTTCCTCAGTGATGAATGGGATCTTGAGATCGTTGTGTATTTGTATTTGTAATTGTAAACATACCATGGTGGGTTGGTGATTGTGCGGAGTATTTTTGACTGCATCATTTGAATTATTTTTTGATTTGATGGTTTGGTGCATCCCCATAATTCTATGCCGTAAGTCCATATGGACTTAATGATACATTAGTATAAAAAATTTATTGTCTAAAGATAATTTTGATTTTCTGCCCATTAGCAATAATTTTAGATTTATTTGCTGTCGTCTTAGAAGTAGAACGAATATGACTTATTTACAAGCGTTCCCAGAGATTAATGCACCACCATTTTTTCTCTGTTCCCAACAATGGTACGAAATTTTTTGTATTAATTATTTGAATTTGTTGGAGTGCGCGTTAAAAGATTCCGTTTCTTCCAAATGATAGCGTTCTTTCAGCGCCTGTAAGTGATGTACGTTACAAATAGATGTCGTAATTGAATGTCTCACCGCGAAGAAAAAACCGGTACGAAATATTCACTAACGTTTTTATGCAGTCGACAGAAGTACGACTGGTCGCTAGACATAAAGGTTGAGGCCATTAGAAAGTGGTTCGGTAGAGCTCCTAGATTTTCAGCAGTCGGGTAGGCTATTCACAACTGTCTCATCTGACCAGATGCAGCACTGAGGCATATAAGAATACAGTAAGTAAACTCATGGAGCGCTTAAAGCGACTTGATCTCCATAGCAAGAACGGTGATTGTTTGCTTCAACATGATAACGCTCGTCCTCACACGTTTGATTGTCGGAACACATCACGAAATAGGGGTTGGACAGTGCTACCCCATCCACCTTACAGCCCTGACCTAGCTTCCTCAGACTTTCACTTGTTTGAGACATTGAAGAATGCCATTCGTGAGAGACATTTTCTGGATGAAGAAGAAGTGATTCGCATAGTGAATAAATGGCTTCTTTAACACAACAAATAGTGGTACACGCCCTTGTGTCTTTCTTGAGCCAGGCCTTAGAAAGAGAAGATTACGTGATAAATTTGGACGTTTAGAAGAAACATAATTCTTTCTTTTCTATAACTTTCAATATGTTCAATAAATAATTGTTTAAGAAAAAAAGTGCTGTGCACATTACTTTATGAATCACTCTCCTAAATGTGCATTATTGTATCGTTATATTAAATGTTTATTAATTTTATCAAATAATAGGCTTTGGACATGAGAATTCTCAGAGTTTTGGAATGTACGTAGACTGATCAATTTAGCGACACCGAATGGACCCATATCACTGTGTGAGTGCAAGTGAATTTACTATTGATTTACTTAATTAACAAATGAATCATTTATGCTTGTGGAAAGAGACAGATAAATACTTTTGTAAATACTAAATATAAGTAGAAAGAGTAGTTAAATAGTATCATTAATTAAAAATATTCTTTAAGTGTAATCAACAGCAATTCTTTTGCTGATAATTAAGGTTGTACTTTGAAGACGTGACGAAAATTCTCAAAGCGATTTAAGTACTGAAATAAATTTGTTCTGGGGCGATTGTAACATGAAACATAGACCCCAAATATTAATATTAATTACAAATGAGACATGAAGCAGACTGAGGCGATGGGCCAATATCATATACAAAAGTATTAAGTGCTTCGTGTAATAAAAGGATGGTTAAACGGCGAAAATGGAAAACCTGGTCACAGAACAAGAAATGGAAATATCTCAAATGGGGTTGAAAGTAAGGCCTACATTCCGCCACAAGAGAACCGTTATTGTGAAATATTATATCATCACCAAAGACACTAGAACAAGTATGTCAAATGTTTTAAAAACTTTTACATTTGCTCCGGATTCCAGATTATAGATTCTTACATTATCTCTCTTACATACATTATGAATTGAAATTGAAATAGTTGAAAGTAAAGTTATAAAAAATTTGTTAGTCTAATGTTAATCAACAAAATATCTACGTGAAAACCCGGAGGACAACACGCTAATTCTAGAATCTTTAATTTGCTTGATCATTTTAAATCTTATTTAAACGCAAATACGAGACAGAGACTACGCAGTTTCAATATGCGATAGTGCTGGCTGGTGGAGAGGAGGAGTTTTATATTTCATTTCCTGTTTAGATTTAAAGCCCGTTATAGTTCGCAAATATTCATCATGATCTTTTTCTCACACTCATTAGTTATTTTCTATTGCGAGGCTCTTATTAAGACGATCCTGTTAAATTTATACATGAAACTTCTATTCAAACTTTAGTTTTACATTTATTATTTTATTTTGTTTTAAAAGGCGGCAATCTATAATGCATTACATATATATTTTATTATATTATTATATTTTATTTTAGAGGTAATAAATGGTATGGTGTCATATAATTGCCTAAAGCGTTAAATAAATTTTTATGTTTATTCATAGTTTTCATCATTTAAATCCGCGTGTTTTATTGTAATGACTTTAATCAATAAAAGATGGAAGTAATTATATATGACCAATATTATAATTGGCGTCGAACTGTGGAATTTAATGTAAGTTGAAAATTTATTAAATTCCAAATATTAAAACTATTTTTAGCCAGAAAAAATATTCACCATCGCATTTTTTCGATCGTTAATAAGAGAATTAATTACTTATTCATTATTTTTATTGCAAATTACAGAAAGAAATAGCATTTCACTGGGGTAAATTTCCAATTTTTATTCCATTACCTAAAAGTATTCTTTGAGGTTCAAGTGCTATCTATGAGAAGATGACGTGATTTCATAAAACACGAGTCACAAGATACAAGTTTGAAATCTAAAACGCGATCTCCACAATGGAACCTTAGCAAGAAATGTGAAATTCAAACGAAGCCTATTTCGCAAATATGCAGCTATTCTTTGTGTGCCCAAATGTCTTCTCGTAACAATACTGTAGTTCTCCAATCTCGTCTCCTTGTTATACACAAAACCTCGAATGGGCAACCACAAAAGAGCATCCAAGTATTTCCTTTGTATCGCGGCAAGAAAGACCCAACGGACGTCTACTGCTTTTTTCCCTTTAACGTGCTGTGGGAAAACGAAGAGGAACAAAAAAAATCTTTGTGGTTCGTTTAACGCAGCGGAGCAGCTTGCTTCCGCAGAGAAAACATGGCCAGGATCAGCAGAAATGCGAGTTTTGGGCATCACACCAGCAACCGATGTCGACGAGCCTCAGTTCTCGTTCTGTTTTCTCTGAAATGTATAGACGTATTTTCTAACGCTTTTGTATAATACACCACGATAGCACATTAAATTTAATATAAGCTCGAAGTTTTTATTAGCAAGCCAGAGGGGAATGTCAGCTCTGTGTGATCTGTCCGTTTAAATTAATTTTGAGCACCATTATTTTTGCACTGGCGTATTACAAAATTCTAGACTTTTATGCATTCCACGCGCTTATTAATTAAAATTAATTTGAAGCACAGTGACTAAGTGAAACGTGTCCTTTTTGTGAAATACTTATTTTACTCGATAATTAATTCTGTGGTATAGAGGGTAGGTGATAATGAAAATTTAAAAAAATTTCATTAATTTATTTTACCATTTAATTTGTGATTTTAATTTTCCATTGGGCCGTCTACCAAATAAAAAGAAAACTTAGAACGATTTAAATATTGAAAAACTATCATGGCTAAACTGTGGGTATTTATTTGCATAAGACTCAAATTAACTGCATGAGTCATATCTGTGGGGCAGAGATCTAGCTTATTACGTTAAGCCGGAAGACCAACCTGTTTTGTTCCCAGCTTGGTGACTTGGAGTCTTGAGCAAGTGCTAGGTATACAGCAGGTACCACTTGAGGCACTTCTTTTCCTACTTAACGAGTATGTGTGATCTCAGCAGGCGGAAGAGTGTATTTGCACAGTCCGGCCTCGAGGAAAACAAGATTTCCTCTTCTACGAAGATGATAATATATCAGCCCAGAATTACGGCTACGATGCTAGAATTTATGGTTGTTTTGTGTTTTCCTTTCGACAGGTTATTCAAAGCTTTGTTTTATTTACTTTGTGAATCTCATTCTTCTACCAGAATATGAATTTAACTGTACTAACTAGACACCTTCTTTCTCTTTTCTTCCCCTCTCTTTCTTGATTCCTCCTTCCGAGTCATGATACGAACTGCCTTTCACGTTACATCTTTGTCATCCTACTAAAACACACTGCACGTGACGTGTCTATAATGAATTTTCCACGATCGCAGGATCCGAAATTTGGAAGTAAAATTTTGTGGGAAAATTTCCATAGGTCATCGTTCCCTTGAAATTCTGAAACAGTTGTATTGATTTTTACAATTTTAGGTTCCTCATTGCCACTGGTATGGCAATGTTCTTTTATAGGTATTTTGAGCTCTGATACATAACAAATGTGAGAACAGAATTAAGTAAAAGTTGTGGAAAAAAACACTCATATATAAACAATTAGAATGACAGTTTCAACACATTCAATAGAGATGTAATATGCATAATACTGATGTACAAGCTTATCTCTTCATTCAGTTACAAAACAGGCTAGTGCAGCTTATGTTCGAAAGGCCAATAGGGGGATAATTAAATAGCTTTATTCCTGAATAATGTATACATTTTTATAAAATAAGAATCAATAGTTTATAATCCCTCAGAATCCTATGGGATATTCATTTGACGATTGCCGACGTATGTATGTATTATATATTATTGTGATAATCATCTTATTAAAATTTAAATAACGTGATCCGAGTAATCCACATAGACAGTTGAAAATATGTGACAGGATACGTCGATATTTGAGCCAAGCATGAGATCCTCAATTTTACACCTCAAGGGTGTGAATTTAATTTTGATCAATACTAATAAATGCATCGCGTTTAGCAATGCAGTTTAATTCTCCAAAAATTTACATACATAATTATTGCCTTTAGTCAGCCATAATGATCCATAATCATTGAATATGCTATCTGATTCACGCACGCACTCAATACTATTTTAATCTAAGAAACTAAATTCAAATTTTTTAAAATTTTGTTTGACCATAAATTTGTATTAATTTAACAGGTACTTGATGAAAACCTCCGGTCATCAAGATAGTCTCGAAACCACGATGGGATATCGGTGTTGGGCGCAAATTCGATCGCTATGCTGAGATAAGAAATTTTCCGTCAAAAAGAAAAAAAGGTAGCGTTAATTTTGCTACCGTAGCTTTCCATCCGCAGTAAAGGTGAATGATAGAATAGCTTTAGTTAGCAAAATCAGCATTAGCGATAGACGAATAAGTAACAACTTTATTTTTATGCACTTATGGACCCATTTATTTATGTTAAAAAAAACAGAAAAATTAAATTTTAGAAATATATATATAAAAATATTATTATTATTAAAGTTGCTTTTATGACAGATTTGTTCTGCAGTGAAAATTAAAAATTACATAATTCGTATGTACGGTATAGTAAATTTAATGTGTTAAGTATCAATAAATTTTATATGAAAATACTTGCTCAGAATTTTATACTTCATTCGCTATGGAATGCATGTCATGCATAAGCACTCAGTGGAACAGAACGTGAGTTGTATTCAAATTATACGCTTGACCTCAAACCTACTTTTATGAAATTTTTTACACATATTTTCGTAGAAAACTGTAAAGGGAAATGAAATTTATTGTTTGATGTTACGCAGATATGAAATATATAAACCAGAATATTTTATTCTCTCCAAACGAATGGGAAATTAAATTCCATATATGTTTATTAAAAAAATATAACAGCTCTTATTTTCTCTTATAATTTGAATCTTTTCGATTTCCTCGTAGTACTACCGTTTCATTGTCGTATTACATTTTTGATGTATGGTACATTATGAATAGCTCATTAATATTTACATATAACACAATTTTATATCACATTTATTAGTCAAGACATTTATTTCAGACAATATACAAATAATTATATTATTAAATGATACTTATGAAATCATCATCAGCAATTATTTCTCAGCTAAAAACAAGCCCATAATAGTCGCGATTAAGTCTGGGAATTGTCTGTCGTAATTTCTTACAAAAGAATTTTATTACTTTCCAATATTGTATTTTGTATTTCTTGTTACATAATAAAATTACGTATACTCAATACTTCCAATCTAAAAATAACCATTGTCATTCTGAAAGAAAGAAAAGAGAAACACTACAATAATTATATTAACTTCACAATTCACTTCTCTTTGGCTTTAACATTCAAATTCGACTATACATTTATATTATTTAGAATAATCACTTCACACGTTTTGTGAGATTTGTCCTAAAGTTATTTTCCTGAAGAGGATTTCCCATAGGTAAATTATTCAAGTCGTTGATCGTCCTATTTAAGAATGAAAATTTACCAACATCTGTTTTTTGTTTTCTACAATTTACTTCGAACAGATGATCCCATCTACCTATATAACTGGAGCTACTTCCAATCCACGCTTTTTGCCCTGTATAAGATTTTAATATCAAATGCAGTCTTGCTTTCTCCCTCCCTTTGTGACCATAATTCCCAACGTAGTTGTTATACCTTTTCGTTCCTATGACCCGGCTATACTCGCACAAAATTAGCAGCCTTTTACTGAACTTTATTAATTTTATGAAGCATGAGACTCTAAATGATATTTTAATTATATAAAACAAAAAACAAGGGTCCAATCTGTGTGGTATGGTGTAGCAGAATTTCGGTTATCTACGTCGCCGTGAAAAATCATTCTCACACACCTGCTTATTCAGCTTCTACAGCTGCTGGGTCGGCTATGAGTTCACTCTGCTTCCAGGAATCTGCACGTTTCGTCTACGTAAACTCCCTTTTGTTGACCATTTGAAAAGTATTCCCCTCTGGCTGACTGTGGCACTCGTTATTGTGGTAAATGAACCACCGCTATTTTAATAGCAGATTTGCTTGAATGGTCTAACATTGGTAAAATATTGTTGGCTTTCCGAGGGAACATCAATCATGGAGATTAATTTCTCCAATGGTCCGGAAGCTTCTTCTTGTGAATCTCAATTTGCGTTCATCGTAGTACATCTCTTCTTCTCGTCTCCCGACTCCCGACTCCTTCCCAGTTCTACTTTCCAACTGATTTATTTCTTCGTTGTACCACCACCTTCCGATGGGGTTGAATGTTAATCGCGTGATCGGTCCCCGCCAATCTCGTCAGATCGGCGCCAGACGAAAAAGGACTTTCTGTCAGCTTCGCAAGTGTTTCTTTCTGCCTTTATATGCCTGGATATTAATTTTATTTTTTCTAAAAAAAACTGAAAGCTTTATGCGCTTTACACCACATTAATTCAAAGGTGTTTCGTCGTGGAGATGCATTATTATTGACTGTTCGTGTACAGTGCAACGGGGGTCGACACTCTAATACGTAGCAGAGAAGTTTGCCCTCCTATACAACACAGACAAATTGCTGTTTTTGAGAAATAATTGCAATTCTGTTTCATGAAACCTATACATAAGATCACACATTTGGAAAAAAAATAGTTTGTCCCAAACACGTATTCCTAAGTAATCGTGTTTTGTCTTAAGAAATGGTAAATTTAAAAATCATGCAATGAATAAACCGAATTTTTTTTGTATTTTTATTTCTTAAATGTCATCACAAACAGTTTTATCACTGAATACCCAATTATAATTTAAAAATAAGTAAACTTCTAGTTTTCTTAATTTTTTATCATGAATTAAGTTTGAAGAAGCATTTCCCATCGATTATATTCAATTGATCGAAAGGTAGTTAAAAAGTTCGTACATTTTTTGGGACACTATATATAATATTTCAGGTATGTATCCTGTTATTTTATAATTATATATGTTAACACAAAGTGAAATCCCGATTAATATTTAATTATAAGAGTTATGGTTGCTGTACAAAGTAGGAACATGTAATGGAACAACACATTGTAAATCTAAAACTGCATGGAAGGGAATTGGGTATTGTTGAGAAAATTGTAGTCAAGTAATCGTATCCACTATTTGGTTGCTGTACATATTATTACATTTTTTCAAACTTCTCAGATGTTGAGACACCTTCATCCCTTTTCAATTCCCTTCCTATGCTATTAAAGGGGTGTTGCCTGTTTCAGGATTACCCTCATGTAGCCTGTTAACCCCCTTCCCCCCAAAAAAAATTATAGTCAGAGAGTTCAATAAAAGTTGTAAATTGAATGAGAATATATTGCGTTGGTTTATAAAACTTTACTAAAATAGTCAAAATATAAAGTAAATCAAGTCTTCGTTCTGTTTTACTTTTTTGTGCGTCAAGGACAGGCTCTTCTTTAATATCATAGTAAGAGATTTGAAGGGGGATATGGAATGAAGAACAAAACAATGAAGTTAACTAGGACTATAGTTCAGGGAGCCTGACTGTAGGCAATACCGAATTTGTGGAAAAAAACAGGAATAAATAATTAAATAATCGTCTAATAGCCTGTAAGTCTGAATTATAATTAACATATAAATTTAAATAATGAATGTTCGATATTAGGCCTAAATACGCACATTGGTATCCTACTTTTGATTCCAAATTTGTTGATAAAAATGGTGTAAAATGTGTTTATTAAAGTACAAAATTGTGAGTTGAAGGCTTTACGAAGTTTATTTTATATTGGACATATTAAATGTTGAATAACAGTAATGATACAGGTAAAACAAATTCCAATAGTATTGGTTGCATTTGTCACCTTATAGAACATTAATATACGTTACGTCAGCATAAATTCATAGAAAAAATAAACGAAACAAAATATATAGCGAACATTCTCTGTAGTCGATATATCGCAGAGAATAGCGTACTTAAATATGCACGGTCGACTAGCGATGATTTTATAATCGTTATATATCGATAGTTTGAATGTTTTGGATTGCCGGTATTTTAAGGTTATCTATACTTAAAGAGCAAACGTTAATGAATTGAATTCCTACTGGGTTGAACAAATAAATCTTTCCCTTTGTTTACCGAAGTATGTTTTATTTTCATTGTACAATGCTGTAAAAAGAAGGGCATGATTATCACTACTATAAATATTCAAGCTTTATGTCGTTTATGTAGAAAAAAAAGAATTGGTCTGAGACCGAAGCTATCTATCAGTAATAAATTGAATTACATTGACAGACTATTAGAAAGAAAGTTTTATTCAAATGTACAGCAGCATAAACCACCCTGGAATGTTTTATTTTTTGGTTCTGATGAATTTTCGGCAGAAAGCTTGAAATTATTGTGTAAGGAACAGTAAGTAATATACAATCCCTTTCTCAACTAATATTTTATCAATTTCAATATTTTAATGTAGAAACTGCTTGCCATCCATCAACCAACTTGTATTACAATTATGTGAGTATAAAATTAAGTATAGAACTACAATAAGCATTTTCCAGTATTTGTGCTGCTCAGATTCTTTTGTTGTTCTTAACGGTAGCAACAAGTCAACATAACCAATTAAGAAAATTTTGAATCAAATTATTTCTAAATGTTTTTCATGCAGTAGGAGAAGACCAATTTGGTTTTAGGAAGAATGTAGAGACAAGAGAAGCAATATTTGGTTTATATCTAATTTTAGATGATTCAAATTAGGTCTATGTCTGTGGTATTTGTATATTTAGTAAGAGCCTTCGATAATGATAACTGAAAGAAGGTTTTAAGGGTTTAGAAGACGACAGGATTAAAATATCAAGAAAGTAGAGTTATCTATAACCTCTACAAATGGCAGTAATTGGAATTGAAAGGATTAAGACAAGGGTAATGTTTGTTGCTCATCTATTATATATAGAACAGGCGATGAAGAAAGTGAAGAATGAAAGGGAATAGAAATTCAAGGAGAAGAAATGAAAAGCCTAAGGTTTGCTGATGATATTGTGGCTTTAGGGGAGCCAGAAGAAGAATGGTATGAAGGTGATCCTGGAGGAAGAGTACAACATGAAGATTAATAGAGGGAAATCCAAGATGATGGAGTGTAGTATGGGAAATAGTGGAATAACAAATGGTGTTACATTGGGAAAGGATATTTTTAATAAAGTTAAGGAATTCTGCTACTTGGAAAGCATAATAATTAGTGATGGTAGAAGTACAGTAGACATAAAAAGTAGAATAAAACAGGCATGTATGGTTTTGACAAAAAAGAGGAATTTATTTACAGCTAATATAAGTATGAACAGTATAAAATCATTTCATAATACATTATGCCATGAAATATTTTCAAAAGTTAAAAAGGTTTTACTTACTGCCTTTCTATTTTGGACAGCAGAATAGGGGAAGAGAGAACAGTTTTGAGGACTTTGACCAACAGAAATGATTGATTAATAGACCATGTTTTAAGACATGAGGGGCTTGTGTAATTAGTATTACACGGAAGTGTGTGGAATAAGAACAGAAGAGGGAGGCAAAGAATGGAAGGATATGTTAGCTATGTAGATATGAAAAGGCTTGCACAGGATATGTTAAAATGGAGAGTTGCATCAGACCAGTCTTAGGACTGAATACAACAACATTTCTTTCAAATGGCCAAGTTTTATATCTGTGCCCCTTAACTTGCAGTTGTTAGTATAATGTACTGTAGTTTAAAGAAAATTATATTCATTTATACAATCCTTGTAGCTTTCATCGGGGAAGGGAAGAAGTCAGTCTCCTGTTTTGTATAGGACTCGTGTTTCTTTGACATCTGATTCCAGAAATGTGTAATATTTATCTACACTTAATCTAATATTCACTTATTTGACACTAAATGGTCTAATCATATTTTTCATTTCTTGTAAGGACAGTATAAAAGAGCTTATAATGGTATGAAAAAAGCAAGGCAACAAACTAATATGACTGCTGTTATGCATTTATTCAGTGACATTTATTTATGCATCCTTTCTACATCATTTTATATATGCTGTTATTAACCATTTTTTTTGTACTTTCTCATTTACTTACTTACTATATTAAAATTTATAATAATTTCTTATGCCGGAAACAGTGTCAGAATTAAATATTGATCCATCAGAGTTGAAGTTTAATCAGTTTGTTGAAATACCTGAGCCTAATCCAGCAAGAGAGATTTATAATTGAGCTCATGCCTGAAAATGCCATCAATTGCTACATATTTTCGTGGACCATTCTCAAATTAGTATACACACGGTCCTTTGTGAAAACTGTTCTGATGAATTGTAATACTTAAAATTAAAAGTAGCATATTGTTTATAATAAATTGGATTGAGAACCAATTTTGTATGTATAGTATACATGAAATATGTTCCAAGAGTTAAAAAATTAAAATTTCATATTCATTTATTTTTGTCTCAACCAAAAGCACTGTATAATTAATTGTATTATATATATATATAAAGTAATCTAACTGTCCAGACTGACGATATTTGGCGGGCGGGCATTGTGGCCGAATCGGTTAAGGCATCTCGTGGCTAAAGCAAGGGCTCTGTGACAATCCAGGTTCGAGTCCCAGCAATGCCTAATATTTTCAGTTTTTCTTTCTTATTCTATTCCTCTCTATGCTGATGACACAGCTTTCTCTGAGCATATTTCTATCCTGAGCTTGTGACTTAAAAGTGAATTTCCCAACTTTCTCCCACATGTTCTATCCTTACACCCTATCCATATATATATATATATATATATATATATAATTCATGCTATTGCAAATTTCTCTATATTTAACTTCCAGGAAAACTACAAATATTATTCAGAAGATTGAGGTTGTTACTTCAGCAAAGCTGGGGAAAAAAAATTGTGTGCTTGACTTTGCTATGAAAGAGAATTTACCAATACATCCATGGCCTATTGAGACTCCCAAAGATTTTCATGTGGGACTAATAGTTTCTTTTGGGCATCTTATTCCCAAGCAAATAATTGATGCATTTCCTCTGTAAGTCATCACTTTTATTTAAAGCTTTCAATTCTTCCTACTATGATATTTAAGTTATGAATAATTGAATCGTAAATTATTTTAAGTTATGAGCATATATAATAATTTTATTTATCCTACTATTGTAATATATATTTATCCATTATATATTATTTTAATTTGAATGTAAATGAACTGAAAGTTTATTTGTTATTCATACTGAATTTTATGCTTAAATTAATTATTTTCAGCAAACTCTTAATTGCTCAGAAAATACATTTTTTCTAAGACTACTTAGAAAAAGAAAGATTATTATTTATATTATTATATATTTTTCATCAAATCCTTTTTTATTTTGAAAGCTTTTTCTTGCTATTTTCTTACCATCTAGTTGGTATGTAAAACACACTTATTTTTGTATTGTTCTTCTGCTATTCTTATGATAAATTTACCATAAGTATTTTTGCTCTGAATGATTGAGAACTGATTTTTAAATATTAATATTTCATGTTACTCTCTTGTCACGTTACCTGGAAGTGTAATCAGCAATCGAAGAACATTACATAAATTTGAAGTTTTTGAGCCTTTTTATTGTAATAAATTATTTTTTTCTTTCTAATAGTCAAATATAAGTGCATAATAAAAAATAAATTATTGTCAGGTTAACTATTTAAAGGAAATTATTATGGAATATAGTATTCTATTCTAAAATATATTAATATTAAAAATTTCAATGTTATTTACATTTCAGAGTGACTATAATATGGAAACTTTATGCAAGAATTTATTTATATGAGGTTTTATATATATTTATCATAAATACAGGACAAATTACAAAGTGATATTAAGGCATTATTTACAAATGCATTACATATGTACCAGTTTGGATGTATATATTCTGACTCATAAAAATGCCATTCATAAATTTTCACATATGCATTTACAATATTTTGTACTTACCCTTAATGTGTAAACTTATTCCATAATTGAATATTAATTTGCATGTTATATTTGTATTGCATTACCAACTTTACATTGATTTAAATTTTTTTATATTTCTGTACTTCAGTTTAACCGTGTAAACATATATTACTCATGTAAATTCACATATATCTAATACACAAGTTTGTGTTTTATTAGGGTGCTGATTTAACAAATGCAACAAATTTAAAAAAAATTAATAAAAGTTATTGAAATGTTCTTTTGCAATATCATCATATAAAAAAGGAAAATCCTGTCAAACTGATTTCATCTACATATGTATTAGTATATTTTAAACTGTTAACAAACATTATACTATCTTACTTAAAGAACTGATTTTTTTGAACAATCATTCCAAATCTTTGTTTGATATGAAAGAAAAAACACAAATGAACTAGTTACACATATTTCTCAAATTTAACTTGTGTGTGTGTATAAGTAGTAAAATGAATTGTATCATTTGTTCCATGCAATGGATTTTACATTACTTGAAACACTATAA
Organism: Eucriotettix oculatus; assembly: GCA_034510155.1. Classification (NCBI taxonomy): domain Eukaryota; kingdom Metazoa; phylum Arthropoda; class Insecta; order Orthoptera; family Tetrigidae; genus Eucriotettix; species Eucriotettix oculatus. The sequence goes on from CM067377.1 coordinate 68,791,497, forward strand.
AACATAATATTATGAAAATGTTCCAGAGGAATGCTCAATGTCCATGCCAGTTTATTACCTAGATGGAGAGGTGCAGCACCCATAGTGCATGCAATTTTAAATGGAGACACTGAGACAGGTGTTAGTATTATGCAGGTCAGACCCCATAGGTAAGAAAATATTTTAGTTTTTAAGTAGTTCAATTTTTTTTTAAATACCGTTGACTATTATAAATAGATAGTAAACATTCATCTTCGAATTCTTTAGATAATTGTTTCAAACAGGATTTTGGTAGGAAAAATGTTGTATTTAACTTCTTTAACATATTATTAATCATAAGGTGAAGATTTTAACTGTATGGTGCTAAGGTTCAAGGCTATTATTATAAACTTGGTAATCTGATATACAGTATGTAGTATTATAATTTCAAATTATTGATTTAAGTATTTTTTACTTTAAAATTGGTCATGGGAAAACCACACACACACTGAATCACACAATAAGCATCATAACAACAGTCTAATACCATTTTTGTGTATGTGTGTCTTGTAGGGAGCAAATCATTTTAAATCTCTTTTAAGGGGAGTCAATAGACCCTATCATGCTGATGTGAATTTTTATATATCTTCTTCTCAGAACCATTATAGGTTCTTCTTCCCATTGAGGGCCCAGGCCTACCAAGTCGACTGCAGACTGTCATCTTGCACGACACATTCTGAATTTAGAGTGGTACATGATCAGCGTTTTGATTCTCTAGCAGTCTTAATCCTGATCTTTGCAATCATGATGGCACAAGCTTCCAAGCCCATGCCAGGAATCGAACCCAGGACCCCTAGGTTGTGAGGCAGCCATGCTAGCCATTCAAGCCCATGCCAGGATTTGAACCCAGGACCCAGGGTTAGCAGCCACGCTAGTCACTAGACCTAAGGAAGTTAGCATCGTTATAGATACAGCACTGAAATTTTCATGGCTTATTTTAAATTTTATGGTTTATATTTAGAAGCAGAATAAATAAATTATCATTCATAGAATTTTAATGTATGCATCAAGATCTAATTTATGGAAAATTTTAGAATTTTTTATGCATGACTAAAAACTCAAATAATTTATTCTGTTTCCACGCTCATATCATAAGGTTAAGAATAAGCAATGAAAATTTCTGTATTATATGTATTATGGTTTCTAGAAGTTTTAAATCACTGTTTTAACATTGACACTCTCCTTAAGCATGTGAATAATAGCTGTATTAAATTGTATTGTATTGAAGTGCACAGTGTCTTCAATTGATCCAATTGTGTAGTTGTTCTGTCATAAAATGAAAACATTTCTCAAATACAATAATTTTCCGGTCTCGGACTGTTGTAGGTGCTCATCATACTGCGAGGTCAAGCTTTTATTTAAAAAGCTTCAGTTATCTCTTAAATAGATTTAATCTGCAAAGTGAATATATAATGTACTGTATATCAAATTTTGTTCTTCACTGTAATTTTACATATTTGGCTACATGAGCCAATCAAAGAAAGAAACAGGTGTGAATAATATGTGGAATTAATAAACTGAAAAAAGATTCAAATTAAGAATAAATAAAACACACAAACCAACAATTAAATTTATCGTATTTCATTTTGTGAGCCAAAATTTCTCCAAAATTTTAATGTTGATTTCTGTGTTGTATGTACAAATAAGTTGATTAAAAGTATCCTTTGCATTAAACTAATGTATCATAACTTTTAATTATTATGGTAGTCTTTACTTATAGATTTGATGTGGGAGGAATTTTACTTCAAGAAAAATGTAAAATTTTACCCAATGAAACAGCAAAACAGCTTACTTCAAAATTAGCTGAATTGGGTGCTCTGAAACTTTTAGAATGTGTTTATAATTTGCCTGGGTGCCTTGAAAGCATTCAAGAACAACCTTCTGAAGGAATTACATATGGTAGGACAATACTAGTTAATTTATGTAGTTAATTAAGATTAAATTTCAATTACAAACACTTTTCTTACAGATATCTTAAATATTAATAGATCACTAGACATGTTATCTAGCACAGATTTAAATATTTTCTTTGAAAAATTATGATTGTATAAGTAATTTGTTTTTATTACACTGTATTAATAATTTTCTTGCTCAGAAGTTTAAGGATTTTAAAATATATCATTTAGATTTTCAAAATAAGAATCTAAATATTGACTAACAATTTAAAAAAAAATGTTTTGATGATTATGAAGTAAATAATTTTTTGCAGCCCCCAAAATAACATTTGAGCATACTCAAGTTGATTGGAGAGTAATGACAGCAGTAGAAGTTTATCGTGTGTTTCTAGCCTTTCAAGTAGTGTTTACAAATTGGAATAATTTAGTGATAAAACTGCTGCATGCTGATCCACCAGATTCTGATAATTCTGTCCCTGAAGGTGATAGGGCTGTTGGCTCTGTGTGGCTCCACCGTTCTACAGGAAGACTAAGAGTGTTGTGTTCTGACAATAAGTGGTTGGGTTTTGCATCAATTGGTGTTAAAGGCAAGAGAGAGATGTCTCCTCGTGACTTTCATAATGGATTTTTATCTAAATATCCACATCATAAACATTTGTTTTCATGATTTGACTCAATTGTACAGTTGTTATTTAGTTTCAAAAATAAATTTTTATGCAGTCATTTCAAACACATTATTTGTACCTACTTTTTTTTAGCTATATAGGAATATATTTTATTATTCTACCACAATAATCAAATACATTTGTATGTAATGGATATCTCAAAATGTAATGCATTTGTTGATCCCAAATTGTACAAAGAGCATTTTTATCAGTATTCACAGAAATAATTTAAAAACAAAGTGAAGTAAGAAAGATATGTGATGTTATGAGAATCCACTCCTTTAAATTCAGTGAATTATTAATTTTTCTATTGTATTATGCTTTAATGATTATTCTTTTAAAATACTTGTGAATAGACTGTTCTCTATTCCCAACTTTCTCTCTCTTTGATTGATCCGGCACAGATCCAAGACAGTCTTGCATTAGATCACTTTCCTGATAAAACTTAACACATCAGTATTTAAAATTTGAATCTCTATCACTCACACGTAAAATTATGGAGCTTCTTGAAAATTTACTGCCTCTCAAACACAGTGGTTATGAACATACCCTATTGAAATTTATATGAAGCAGAAATAGTCATACCAAACAGAGACTTTAACTTTCATTTTCACATGAAACATATTCCAAAACTTTATATCACTCCTTCTTGACTAACCTTCAACATAACCTACTAACTGATATTGAATTGTGATGAATTAATCTACCATTTGCCATATCATGATAAAAATAATTGTTTTAAGAAGACATTAATTAGATCACAATCACATTTCTCATTGCTGATTACTCTCAAGAATCATTACCACATTGTTTCTTTGTTTTAATCAAGGATCAGTCTCTCTTTCTACCAGTTTTATTCTATTATTTGTGGTTTTATTTATTATTTTGTTCTATTATTAGGACTCAACTGCATTAATGAGTATAACACTAAATATACTAATTATTTGTTCATTACCTTTAATCACAATTTTATCTTATAAATTAACTCATATTAAGTTTTCATTCTTTTTTGTAAACTTCAAATTAATATTACCATGACCAGATAACAAGAAAATTAACATCATAAAAGTTCAAACTAAACAAAGCATTTGGACTGTCCATTAAAAAAAGATTTGGTTTTAAAGGAGGTCAATTCTATGGGAGGTTTCAGGAATAGTAGAAACTGCCAGAGTAATATAATTGTAACTGTAACTTTTCATAATTCAACACAGTGACTAAAATTGTACAGTTGTGACTGGCTTGGTATTTACTAATATTGGTATTTTTATTTACGAATTAATAATGTGACCAAACGGAATTAGGGAAACTGTTATCTTCAAATTTGAAAATTTATTTCTACATTCAGATGGTTCAAAACTAAGCTCAAAGCAAATTTATAAGAATATGACTACTACTGTCCAGGAGTCACACTAAATCTATTCAGGTTTCTATGTTTGATGTACTGCTGTTGAGAGGTATTCATCATCAATTATTTCAAATGATTAATAAATAATGGAGATGAATAACAGTTATTAAAAACCTGTGACTAAAATAATGAATAATAATATAAGTTGGAAATATTGAAATGGAAAGAAGTTTCTCAGACATAAAAAAAACATTGGGATAGAAAGAAGAAATATAACATAAAATCAATTTCAGCTATCACAATACTCTCTACAGGAATGTAAGCAGAACACAGTCCCCTATGGAAAAATCTAATGTTTACCTCATTCACAGGGAACAGGTGAAACAAGTAATTAAAGTAAAATATGGAAAAAATACAAATTATCTGCGATTTTGTTGGCTTTAAAGTTTTGTGGTGTACCACATGTTCATTATATAAATTCAAAATTAAAGTTTTACAAATTATTCAACAAAATTAAAACAAATAGATAAGTATAAAACATATATTGCCTGTTGCTCAAAATGATACTCTTTACCCAATGTTACCATATTTGGGAATGAAAACTTGGAAAAAGGAGTTAAAAAAACTAAATTTAAATTATTGTTGCAACGCTCCCAAGAAAGAAACTTCCGACGCGGCGACTTACCAGTATGGATTCCTGCCAAAGGGATCGAAGCAACACCCGGTTCTTTCAGCCACATGTTCATCTCCGTTGTTCCACCGATCTTTCATCCGTTAAATCTCAGTCAAGAATCTCCTCCTCACTTTATGCAAAAAAATTTACCAAGCTCCTCTCTCCCTATTTTATTTATTATATTGGTGGAAACTGACCTCAGCATCCTCAGCCAAAATGGCGAAAATGCTGCTTGGGTCTATAAGGACAAAGGTGGTTTCTGGGAACCTGGCTATCTTTAAACAGAAGCTTCTTCCTAGAATTGTTAACCTGTACCTCGCCATGCTTATATTAGCTGCACAGTTTATTATTGTTAATTGGAAATGGTTTTCCCGCCAGTAGCTACAATTATGGGCTGCGTTAGCAAAACTCGTGAAGCAATGCTCAAATTTGTTGAATTTTATGTAAAGTAATAAATTTAAAATCGTCAACTGGATTTGTTAAAAGTTAGTGAATAAACTACCTATTTCGTCAAACAATTCCAAATGATGAAGGTCATCTGTCAAGAAGTTTTCGAGATTTATTTGTGCGTTCTAGCTCAGGCGGTTTTGCAGTCGTCTACCATATTACAGGTCGGGTCGGTCACAGGGTCGCGAGAACTCTTTCAGGGAAAGAAAACAAAGCAGCAATCGCAGCATCGAACTAATTTTCACCTCCGCTTGTATTTGTGCCTTACACAAAATTTGAGCATGAATGGTTACTTCCCTTTATAGCATAGGATGGAAATCTGAAAGGGAGAGGAAGGCAGCCAAAGGTTAACTTGGGCTCCCGGGCTATTAAGGCATGCTGGATCTTCTTCCACCATGGTTTAAGGATACCAAAGAGTATCTTAAAAAGAGGCGCTGGGAGCGTGACGGCCATCCCTTCCCCTGTAGGTTGAACTCGCTCGTAGACCAATAAGAGCCCTTGTTAAAACAGCGCTTTTTGAGTCCTCTAAAATCCTTCTTGAAGCAGCAAAAGACAAATTTAAGTGGATTATTTATTTACACCCTATATTATTATTTCCAAATATATAAGGCAAAAGAATCAATTCAAATGGGAATATAAAAAATTTTGAGCATGTTTCGAAATCGGTATTGCGAATTGGATGCCAAGTTATATCAGTATATTTCTACATTAAATGTTAAAAAAATATATTTTTATTCGCAAATGTTGGAGCGGAATGTAAATTGATTTTCCCTATGATCTGAATTCGGAAAATAAAATATTTTTATAATATAATTAAGATAGGGCGACGTTTCGATGCGACATTGGCTTCTTTCGCAAATAGCTATTAAAGGGAATTTAAAGTTTTTAATTAGTTCACTCTGATTCTTAAGCTCCCTGAGTTAAATAAAGTCGTATATCTTGTGTTATTAACTAAGGCCAGTGTCAAAAGCCAAGTAATGCGTAAGGATAACAATGCACGCTGAATTGTTGACGTGTGAGTGAGAGCCATAAATGTCAGGTGACTTTAGGATCGCTCCAACACTAATTTATCTTAGAAAGGAACTTGTTCAGAATTATATTCACTATCTGATTTCACTACATCATCGATTATTTCCGAAAATACACCAAAATTCAAACTAGAAATGAACAATAGCCGTGTTGTCACTATTAAATTATAATTTATAATCCTTACTTTTTCAAATTAATTTTAATTTTCATAGTTAAATATTCGATTAAATAAAAAATATATCAGCCGGACTTATTATCTAGTCAGGTCCTTTTATTATTATTTCATTGCGCTGAATAAGTCCCGCATACATAAATAGTTTATAAAAACATTTTTGTAATTTAACTTTTTATAATTATTTTCCTATCAAAATTTTTTAAAACGTATTTTAATGTTTTATGACTAATTTAAAAAAGGTGACATTTCAATAATTTAATGAGATAGTGTTTTTTATAGGCCAATCGGCCCAAGCATATAGAAAATTCTTTTTATCAGAATGTAGACCAGAGAAAAAACAATTTCAATTCTCCACCGACATTTGAGAATATAAAATTATATATTTTTACATTTAATTGAGAAATATGCTGATATAACTTCGCATCCAACTCGCAATATCGATTTCGAAACATGCGCAATATTTTTAATATTCCCATTTGAATTGATTCTTTTGCCTTATATATTTGGAAATACTAATACATGGGCTAAATAAATAATACACTTAAATTTGTCTTTTGCTGTTTTAAGAAGGATTTTAGCGGACTCAAAAAGCGCTGTTTTTACATGGACTCTTATGGGCCTAGGAGCGAGTTACACCTGCAGGGGAGGGGATGGCCGTCACGCTGCCGCCTGTAGGCAAGGCCTGGCATTGCTTCGCTATCTATTTAAAGGGGCTCGTAAACGAGTAACAAAAATTTCACATTGCCGGCAATATTTCTGAAAATTATGGCCCGGCAATATTGTCGACAATGTGTTGCCCTAGCCTTGGACGGGCAATGTATATCCCGGCAATATTGCAGCCACATTGTAACCGGAACATTTCCCGCTTACAGGTAGTACAGCAATATGACCGTAAAGAAAATAAGAACCTCGTTTAGACCTTTTTTAAATGAACAATTCACAATTTAAGCAACGAACTGATTCATGATTATCTATTCAAAAACTTCGCCTTCTATGTCAAAGAGGTCATTGTAGGGAAAAAGGATACGGTGATGGGGAATACAACACCGATATATACGAGATTGGCAATTATCCAAAAGTTATTTTGACGGGAATGCCCTATACATCTTTGACTTATTTATTCAGTGTCCGACTGTTCGATTGAAGTATGCGTAGTTTTAAAGGAAGGGTTAATTGAATTTATTTAATTGCGTATTAGACCTCTTTATTTTCTGAAAAATTATTTTAAAAATTAAAAATTACTTTGTAATTATTTTTTGTTACTTTTCAATAAATGACCAATATATAGGTTTCACGAGTTGTAAAATTTGTTGGCTACTGTTTACCAAGCATCTATTTTTTTTACTTGGTATTCTCTAATGACCCACGTCTCCAATTAATGAATTTGTGTGAACTGCATCGATAAATGCAATAATTTTTTCGTTTGGCGAATCCATGATTGGAATAATGAATAATATTTATACGAAACACGACGCTAACCACATCTTATATTAATTATTAACTCAGCTGATTGGCCACAGAGACCTCTAGGCGAGGGCTGGGGACTAGTATTGCTGGGCAATATTGAATATTTTCGATACCGGATCGAACTCACCGGCAACACCCCGGCAAGTGGTTGCAATACGGGAAATTTTCTCAGCAATACTGATATATTGCCGGGCAATATGTTTATATTGCCGGAAATGTTGTTGGATTTTGGGCAATATTGCTTGGCCATGATTGCCGACCACATTTTGCCGTAAAAAGGTCCTCGTTTACAAGCCCCTTAAGGTACTCTTTGATACTAGAGGTATTAATTTGAAAGAGATTCAACGCCCTCTATTAAAGTAAATCCAAAACGTCTGCACTCTACAGGTTCGAACCGCTTAAGAACCTTGGATCAATCATACATCATTGGCAATAGTGTAGCACAAGTCACAGTTTGCAAAATTAAGTCCCCAAGATAGAAGTGAAATTTACTTTCTAAATAAAAATTTAAATTGTAATTTCATTGTTACAATAATTTTGAAATTAATTCACATCTAGCTATTTCATGCGCCAAAAATCACTATGTTTAAATTAAAGTTTAAATAGCCAAAAAAAAAATTAGTGAAACATAACAAGCTATAATTTAAAATCAACTACATGTTCGGTCCTAATCTGGACCCTCTTCAGGTTGAACTCAATAACAATGCACAAAAAATATTACATTCCAAAGGTATTACAGCAGATCCAAAGAAAAAAATTTAAAAAAGCAAAGATAATTATATATACTACTGAGCAAATCTGTGTTCGTTTTTACATTCACAGTATATTGTATATTGTCGTGTTTAATGTGAAGCATTTCTGAAACTAATCGGGATTTTTAACTACTGTCTTTGTCGAAAATATTTAACCCCACTTTTACTTGCATTTTGAATATTACTTTCTTAATAACCAGGCGACCAATATTTATTAAATGTATGATACATCTATAAATAAAATATTCAAATTTCAGTTCTTTATCTATCATTATAGCAGTAAATATGAAGGAAAGTTCAATTTTTATTGGGGGGGTGGGGGGCGAGATTGCCTTAGAAGCCATGTCGGAGTTGCAAAAGAGAGAAAAAGAAACCAATTACCCACAAGACATTCAGAGTGCTGTTAAATTAGCAAAATATCTCCAACAAACCTTAACCTAATTAATTTCTGAAACACTGAAGCACACTTGGCCATTGAGGAGACGCCACGTGACAGTGCTTGCAAGAAGCAGCTCGGCGAACAAAGGCAACCGTGAAATTTAGACAAACACGTGACCAAGCGAAAGGTAGGAAACGCCGTGCAATACGGTCTTAAATCCAACATCAAATGCACTTCCAAAAGAAACCACGCTCTGCATTACCGCGCCGTGGTCGCGTAATTAATTAAATAATTTGATAGTGGAAATCGTGGACATTCGCTTTGGAAGGAGGGATTACAAAAGAACCACACTAGATAACCCAAAATAATATATTTTTAAACTCTGACAAATACAAATCATCAACGACGAACCAAGGAACGGCATACAAAGCAGCCGCAGTAACTCCTCTTCCTGCTATGTTTCGTTTCATCGTAGTCGGCTTACTGCCTCTGATCCTGTTTCCAGGCACTTGGCTACAAGAGTCACGTGCTGCTGGAGGAGGGGTGGGGGTCGCACATAATATTACAACAGAAACCTTCCACATTTGCGTTAACAGCACCAATACAAATTGAATTGAATTTTTAATGAAATAACGGGAAATATAAAAAAAAATTTCAAAATCCTCCTAATTGTGTTATGTATAAAATTAAAGATGAATCTGAATGGCGTGTGGTGATTCATGACCCTTACAGTCGGGTAAAGCAAAAATAATTTAGTTTTGTTATTTACGTATACAGGACGGAAGACGACAATGGCTTGGTAGGGCCGAGTAGGTGGGAAAACGTCACCATCTGCAACATTGTTGGCTGCGACATTGTTGATGCTGGACGAGATTAGATAACAGTTGGTGCAGGGAGGCTGCAGGAGAGAGACGCTAGGGAGAGACGAAGAGTGGTTGCAGAGAGGCTGCCGAAGAGAGACGCTAGGGAGAGACGAAGCAGTGGCAGAACAAGGCGACATGTATAAAATTTAGTTTCTGCACATTTAAGAAAGGAGACTCATTTGGTGGGAGTACAGAAAATAAAAAGACAATATTTGATCTGAAGGAGAGGCACTAGAGAATCTTAATATGAAGAAGACGTGACCCAGGAAAGGAACAACCGGCATACGAACAAAAACGAAGAACGACGTCATCAGGCGTTAACATCCGGTAACGGCAATTTACCTCGGTTTTTCCACACAAGCCATTCTCGTCTGATTCGCGAATTTAATTTTCAACTATATCGTTCGTCACCCGCGTTCCCGGGAGCAGCAATTTAAGAAGCTGCGTAGAGTATTATTTTTGCTTTTACCGACTGAGCTAATGATTAAATTGATATCGTAAATTTATATGTTTTCCATTATAACTTAATTTGAGTTATATTTATATTCAAATTAAATTCATTATTATTATTATTGTTTGTTTGATTGTACAACAATATTTGTGATGGTGTAACCAACGAATACCACAGGCGTTATGTGATAAAAATCTTTTTTTAAATATAAGATTATATTCTATAAGAAGTTGATCATTTTTATACTTTTACTGCAAGGGAAAAGACATAATGATAGTATTAGCGTGTGTCTTTTAGAAGAACTTTAGTTTGTATATACCTGAGTTTGAATTATTGAGTTGTTTTGAATAAAAATGATTTAGAGTTAAACATCATTATTTCGCAATCAACATACTACTAAATTGTATTTCAATTGATCCAGTTACTTTCAAGTTTTGAAATAATATGCTGCAACACTAGTAAATTGCCCAAAATCCTTCAATATAATATGAAATACAGCTGTGACATGTATAAGATTCTATCACATTTGAAAAAAAATCAAACATAATTTGGAAGTTGCGTAATTATAGGAAATATTTTATCATATAATCTCGTATATTTTGAATTGATGAAAGTTACTGAAAAACGAAGTATTAATGGGTTGAATAGGAGTATGAAACTAGAAATCAAGTAGTAATAAAAAAATGTCGATATGTCTTCGGAGATGCTATGGAGTGGATTGTACTACTCTGGCATCAGACAAATATAGTCTTTAGCTGTATTCATTTAAAAGATATTTTCAATTCCATCTCAAAAAATGTAATATAAAAGAATTATGTAAACGGTAAAAGTACAGTAATCAAGAATTTTTACTATGTAATGATTAACTACTTAACGATCAACAAGAACTGAAATTTATATAAAAGAATCGAAAATAAAAGTTCTTAAAATTTTACCTTTAAAATGATTTTTAAACAATGCGAAGCCTAGTCAAGCATCTTGTAATTTGCAAAGTTTCTATGGTTCGATTTAAATAATTTCATTGACCACGTAATGGTTTTCAATTGTTGGTGGAATCGAGTAACTGGACTGGCTGACTGACGAAAGCCGGGAGGGTTGGATCACCGCGAACAGTGATGTACTGGGCAGGAAGTAGAGACCCCTAACACCTGATAGAAAGAAGGAGGCTGTAGGAGTGCTAAATGCACCAGTGTGACATCAACGCCTGCCAGTCAAGAACTCATATGTCTTTGGGGGTTGACTTACAAGCGATTCCGTGAGCTGCTCAGTTAAATTCTTCCAAACTGTCTGTGACCCCTGACAGAAAGAGTCGGCAAATAATATTTATTAAATATTAAGCAAACGCAAAACTTTAGGCCGGGGAAAATTATTAATTTCTAAAATAATATCATAACTTTGAACTGAATTTCTTTTCTACCAGGAAATATTGTTCAATTTTTTATTGAATTCAATGATCTTCATTACTTTTTATGTGAACCTTTCATTATATTAGCTGTATTAGGGAATGTAACAAATTCAAACATTTTAAGATGTATGAAACATTTAGTGATAATTTATTAATTAAATTTAAATTAAAAATATTGGTATTACAATGAATTTACATGAATTCATTAATGTAAGGTATACAACTTTACTTACGAACTCACACTTTCAATGTCCTTTCATACGAAATTATTTGTACAATTTATTTAGCATTTTCTAATTTTTTCTACTGAAGATGGCCAGAAAATCTTTTTTCATGTATTTGATGTTCACAACAACATTTGAGACAAATTAATTTAAATTACTTTACCTCACTAATAATCATAAAAAAACTCATAAATTAGTTTATGAGCATTTGTCATGACTAAAAAAACATCCATCACACGACAATCCCGATCGTTAAATAATTCTTTTTATTGTACTGTATAGGGGTTTGTTGAATATAAATAAATTAATTGGTGTGCCTATTCAACTCGTAACAAGATGCGAATTATGAAGATTTAACACACTCAAATCATGCTGCAATTGCTTACAACAGTTTATTTTGATTCCTCTCTAGGTATGGGAGACACTGGGCCAAGAGGCTTTCCGAGAGATTCGAAGTGAACAAGTTGATCAGGAGATCCAACAATTTCATCTTCCTTTGCTGATCCAACGATATCAGCATTTTTATTAGTAGATCCAATACTATGTGCTTGGCCTACAATGGAAGAGTCTTCTGCATTCGTTGAACCAACTATTTTCGTTCCTGAAGCTTCGATGGGATTAGCTGCTGCGACTTCTGTATCATCCACGGCTTTTACATCTCCTATAATTTTCTTCCTCTTCTTTATTAATTTATGCTTGGTTTTTTCAAGGATTTCAGCTCCTGCAAAAAAAAATATTTGTTAGAAATTAGTTTTTTACATACAAACAAAATTGAATTGTTACAAGTAATTTTTGGCATTAGGAATGTCTTTTAGTGCTAGTTATGATAGAGGAATAAGAAATGTTGTCAAATGGAACCGTTATGTTTTGTTGCTTGGTCGTGTAAAGAGGTGAGTAAAATAACGATAGAACGTTCCTCCACCCAAGTCAATTTTTTCGTATATTGTCGAAGGATCTATTGCGAGGCTAGTTAACAGGCAGACTATGTTTTTATTTGCGTAATGAAAAATAGGAAACGGAGTGGTTAAAGGCCGAAGTATTCCGTACACTCGATACTGAGTGAAAGGTACAGATTGAGATAGGATCAGTATTTACATGATCAACTGCAAGAAGTTGGAGAAAATATTTTTAATGCACGGTCGTATGGATGAATTCCTATCTTGTAAATACATGAATACATTTAATATTTTCGGACAGGGAGTCACGGAGTGAAGGACATGAATGGCTACATTTTATGCCTGATGAAGTTTCGAAAGGGAGACGAAACGTCGCTTTTATATTAATTAAATAGCAATAAAATTATATGCTGGCTTATTAACTTCTTTTTATTTATTGTAAACTTATAGTTAGAAAGCAATGTTTGGATGTCGGGATATTTTACTAAACTTCAAATCAGTTAAATTTTAGATAATTTATCAAATCTGAAGAACTTTTAGCTGTGACATTAAGCATTACGCTGATAATTGTTTATATGCATGCAGATTTTATTAAATAAAGATAAAGCTCTGGCGGAAACGATATTGAATTTGCCTTGAATACATCATTACACATTCGTATCATTCACGGAAAACTTTTAAAATTTCTCTGAACTGAGTCCATTGGTCGCAGTCGATTTTCACTTTGTTTGTGGTACCAGAATACGTTGATGATGGTCTGAAAGCTGGAGACGTCATTAGAATATAAATTGCCGAGGGAGTCTGGGACTCCTCTACGCTCCTTTTCAACGAGTACCTGCTTCAATTTTTCTTACTGAGTACCAGTTTTATATAACTGAGAAATTTCGAAGTAGGAAGCAGAGTTATCAGAAACTGATAACCAATTTTTTGTTTCATGGCAAATTTTAACAGTTGAATCTTTGCCTGTGTAGTCCAACAAATACACATCTGCATTGCTATCTAGTGTTCTTTGGCCTCTATCTGAGGTGACACGTTAGTGCCAGCGGATGTAGGTGATGTGATGTGACTGCTGCATTTCCCTGGCTCTGGGTGAGTCAGGGTTTCATACTTCATTACGCTGTGCATTATTGGCCAGCGTAGCAAATAAATCTTGATAAACAGATGAGATTTAATTGGAATAAGACGGTGGTTCTGCAGATACCCCAATCACTTGGGAATTTGGATTTATTTTCTCCGCTTCAAATTTCCGGTAATCTTGTATGCCATTCAAAATGAGCATTTACAGTCAGGACGCTTCAGCGGTGTTAACCCTCTCGTCTTCCCATTTGTGCTCAACCACTTTGTTGTATTCTATCCTGGAGGTTCTTGTTATTTTCTCAACATCAACTGAAACACAAATGAACAAGAAATAAGTAATATTTAAAAATAATCCTATTTTATTCAAACATATAATACTATAACAATTATATTTACTAATCTAAGTTAGTGGGAATGCTCAATCGAAGCCCAGTAAAGCATGTAGTTAATTTTTAGAAGAAAGACAAGAATGGAAAAATGTCAACCGGACCAGGAAATCGAACCCAGGACCTTGCCATATTCAGCCGCATGATGAGCTAATCCGAGTCGACGTCCAAGGACCGACTTAACACTTCTCAATTCCGTAAACCTAAGCTAGGCTCACCTACGCAAGGTCCTGGGTTCGATTCCCTGGTCCGGTTGACATTTTTCCATTCTTGTCTTCTTCATATTTACTTTTTAATAAAAATAACTACGGAACTAATTTACGCCTTTACCCCGGTAAACAATATTTTCAGCACCATTTATAATTCCGTTATATTTATACATTAATTTATTATGTTTTTCTTACATTTATTATTATTGATTAGGTACTTAACACTGTAATTTCATTCAGAATTTCCCATAGTTTGGTTGAACGAATCGTCAAGGAAACGTGCATACGTACATACGTAATTTTCCAAATAAGACGATTTTGTTGTCTGCGTTAATTTTTTTATAATAAAATTTTTCAATCTTTTTGCAAAGCGACCGAAAATGTTCATAGCGAATATGGAAAAAACAGATAGATGCAGATTTAGACATTCAAAGTTTGCCAAGAAACTTGAAACAATAGAGATGGGTGTTCTACGGCTCCACGATCTTCCACGAACTTAAATCGCTTCCATAATAACTTTACGATCGAACTTTATGAGGCCACATCCAGTGTCGAAACTTGGGTCTGTCGAATACAACTGTATTTTATAAGCACGACCGGTAGGTACTACTAATTAAAATGGTTTGTCCTTATAAATGCGATAAAAAAATCGTGTCACAAAAATTGTTATGGCCGCTGGCTTGTTGCAAAACTTCAATTTCAATTTGACCGAGATTTAAAATGAGACGCTCGAACTCAGCAGGCTGAAGTTGCGGATCTGATTACAGATAGTGAACTTTGTTTCGGTTTGAGCCGCCTGCTAACTATCCGTTTTCTGAGGAAAATTCCTGGGAACATGTGTGGGGATGAGCCGTATTTGGATACAACAACCGTCCACATCTGGAGGAGTTTCGAAACCACACTATAACAGGGCGGTCTGTTAGTACTACATTTTAATTATTTTCCAAATTGCCTTATTCAAAAACCAGTAACTGTTATATTATTAATATTGAAGATAATATGTAATTTTCTTAAGAATTTTTTTCACTAATATAGTGCTTGTCTAGTAGTTTGTAAGCTTACCTTGAAGTCATATTTCCTCTTGACCCATGATTTTCCTTTAACGTCCTGACAATCATGTGTCCCACATTGGATGCAATTCTAGCACTTCTCTTTTCATGTTTCAGCGTCCATGGGGTAACTATGAATTTTGGATTAGCGTAATTTTACAGTTTTTATTATCAACAATGAAATCTCACAATAATGACATTCGCAGTCAGTAGTGTTTGGACTAAGAAGACCACACAATTTCATCTAAGTTGGATCAGTAGATGGGGTGACTGTCACAAGCAGAATTCATCAGATCAAGTCTAGTGCAGTTTATGCATATCTGATGTTATGGGAATGTTTGGCCGTCTGCAGGAGACTTCAACTAAATGGCACGGATTATGTTTCAGTTCAGGTAAAATCTCATAAGGAAACCAGCATTGTTAATTTCATAAAATAGAATGTTTTTGTTGTTTAATAATCAACACTGAGGGATGCACTCATAATTGTTATATCACCTGATAAATATGTAATGACATCAATGTGCATACCTAATAATGAATGTAAAGAAATTGGGGTTGAAATTCTGATTGAGTTAAATTAATCAAGTGATTTAATAAGCTCTGTATAAAGATATTTTAAATTGTGGTATCTATTATATGCAAGGAAAGAGATATGTTCTCATAAAGGAGATTTAATGGATTCTCTGAAAAAACATTAACAAAAAATAGTCATTCTCTGAGGATGACAATGCTACATGAAGTTAATCCAGTAACTGGCAACTCGCTTTTAATGGGATACGAAGGGACTTTGAAATGGAGAGGAAGGCATTCAAGTGTTAACTAACGTCCACTGGCTATAGTTTAAAGATCCTATCCAGTATTCACTAGAGCAAACCCTAAAAAACTCTGACGGGAGACTAGTTTGCTGTGGGGACGCAGCATTCCATTCTCCGGGTCTCCATCAGTTTTAGGAGGCAGTTGGCCAACTGATCCAATGGGATCAGAGGACAACTCTTGCCTTATATCCAAGGTCTCCAACTCCAGTACATACCTCCTAAAATAGGTTAAGGTGTCTCGGCATGTTAGAACTTTGAAAAACTCAGAGAGAGTATGAGGCATTCCCGACATAGTCAGGTGAGCCCCACAGTCACTCTGGAGGAAGGGGGGGGATGCCCGTGAGAGAAGACTCCCACAAGGACCACCTATCATACCTCAACTTGTGATAAACCTTAAAAATCTGCAAGAAGGAAACATGCCTGAATGTGAGCTTCCATTGTCTCTCCAGAATATTGCAATATAACATCTAAAGATACAGGAAATAGCTGTGATAGCTATAAAATATTATTTAGCAGCGTGAAAGGATATCTGAATTTTAGTACAGAATATCTTGCAGCATGTTGATAAAATATGATTTAATAAAACAGCACTTTTGAAGTCCAAAATGTCATAAGAAGTGATCATTAAATTTTAGAAACACATCTCTGATATATAAATCAATGAGAGCATTTATAGTGTGTATAAAAATTAAACTTAAAATAAAAGTATTCAATAAATTTATGTATTGTAACATGAAAAGTTATGATGAACAATGCGGACCAGCTTGCGAGTTGCAATTGTCGCAACTCGGGCCAACAATGGGGTCTGGCGAGACTTGAGCAGTCGTCGTGGGGTTGTGAAAGGAGAAGGATGGGTCGGCAGTTACGGACGGAGAATGACCACGCTCTGTAGTGATAATTTTTCTCATGTTCTAAAATGGATTAAAGCTATTAAAATCCACTTTTTTGGTATTTTTTTTAAAAAATACCTGGCGCCCAAAAAAGCATTTAAACCCTCGAATACGGAGGAACGCCGGATCGTCAACATTTGGCGCCGCAGCGTTGGGGCCCCGAACAACGTGGTTTGGTGAGGACGACTACGTGGTACCCTAGAATTATACGACGACTGAAGAAGTGGGAGGCGCTGAAAAAGGAACGCTGTGGAAGAGAGCTGTTCTACGCATAGCTGAGGGGTCAAGTGTTCCTGTGACCGCTGCGTGGATTTCGTCGAGAGGTGTGTGTGTGTATTAAAAAGCAGAGTACAGTGTGTGTTGTGTATTTTTTTTAAATGGAAGAAGTGCGGGAGGCTATTACGTGTGAAAGAGTAGATGAGAAGGCAGAGGACTCTCTTCTCAGGAAATTGTACCTAGTAATTAATAAAATAGTTGATGAGCGGATGGAAGAGTTCAATAAGAGAGTTCAGAAGGTAGAAACTTTATCTGACCGGATATGTAAATTAGAAATAGATAGGGTAGAAGTAGAGCGGTGTGTAGATACGAAGTGCAGTAACATAGAAGGGAACAGGATAGTAATTTTAGAGAAATCGGTAGAAAACTTACATGACCAGTGGAAGGCAATTTCAGTTAGTAACAAGAGTGTGACCCCAAAGGGAGGAATCGAACTGCAAATGCCCCGTTTCGATAATGGAGAAAGACAAAATCCTAAGAAGTTTATAAATGAATTACAGGAGTATTTTGCAATTGTTAATACCCCAGAACATAACAAAGCGAGAGTGATGAGACAGTGCTTAGGAGAGAAAATTGTTAATTGGTTAGATGTAGTGGTAGGGCAGGAGCAGAGATTTGAGGTGCTTAAGAGAAAATTTTTGGAAAGGTTTTGGGATCAGAACAAACAGAGGGTGATTGTAGAAACCTTGTATAATGGGAAATACAGAGGCAGTAAGGATGGGACGAGAGAGGAATATTTCCTGGCTATGATAAATAAGAACGAATACTTGGATACCCCGTTGGGTGATGAAGAACTTGTAAACAGAATCAAGTTCCATTTTGAGGTGGAAATAATTAAAGCTATTGGTGAGGGGCAGAAATCTGTAATAGATATGCTGAAATTACTCAAATTCCTGGATGATGTAGAACAGGAAGAGAGGAGGAGGTCACATGTGGGAAAGACTTGTGATAGGGAGACGGACGAAATGAATAGATATAGAAATCCCAGAGAAAATGTGAGTAATGAGGATAGGGATAATAATCGGATTACATGGAGACGTAATAACCAGCACGGAGAAGAAAGGGGAAATTATAGATCTCAGCAGGCTAGAAAAGGCAATTCTAGACCGAAGGAAAACTAAAACCTTCTTCAATGGAGAGTCCCCTGGTTGAGGAAGAAAAGAATAGGGACTACAAAAAAATCAAATAATACCAATTTTGGTGAATGGGAAAGAATTATTAGAAGAAATTGAGGATGAAGGGGAAGAGAAATCATCTGACCATGAATTGTTATCTGTTGATATTGACATTGAGGGAGATGGGAAAAGAAGACCAAATGAGATAGCCAAGGAAATAGAAATAAAACTATCATTGGGGGCTAAGGATGGACCAAAACAGCAAAGAGATCATTTGTTAAAAAAGGAGAGTGTAGTTGCTGTAACAATAAGGGAAGATCTGATGCGGAAGGATCGATTTCATGATGTAGTTAAGAATGTTGAAGTGGAGGTTAATCATAATGTAGAGAGGGACATAAGGTTGTTAAAATTATTTGATGTATTTGCAAATAAGTTTAAGAAAAAATTTAAACGTGTAGAGCATCAGATGGAAGCTGATAAGTGTGAAGGTAATGCGAACACATTGAATAAGCAGGTTAGGGAACAGCTGATTATGTTTGCAAACAATGATGAAGTAATGAAATATTTTGTTAATTGATTTAAGAATAACTCCCGAAAAACGTACAAGAGAAAGGTACGTGGGAGAAACATTCATCAAAAAACTGAGCGGAACTTAATGATTAGCGGAAAATGTGCTTCTATGTCTCAAAATTGTGCATCCTATGGTGAAAACAGAGTAGGAAGAAAGTTATGGAATAGGGGTGGATGTGAATTTCCTTGGAATCCAGGTGGAAAAACTGAATGCGGTATTCTGTTAATGTCAAACTAATAAAGATCAGATGATACATCAAATTTCAGCTGGCAACAATTAAAATAAATGTCATATGAACTGTCAGAAACAGCTGATGGGATGTAAAATTTTATGTAATAACATTGTAATTAGTTATCAGAAACAGATGTTCTGTTGAAAATTTGCGACGTGCGTTAAACAGCTGTTGTGCAGAGACAGTTGACTATAGAAAAATTATGGCCAAAGTAATTTTGGATCTTGACAGCGAACAGCTGGAAAGATAGCAAACAGCTGACTACAGAGTTCTTAAAGAAATTGTTTGGGTTGAAGTTATGTGGTTGTAATTAAAGTTAAGGGTTTGTCCGTGATTGGTTTATAATAATTTTGAATTATTTAATTGAGGAAATTGTATTTTACTGGATGTTTATGCTGATGAAGGATTGAATGGTACGTCAGAAAAATTTGTAATTAATTTATGAGTGAATTTTTGTAAAACCTAATGTAATTTTGACTAAGGGCGTTGGTCAGTCAAATTGTTGACGACTGTGTTTCAGTGAGTGTCATTAAAAAATTGTACAATTTTTTAAATTCATTGGGGGCGGGGATAATGTAACATGAAAAGTTACGATGAACAATGCGGGCCAGCTTGCGAGTTGCAATTGTCGCAACTCGGGCCAACAATGGAGTCTGGCGAGACTTGAGCAGTCGTCATGGGGTAGTGAAAGGAGAAGGATGGGTCGGCAGTTACGGACGGAGAATGACCACGCCCTGTAGTGATAATTTTTCTCATGTTCTGAAATGGATTAAAGCTATTAAAATCCACTTTTTTGGTATTTTTTTTAATAATACCTGGTGCCCAAAAAAGCATTTAAACCCTCGAATACGGAGGAACGCCGGATCGTCTGCATTATATACAAATTTACATCTGTTATGAATATTAAAGACTTTTCTTATCATATGAAAAGAAGCATGGGGAAATGTAACCTTCTTTAATAATCTTGTGTATTATTAAAGAGCCATACCAATACACTATCAATGTGAATGGAAATGATGATTTAATTAATAATACCGAATTAGCTAGCTGAAGGCACAAGTGGATGAATGAATATTGATTCGTCAGTTTCAAATGAGTAAAATATTGTGACAGGTAAAAATATTTCCCTTGCCTCATCTGATAACAATAAAACACATGTGAATGTAATTTGTTTGTTTGTCTCATTAGTCATATTCTCAAGTTTTTACACAATGCAACAATGTTGGAAACAAGAAATGGAAGAAAACTTGGTATGTTTATGTCAATGAACACATTCATTTCTGAAACAAATTACTTACACAACAATACCGAGTCATTTCTTCCAGAAGTTGCACTGTAATTCATAAAATCTGCAATCCAGTCAAAAAAGTCGTCCAACCGGGTGATCATAGCTGAACACACAATGTATGCAATTGAAGCAAAGAGCTTTGTACTGTCAGGAAATTCTTATTTCTCACATTGTGTTTATTAATAAATACAATTTCATTGTCATAAACAATATAATCATACATTTGACACAGAATAATATATTTTATAACATGTAACTGAAAGTAATAGCCATTATTTTACATGAATACTTCTATTTTTAAAATAATGCATTCTATGTTTATTTCAAATAAAATTCTTTGAAAATTATTCAACTTTTATTATAATATGTGCTATATTTTCATGTAACAAACCTTTTGCTCCCAATTGGTTTTTCAATCCTAAAACACATCTTTCATACCGATTGTTGACTGGAGGAATAAAGACTAAAAGCAATCCCGAGTCCCAAGCAAGTTTCTTATTCTTTTCCATTTCCAAATAATTATCTGTGTAAAAAAAAACATTAAGTTGATATAGGAACCAACTTTTATACAAATGCTTACTGATCATAATGATTAGTTATCATCTTTTACCACACCACAAAGTTTATGAGTAATTTTTTATTGCAGAAAACTTATTTTTTAATGAACAAATAAATTTAAAATTAATAGGAACCATACATATGGAAATAACACAAAAAAATTATGATGGAATTAAATATTATTCTGCACACTCACCCTTCAAACCATTCTCACGAACCTCACAAAAGCAGACACTGTTTTCCTTGAACTCAGCTTTTCCTCCACATTTTGAACATAAAAGTTCACATAGTTGTTCAGTTGGTAAAGGGGCCCCAATTGTGTTTGTAACTGAAACAGATTTCAATTTTTATTACCTCACAGTTATAAATAGATTGCAATGAGAAGAATATAATAAATGTTTCTTAATTTTTAAAATTTACCAAATAATTATTGACTTTGATTTTATGTAATAAATGGATGTATATAATTATTATGATTTTATTTATTTCTGCAAAGGTCTAGTGCTAATCACAAGAAACATCGATAGACTATTGCTGGAATAGAAGGAAATTGAAGCAAGAAATAACAAAAACCAAAAAGGGTTAGCAACAGGCTTTTTAAGAGATAGGGCTTCAAATCAATGAGGTTTAATCCCCAAAGAAAAGTGTAAAAAGATACTTTAAAGTAATTCCCTGAGGACTTCAATTAAGTAAAGGTACAGACTCAATTAATAATAAGATTAGTACTATGCAATATATTATTCAATATCTTAGTAACAAGTTAGGCTTGCCGAACTATAGTCTAAGCTTTTGTCAACTAATAATCCTTATTCTGTCTGAACTAACCATAAAATATGAGGAGGTAAAGTATTATGCGCCAAATGGTTACTATTTAGTTTCCAATTATTGTAGTAGAAGTTGTGAGGTGGGTGGAGTTGTTGTTTATTGTAGGGTAAATGCTACATGTGCCTCTATATGTGGTAGGAGTTTACCACTTCCCACTTGGTTTATTAATTTTATAAACTGTTTTAATCAATTAATGGATATATAATTCATGTAATTATTGTTGATGACATTAATTTAGATTCTTTAAATGCTCCAATAGATCCTAATGAACTGTTTAAAATGTTATAATTTTTTTAAAAAAATTATCTGTGCCTACTAGAGTCAGCCTAAGATGTGTATTGATCATTTAATGGTGAATGTCCAAAATTACAATCATGTCAGTGATGGAAATATAATATGAACTTATCAGGTAACTTTAAACAATTTATATAATTAAAGGCAGGATTGAATGTACTGGGTACAATGTATAGATGAAAAGTGGGATGCATTCTTCTCCATTATCTTATGATGTGTTTATTCCCATTGTCACTTAAATACCCACACTATCAAGAAACAAAGCAACATTGAGTTGCTGAACCTTCCACCCCACATTATAAACACTAGAGAAGAAATGCAAGCATGATTTGAGTTAGAGAAAATATTTTGGATGAAATCTTCATAGTCTGAAGACGGTGGCAGAAGATGGCCGCAGAAACATTGTGTTCTTTTACCTGACCCGGTTGGTTAACCGTAAAGATTTCATCTGAATTATTCACCGGGAAAGTCTGCGTTCATTAATTCAGAAAATAATTTCTTTTCTCAACATAAGACATGTAGAAATAGGTTCAGAAAGAACTTAAAGGACCAAAATGGGATGAAGTACATTGACATTTTCTAGCAACAATTCCCAAACATAATGGGGAATGATAAATGATCTAATTAATTTCAAAATGTATACTTGAAATTGAAAATTGAATCATACTGCAAGGAGAAGAAATAAAAACCTTACACTTTGCCAACGATATTGTAGTATTAGGGGAGTCAGAAGAAGACTTGGAAACCAGAATAAATGGCATGAACATAGGCCTGGAGACGGAGTTCAATATGAGGACTAATACAGATAAAACCAAGGTAATGGAGTGAAGTATGGCAAACAGTGGAATAACAAAGGGTGTTAGACTGGGAAGGGATATTTTGACGGAAGTTAAAGAATTCTGCTACTTGGGAAGTGTAATAACTAGGGATGGTAGAAGTATAGTAGAAATAAAGAGTAGGATAGCACAGGCAAGGAAGACTTTCATGAAAAAGAGGGATTTACTTATGGGTAATATAAGTGTGAATATTAGGAAATTGTTGCTAGAAATCTTCATATAGAGCATGGTGTTATATGGGTGCGAAACGTGGACGATAGGAGTTGGGGAAAAGAAAAGAATAGAAGCCTTTGAAATGTGGTGTTATAGGTGATGCTGAAAATGAGATGGGTGGATAGAATCACAAACGAGGAAGTTCTAAACAAAATAGGGGAAAAGTGAACAATATGGAGGACATTGACTAAGAGAAGGGATAGATTAATAGGCCACGTTTTAAAATTAGCATTAGAGGGAAGTGTGTGGAGTAAGAATAGAAGAGGGAGGGAAGGATGGAATATGTTAAGCAGATTAGGGAGAATGTGGTTTGTGCTAATTATAAGGAAATGAAAAGGCTTGCACAAGATTGGTTAGCATGGAGGGTTGCATCAGTCCAGTCTTAGGACTGAATACCACCACAACAACAACTTGATCAAATAGAATATCAAGTAGAAAATTAAGTTGTAGCAATTCCCCAAGCAATTGCTGTCAAATTCATTAAATTCTTTTCTAACTCTTCAATGCCACAAAATCTCTTGAAAACCCTTCAATTAAAAGAAAGAGAGATGTGGAAAGAAATATCATTCAAGGATGAAACTATTATTGAAATAAGTGATGCAATCTGCAGGTTAAAATAAAAACTCCTCAGATTGAATGAATTATCTCTAGCTTTAATAAAATAATGTCTTCAGGCTCTTATAACCCCCTGACATAGTTAATAAATAGCTCCATTTAATCAAGTACAACACAAATGCCATAAAAGTAGATATTATTAAGTTGATAATCAACTAGGGAACTTATATCACTGGTTACTGGTTCCATTTTTGAAAAAGTCTTATTACACAGTCAAATGACTCATTCTAAAACCAATGATATCCTGTCTCCACAAGAGTATGATTTAAGGAAAAGTCTTACTACAGTAAATATAATTTCAGATTTTATTAACTCATCTCTACACAAAATTGATAAGATGAAAGGGTAGCTGGTCTGTTTTTGGACTTGCCTATGAAGGTTTGGATCACGTCACCTATGTACATGTGCATTACAAACTTGAAGACATTTGCATTCGAGCCATCTTAGACACTATTCTAAAATCGTATCTAAGATTTATAAAAATTCAATATAAATAAAAAATATATATAAATAAATTCAGATCAAAATATGACTCAATACTGATAGACATGCCTCAAAGTTCAATAATGGGGTCTGTACTTTGAATAATGTATAAAATTTATCATGCTTCCTCAATAATTAGTATTTCATTCCATATCCGGTACCTGTGTGATGACACACCCTAGCTCTTGTATGTGGACACATAGCAAGAAATTGCAATAACATTTTTCAATCTACTAGTGAATACTTAATTAAAATTGAATTATAATAAATAATAATCAATCTAGTCTAACACACCTGATAACACACCACCCAGAGGTGCATGTATAACTTTAAAAATATTTCAAAGCCAATTTAGGAACAGAGAATCATTTTATAGAAACAGAAAGTAATTTAAATGATGACTGCCATGTGGTAAATCTTTGCAAGTGGAACCTACCTTATATAATGCTTGGTTAACTAGAGCTAAAAAAATTATGGAATATATATAGCCTATAATTTTGGGAAACAACAAAACGGCATACGTTAGATAAACAAGAAGCTTTTAGCCAAATTTTATACATAATGGTATTCTGGAGAATTAATGCTCTTTATATGAGTTACACCACATTGTAACTTTAGTGTTACATGTCGTGAATGGCCTTAATTGAAAATTTTGATATTGGATGAATCATTTACTTGTGAAATAATTTGTAAAATTTTAGGTGATTAGGCGCATTATCCAGACTCTATACTACTTTACACTAAAGTTATACCAATTTTGGGGTTCATTTTGTGTTTAAAACTCTATTTTATGCAGTATCCTTGAATTACTAAATTCGTTTACAGTAAGGCTAATCCACATTGCTCTTTCATGTGACCATAATATATTTTCTACGATTTATCTTATTGTTCAGCTGATTAGATGATCAAGTTGTTTGGTTGAATATTGACTGAACGGCGTTGCAATCGATCGGTATCGGTCTGAAAGGTTTCTAGGGTGAATGCTAAGAGGGGAAGCACCAGCAAGGATGTTGCATATGCATTACCAACTCTAAGCTAATTGTCTCCGCCTTGCTAACCCGAATTAAATAGAAACTTGGCCCGGCGTTTAATCGGGAGTCACGCAAATGAGGTAGAAGTCTGACAAACTCATCCCTTGACGAAGTTTCACTGATGACTTTTTTGCGTATATAATACGAAAGACCAATATTTTTCTTCTTTTCAAAATAGTTCGTCAATTCATTATTTTCACTCTGAAATTTTCGCTCACATAAATAGGTTTCTAAAAGTAAATGATAATGTGAAATTAATATTTTTAGTTTTTAAATTAAAGATGCCGACCTCCTGTGGCCTAGTAGATAGCGTCGCTCCCTCGCAACACAGAGGTCCCGGGTTCGAATCATGGGCTTGGATGTTCGTGCCGTCATGGTCACGGAGACTGGGATTAAGACTGCTGGAAAATCGATACGCTGACCATGTATCAGTCAAAATTTGGAATGTGTCATGTAAGATGACAGTCCGCATTCGAAATGCTAGGCCAAGGCCCTGAATGGACTGCAGAGCGATGGAAGAAAAAAAAATTAAAGCTGTATTTCTGTATACAAATAAGAAGTAGATGTTCTAAGAAACGATATTTTCGACATCTTGACACACTTACGTGAATAATATACAAGTTTCCCGACTAGTTTCTTAGAAGTTATAGAGGCGATTTTGCTCTTCACTCTAAATTTACTTATGTAAAAAAGAGTGGTAACTGTGTAACCCCTAAGTTTTTATCATTATCACATAAATTAAAAAATCAGTCGTTTAAAATTTTAAAAATTCTTTGAAGAAATTATCTAAAGATTGGTAACTCAAGGTTCCATTCTTGTCCATTGATTTTTATTTATGTTAATGATTTGCCGAAAAATATTGAACCTGAACAAATTATTAAATGTATTATAGTAATGTTTGTATTAGTTACACTAAAAATACGCTGTGTCAACATTATTGTCTAGAACAGTGATGGGCAAAAATTTTAAAGAGTGAGCCAAAGGAAAGGAAAATAACTTTAGGCGGGCCAATATAATAATTTTTATAAAAATGACAATGATATAATTTACAGGGTACTTGTATTTTTTGTGATGCTAAACCCTATTAATGACTGATATATTATGAAGGAAAATGTGATAAATTTAACTGTGATTGCATTCCTTAAAGTTTTCATAATTTGGTTCGAACTGGGATGCACTTATTCTTAGAAGACAAGTTAAATGCACATCTGTCAGTCTATCTCCAAGTTAAATCTGTCAAGTTTCGTTGTAGAAAAGACCTGTTAGCATATAAATGATGAAGCAAACCTAGCTGTAACTTTCTAGACATGAGATGTAAGATTTAGGAAAGTGGATTTCGCAAAGACTTGCAGAACTCTAATTTTGAAACATTAAGAATCAGCTGTTTGAGTTGAGTGTTACATTGTAATTCAATCATTTCAAGTTGCAAGTCAGGTTTCACTGTTTCACAGTTCACAATTAAATCCACACTCAAAATTTCAAAGTCTTTCCTAATGCCACTGAAGTCATCAAATTCACCATTGAGTCACCTCAACCTATCTTCGTAACTCCAAGCTTTTCCTTCATCATTGAACTCAACCTCGAGAAGTTAGACAGGGAATTCTTAGCAATCTAATTCGCGAATAGAACAAGCTGTAGTTCAAATCTTTTGAGGTTGCCCCACATATAATCGATAAATTGATTTTTGCTTCGCATCCTGACATTCAACTTGTTTTTGTGGCAGAAAAGATCCGTAAAAAATGTAATTTCCGAGTGTCATGCAGTATCTTCCAGGGTTTTATACTCCACAGACTCCTGTTTCTCAAGGGAAAAAGTCACTATTTCGTCCTTCAGCTGCCAAACTCGCTTGAAAATGCGTCCTGCGCTAAGCCACATTACTTTCTTGTAGTACAATCTATCAGACTATTCAGATTGTATGGACTCCAGAAACTCCCAAAATTGTCGGTAAGCAAGACATCGAGATAGACCAGCTTCACAATAACGTCAAACAAAGCAGATT
The DNA here is from genome assembly GCA_034510155.1 of Eucriotettix oculatus. Taxonomy (NCBI): domain Eukaryota; kingdom Metazoa; phylum Arthropoda; class Insecta; order Orthoptera; family Tetrigidae; genus Eucriotettix; species Eucriotettix oculatus. The sequence continues at coordinate 68,818,943 of CM067377.1, forward strand.
TACACAGATGGACGAAGCAAAGTAGAAATATAACTTTTCTTTTCGAGATTTTTCATTAAAGATTCCAACATATCCAGATTTTTTCCCTTTATATTTCTTGCTCTATTTGTTGTTATATTACATATGAAATTTATAGGCATTTATAAAGTTGACATTCCTTTCATAAATTCATGCAAAAAATCTGCTCCTATTCTAGGTCCCTTCAAAGACCTCAGGCATGCTAATTCCTCTGTAATACAGAAGTTTACGTCAACACCCCTTACAAATAATAGCAAGTGTACAGTACCATTTATATCACAGCGTTCATCCATAGTAATTGAGTAGAATTTAAATTGGTCAATCGTTGATTCGAACTGTGATCATATTTTTTATCTATTGCTTTTTTCTGAGATAAGCTTATTGTTTCAAAATCTTTTCTTTTGTCAGGATATAAAATATCGCAAACTTTGAGCATGCAATGTTTAATCAGACAGAGCTTTGTAATTTTTAGCAATATTGTATGCTACAACATACATAATTTGCATATGTAGAACGAAGAACTATTTCCTTTAACAAAAATACTATCCGGGCCAGATAGAAACTTTCAGTGGGCTGGTGTAACTGGTTATCAGCAAAAGTCATTGTAATAGTGATACACAATAACTTATCGTAAATCACTATTCAAGTTGTCCCGAAAAATATTAAATCTATATTATCAAGCAGGAAACTAATAAATTTATCATAAACTTTTCTACTTATGGAACATTGTGCTTATGTAGGTCTTCACCTCAAATAGGCATGCGTGTAAATTGTTTTCACTCTATATAGACTCTGATCACTTCCTTACATATAGATATACTAATACTTTTTTCTTTTGTTTAATACAGTTCTAGCAATTCCCTAGATGTTATGTTCTAAATCCCCAGTGAACATATTATAAAACTTTAAAAGCAGTGGAGCCTGGTGCATGTGCTTCAGAACATGAACTAATTCAAGAAAAATGATTTGTTTCCTAATTGTAAGAAACATTACAATAATAGTATTTTAAGAGTACGAATTTTTGCTTCTATTTCGAAGACTTTGAACTGGCTTTCAGCGCCCTCCCGCAATACATGTGCGCTACATTCTTTATAACACAATAATCCTGTCTGGACTGAGAAATGCACAGTATTTCGTTTACTCACCCGGTCCGTCCAAGAACTAACAATTATAGGAGCTACAAAAAAACAATTAAGGGGAGACATTTATAAGACTTTCAAAATTGATAAAATTACAGCACGATCCTGCATACAATATTGCCATAATATGGGGCTTCTTCCTAAACTAAATTTCTTCATTTAAAATATTTGTGTGTTAAGAATTAGTACCAATTTTTTTTTATACTTTTACACTTTCAAAAATTCGTCCCTATTACACGTTATGTAGACAAAATTATAAATGTTGCACATTACGGGTTATGGAGTATTATCAACACTGTAGCTGTTGTAGCATTATTAATATCTTACATAATTATCCACGATAAAATTGTTCATTAGCTCGATATAGTACATAATTTGAAAAATTCACGAGTTGCCATAATTTAAAAGGTTTTCACAGTGCGTCGGTAAAGGTACTCATTAAACTTCCCCTCCCAACCAAAATGTAATAGTATAAAAATTTGGAACTGAAATGAAACCATTTTTAGTTACAAATATTATCAGTGAATACTATAATCGTTAATTATAAATTACAATTAATTATAATTCCCAATAATCAGTATATAAATATATTGACTTATAGACATTTATCGTGTTTAGCTGTACTGAATAGTTGAAAATGGTATTTTTATACTTTCTGATATTAAATACACTTCTCCAGTATATGCATAGTCATCTCAAATTTCTTCTTAACGTGTATTTACTTTCTTCACTGAATCAGCATATTTCATTAGATCAAATTCATATTCACATATCTAGTGATTCCTCTAATCCTCTATGTTTTATTTAGTACGGTAAAAATAAGCTTGTACACGTTGGTTCTATTATATACTGTGTTCGTTCGGTAGTAGTGCAACTATATCGAATTTCTTTTAAGTATATTATACTTGACAGTTCCATAAATAATAAAATTCATAGTCTATAATTGTATTGAGTGTGGCGTTATATGGGTGCGAAACGTGGACGATAGGAGCTGCAGACAGGAAAAGAATAGATGCTTTAGAAATGTGGTGCTGTGGGACAATGTTGAAAATCGGATGGGTGGATAGTTCTAGCGAGAACAGGGGAAGAGAGAACAATATGGAGGATCTAGACCAAGAGAAGGGATAGATTAATAGGTCACGTTTTGAGGCATGAGGTTTTGTAAAATTATTATTAAAGGGAAGTAAGGGGTAAGAACAGAAGAGGGAGGCCTAGGATGGAATACGCTAAGTAGAATAGCATAGAAATGAAGTTAGCACAGAGAGTTGCTTGCATCAGACCAGTCTCAGAACTGATTACCACCACCACAACAACAATTCTATTGTTTTTTGAGAACGAAGAAATTTGATATGGATGTTTTTGATTTTGAAAGAGATATTTTATCTGATAACAAATATTAAAATTCTGACTTACTTTCAATGCATTTGAGGTACGTTAGTGCAAAATATTGTTAATTCACACAAATCACTTAAATTTATTGGAACTATAATTAAAATGTTGAAACACTAAACGGACTACAATAATACATTTTTTTGGGGGGTTAACAGGCTACATGAGGGTGATCCTGAAACAGGCAACTTCTCTTTAATAGCAGAAGAAGTGAATTGATAAAGGGGGAGTTTTTTACTGTTATAAATCTTGACTGGAACCTTTTCCGACTGAAGGAATTTGCGAGGCTTCTTAGACCCGAGTAGCAGCATCTGGCGCAACGGAACTTGGCGCGGAATTCGTCAATTGTATTACACGCTAATCTACTTGGCCAACTCATTAGGAAAACCGCACTGAACAGTGCGTGGGTGATACAAATTCAAACGAGATATACGTCAAAATTAACGATTTCGGAGTTGGAATTAGGCTTTATCTTTTCTCGTAAACTCGAGAACTGACAGAATCCACCTCCTACCCAGAATACAGTGGAATTATTTATTACAGTCGTGGTAAAATGCTAATACTATATTATAGCAATTAATGCTCTGGTTGCACCAGAAAGCACATACAGGATCCCAACATGGGTTTGTATAGTCTGCACCTTAAAATGTAATTTTAAGTAGGGAACTACCCCTCACCAGATTGTGTCATTACCCGTTAGGCCACAGTCACATAGCTACAAAGCCTGTCTTGTATTAGACACGACGTGGCCAGAATAGTTCGTCACCTTGGTTTTACATTCTCATGGCCAGGACTGTAGTAAACTTTTATTAAAAGAACAAGATAATCAGTGTGGACCCTTAAACGTTGTGGCTGCAGTCCGGACGGGGCGGAAAGGTGTAGTAAGACAAAAGACGACTACAGACGGAATTAAGAAAATTTAGATTGCGTAAACCTTCGTCCGTATGCGGGCGGGGACCGTCAAACAGGCTGTGCGATGGACAACACACCCAAAACCGTGACTATAGTAAAGAAGGTGAATAACGTTATGTGGAATGAGACCAATAGGCATTTCAATAACGACAGCTTTCATTTCTACAATAAACTTTTGTTGTGTTAAATGCAGACAGCTACAAGTTTAGCATCGCCGACCTCCTGTGGTCGCTGCCTCACAACCCAGAGGTCCCGGGTTCGAATGGGCTTGGTTGCTTGTGTCGACATGGCCACGGAGACCGGAATTAAGACTGCTGGATAATCGATAGTCTGACCACATATCTCTTTAAGTTCTAAATGTGTCATAAGAAGACAGTCCGTAGTCGACTCGGTAGGCCTAGGCCCTCAATGGGTCGCAGAGTCGAGGAAGAAGGAACAGTTCTGCATTACTGAAATTTTTATGCGAAAGGAACCATTTCTGTAAATATTGCACTAATATTTTTGGTAACATTTCAGCCACGAGATTTTAAGCTGATCAGGAGGGAGGAGACGGCGGTCTTACTGTCAGAAGGCCAGCTCAGATTTCACGGATTTATTTATTGGTATCGTTAAAAAGTTTTCATTAATTTATGTAAAATCTCCTGTTGTGTAGTGGTTAGCGTTGATGCCTCACAAACCAGAGGTTCCGGGTTCGAATCCTGGCATGGGCTTGGATGTTTGTGTCGTCATGTTCGCGGAGATCGGGATTGAGACTGTTGGAGGATCGACTCGCTGACCACGTGTCACTCCAAATTCGGAATGTGTCATGCAAGCTGACAGTCCGCAGTCGACCCGGTAGGCCCAGGCCCTCAATGAGCTTCAGAGCCAACGAGGAAGGAAGGAAAACCTTACCTATTTTTAAATGATTTAGCATAAAGCCACTATTCGACCCGCTGTATACAATTGCTACTCTTAATTCTCGAAAGCACCCAAATGGGCCTCAGGGATGGTATCTCATGTTTCAGAACATTCTTCTTGTTCTTCCAATGGCTCAACAGCCCTCTTGAGGGCCTAGGCCTACCGAGGCGGCTGCGGACTGTCATCTGGCGCGGCACATTCCGAATTTGGAGTGATACGTAGTCGGTGTATCAATTCCCCATCAGTTCAAAACATTAATTTTTCATATTTCATGTATACAGTATTTCTTTGTGTAATTTTTTTTGTCTTTGCTTACATATTTTGTTGTGATTACAATAAAAAAGAAGTTTTTTTTCAATAAGAAAGGGATTTTAACAAAAAAATTGTTATATTTGTTTAAAATTTGAAACTGTTTTCCTTTTAGTCTCTATTCAAACCCTCACACGTTTTCAGTATTATTTCAATACATTAAAAAGTATAACGTTCTGATGCAGTTATGACTTTCGTTTATGCAACGTCATAAATAAATTTCCTAATCGTTGGATTATGAGCATTGGTAAATTATTTCCAGTTGCGGCTTGAGACATTGAGATGACAGTTGACGAGCATTAATTGCATCGTGGATCGCAATTCAATCATACTTGTCCAGTACGGACGATATCAATCAGTGTTTGTATGTAGGTTCTGTACAACAGAGTGCCGAGGCGCTTAGGAGGTCAGAATATTCACATCCACGGCCAGGCTCTTCAGCAGAAACTGCCGAGTGGGCTGGATTTCTATCTCCGCTTCATGCGATGCTCCGCGCCGCGCTGTCTACGTGGAAATTTAACTTCCTCTGAACTCCCTCGCTAAATTTAGTGTTCCACAACCAAGGTTACATTATAACTGCTCCGCATTCTTCCTAATATCGATTTAGAGTGTTGTGAGCAATATTTAATCAAATAAATATAATAAAGGGTAACTATTACTCTTCAATGTTTGAAAGGGTGTAGAAATATACTTATGCAGATCCACAGAGTGAACAATCAAAAGTTAGCTATGAGACGAAGAAGTCTTGCAAATGATACATTTCTAAAATCTCTTAAAATCGAAACTCCTACGTATGAATTACAATAGGAAATAATTTCAATACGTTTGCGAAATATTAAAAAGATAAATGAGATGTTGCAAGTATTATAAGAAGTAGGTTCACAAGACAAAACGAATTATATAGTTGATGACCGGTAAAATATCTCTCTGGAAATCTTCAATCGACATTAGGTAAATATGTGATAATATGGAGTATGTATGAATTAAATTATAATACATATAATTATAATAGTGCTTCAGTCTTTACCCACATAATTTCGTTTACACACTTGAAATGTTATAATGCATCAAAAATATTGTATACGATAGCACAGTGATGGGCAAACTTTTTAAAGTTGGGGCCAAAGAAAAGGAAATAAAACTTTAGGCAGGCCAATATAATTTAGAGTTAAAGTGTTCTGAAACGTTATATTCTTTGTAGTATGCTACACTTTCGTTGCAGAGTACTGTAGCGTACCTTTCTATCCATTGAGATTTAAGAAATATTTAAGTTTTTCGCTAACAAATATGTATTTAATATAAAACAGTTATTAATTTACGAAAAATTGAAGAAAAAAAATATTCCGGCTAGATAAATATGCAAAAGTTCTCTACACCTAAGATTTACCGTGGGGTAAATAGGCTATCAACGATAGACCACACCGCTACCATGTCGTCCACTCGTGCACTCAGGCTGCTACAGCACCCTACATCCACTTTCATCATCATCAACCGCAGAATGTTTGATCACCCAAGCTCTCCCTAAATCAGTGATCGCCAAAAGGATTTAATTGGTTCCTACTTATCCCGCGCTTTTATGGAAGAACCAATCAGCAAAGCTTTATCCTTCTACGCCACGTCAGACTAGGGCAAACGGGGGCTATTTTCCAAAAACCTTTGCACCGTTAAGCAAAGGAGAAGGGGAGTATTGTTCGTACCTGAGACGAAGCATATTACATTCCCTATGGTTTATTTTTAAACCAAAAAATCATATGAGCCAGGTGCACTTGTCTAGCTGCTGCACATTCCTATCTCATAAATTTATTAATATTACTATTAATCCATCTAACTATAAGTCGCGCTACAGTGGTTTTTCACTAAAAACTATTAAAAAGTACTTCCAACTCCACTCATCTCTGAGCAAACGGCACTCAGAATCAAATTTACGTTTCTTAGATAGCATCTTAGGGCATTTTTTACAATATGCAGAGTAAAACTAGTTAACCAACAACGCTAAGACAGGTCTGAATCGATATATAGCCACGGCGGAGGGGGTAGCTACTGCGACGAGGCTGCGCTGCCAATTTTACTCTTCGCTACAAATGTACCAGCAACCAGTGCCTCTCACTCTCAACGTAACATTCCAGTATCTAGGATAAATCAATAAATTTGTATGTCGTCACTGATACAAAACGAAAGAGAGGAAAACATTTATTTTTTTACAGACTATATTCTTTTTTTATTCATCAGATTAGGAATTATGTCTCGCGGGCTGGATAATACATTTCAAGGGACAGCATCTGGCCCGCGAGCCGTAGTTAACCCATCACTGCGATACCCTATAAAAACGGGTTTCTCCTCAGTTCATTAGCAAATATATATTAATAGTTATTTGGGTGTTCGGCGTTTCCCGGTATTCATTTTTATTATCTCGCTGCAGAATTTAATTCTTTCTCAACACGTATTTAAACCACGAGAGAAATCGTCACATTTTTAAAAATTTACCTTCTCACACCCCCCATAATCAAAATCGCACAAATGAACGCTGAAAATAAAATGTTTTATTTAGGAGGTTAGTCGGAATACACAGTTAACTTTTGCACAAATATTATGTGAAATAAATTTCATTGTTTCATATTGAAATAATCGATACACTCATTGTGCATCCTAAATATAAATGTTAAAAACAATGAAAAGCAGTAAAATTGTGCATGTATTGATGGCTTAATCAGATTATTCAAACGGTAAGGCTGAAAATTTGGGATTTTTATGTCAGAAATTAATATGCAAATAAAATTACGTCGGAAAATTAAAAAGAAATTACGTGACAACAGCGCCACCCACCAGGTCCAACTATAGATAAGAACCTTCCAGGTGACCCCATAAATTCAAAAAAGATGATTTCATCAAAATAGGTCAAGACGTTCAGGAAAAGAAGAATTAGGAAAACACGCTAGAGTAGTGCAGCATTTATTATTATTTATTGACTCCCTTGTTGAATGGTTGTGCCTTCCCCCTTCCCGCCCTCTCTGCCTCAATGATCTTTCTCACAGTGGGTTACTAATTTTGTGCTAAAATAATTTTGTCAATAACAGTGAAACCACAATTCTGTGTAGTGTAAAAGGGCGGTTATTTCTTTACATTACATAAAGTTCACTATTGTAGTCATTGTGCATACGTATCAAAAAAAAGTTCATTAGGTCCTGAAGTTGGAACTATTTTCTGACTAAATTTATGTTTTACTCATATTGTATTGCAACAATTTTCCGCCCAGAGTGACTGCGGGGCTCACTTGATTATGTCGGGAATGCCTCGTACTCTCACTGGGTTTTTTCAAAGTTATCACATGCCGAGACACCTTCACCAATTTCGGGAGGTTTATGTACTCGGGTCGAAGACCTTGGGCATAAGGCAAGAGTTGTCCTCTGATCCCATTGGATCAGTCGGCCAGCTGCCTCCTAAAACTGGTGTAGACCCGGAGAAGGGAATGCTGCGACCCCACAGCAAACTCGTCTCCCGTCATTAGGAAGGGCGTGAGAATAGTACCCAATGCCCGACCTACATGATGCAGGTTTTCTAGAGTTTTCCCTACATCTCTTTAGGTGAAACACTGGGTATGATCCTTAAACTGTAGCCCGAGGCTACCTTTCTCTACCTTCCACATGCCTCTTTTCAACTCCCTTCCTATGCTATTGAAGGGGAGGTGCCTGTTTTAGAATCACCCTCATGTAGCCTGTTAACCCCCCAAAAAATTGTATTGGAATCTCTTAAAAACTGAGTTCACTTTTGGGCACTCGTGGACTTAAAATTATGAAATAATGGGCGATTTATTCTACTTTCACTTAAATACAAATTTCAATATAAGCTGTGGTTGAATCGGAATATCACTTTATTTTACAATAAAATTGTATCTGCTTGTTGCACTATAAAGCTACTAATGAATCAAGTAATGTTTATTACAAATGTTTGTTTCCCAAGATTTGTTACGCACGCAAAATTTTGATGACTTGCATTTGAAACTAAAAAATAACATATATGTAAAACAATGTAAGGGTATTATCGGAAATTTTCTGAACGGGGCACAAAATTTAAGAGTCTCCACATTTCATTTCATACATAGAATTAATATTCTCTTATTATTGAACCACTTAATTACAGTCTTTAATTTTTTACGGCGAAAAAGCCCGAGTAGCTTTGGAAGCTATTGTTCCATAATAGTCAGCAATAATAAATTTTTAAGTAAACATTCACAATATAGACGAATTTCCATGAACAGCTAAATTTTGTAAATTTAAAACCAAATTTTTTATAACATATTACCTAATGTAATCCATTATAATTTTCATTATAGTATACCTAAAGAAGTCTGAAATGAGAGCTGAAACGTAGTATATTTTAATATTTAATTAAATAAAAATTGACAAAGAGGTTGTTTTAGCTCATTTAATAATAGTTTTAAAATATTTATTCATTAAACTTTACACAAAAATTATAATACCATGTTTTTAACCTCGCTGTAAAATGATTATTATTTTAAAATCATAGTGTATCTGAAATGGTCTGACGCCTTATTTGTACTTCCAATTGCAAATTTCACAAACGTGGCGAAATTGCATGGATGATAACAAAATCAAACTTTGTTTTGAGTATTATGTTTGTTACGTTCAAACAGAACGGCGCGCAATTAACTGAATAAATTCATGAAGATGTACTTATATTTGTCCGTTGAAAATATTACGTACGAAAATTGTGTTATATATTTGTACTACAGTCGTAGCTTAGAGCAAATAGCTTTGTTGTTAAGATTGTAACTTGCACTTTAAAAACATTCAATTAAATAAGTCTTAATTAATAATGCAAAATTTCATATTTCCAAACAATTTTTGTAATATTGTTTTGTTTTAAATTCAAAAGAATATAAAAATGTGAATCTCTTACCTATGTGATGTAGACCTGTATAAAGGTAATTGTACGGGAGACGTCATTCCATAATCTCATTTTTGAATGATTTATGTTTATTTGTTGTTATATTTTTCAATTTACAAAGGTACTTTTAACCCTAATAATGCAAAAATTCGTTTATGTTAAAATCAGTTGTTCATTAGAAGAACCGTAAATACTTTCACTGCATGTTTCATTTAAAGCCTAGTTAATTTTTTTATATTAGTTAATATTAAAGAAATAGGGAACATTCCAAGAAAAATAGTTTATCTGACAACTAAATATACAATAAATAAATTAAATCAGCCTCCTTCTCTGTTTTTTTATTTAAATATTAAATGTTACAACGTTCAGTTTCTCATTTAAGAGTCATGGAGTGAGGTTCCATGTACAAAGAAATTTTTACCTGACGATACCTCAAATGAGAGACGAAACTTTGTAATATTTAAACTTTAAAAAACTGACAAAGAGGCTGATTTACCCAATTTATTCTAGAAAATAATTTCTGTTGAATTAAAGCAATTAAAATTTTATGATAAAGGTGTGAGAATTCCGTTTGCATTTCGCGTTTCCCTATTCAGGTCTTCTCTAGACCATGATGATAACTTCATTTAACGCTTTGAAGAAACACTCCGAGTATAAAATTGTCACATAAACACCGAAGTTAACTTAATATTTAGATTCAAAGAACATTTTAAGAATTTCATTACCTCAGTTTATAAATCTGCTAAAATTGAGAGCAATTTTACAGGCTAGAAAAAAATATAATAATGTTTCCCGGTGTATTAGTTCCACAAAGATTTCCAACAGAGAACAATAATTATGACGGAAGAAATTCGAAACGTTAATCTGATTGAACCGTAATTTACTTTACAGGAGTTTACTAGTATCGACGATGGTCATGAAGATTGACATTTTATCAATATCTTAAATTTATATGAGCATATTCGCATTTCAGAATAGCCAATTACTCACTGTGGTCAGCCGCGTGAAAAATATATTACCAGAGGGTCTTTTTGACGTAACAGGCTAAATACATGACCTGCATTCAATACGTGGAAAATACTGTAGGAAGCACAGACTCCAATCAGCGTTAAGGGACACGGAGACTGAAATTTTACCAGAATCTGAATCAATCTATTTTCTAATTTTTCATATTAACATGCTTATAAATTCAGTTAAGTGAAAAAATTAACTTCGAAACAAAAGACGAAGGGCGTAACATAAACTGAAGGACAATTACTTTTTTCAGAAAAATGCGTTTTTTATCTTTATGGTTTCTGGTTCCAAAAACCTTCTTTTCGTCACAAATGTTAAGATATTGTCTTCATTATTTTTATACATAATGTACACACTAACACCCTCAAATACAAGCATTAATTTTCTAATTGTTCAAGTAGTTTAGGTGAAAAAATGTTTCAAGGTGCAGAAAAGTGCCAATTTTTAAATAACCGTATGAAGCTCTTAGTAAAAAATTATTATTACTCCCACAATTTTAATCAATTTCAAAAATAATACTGACAATTGATAACAATGGCCAGCACTACATGTAAATGGAAAAAAAGTTAAATATATTGAAGCACGTCACGCGTGGAACATTTTCGAAACTGTCAAATTTTGAGAATAATAATCAAAACATCTCAATCAAAAACATGAACAATACTTTTTACATTGCTACACATGTGTATTTTTAACACACATTTGAAAATTCAGCTCAGTAGCAATTTATTTACAGGAATTTACAGGAATCCCGAATCCCTTAATCTAGATTATTAGAATAAAAACTCACGAGTGGAAAGGAAATTCTAATTTAAGCGTAGTGTTTATTTCCTTTCGTAGCTATGGCCTAAGATGTTGATAATTTATGTGACGAAGATACAATTATTTATGACGACTGTTGTAAAAATTAGTTGACGTATCCGATGAGGAGAAGGAAGATATTCAGGTTCCATGGTCCCTCCCACAACAGACAATGTACTTACTCGCTGTAGCCAGCAGCAGCAGCAGCGGCGGCGGGAGGACGACGCTGAAGGGCGCCATCTCGCAGACCTTGCGACGCGGGTCGCGCGCTGTGCGCTTTATACAGTGCATCACACTGCTGACTGCAGCAAATTCTCTCCGTTCACCTGTTGCACGCAGCAACAGTGTCCCAACGTAGCATACTTAGTCTTTCCGACAAGCGACGCAGAGCTTACGCCGCACACGTTGGTAAACAAACCCACGTATCGTAATCGTAAACTCGATGGCGACATCAACGAAGTGCTTGATATGCCTACAAAGGGTTACTCTTGACCTAGAATTCTATTTGTTGACCGATAAACAGCCGCAAGTTAATGATACGATACCAGTAACATTAGGCATCTACGAACAACACTACGACGATGAACAATTCGCGGAAAGGTAAGAATTTGAGACATCACTGCCGACTTTTTTTTATTATTATTCACTAATTACACTAATAGCCTGTTTTCTTGAGTATCTATAACAGGCCTTATTTTCATTTCTTAGAATGTTTGTGTTACAGATTTATTCTATTTTATTTTATAAATATTTATTTTTTTAACAATAATAAAACTAATAAACTAAAACTACAGACAGAAGGGTATAGGGTGAAGGGTGAATGGGAGTAGGAGGATTGAAGGGAAAGTGCAGCTGGCGGAATATGGAAGGGAAGAAGAAGAGCGGGCGCTCTAATTTGAAGGGGACGAGTAAAACTATGTTAAGTTATTAGCTTGTTTCAATCTTCTTTTACATTGTACATTACAGATGAGATTTTTAACACCTTTTTTATAATACTTATATATATATTTTAATATACTATATATACATAAAATATGGCAAAGTATCATTTTTGCAGGGGGTCTGTAGAGCAGAATTGTGTATTTATGCAGACGCTCTCCCTGATTAAGTTTACCAGTACAAGATGTGTGGAGACGCAGGAAGGGTCAGCATTGCTCTTTCTTGTCTCCTGGGTTTCCTTTTGGAGGGCAGGAGCAGTCTTTCATGTTCGTTACCTACACTCTTCATTGCATCCTCACTTTCTCTAGCACAGGTTGTACTTCCAGCTCCGGAATTCCGGTTTCCCTCATTTTCCGGCGTCAAGTGTATTTTTTTTTTCATTTCTACCGCCAAATTGATATGAGTATATCCTTGTCTGTTCATATCTGTTTTACTCTCCGGTTCCTGGGATTACCGGTCCAGGAGAGTGGTGTTGTCAGTCACAACATCTTTGAGGGACCCAAAGAAGTGTCGAATTGTTTGATGAAGTTTACAACCGTCTCTCTCTACCGCTTTTCAAAGAAAATCGATTTTTTTCCTTTATGACAATGGAGCTTCCATCTAAGGTTGTGTGAGATTCTACAGAGATTGTTTGCAATTATATCTTCCTAGCTCAATCCGGGATATCTGGTTTGTTATATTTTCGAGCACTGTTATTAAATACTGCCAACTATTGCCTTTACATTCCTATTACCCTTCATCTGCGGACATTTCCTTTTTCTTTCTCCATGGCTCTACAGCCCATTGAGGGCCTCGGCCTACCGAGTCGACTGCGGACTGTCATCTTGCATGACACATTCCGAATTTCGAGTGACACGTGGCCAGCGTATAGATCCTCCAACAGGCTTAATCCCAGTCTTCGCGACCATGACGACACAAACATCCAAGCCCATGCCGGGATTCGAACCCGGGACCTCTGTGCTGTGAGCCAGCAACGCTAGCCACTACACTACAGGAGATCGGCCATCTGCGGACATACTCTATATAAATAAAATACAATGTACGGTCCTTAGCCTGGTCTGATTCAACCTTCCCTGCTAACCAATTCTGAGCATGTCTTTTCATTTCTACATACCTATAATATAATCTCAAATCTGCTTAGTGTATCCCATTATTGACCTCCCTAATTCTTTTATGACCCCACACAATTCCCTCTAGTGCTAACTTTACAAGAACCTCATGTCTCAAAACGTGGCCTATTAATCTATTCCTTCTCTTAGTCAACGTCCTCCATATTGTTCTCTCTTCCCCTATTCTCGTTAGAACATCATGGTTAGCTACCCTATTAACCAATCTGATAACCATCATTCTCCTATAGCACCATATTTAGAAATAATGTATTTTTTCCTGTCTGCAGCTCCTATCGTCCACGTTTTGCACCCATATAAGGCCACACTCAATACAATTATAGAGTATGAATTTTATTATTTATGGAATTGTCAATTATAACATCCTTACAAGAAATTAGAGATAGTTGCCCACTATTAATAGAATCCACGTGTGCAAGCTTATTTTTACCGTACTATTTATTACAATTTATTCAAATAAAAATTACTAATATAAACTAAGTTTCGATCTGAAATTTGGATATCTTCAAGTATTGGCAATTAAATGTTGCATTTTGATATAAGTAATACTTCCTCATTCTTCTTCTTCTTCCAATGGCTTAACAGCCCTCTTGAGGGCCTCGGCCTACCGAGGCGGCTGCGGACTGTCATCAGGCGTGACACTGCGAATTTGGGGTGATAAGTTGTCACTGTATCAATTCCCCATCAGCCTTAATCCCGGTCCTCGCGACCATGACGACACAAACGACCAAGCCCGTGCCAGGATTCGAACCCGGGACCTCTGGGCTGTGAGGCAAGAACCATATCCACTACACCACAGGAGGTCGGCCATCTGCGGACATACTCTATATAAATAAAAGACACTGTATGGTTTTCTTTTTCTTTTCGAGTAATAGACTACATGAGGCTGGTCCTGAAACGGACAACTGCCCTTATATAGCATAGGAAGGGAATTGAAAACGTAGACAAGGGTTTACTAGGGACTCGCGGGCTATAGGATCCTACCCATTGTTCCACCTAAAGGAGACGCAGAGAAAACTCTAGAAAACCTGCATCAGGTAGATCGGGTTATTGGCTACTATTTTTAGTGCGAACAGAGAAATTTACGTGATTGACATTTAATAAGTAAGAACGTAAACTATGAATGTTTTTGTTGTATTTAATGTATTTGTAACACATATTATGCATAAATAGTATTGTTATACTCTCCTTCTCCATGCGAACTTTAACTATTCCAAATCTCAAATTCCGTGTGCGCAACGCGCTTGAAAAGGGGTACAAATTTTTGCCCTCACGTAGGTTTACTGGCTTTGCTAGATATGCCATACAACGGTAAAATTGTGTTCACATATATTAATAGGCTAAGAAGCTATTAATATTGATAGAAGAAGCAGGAGCATCCCTGATTGTGTGTCAGTTTGTCCATTTGGATCTTCTCTCAGAATATTTGAAGCAGTTTTAAATCATTATGGGACAATAATTTATTTGTGAAACTCTTACGTCGGTAATTGATATCAATCATGGCATATATCCCTTCTTGATCCCAGAAAACGTTGAATATATATTCATCATATGGTTTTATTGGTTAAAGGTATGTATACGAAAGCGTATTATTGTGTCAACGGATAATTAATTTTCTATAGTACGTGGAATTTCAAAGACAATTAATATACTACGAAATAGTTATCAATTTTATGAAATAAAAAACCGCTGTAAATGTGCAATTTATTGGCGACAACGTTGGTGTAGAACAAATTAATACGTCAATTCGCTTGCGATAAATACAGCCCACGCCAGACGGCTTAAAATTTATCGGAAATCGGAGCCAGTGATGGGGCCATTTGTTTTCATTCAATTTAGCTTTACATTTGTTTGCATGCTTCACTGTTCGTTTGATGTCCGCAAACCGGGTACTGAAATTGTCAGCAAATTACTTTTTTGATAAAAATCAGTTTAGTCTCCAGTTCCTGAACCAAGAAAAAAGAATCAAGCCTTCGCAAGGCTAACACAAGGTCCAGTAAATCGAATTTGCCGTTACTTTGCGACTGAACATCAGTTTAAATTCATTGTCACTAACATATTTAACAGCGAATTCTGCAGCTCATGTCAATTTAATGGTTTATTAAAGGAATGTTTTTTTTGTGTTTAACAGAGGATCTGAGCTGTAGACAACTACATAGTTACTTTATTTTAGATGGATTAATACTATTAATACTTAATACTATTTCGAATTATAATCAAGTAAAAAAATTTCTTTTCAACGCCCTGGTGAAACATTTGCATTCTGATTCTATGGTTAACCAATCAAGATTACTGATGGCCACATATGCTATAATCAACAATATTTATGGAGTGCAGATCAATAGTTATTAAACAAATACATTCTATAAAATGCATTTCTCAATTAATGTAGATAATATTATTGAATTTTAACCAATCTTAAATTCGGGACGCAAAAGAAATCGGTAAAATAATACAAAATATTAATCTAATTTACTTAAAAATATATAACGATAATTATTTTTATAGTAGATACGGCCTGTCATTGACGTTTTCACACTGACCTCAGATTCTGTCAAAGTAGTGTCTTTCGTGATTATGAATTTGTTGGAGTATCAACAGGGACGATCATCTCAAAATATTGCAGCTACTGTTTGGTCCAACTTATACTAAAATCTTGCTAACAATTAGCGGTTTACAGCTTGAGACTCAATTTTACACTGATCGGTCCACTTGTACAGTGTGGCGTGTTTACATGCGCAGTTGGGAAAGGAGAAAGATAAGGGAAGTATTGTCGTTTGAGAAGGTACTACCCCTCCAACACCAACTTGCCTCAGCAAAGTCCGGAGTAAAAGTGAGCTGGTTTACCCCCCTCCCCCTACTATATGGGCGGAGTTGTCTCGACACACGACTAGCTAATTCTCCTGAACTGTACCTAGTAACATTTCACTATGCTCGCAGCTACATTTAAAATAAGGCAGACTATGTAAAGGTTAATCTTTCCCCTATAATAGGAAGGGATGGAGTCGGTGGGATGTAGAGCAAGGTGGCCGAGGCTAAACCAAGGCTGTATGTTGTACTTTAGGTATTTTACCCGGCGATTTACATAAAATTGAAGCAAAGAAATCCTTAAAAAACGTGTATTAGATAAGTCGGGCATTTAGAACAAATTTCACGCCCTTCCGATACAGGAAGCAGCATTGTTGTGGGGACGCAATAAGTGCGACTCCATACCTCGACGAGAGTTGTGGGGCAGCTGGTCGACTACTCCAATGGGGTAAGCGAAGAACTTTTACCTTGTGCCCGAAGACTGCGACCCCTAAACACACCCCTCGAAACTGATCAGTGTCGTCTCGGCTCCTTAACCTACCCCCAAAAAATGCAGCGTGTTGGCATCTCTTAAATCTACCAAGCCACGACATTTTCAAATAAATTATTTTCTGAGTTTTCTTCACTTGAAAATATTTTACGGTGATTTAAGTAATTAATTCCTCAGTAAAATATTAATTTAGGTTCAACAGTTAAAAATAGTCCAAATAAATTAATTAAAATTTTGGAAAGCATTTTACTCCTCTATACAATCACTGGCATTCATTTATTCACAATAAATAATTCTATGTTAAAATTAGAGAAACTCAATTGGATTTACTTCGTTTCAAAAATATTGCAATTCATAAGTCATTAAATACTCAAAGTCCTAATAAATCTTTCTTTTTTCGCTGAAAATCTGTCACGACAGTTTGAATATAAATCTAATTTGTACGATTTCAAACAACTTGTGAATACAGCTCTAACTGAACATGAAGTAAACTTTACAATATTAAATCAATTATAGTTAAATGATTTCAATTAACCGCGTATTACGGCCAAATTGAGTACATGCTAAGCTTTTTACTGGCAGCGCATGAAATACACCCCATAGGGATGTTAGATGTGGTTAAACCCAAAAAGTATTGCCGGTTGAATGGAATCGGAATAATTTCCAATTAGTTGGACACTGCTTCATTAAGTAATTGTTATTGTTGACTGACACTCAGAACACAATGAACTCATAATATCGCTGCAGTGATTTGCATGACAAATGCACGACTGTGTAGGCTGCAAACAGCACTAAATTACAAAACGCCTCCACAAACTTAGCGTGTGCTCACATCGGAAGTAACATTTTTTATAAATAAATAATCATGAGTAATATTATCCTATCATGTAGTGGTAATGTTAATTACGATTAGATATCAATGAATTAAATTATAACTTTTCTTACTATATATAATTGTTTTTTCCTAATAAATCACAAAACAATTACTAGATAATTAAATTAGCTTTTCAAATAAATATTTTTAGGTTATTATGTAATGATTGTGTTTGATTTTATTAACCTTTCTGAAACATTAATATTGCTCAACGAAGAGAAACATTATCACATATATCGATAAAAAATGCACGAGCATTTAGTCAGGAGACTGTCAAAACTGTTGTAAATATTAACTCAACACAATACATATGTGATCGAAATTACGTGGTGCTAAATATAAGTTTGGTTGTCCACAAACTCGGCGAGAGAGTCTACTTCAAAATAGTAATAAAAATTTTAAAAATACATATCCATTCGTTTTACTTTCACAGAAGCTATAAAATAGCATTCATTAAACTATCATGAAGTTCTTGACCATAAATTAACATTTTATTGTCTTTACAGATACGGCAATATTTTAATATTAAACCACTAACTGGGGACCCGGCGTTCCCGGGGTAATTATTTATATTATCCCGATACATTATTTAATTCTTGGTCAACACATAACTAAACCGACATCGTAAACGTCACAATATGAACCTCAAATGTACTCCCAGTATCTCGAAAGTCCAAAATACCCCGGTGCATTAGCAGGAATAGATATATTATCAGTATTCTAATTATCAACACATAATGGTTAAATTTTTTACTTAAAACGCATAGCACATTACACCGGTTTCGGCACCTAACTCGATATTTTCCTTTCTATTTCTATATCAGCAATTACTAAATTTTAAAATTTACGTGACGCGAGAAATAAAACCAATTTATGTATACTAGCAGCAGTTGGTTTAAACGCCTCAGCAATTCCAAGAAATATTCCCGTAGAATTAATATTTTTATTTATATTAGTATTATATTAATATTAAATCTTCTTTTTTTAAACCCTCAAATTTTCATTGAAATCTGTTGAGCTATTTCGGAGACTATTCGAGACAAACATATGGACAGATAGTCGGACAGATAGACAGACACATCAATTGTATTAATTGTTATAGATTGTTCATTTGATAATTTGAAAACTATATACTTCGCGCTCTCCATCAAAGATGTTATCTCAATCAAAGATATTCATCAACCAAAGACATGCAATATTGTGCTATAACTATTTGCAGTTTTTAATTAATTAACTCTAAATGTCATGTCACAGCAGGGTCTATAATAATTTATTTGTATCAGCGGTGTGCTCGTAAGATAACAGAATAACAATCACATTTGTAAAATATAAAATCATACGGATGTTAACTGATATTGGTAAATTAACACAGATAAATTAAACCTTAGCAGGTATTACTTTCTCATATTTAGAGTATAATGTCATTAATGTCAGCGTGGTGACGGGGCACAGTTTTGTCCGAGTCGCAGTTACCAGTACATTTTGTCGTAATCGACTTAGTTCACGTAACCTAATATTGACAGACTGGAAGAGAAGTTAGTTCTGTCGGAACAGACATGGTTCAATCTAATATCCCTAAACAAATCCAATTGTCGTAATTCTAGCGATGTGAAATAAATGTTAAAGAACTGCCAGTTGCTATGTGTAATACTGAAAATCTGGGCCATGCAGCATGGACAATGGCAGAATACTAATCTGTAAACAAGTTTAATGAGGCAGGTGTTATTATTATTGTAATACCATTTCAATTAATTACTCATACGGATAGTAATATTAATGTGTTTTTGTTACAATCCATGTTAATAAAATTAGAGCTTTGTTTGCGTTTCATATATTAGGGGATTATGAATTGATATTATTTAAATTATTCGTGTGCCACAATGAAACGGTCGGGTACATTTTATAAGAAACGTTTTGTTGTAATATAATGAGGGCGGTTTTAGTGACACATACTTGTCATTTGAAATATTGAGACAAATTAAATATATTGGGGTAGACTTACATTTTACTTACATAATTTTGTATTATTTATCACTGATGAATTATTTATAGGTGCAGCTGAATAATTTTACTTTTACATTTTGAACTTACATTCATCACGGGAATGCGAAACTGAATTGTTGATTACTCGTATCAGAAATACTTTAGTCGTTATCTTCAATCGTTGCAAATCCTACGAGGACTAAAACAAGTTTAGGAAGATACGAACATTGGTATTGGCCGAGAATTTACGCATACCGGAAAGGTCGACGTTATGAAATGCCAACATGAACGTGGCATAGAGGAAAGAAGATTAATTTTTTCTGGAAAAGAAAGAAAGAAAGAAAGGAAGGAGAAAACGCCATTTGTAAAATGTTTCATTACCTGATTCCAGTCAAACTTCTTATCGCACATTATCAAAGGAGCATTCAGTAAAGTTGTTTTACTTTTGCTGAGTGCAAATTTGCTGAGCCGACGAGAAATTTGTTCGTACTCGGGAGCATCACAAATTCAACATCAACGGGAAAACAGTCGAACGTTACTGTCCTTGGTGCCATCGGCCGGACTCTCACGCTGTCACCCGAACCAAACATACATTCTCGAGAATTCACGGTAGAGGCGACAATCTGTAAACCTCAAATTTCATAATCAATATTGCTAACGAACTGAAATGTTGCTGTTTCCATTTGATTCAATTTAATTCTGTCAATCGTGCACTTGTTGAACCTACTCGCGGTAAACTAATGGAAGATGAAACTAATTCGGAAATATTGAGTCAACTCCCGATCTGTTAATGTAATTTGGTAAGTATGTCGAGAGGGGACGTTTTTCGACTGAAAAGGGAAAAGTAATGGACCTAAATCTTTAAAAGATCGCCAGAAATCTCTTCTGGAACGGACTCTAATCTCACAAAACTGTCATTGCAATAGGATTAATGGTATACGAATGCTGTCGGGGGAAAATATACATTAATTTTTATTTGTGTAGATTATTATATTTTACCACTTGAACTCAAGTATTTATTACACGGGCCATTCATAACTGTTCAACTTACATATATAATGCTGAAATGCATTTTGATCACAATAACTGAATTTTCGTGACAATTATCTGACAATATATTGCACGAAACCAAATATGATGTTCCTGTTCTCAAGCTCTGTGTAGCCAAATTGTAAAAATTACTACAGAAAGTTGATGATAATGGATTTAAGGATCTTAGACGTCATAATATATCTTTAATTGAATAATTCTTACAATGGAAATTTGATAAACAGAGTGCAGAACGTATAAAATAACATAAACTTTAAATTATGGTTAGTGTTTAGTTTACAGGGGTTCCATATCAGTTTATATTATGCAAAAGGAAAATGAATTTAATAATAAATTATATTATTATTGAATTATATTTGGTATTAATATTGAAAAGTGACAAAACAGTCATAACCATTTAGAATAAAGTATAGGTTGCCGTACAGCTAAATTTATTCGGAGGGTATTGTTTTCAACTTCGCGTTGGGGCTTACTGTATCAGCAATCAGTAAACTTTAGATGTGGGCCTCCAAATTGCAGTGACGCAGATATAAAGAGCATTGGACAGAAACAAAGGTAACCAATTACGTCGTATCCGATTCGAATGCAGATTAAATGACTACAGAGGCAATTGTCTGGTTTCGAGTTTCGGGAAACGTGTTATGAGATTTTACCTGCGTTAAACTACCTGAGAGGAAAAATTCATTTCATGCGATGAAAGATACGAATAATTGTAAAACATTTTTAAAACTTCCATGAAAGAATATTTTTTGCTTAACCATTAATACCGTGTACTCTATTTCAGGTTCGGCCACCCCCGTACCCATTATTTCACAAAATATTTTTGTTTTGTGCAGTAGCTTTGTTACGCAATTGCAAAATAACATTCAACACTTCCTATTGATGATAGTATTTAAGAAATAAAAAAGTAACAGTTCCAACATCATTATGAAAAATAAATTATTAAATTTAAAAGTCGATTCAATAATTTAGACAATCACAGCAAAATATTTATAACATATTTTATCTCCCTTTCTGTTGTAGAAATTATTGACTTGCCGTTAAATATTGAATTAGAACACATTTTTGAAACATCAGGAAAGAGAAATTTTCTAATTTGAGAAATCTCGCACAATAAGTTGTGAGCGCTTTTGGTTTAACTTTCATCTAAAAATCATTCTTTTAGAAAATGAAATTTACTAAACACAAAACACGGAAGATAATCTTCAATTTCAATTATGATGTGCAAATACTCGCATTGTGGTGGGTTTGAAAAAGTGGAGAAACAAATACCTCACTACTAAAATCATTGGTTTAATTTTCTTATTGACATTATATATATTTTTTATTGAGTTATATATTTCTCTAAAATGTGTGTTTAGGAGGAGCAGTCTCAACAGTACAAATATAAATAAATCATATTTATCTACAGTAATCTATTATTTAAATCCAATACTTGAATTGTCTTATTGCTTCATGAAATGTGAAAAATGATTTAATATCCGTGTATAATCGTTTAGTTCAAGAAATAACCATACTTCTCACAAATGTACCAGAATTACAAATATAATTGTCATTAGCTTTTCAACTTATCATAATGGATATTTCTATTTATTTACAATAACGCGATTAATAATTAATTGAAGAATGATCGATTAGTCATACTATTATGTTTCTAGAGAGATTGAAAATTTATTTTTCGAACACATTCCAGTTGGTGTCCGCGGTTTGAAGGTAAATTCAGCTGAAGAGCCAATAGTTCAGAGGGTACATCAGCTGAACGAGAGAAGCAAGTCTGTCAATATTTAAAACTTGGTATCTTGCCGCTCTACTTTCCGCTGTTAAGTTCGTACTATTCGTACGGATCATTTTAAGTCTTATAATAATCTGATTCTATTATAATTTTATGAACTATGTTATTTACTCTTAGCTTAATTCGTTGTCTATCTTTCTCGTCTCTAAATCACAGACAGTTAATGTCCCAAAAATTTGGAAATGCATTCCAACAAAAATATTAAAGAATATAGAAAAAATATGGATTGATGAGTCTAATGAAATAATGACGAAGTCAAATATACAATAAAGTTTTAGAAATGTTAGACAGAGAGTAGATTGATAGCAGGAACCTTTCCTGAAGGAAAAAGGTTTATAATGAATATTCTATTAGTAACAAACCATACTACATGGAAATGTCTTTAAAAGTCGCAAAATGATATGTGAAATTATATTGGCAATGGCGTTCCTTCAACTGGAAAAAAATTGTTTTATTTTTAGTGGAGCATACTATGGAATAAAGTAAACAGAAAATTTCGAAATGCTTCTACAATGCCTTTAAAGTATTTCATACTTTCTGTAGACGTAAGGTTTCGGTAGAACAGAATATTTTGCTACTGAAATCGTTACTCATCAACAATATGATTCTATTCATTTAATACTGACAAATCAGGCCTTGATTACATCCTTTTCCTATTTTAACATTCTGAATTTTACGGCATTTATATTTGTAAAGTTTAGGCACAGCTATCTCATACTTACCAAGTCCCTTCTCGTACATTTCATAGTACGTAAAGTATCAATGTTGAAATATAGACTCAATGTCACATTACGAATCTGCTAAATACTTATATAAAGTACAACTTTTATTTTTTAATTCGAATAAGTAGTTTTGTTGTCCCTGGCAGTCACTAACCTGAATTTGAAGCCGTGAAAAGTGGAGTACGCTTCACACTGTCAAGCATGACACCTGAGGCCATTCGTTTGCGAAAGATAACAGGCAGCAACAGATGGTCAGGACTGTAGTAGACCTCCAATGACAAGCGCCTTCCGTCCAGACTGAAAACATTTACAACCAAACATTTGGTAATGGATTAGAAAATCCCATTTGCTCAAATAAGTTTACAAATAATATAAATTTTAGTATAATTATTACACCACAAGTATAATCAGTCACTAATTGAAACATGTGTTAATAGATGAAAAGGGTTTGGGCTTTAACTATAATTTTCATGATGTCCAAATTAGCAATTTTTGGTTGGAATCTAAAATTAAAATATGCAATACATAATTAAATTCATTAATCTAATTAAGAACAATAAATTTTTCACATCCAAATACTATTATAATATTCAAACAGTAATTCAAAAGTAAACATATGGGAGCATGCACACCAGTAGGGTACACTTTATATCAACTATATAAATTAGTTTTGTATAATTTAAACAATTTCATTTTCCCATTTCAGTTTACTATCAAGAAAGTATATTATGATTTAATAAACAGTTAACACCTATATAAATTATTTTCTCATTCTATTTAAAGTTATTATTATTTATTAAATATGATGAATTACTAAATTTTACGCCTGAGGAAATCTAAAAAAGGAAACGAACCGTCGTTTTTGAATAAGTAGAGATAAATTTATATACTGATATATTGACCGTCTTTTTATTTACTGTAAATTTTAAAGTTAGAAAACTATGTTGTAATTTTAAATTTATTTTGTTGTCAAAATAAATTATACATTAATATTTTTACTGTTTTTGGGCGACCACATAAATCATTATTTTGGGATATTTTTTACATTAATGACATATATTTAACGGATTGATTGCAATTGTTGTATTAGCTACATGACGTGTTAGAAACTGATACCGTGGTTGGACAATATTTCCTTTGTCTCTACAGAGACAATACAATTGGATCATAGAACGCTAGATGGGCACAGAGTAAAATCAAATGGCGATGAGTTGTAGAGAAAATCTGTTTGTGAACCTGGAAGACCTTGAACGGGAATTATAGTCATATTACAAAACTAGTCATGAAGTTACAATAATTTTTTAAGTAAAATTAGTGGGTAACAGTTTTCTTAACTGTATCTAAGTTTCAAGGGAAAAGTAACTGCGGAGTCCTACACAAGATTTCATCTTGCGGCAAGCAACCCTGTTTCTGGTGGAGTTTTGCAGTGCCAGTTCACATTTGGAGCGAGCTATCCCGAATTCTGTGACATCGGGATTCGAACCACGTTTGCTTGGACATACATTTGAAGAAGTAGCTTCACGTCGCTTTCTGGGACAACGAGCAACAATTACACCAGATTCATATCCACGCTCGTTTGCTGGGCGTGTGGAGGATTCGGTCGCGAAAATCTTTATAAATATTACTTATTATGTGAAATTCTTTTGTCTTATGCATGATGAATAAATAAATCGATTTTGCGAACAACTGAATCCCCGTGACGACAATTCCTTGAAGAAGTCGCGATCTTCTGGAGTCAGCCCATATTTAATACTTATTGTAAAATTATGTCAATAAAATAATTTAGTATTTTTAACTGAACTTTGTATTCATAAATCTCAAGTTTCCTTTCCATATAATAATATAATATGAATATATATTGCAATGCATACAAATGTGAATATTTACATTTGTATGCATTGAAGTACATATTATACGTCACGCCGCAATTCGCATTTGGAAGTCCCCGATCAAATTATGATATTTTATAGAGATACTTTGGAAAACCACTTATGGATATGTTTGTTAGTGGCATCTTTCCACGCAGAATTCACTCTTTTCTCAAATAACAAGACACTTGTGAATCAACTGGCAGTAAATTTTATTACATTTGTTTACTCAACTTGCATGTATTTTCGTAAACATAAAACAAGATAATTGTATCAAGTTCGCTACGGAAGGTCTACTCCAATCTTCTTCTTAATAGTTTCCACTACGTAACATGTGACTATATATATAAAACCACGAAAAACTTTAATTCTGAATATTAACAGCACAGAATGATGTTTATATAGAAAATAATTAAATAATTTGCAATATTGAACAGATGAATTAAGTCCACGTGCACACGTCGTTGGAGAGTTCATAAAAAGGCTACATTTAAGAGAAAATAGTATAATAAATGCCGTCAGAGTTAGCCATAATTATGGAAGGTCCATAATAAAATTTTAATTAATATCGGCAATAAATAAAATAAAAAACACAATACTTCCCAAACCAAATCAAAGAATATATGTAAATTCAATTCCGCAAATAATATGATGAAAACTTTCAGGAGTAATATGTGAAACTCATTTCTCGGTTTTCCGTTGTTTGGTAGAAATTTAAAGTAGAATTGTGTAAGGCTGCTATGACAAAGCTGGTACGTAACAATAAAAACTGGTGTGAAAATTCTTCCACGCTAATCGATTCCGCTGTGTAATATATATTATACATGCTTTATGTTTTCCGATAATGATATTCATCTTTAAAATGTTTATTATTAGTGAATTACCTAAATGAAGCCGTGGTAATCGTATTTCCGACGTTATCGCCTTGCCAAACATCAACTCCGTTGTCGTAAAATAGCAACAACAAAAAAACATATGATTATATGGTTGAATCAAGAAACCTATGGCATTATTGATAATATGAGCCGTCGTGACTTTTGAAAGCATGGAATTACGAGAATGTATCTGCCCGAGAAGCCTTTAGATTATTTATTATTTTAACATATCTCCAGAGAATTGGGGAGAAGACGTAAGCTGCTCTCGCCAATCCTACGTTAACAAGTCAACTCCGCCTGCAAGAGTTCCGTACATTTCTTACCACTGAGGAGGAAAATATCGCAGTTCCGAGTATCTTATAGTAAACACATTAGACATATAAGATGTTTAATTGGCGCAATAATAAAGTTTTTTTAAGCGTCATAATGTAATATTATTCCTCTTTGGTGTCTATTATTTAAATCAAAGACACTAGAAATGTTAAACGATACAATAATACAAGTAATGGGATAGATAATTGTCAGTCATATAAAGAGAGCTTTCGTCCTACAGATTGGCCATATTAGTCTGTCTTCACCCCGAAGACAGATGAATATGGTCAGTTCATAGGCCAAAAACTTCTTTTATACTAACTGACAATTATAATAAAGTTGTCTTTAATAGAAGACTTTCATTCATTAACGATACACTTGAATTTTTATCTGTTTGTCCAAAATTATTTTACCAAACACACCGGAAAAAATATTTACGGATGTTCAGATATGTACAAACACAAATTAACGATATAAAAAATCGATTAAATATATAAATTAAATATTTTTTTCAAATTGTGGCCACCTTAGAAATATTTGATTTCCTCAAGTTGCTGCAATAGCTCTCCTAAATTGGTCTTCTGAAAGGTCACTTAAGATATGTGACTTCAGAGAATTTTTCAACAGAGGATCTTGCCGTCTTTTATATAAATTTTAATTTAAAATTTTTATATTTTCAAAAATTTAATTTCGTTCCATACCTCTCGCAATGTGGATGACTCGTTTGCTCCTATAGCACCATTTTCCATGAAAATTTTGAGTAATCGTAATTTAAATATCTTTTGTAATCTCATGGACAGTTGAAAAATGACATCTAAATTTAGCATTTTAAGACACTTTCTTCCGTGAAGAATTGGAAACGAAAATTGGTGTCCCATCGCACAAGATTTATTAGCCAAGGTTCTAGCGATCATTCAAAATTTAAATCATATTTACCACTCTAGTCCAACCTTCATACAATATTAGTTTCAGAAGCAAATTCATAGATTGAAGTTTCAAAGAGAAACATCTAATTCAATTGCTCTCGACGGGAATTTTGTATGGACGCCACCAATGTCTATTTGCGGTAAATTTGTTTTTTTTATAGAATGATGAAATGCTAATTGAAGTTGCTAGCATTGTAAAAAATTACATATTACCAATTTCAATTTTGCATTTTCCAAATAGGAACTTGTTTGTAGAATCCACTTTTCATTGATACGGCTTTGCTACCGTTAAATGCAATTTATTGATGTTTTAATTAAATGACTATTCTAAAAAAGGAGAAAAATAATTATTAATAAAATGTAATTTAATGTTAGCATTTAGTAAATTTAATTTATGATCAAATTAAAACGCTTTGTACTTTTGAAGTGCATGCTTCAGTAAGACAAATTATTTAAAATATTTATTTAATTTATTCAATCACAGCCTCTATGGCGTACAGCTTACATTTTAAGCCTTTGAATATAGATGTATAGAAGTTCTTTGTGACGCTGCATCTTTAATGAGTATTGAAATTCAAGTAGGGTTATATTTGACTGGAAACCTGTAGGAGGAGGGAGAATTCTCCCTTCAGAAACGAAATTCCCGAATATAAAAAGGAATTAAGGCGGAGAAGAAGGAAAGGAGGTCGAGTGGGAATGCATACATAAGAGATATGTGATGTTGTCTGGAACTGTGTGAAAGGTTACCAGTGGCCAGGGTGTCACGAAGGAGAACGGACTGGCGGGTAAGCAAGTCAACCGAGATTACAACCGCCTACTATGGCTATGAGGTACGACCAGACTATATCAGTCAGAGAACCATTAGATCATCTAACGACAGGCATCCAAAGCAAAGGCAATACGGGAGGAATTCAAGTTTATGTGATGCAATATTAGCCCAAGTAATTTTTTGGTTCCATCATCTTTTCTAGGCTCCGTGATCCAAACATACCATGATTTTAAGAGTCCCGAGAATGCATGTTTTGAGTTATTATTTTAATCATGTTTTAAACTAAATTATTTCTGTTCAGTAATATACTTAGTGAAATTTAAATTTTTAATTCTCTTCCAGTACCACTTAATAGTTTCTTTACTACAGGTGAATTGACCTGTAAAAGTAGTTTACAGTTAGCTGCTGAACCAAATTGTATACAGCAGTCAGCTTTGATTAAGTCGTGAATCAGGGTCCACTAGGGGAGAGGTTTATTTGTGAATGTTACGCTCAAGGTACAATGCGATAGACAGGGATGTACAAAGACATTTGAATTTGGAATATATGAGCAGCACAGGTAATTACTGCTTCTGTGGCTTTCGTCCCAGTGTTTGCAACATTTCCTACACAAAGAGCAGATCGCGTCAGCGAAAGCTGCTATAGGGATTACGTCTCAAACGAATTTGTTAAGTTTGGACGTTGAGTGGTCCTCGAGAATATCTCTCCCGTTATCTGTTTGTATGTGAGAGAACAGGCACGTTATTTTATGTACGTATTATTATATAGGTAAACATATTGAATCAACAATGAAAATAATTGTCCTGGGATGGAGGAGTCATACTGCATTAACATTAAACCTCTTCTTTCTATTCTATAACTAAGGAAATATGTAGATATAACATTAAAATGGCTTGTGGCATTAATTTTACTCGGGCATTAAATAAATACATTATTAATTAGAAAGCATTAGTCAACTGTAAACATGGATCATAATTTCGTGTTTATAGAATTTTTTATAATCTAACTCCGTTTTTAACGTTACACTTCAGACGCGAAAATATTAAAGGCTCGTGCAGCCAAATAGGTACTGCAATGAAGAGAATACGAAGGTGCGTATTTGTATCAAAAAGTCAAATGAAGGCGTTCATATCATAGTAATTTGAATATTATCTCTGCTTACCTGGGAAGTAAGGTTTATAAACTACTAATAAATTTATTATAACGGTAAAAGAGCTGTTAATATACTTTTATAATTAGATTTTTTCATTCTTTTTCGCTGATTTGAAAAACTTTGAATCATTATTAATACATTTAAAGAATTTTTTAGATCTGTGCTCAAATTAGTAATGTAAGTAATCCTGTCCTTTTGTCTATACTCCGTGATGTAAAGTAAATTATAAATATTGAAGTCATATAAGTCATACTGGTGTATATAACTGTTTTTAACTTAACGTTTTTCTAATGTTTGTACCATTTCCACAAAATTCATTTTGGTATACTGTACAAAAATAGACAAAGTTTAGAGTGAAATTTTTGTTGATATTTATTAAGTATGAAGAAGTATTATTTATATCAAAATGTAACATTTAATTGCCAATACCTGAAGAGATCCTAATTTCAGATAGAAACTTAGTTTTATTAGTAATTTTTATTTGAATAAATTGTAATAAATAGTAAGGCAAAAATAAGCTTGCACGCGTTGATTCTATTAGTAGTGGTCAACTATCTCGAATTTTTTGTAAGGATGTTATAATTGACAATTACATAAAAAATAAAATTCATACTCTATAATTGTATTGAGTGTGGCGTTATATGGGTGCAAAACGTAGACGATAGGAGCTGCAGACAGGAAAAGAATAGATGCTTTCTAAATATGGTATTATAGGTTAATAGGGTAGCTAACCATGATGTTCTAACGAGAATAGGGGAAGAGAGAACAATATGGAGGACGTTGAGTAAGAGAAGGGATAGATTAATAGGCCACGTTTTGAGACATGAGGTTCTTGTAAAGTTAGCACTAGAGGGAATTGTGTTGGGTCAGAAAATAATTGGGAGGTCAATAATGGGATACACTAAGTAGATTTGAGATATTATAGTTATGTAGAAATGAAAAGACATGCTCAGAATAGGTTATCAGGTAAGGTTGAATCAGACGAGTCTAAGGACTAAAAACTACAACACCACAAAGACTATTAATATGTAGGCTATATTATACTTAAATAACTTCAGATATTTAAAGTAATTTGTTTTAAATATATTATTTTTGTTGTTATACTTATTTTCTTAAATGGTCGTTAAATATATGATGTTATATTATTTTTCGTGTCCTATTTTTCTTTTGTGGTGACTGTTGAAAAAGAGTATCGTGAATTTTTTTTCTGTTTATTATAAATTGCATTTCAGCATAAATAAAAATTTAAAATATAGGTTTAGTGAAATGTAAATGAAAAATAAGACCTGGGGAGGTTATCTAACGATAAGGGAAATAATACTGAACCGGTAAGCGCAGATGGCGCTATAATTCAAGACCCAGCTGGCATACTGTGATTTAGATGACGTTCTCTTCGGTAAACAGTTAAGAAATACGACCACATTGATATCTACTATCCAAAAAGCCACAGGAACGAGACCTTTAGCTGGTACAAAGTAAGGCATTATGTCGTACATTGAGTAAACAAATAAATCATAAAACTTAACATTTCGATATTTTAATTACTGGGAATTTTGTATATTGAAAGCATACTCGAAGTGACGAACAGAATTAGAGTCTAGCTGTTTTTATTGCAATTCAAGCTCAGTAAACCACCACTTAAGATCAGATACGTGGAAAACTTGCTCATTCGGATTTGTACCAAACCTGGCTGGGGTTCGATCTTTATGACTGTGTCTACACGTCACTGATATTTATTGTACCTTAATGCAGGCTAGTCTCAAATATCGAAAACGTGCCTGTGTCTGAAGGTTGAGAGCGTGTGGAAATGATGAGGCAGCCTCTAGCGTTTTGTTTCGACAGAATGCGAACGCAGCGCTGAGGCGAACATTATCGCCAGAAAGGGGATCGTTGTGATTCATACTACCATTGAGTCATGCTTCTAGCGTAAGTATCGGCTTCATCTGACCTTCAAATTTAAACTTGAACTAAATACGATAAACGACATATATGTTTAAAATCATAAAGTAGGCATTTAATTTATAATTATAAAAATTACTGGATATATTGGCGATCGGTAATTATTTTCAATAATACTCTTTCTTATTCTCTAAACTTAATATTAAGAAGAAACGAGAAAAACATTGCATCTCAGTTTCAAGACAAATAAATTTCTATTATTAACAGACGGAATAATAATAAATAACAAAGCAGTTAGGAATGGTATTATTACAAATATCAGAAACAACTTGTAAATTACCAGTAAGAGAGGATACCTGCTCACAAAGAAATAGCCGGAAAAGTTTGGCAGATCAACTTGCAAAGTAAGAAACAGGCCGGAAAAGCAGAATGATCAAACTTGCTACCTGATTCAGCAAAGATGAGAAACAATATATCATTAAAAAGCCAGAATATAGATGGGCAAGTTCATGAAAACCAGGAAACTACGGTGTTTTTCTTAAAAAAATAACAGTAAAAATATCGCAAATAAGGCAGCTGCAGAGAAGACAAGTGGTTATGGATGGAATAAGTACACCTTACTGTAACGTTACTCACTCTTAGCTATTTCTAGATCAACCCAACCAATCTGTGATACATGAAAAGAGAAGCTCACCTGTCAGAAAGAAACGCCTTGCTATCCAAATTTGAAAATGACGACTGCTGTATTTCGCCTGATACAACCTACAGCCTACCAAAGTATCTGATCAATATAAACTTATTCAATAATATCTAATTTGTAAAAAGTGTATATGTTGTTGTAACTTATGTATAACTTTTTGTAAACGGAGAGTCGCTAATGCCCTGTGGGTTGATGCGAAATTAAATAAAAAATTGAAAATATACCTATATTTGAATAGAATATAAATATAAAAACGTCACTCTTGGAGACCACATACTAACAGACGTCTCAACTCATGTAAATCATAATTGTTTTCCTTACGAGATGCTTAATAGGGATAACGTCTGCGGTGGTTGGCGTCGGGGATTATGCGAAGAATTTCAACTTGACAGTATGGATGATATCTGACTGTCCTTTCTGCGATCCACAAGAAAACTAACATCATAATAGTCTCCTCTTCCTCGCTTTCCGTCTATCTACATGGTAGCTCCGACCTTGTAATACTTATTTTGTCCTCCAACGTGCAGAGTTAAACAACCATATACTTCCAAAAATCCCATTCTGGCTTTACTCAGCAAGCAAGTTGCTTTGAGCCACAGCCTCTTACAATTATTGCTTGTCACTACTTAGGACGTGTGTATTTTCAACGAATGTCTATAATATCTTTATCTCCGTTCCGTCTTTCCGGAACGGATAAACGAACCGGAACTCCCGAAATTCTGAAAGCAAGTATCTTCGTCATTTAAGTTTTGTCTCCAGGTCAGACAAAAAGTAAAATAAATAGTTAAAATATTATCTCAATCAAAAAGGCGAGTTAGAGACAAAATATCTTCTCATCCACCACGTAGTTGAGATAACTACAATAACATCGGATAAACATTAACGTTTACGTCATTGGGGTCACCTTTAACCAAATATAGTTAATGTAAATATTTATAATAACTTCTATAAACTCAGACTGCGTATTTCGAACCCATATTTTCCTATCAAACCGAGATTTGCAATTTGAGAACCAGTTAGTCATTCAACATTAAATTAATTACAAAAGTTTAAGAATTACCAATATAAAAGTTTGAAGTTGTTTAAGTCAAAAATGGTCAAGTAATGACATATTGTGACGGTGCTTGGAATAATTTTTATACGAAAATAATCCGCCTTTCTATCATATGGTTGAAAAGACACAGAATATACCTATTTATTCATTGGAAACACATACATATACAGTTGGTGCCTTATACAAGGTAATTATAAAGTTTATTAGTAACGTGACAATTGTTATAGTACAGGAAAAGCAAACTCGCACAGACGGGAGTTTCTGAAAACTCTACGTTATGGCTCAACTTGAAACTGGTAATAGGGATTTAATCTTACAACAAGATGGAGTCTTTCTCTACTTTCACTACGAGATTATCTTAATGACAGGTTGTCACGACGCCGGATAAAAACTGCATATCCAGTCGTCACCACGGTCACTGGACTTTACGCCTTCAGCTTTTTCTTATTATAAGGTTATATCATAGATATCATTTGTATTCCACTTCTACCGCGAAATATGGGAGACTTTTGATACTGCATCGCAGCAGGTTTTCTTACCGTCACTTCTGATATGCTGGGGGAGGGAATGGGCAGAATTAGACTACCAAACAAATTTGTTTTGAATGATGAATGGTAGACACGTACAATATTTTATAAACATTGTAAAACAACTTTGATATTTTGTCTCTCACATACAATATCTTTTGTTATGTAGTTCTTGGTCATTTTTACAGTTACTTTTTTAAAAACATTTCACATCTAATCGGAAGTCCAATTGTAGAATTTTCATTAACTACAGTCGGTGGTGCCCCTATCGACGGTTTTTCAAAGTATTTTACCGGTACTACTTTCAAGAAATACTTTGAGAGTATGTCTTCAACGTAGTGTTTCTTTTTTTTTAAAAAAAAATATTATTTACAGCCGCATCGAATACTAAGGTCATTAGCGATTTCTTACTCATTATGCTAATTATAATTTCTCTAAGTGAAACTAAACACGCCAATATCCATGCCCTCTCCGGCATTCTACCCATTTACCTATAAGTATTTTTTGAAATGTTTGATGAACTTTATAATTATACTGTACTTTTTTCATTTGGAAACTTCAATGTGTAGACTATTCTGATTTATAATAATGACAACAGAAATGCCATAATTATGTTTACTCATATAAATCAAGTTGATTTAATATTTTTAGGGACCTATTAGTCGTTTATCTAAGTACACCATTTATTTTCGTATAATCGTAATAATAGTAATACAAACATAGTTGTATACAATTTCTCTTCATACGAATAAGATATGTGAAAGTATCCGCATTGAGATCAGAGTTATGGAGGACCAAGCTGATATGTAACTTTGACTTAAGAAGTGTTTAATTAATGAAGAAGACTATCTAGAAACCACTTTGGAAGATATAAAAATTTTGTATGTCCTCATATGAATTAATCTTCATCACTCTACTTTATATTTGTTGTTGTTATGGTATTCAGTCCTAAGGCTGTTCTGATGCAACTCTCAATGGTAACCTATATTTCACAAGCCTTTTTATTTCTGCATTACTCCCACATTACACATCCTCTCTTTCCTGCTTAGCGTATTCCATCCTTGGCCTCTCTCTTCTGATTTTGCACCACATACTTCCCTCTAATGCAAATTTTACAAGAGCCTCATGTCTCAAAACTGGGCCTATTAATCTATCCCTTCTCTTGGTCAACGTCCCACACACATTATGTATATTCGTAATGATATAAACAAATCGTTTCTGTGGAGTTTGTTACACGGGTCACTTGGTGATGCGATGGTAAGCTTGTTTAAAATTTATGTTTTTGGGGTAATAATGAAACACATTTTACCCATGAAATGTAGATATTTCGTAATTAGAGACGTAACGAAGTTGGTAAATATTGAACTCATTTCTTTTCATCCTGATTGGCCTTTTCCTTTATTGCTCGAATCATTGAAACATGTGCTGAGAAAGAGTCGTAATACACGTTCAAGGTGTCGACCTATAAAATATACATAGAGAACCTAACGCTAGGGACTCAAAATATTTAATATCCTATATTAGATTACGATCTGTCATTCTTTTCAGGAACTGACCGTTAAAATACAATAAAGTTAGATAATACTATATTCAATACATGCCTCTTCATCTATTAAATAATATAAGCTTCACACCAAACTGATACCAAAGTTTTAATAATTTCATTTGGTGCTCGATCGTACGATTAAACGAATGGAAATATCCAAACAATGTAGTATTTTATGAGCTATGGCATCTCTAAATGGGGAAATATTTAAGTTGCAAAAGCGTGCAATTAGAATACTTTCTAGCACGAATTCTAGATCGAGTTGCAAATATTTCTTCAAAAGTTTGCAAATACTTACTTTACCAAGCGTATATATTTATTAAATATTAAAGATTGTAAAGCGGAACACTAATTTGTTTCAAACAAATGGCAAGTTTCATGAATACGCGACCAGAAATCGTTCAGCTCTAAGGTCGGACAAGCATCGCCTTGCTCTACACCAGAAAAGTATTCACAATACCGGATAATTTTATACAACAGCCTTCCGCCAGAGGTTAAAAATAGTACCTACCAAAGCTTCGTGAAGCAGAGTAAAACTATTCTTTTAAATGGCGTGTTTTACTCGGTACAGGATTTTCTTAATTGTCCTTCTAGTATTTAAATCAAGGTTCCTGCAAAAAGTGTTGAATGAGCTACCTTGTAAAATAGCACATCACATATCATTAAAATTTCTATTCAGTTTTTCTGCTCTTTTGTTTGTTTGTTTGTTTGTTTCATGTATTGCCTGGAGGTACGATGGAAGGACAGTTTCCTGGTCACAGACCTCCAGGTAGTTAAAACTCCATTGCGTGTTCCTCAGTGTGTGTTTGTTTGTGTTTCCCACTGTGTGTGTGACATCGTGTGTCCGTGTTGTGTTTATATTGATTTTTGTCTACATACATTTTCTTTTATTAATTTATTTTAAGATTATTTGCCTTTAATTATGTACCTTACTTTGTTCATTTTTAATGTATGAAGTATCCTATTTCCCCAATCGAGGACTAATGGAAACAACAATAAATCTAAATCTGTTCTGAACTCTCGTCGTGCTTATTTATGTATCGGCACATTGATGATGTCGGTTGCAAGACTATGCTGGAATGCCTGCTGGAGTCAGGTACGGAAGAACGAAAACCTCGGTGCACAGTCACCATGAACCATGTTTCTCTGTACTCCTCACTGAATCGACGTTAATTGTATCAATTTGGAAGCTCGTTAGTCTAATTGGCATACAGCTCTGCTTGCTCGGTCTTTGTTACACCTTCCAGCGATATCGAGAAGAAGGTCACGACAGGAAGCTACATTAAAGAGCACAGCGAAATAAAAGTTGTTCTGACTCCCCAGAACCCTAAAACAAAATTATGGCGCCGAACGCTCCACAGACCTTTGACTCGTCAAGCACAAGACTTTTCAGAATTAATTAGCGTAAGTTAAATATACCTGTCTACTGGTTTAGACGTTCTTCCAAATAAAAGACATTGTGAAAAATCTGCGGTTGAGAAACATTTGACAGAGAATTTGAAACAGAATCAATTTTATATTCCATGAAATAATCACTTGTGCATGGTTATGAAAAATTTAATATATTTAATTAAATATTTCGTATTTAATACAATGAGGTTCCTTATTATTTCTTAATCCCAATTTCACAGTACACGAAAAATTGAATAAAGTTTACCTAAAGCGCAGAGAAAAAAAACCAGTTATATTTACACCGTATAAATACGGGAAAATTCTTTTGAAACTCAATTTTTTAGAGTGAATGACGACTCGGGGGTGATACAATAAATGGTAACTTTCCTTTCATTACATTTATTTATTTCATTAGTCCTCCAATGAGAAAATAGGATACGTCATTTCGAAATAATTCTTACATGCTACAATTAATAACAATTATCAATTTAAGTGAATATTAAAAAAATCTATGCACTTTTTTTCTGTCAAACATAGCTACAAATTCAATATAATAATAATAATAATTTAATGTTCTTGAAGATATTACGAGGTTTGTAAAAAAAGGTATCATACTATTTTTCTCGAAAAACATTTATCTATTAATTTTTGTCCCCTTAAATTACTCAGCGCTTTTTCCAATCCTCAAATCATTTTCGATAGACGCAATTTTGGCATGGCCTTAAGCTCTTCCAGGGATGCCAATCGTGGCTTAACGACTTCCTTTCATGCATATTTTCAATTTTGGGATCAGGAAAAAGTTGCAGGAGGCCAAGTTCGGTGAATACGGTGGCTAAAACGTGATTACTGTGTTGTTTTTGGCAAAAATAATCACTAACACGCAAGGATGTGTGAACAGATGGATTATTGGAATGCATAAGCCATGAATTGTTTTGACACAAATTTGGGCGTTTTCTTCGTAATTCTTCACTGAAACGGTGCTTATCTTCAAGACAATTATCCTTATTGGCCGTACAACCTTTTGGTAAGAACTCATGGAGCACCGAGAAGGAAAAGGTGAGCAAAACCTTCACGTTTTACCGAATTTGGCATGGTTTTTCTGGTTTTGGTTCATCTGACTACTTCCAATGGGAAGATTGAGATTGGTTTCAACGTCTTAACCATATACCCATGTTTCGTCACCATGGGTGACTCTTTCGAGAAAATCTGGATCGTCGATGACGTCATTCAACAGCTCCCTGGTCGATACTCATGCGACAGTTCTTTTGGTCAAAATTTAACAATACAGGAACAATTTTCGCTGCCACACGTTTCATGTCATAAACATATACGAAAAAATTGCATGGTATTTGACAACTGGTATTCCGACATTTCCGTAGCAATTATCTTCACTGCTTCACATATGCCACAGTCAACATTTCAAGTGCGTTGGAGCATTTAATTTTATTTTACACACAACATTTAATACAGATTCTTTGATATTTTTTTTCAATTGCACAGCTTTATATCTGTAAAAAACTTGTATAAAAATAAAAGAATAATTTTAGAAAACAGGATAAGAAAAAACCGGCCTAAGTTCATGGGATTTGTTGATTTAGAAAAAGCGTTTGATAACTATTAAGGATTTTGAAGAAAACTGGAATAAAATAACGAGAAAAGGAGACTTATACATAACCTTTACAGAAGACAGGCAATAGTAATTAGAATAGAAGATCAAGAAAAGAAAGCCGTATTCAAGAAAGGAGTAAAACAAGGATGCATTCTGCCACCCATGCTGTTTAACGTACGTATAGAGAGGCGATGAAGAAAGTTAAAACGGAATTTGGAAAAGGAATCATACTGCAAGGAGAAGAAATAAAATCCCTACGCTTTTCCAATGATATTGTAGTATTAGGGGAATCGGGAGAAGAATTGAAAACCATAATAAATGGCATGAACGGGGTCCTGGAGAAAGAGTTCAACATGAGGAAGGTAATGAAGTGTATTTTGGGAAACAGTGGTATAACAAAAAAGGCATATTTTGACGGAAGTTAAGAAATTCTGCTACTTGCATCTAGAGATGCTAGAAGTATAGTAGACAAAGTAGGATAGCACAAGCAAGGAAGGCTTTCGTGGAAAAGAGAATTTACTTACGGTTAATATAAATGTGAATATTAGGAAATCATTGCTAAAAATGTTCGAATGGAGTGTGGCGTTATATGGGTGCGAAACGTGGACGGAAGGAGTTGCAGAAAGGAAAAGAATATATGCCTTTAAAATGCGGTGTTATAGGCGTATGCTGAAATTCAGATGGTTAGATAGAACTACTAACGAGGAAGTTCTAAACAGAATAGGGAAAAGCGAACAGTATGGAGGACGTTGACCATGAGAAGGGATAGATTAATAGGCCACGTTTCAAGACACGAGGGTCTTGTAAAATTAACATAAGAACAGAAGAGGGAGGCCAAGGAGAGAATTTGCTAAGTATTTTAGGGAGCATGTGGTATGTGCTAGTTCTGAGGAAATGAAAGGGCTTGCAGAAGATAGGATAGCATGGAGGGTTGCATCAGACCAGTCGTAGGACTGAATAGCACAACAACATACAAATAAACTCACATTAGGCAAATAATTTAGACAAATATCACAAATCAACAAATGTGTCATTACACAACACAAAAGACTTAATCACCAGGAATCTGTCACTCCAGATAGAAGATGAAACACACAAATAAAACAGGAAGCTAAACAAAGGCTCAGACTGCATATTTTTTGTATCAAGTCAGTTGCCTTTGATTCATCTGCCAAAATATCATTATCTTATTGTTGCATTAAGTAATTCATGTACCTAATTATATGGATTACAGAAAAAAATATATATATTAAATACATGTATATGTTATAATTTAATCATAATACATTACAACGTAAAAATATATACGTTATAAACAGAATTTGTTATTTAAATTCACTACACGAATTTAATAATTTTTTTTGCTGATACAAAATCACAACACTATCACGTTCATCTCATTTTGATATATTTTCCTCCATTCTCCCTGTATGTTACTTACAGAGCTTAATTACTGCATACTGTATATTGTTTATCCGTACCACTTACACCGTAGCTACGATTTTTATTTCGAAAATTCCGTTATTTTATGTCCATACTTCTTGGCATTTAGTAAAATATGTCATGTCACATAATAAGTAATAATTATGTCTCTGAATCATGGATTGAGTATTCTCATTACTGTATAATATTCTCTACACGTTGTGTATACAAGTTATTTGTGGGTAATAATCACTTGTTTTTATATTGAAATTAGTAATATACAAACAGATTTACGGCATTGCGTAGGTAAAAGTTCGGCAATATTTAAAATACATAACATGAATTTTACATGACATCTTTAATAATTCCCACACTTTGGGATTTAGGAGCTATCATAGTTGAAATTTCTCCATGAGTTTCCAGGTACATCTATACATATCACGTGCAATTTATATAAAATGTTTAACGGAAAACAGAAATAACCAACAAAAATAATTTCATGGATTAGTTTACTAGAACTTCTAACCACAACAAAATAGTTTACTTACAACGAACAAATGTTGAATTATTATACATAATAAAAGATATAAAGAAGAAAGGTGAGGAGCGAAGCAAAAAGTAGAAATAGTATTTTTTCATACAACACATATAATGGTTTGCATATCTAAAATACACATTTTATGAACTATTAATATACAAATTTATTTCTCAAAGTTATTCTGATTTATTTATCGGCGATTTCAACAATCATATCTTCAAAAGTAGAAATACATGGAAAATTATTAATACAGATACATAATAACTTAAAAAAACACAAATCAATAAATGAGTTAATGTTAAAACATATTTGTCATTCAGTAAAAAATTATTTGAAGAGAATATTTGAGATGATATCTCTGTGAACTGTTTCCTCAAGGTTTATTCTTCTAGAAAGGTATGTATTACGGAGTGAAAAGTCAAGAGGTAGCTCTAAGGAAACGACATTAACGCATATTATTTGCTTATAATTTATCTCCAGCAAACAAGTCAAAAAGCTTCCTCATAGTAATTTGATTAAACGTGAAATAACTCTCAAACGTACGTTCGTTTCATCGTACGTAGTTAATTTGGCAGCTAATATTATTCCAATTTAAATGTTCACACCTAAATGTAGTTTCTAATTTAATCGGCTACATAAATATTTCAGAAATACAGATCTCAAATATTTACTGATGTAAATTTATACGTGGAACAAAATTAAAATTCAGGGTTAATGTTCGTTTGTAGAACACTTGCGAATTAGGACGTTTTCTATCTATTCGATTTATGCTCGGTTATACAAATTAACTAGAAAAACTCAAATTTTCCAATAACAGAGGAAGGTCAATTAACCCACTCGTCAACAATCAGAATAACACAAGAACAATTGTTAAAAATAGTCCTAAAATACATACATATATAACTTTCCATAACAATTACGAATTTCCCATTTAATTACAAAGTTTGAGAATGAATAGAATAATATAATCATATAAAATCAGTGGCAGAATGGAAATTTGAAAGGGAATTAATTAACTAATAAGTCACGTTTAATGATACAAATAATAATTTGATGTCACCTAAAGTTAAGAATTCAATAAAATCTATCAATGATATGTCAGTTTGACATCTTCTGGAAACACTATGAAATTAATGTCATTTAAGGAAACCTAACACTAGAATAAAGTAAGTAAAGATAAAGCAAATTATAATTAAAAAATAATGAGTTATATTAAAGTAAAAGGGAGACTACGAGACTGCTAGAAGCATGGAATATTTATGAATCAGTTACGTTTCCAATACAACTTATTTGGATAGGCTAGTGTTTAATAACGATTGGTCTATGTTGAAATGAAATAAAACTAGCTGTGTGTGAGGTATTAAATAATTTCTTTCTTTATTTGAAAGAGCATACAAGGGCCTTTAAAACAAAAACGAATTTCTTTAATACCTGACACACAGCTTTCTTTATTCCATTTCATCATCAAATCACCCTTACTGAAAATCATTGTATGTTATGTCTCTTTATTCAAGAAATTTTTCTGTCATACCCATCTAAAGAACAGTTGGTTTATTAATCATTATTCCTCAGTGAAATTGTTTTACATGATCGACGTGCAATCAAGTAGATAGACACGTTTATTTTGCTGCATCACGTATTTTTCGGCTGTATTTAAACTTAACAAATTAACAACAAAATATTAAGTACGTCAGAAAACCATTGTACAAAGGGCACATTTTAAAGATCATTTACATTGTTCCTTCCACAATTTTTGGAGTTCCTCAGCTCTAGACGTACGTAGACAGTTTATTCTTAAGTTATCTACAGACATATGTCAATAAATCATATCTTAAATTTTTATTTATCCTTATATGTATATTTCTGTAATATAATCATTCAGTACAATACTACGTCATTGAAATATTCACTATGCAAATCAGATGTTACTGTTTAAAAAAGAAAAGTGGAAACTTCTCAACAAAACACTACACACGTTCTGTTAGTACATTAAATATTTTTTTTAAAGTAGACAAATGTGAATAAACGTATGATGAAGGTGTGAAAGCTGGAAGTATTCCTCAGACATTTTATAGTAAAACGTGCAGAAGAAGAAACTACATTTGGTGCGGGTAGCGACGATAAACTTTAATAACTTCCAGAGGAGCTCTTGCGTGCAACAAGAAGAATGAAATACTGGGGAAATAACGGAAATTCTGAAGTTGGAGATATGGAGACTTTGAATCTTTTATCGAAAACGCACAAAATACGTGAAGGGTAAGCAGTGACAGAAAAAAGGCATACAACATTGGCATTTTTTAGGAATAGAAAGACAAAAACTTATAAATGATACGAAATTACACATTAAACTTTAAAAGAAACTTTCGCTCGTATATTAAGTAAAAGGATTGATAGTCAGTCGACGTAGTAGGAATGAAATTATTGGAGCTGAGTTTCACTGAACGTAATTAATAATCATATTACCGTACTGGCGCCCTGATGATGGTCGCTGCTCTGCTCCTCCTACCATCTCCCTCGTTCTGATAAAATCTTGCACATCTGCTTGTGCGTCTCCAGATATTCCACTCGACGTCCTTTGTTACTCCTACGAGGTTCAGTCCACTTCGCAGAAAACTCCCTTTCTTCGCGGAATTTACTTGACTGTATAAGCCTCAAATAATGTGACATCACGGCGTCCGCTGGGCAAAAATTAACGTCTTCATTTAAATCGACCGACATTATAATGTGTTTTGTGATGTTGCAAGCTTTTACGAAGCTTTAAATAAATCGGACAGCAGTATACACCTCAAAATGGTTTCTTTATTTCATGATTTGTCCTTTATGCCATCATAAATAACCTGAGGTAAAGTTATATTTTGAACATGCTTCTCATATGTAGTTAAACTACATCAAACTACATTTATGAACATTTTAACATAAATAAGACAAAAAAAGTTTTAAGTAAGCATGTGTCGCTCACTGAATTGTTATTAATAAATCAATAAACTTTAAGAATAAAGTATTGTTATATTATTAATTTTTTTGTCACAATTTTGCAACCTTCTGAAAAATGTATTTCTTTTTTTAAAAAACTTCCTGCTTTTCTAACAACAATGCAACAAGTTGCCCATTATTAACGTGCAAAATGATTCATCAAAAGGTGGCTATTACTTGACTAATACACAAAAGAAATTAGAAATAAAATTATAGGATTAATTAACGTCTGTGAATAACAATCACATATGAAGAAATAAGGATCCGTATAACAAACAGACTTATGCACAAATTAAAAAATATATATAAATTTTGAACTTTTTAAAACATAAAGTAGACATTCTGACTGTCCTTGACAATAAACTAAATCAACTAAAGATATAAACACAAAGAGCATAGAAAAAGATAAAATTAACCAAGGAGATTTAATAAACCATCATATAATTTGTTTATTTGCTAGGTGTCTTGTTTTACATTGATACTAAATTTGTTACTTTTAATATAAAACATTTTTTAAATTAATCGTTTCATAAAATTCACTTCCTTATCTAAAACACTAGCATTAACAAAATTAAAAGAATGTTTAGTTCCAAACACTGTTTAGTAATCGGAGAGTGTTTATATAAATGAAATTTTTAATTGACTTTGTTTATTAATTCTAATTGACTAACAGCTCTTATTGTGACCAGTGTAACAAAATCAACAGTTATTATATAAAGATTTGTAAACGGTATTTTGATAGTCAAAAGTACTAAGTAAATCTTTATTTTTTTTTAACAAATAAAGGTAGAAAATTGACTGACTTATAGATTACCGAAATACTATACTTCTAAGAATGAATGGTCAAAACGTCTAGTATATATTTAAAAAATATTGAAATTTTATTTATAACTCAGTTATTCGAGTCGTTTATTCTTTATATGTATTAAGATGAAATTGCCATTTTATTATATAAAACTCATGATTTGTCAGGAAAAACAATTTTTGTGTTTCGGTATGTTGACGTTTGTATAGAATAACTTTATTTGAAAGAACAGTTCAAGTAGAAGGCAACCCTGCCAGGCACATATGATTGATGGGTTGCGTACACACAGGCAGTGAAGATGGGCTAAATAAGTGTATTGCTATCTTGTTGCGAAATTTGGAACGATCTGATGATAACGCTTTTAGCTCTTTTTGAAAAAGTATTAATTTTTTAAAAACATTGCAGTAATTGGCGAATGTTTCCTCAAACCTTGTTTTTAAATTTTTACGTTCAAAATGGGTCTTTCGTTTAGTGGATATCCTTTATTTTGTATAATAGATATGCGATAAATTTTTATGTGTGCATATAGGTTTGCGTGAATATGACTTTATTTGGACGGGGTGATTTAGTCTTCGAAAGAAAATTCAAATTAGACATACAAACTGTTATACCATACTTGTCAGGCAAAAATTTATCACTGTAAGAGAAGTGTAAATTCTATAATGATTGTACGTAATAAATTAAAGACAATAGATATCGGGATCTAATTGGTTGAAATTCGTTCTTACGAGGAATTGATTAAATGTTGGTTGAACGGATGTCTTTACCTAGATCTAAGGACATACTTAATATTTCAATTAATATTGAAGTAATAATAAATCCCTTTGACAAACAGTTTAATCAGACATGTTTAGGGCACAATAATTTTAAATTTCTCAAAGTACAATGTACTGATAATGTTGTTAAGTCAATTAAATATATATATATAGGGATGAATATAACAAATTAACTAACGAAAAATAACTTTATAATAAATTAATTCTTATAAAACAACTGTGGCTGTCAAAGAATTTTTATTATTTCTTCAATATCAACATTAAACGGTCAAGAAACCCAATGGAGTTAAATTATAAATATTTCTCCTTAAAATAAAATTCATTGTTTTGGTATATACATTGACCAGACTAGAGTACAATACAATCAATACGAGCAAATATCTCGGTCTTTAGAAACTTCCTAGATAGAGATACGGCCACACAGAAGATCAATTCATGTGCTATATCTGTGTTCCATGCCCCATATATTTATAGCAGTCAATTCCAGACAGAAACAGTTGAGT
This sequence comes from Eucriotettix oculatus, assembly GCA_034510155.1. Classification (NCBI taxonomy): domain Eukaryota; kingdom Metazoa; phylum Arthropoda; class Insecta; order Orthoptera; family Tetrigidae; genus Eucriotettix; species Eucriotettix oculatus. Next base: position 68,863,759 of record CM067377.1, read on the forward strand.
TCTAAAGGGCCGAAAACTAGGACAATATGCAAACAAAGAACATTTAACATTAACCAAACATCACAGAAAACATTCAACTTTGGGAAATTTTACCGAGTCCCTTGTCACAAAAAAATATGAATTAAAAATGAACTTTAATTAAAATTCTATTACTTAAATTCAAGAAAGTACTAGTGTCATTCGATCCGTGAAAAAGATGTAGTCAGTTTAAGAGAAATCGACCGCCACATTAAATAAATTGACGTGTGGATTGTTTATTTTCAACAGTCTCAACGTTACTGAAAAATAAATATCTGTATATTTAGTTTTCCAGAAAAAAGTGACAAGGTCAAAGAAAATTATATGTTGTCAATTGATCAATTTAGGTAGCGTATTGATTGAGCAGATTAGAATTCAACGATTTGTCAGGAACATTTTCTGTGAAACCTTTGTTTCGCAATATATAATGGTCAGAAATCAGTAATAAATTTATTATATGCAAATAAAATTTCCCTGTATAGAATGCTTATAAAGGGTTTCTCGTACGCTACGTTTCATTCCCAACCCACTCAGCCTGAAGATGACGACAGAGCACTTGGTCGTCGAAACGTCGCGTTTGCATCGCACCTGCACCCGAGTGGAAACCCAAGAGCTATTTCTGCACTATAAACCAGTGATTGCGGCTTGGCTGTCAGAACACCAGGTAACGGGACGTTTGTCTAATTACGCTTCAATACTTACCAAGTGAGCTTTTGTAGATTAAACTCTGTTTTAACACAATATTTTAATATATAGAAATGGTACACTTCATTTCAAGAAACTTGATATCAAGTAATTTATAATTTACTGATCTGCAATGTACGTTATACATAGCCTAAATTACTATAATTATTTTATCAATCAAATTTAGAATTAAGTTATATTACGAATGTAGTAACTACATGGTGATTGAATTTTTACCTCATTTTTCCAGCAAAGGGAAGTTAAAATACCTTAAACATAATCAGATGGCATCTATTGAAAATTAAATATTTTAGCAATCAAATCATACAAAATATGTCCGATAAAATGTGTGAATTTAGTTGATTTTTAATTAAACACAAAGTGTATTATTTCATATTAATTTTTTTCTTCAATTACCAACAAAAAAGTATCTTTAGCGATTGTATCGATTGTATTACATCAATTATTAATAATATGTTTATTTTCCGACTAATAATAATAAGGTACTAAAAGTTATTATAAACGAACTTAAAGTATGAAATGTCTGAGATGTTAAAGTTTAAATTTCTCACCGAAGTTACCAAGGACAGACACTATAACTACGAGCATAAGACAAGAAATACTTACACTGTCTAAGAGATGGCACGACAGTTTCTTTCTGAGAAGTCCCACTTAACAATAATCTAATGTGAACACCTCAGCCATGGATTTACTATTGGTAAAGAAAAATAGATAGTTTTGTTTTAGGGGCAAGATTTTCCATACTTTCATTTGAAAGACTAAACGTGAAACAAAAGTTAAAGTTTGGCTTGATTAAGTTTACGATTTATCTGTCCCTTCATTTCAATGTATTTACGATTGTGTAAATTAATTCAATTATAGATATAATCATACATATGAAGTATAATGTATATTACTAATTGAAGAAAAAAAATTAAAATTCAAGAAATTTTGTGATGAATTTAAAATTGACTACATTCAATCATTTCATGGAGTCTATTTTTTATATCTTGTTTGTCTACTTTTGATGAAAAGCATGAATGATGTACTTTATGAAGTACGATGTATAATTGTATGCCACAAATACAAAGGTAAACGTATAAAATATATTTTTATTATGGAGATTTTCACCTTTTATTAAATGATTTAATTTCAACAGCTGGTGATTTTGTGTAATGTTTTATATCATCCACGTTATTAACTTGGTTGAAAAATGACACACAGAATGTGTTATGTACTTTATCTTTGCCTTTAATAGCTATTGGAAGATGTTTGATGATGCCCGAGGGAGCACATAGTATTTAATTTCACACTCGACGAAAGCCTGGAATAAAAATTCCGATTCATTATTGATTAATAAATTAAAATGCATTTGGATAATCTATTACTTAATAATAAAATTATTATTAATTTAGAGCTGAGCAAGGTTATATCGCTACTATTGTGGATATGGAAATCGTAGTAATTCAATTAACATATTAAATAAGGAATTATATACTTAATAGTAAATTGTTCTTCGTGGAATTGTTTTACAATATTTAAGAATTTTTACGTAGTAATGAACGTGACTGTACTGCATCAAGGTTTTATCTTTCAAACGCGAAGCGCTGAAGATTTCTATCTCCTGTTCCCATATTCCGTTTTCTGTGGCTTGACCTTTATGAAACTCGGAAACTTTATCGCACTCCACTGATGGTGAAATTCGTCCTCATTTATGTGCAGAGCTTCTAAATTTTACTTTTTCACTCAGAGAAAGAAACGTGATCATACTATCATGACTCATAAGCACTTATACAACCGTATCTTGTATACTTAAAACTAATTTATGTTGTGGAAATATATTTGAAACGCAATACAAGCTGGTAAAAAATTAACATCTTAATTATTATTTTTTGAAGGAAATAATAGGAAAACATTCAAGAAACGGAATTATCAGTTTCCGGGAAAAGATTTTCCCATTACAGCAGTGTGCTTGTTATGCATTTTACCGGTTTTTAAATTACCAAACTATAAATATTTTCTTCTTTAATACTAATTTTCCATCTGACAAAAATAAAATTTTGACACTAAATATAAAATGATGTTCAATAATAATTTCAGTGTGCCAACAATTTGAATTTACTTATTGAAACTTTACTACATAATTTCATATTGATATTTGTTTCATCATGCAATTGGAAAATTGTATTCATGATTAATTTCATTAGTTAATTTGCGTTAATTAATTTGACAGCGTTTTCGCTGATTTTGTTTGCGTATAATTTCAGTCCCATTCATCGTGGGTATAGGGGGCGTTATATAAAAATAAAACAGTCAAGTTTGCTATCGAAATCGGTACTATGGGAGCCTTTGAGTTTTTATTATGACATTTGGAATGCGAAATAAATTGCAGTTCTTTCCCTAATAGTGGAATGGGACGGGCTAAAACACATTTCTGTCTAATAAATTTAAAGAACAGAGCAATTTTGATAAAATCTTGTTTCCATATTCATGGCGACCCGAAACCAAACACTTAAGAGATAAGAAATGGCTACCACCAAAATTAAGGAGTGAAATTAGCAGAAATTTTATTTGTAATAAAGGCTCATATTTGGTTAAAATATTCTTGAGGTCAATTATTTGTGTATCATTTAACCCCTTCCAGAATGTGAGTGGTGGGACCGGAAATGAGTCGTGTGACAATAACAAGGAAAATATCGAATTTGGTGTCTAAACCGGTGTAATGTGACTCGCTGTGTTACATTATGTCATTTAATATACGATTTAAGTAAATAATTTATCCCTTAAGTGGGGGGGGGATAATTCTTATTCTGTTGGAGTACTGAAAATATTTTTAGTCCGGCTATTGAACCGGGAGTATTTTTTATCTCTCAAGATACTGGGTGTATTTATGAGGTTCGTGTTGTAACGTTTTCGATGCCCGTTCAATCATTTGTTGACCAAGAATTAAATAATGTACAGGGATAATATAAATAAATACTCGTGCAACGCTGGGTCCCCAGATTCAATAAATATTATTTAACAAGCAAAGCAAAAAAAAATATATAAAAATATGCTTGTTGTAATAAACAGGTAATGGACAATAACTATTATACATGTAGAGGAAGCCTTGTAGTTGAACTATTTATATTTCTTCTTCCTTGGCTCTGCAGTCCATTGTGGACCCTGGCCTATCGGGGTGACTGCGTAATGTCATTAAGACTTTCTGCATATACATCAGCTTATCGATAAAATTTCCGCTTGATTTCAAAGAAACTCACGTTCTATTAAGCAAACTTTCAAATTTTATAAATATTAATGACATTTTGAAGCTTGTCGAATGGAACATGTTAATGTTTGCAATTAAATAGGATTCTGGAGACTTTGTAAGTACACAGACATAAAGATTTATGTTCATGGTAAGAACTCGTCAAATTATACTTAGCGGTAAGAACATTTTAAAGTAATCATCAGGCAATGAATACGGACAAAAATATAATAAATTCACAGTATGTAAATAAACTACATTGACCTTGACAAAAATGTTAGTTTATCCGCTATTAAAACTCACGGAAATACAGATAAATGAAATTTTGGTTACTGTACATTTCTTGTTGGTGGTAGTACAAATAATGTAATAACGAACACTGATTGACTGAAAAATTGAGCTCTCCATACTGATTGCTTCTGAGGGTGTATTTTATTTTCACTAGCTATGAAATGAAGTAATGAATAGAACATAGCTTATTAAATATTTATTTCCTCCGTTTTTAATATTTAAAGATATACACCTTAAAAGTTCATATAAAATAATGTATAGTATAATAGCTTACCGGGACTGTAACTAGACAGTTTATATCTCTCATTCAAGAGATTTTCAGTACTGTAGTAAATGGCAGTATGTTATAAGGAAACATATTTCAAAGTTAAATCATTGTCGTTCATAAACTATATTAACGAAAAATATTTTGTATACTATATGCTAATATAAAACATAAAATGGTTTTATTGTGATTAGAACCAATCAAAAATGGAATTTGTACTTCAGTATGTAAGCAGACTGTGCTATAATTAAACTTTGTGGAATTTATTGAAGTGTTCCGGCAAGATATATTTGATTACAAATTTCAAGAAAGCTGCACGTCATATCTTTATCGACCCCTATATAAACACTGTCAGTACTATTTACCTTAGGTATTTATCATTCGTTTCATTTCCTCGTGTTCTGCTGAATTAAGTCAAATATATTATGATATTTCAGAAGATAGGGATGTATCCAAATGCATGATCCAGTCTCTTGTAAACTATCTATTGAAATAAAATTAAGAAAGAGAAGTGAATGTTCAAATTTGGATAATGTGGGAAATTTACATTACTCGTTAGGCATCATGTAATGAGAAGGACGAATAAGACTTCAATTTACCGTCTGCTTAAGAAACTTATTGACTGTTGCAGTCAGGACAGAATACTCCATATTTGTGATAAGTATCTAGTTACAAGAAAGTGTTACATGCAAAATACTTATCCCGAAAATACATATTACAATGTAAATTTTTACAAACAGGTTATTAATGTACCAAAAATAAAGTTAAACACAATAAGAATATTAAATTACAAAGATAATTGAAATTTGGATTTAATGATTTCAAATTCTCCTCAGTTGCTTATTAATTGTGAGAGAGAACATTAGAAGATTGATAGTTGTTCCAAACTTTCTCTCTAAGGGAAACTATTAATTTCATTACTCTCCATTTTGTCATCTATGCGTTCAAAATTAATTACAAGTTCCTTATGGAAGCAATTATTTTCTACACAGTTTCAAGAAGAATTTCTACAGACTCCTGATAAATAGCGTCATTTGTACGGCATTAATATACTTTTCAGGCAGGATAATTAAGTAATTCAGATAACGCTCGTAGCAAATTATGCTATTTTACAGGGTACGTACCCATCAAAACACGGAAATAATATCTCAGTATATTCTTATTAAATAATCAGTCTCGAAACCGAGTGATTTTCGTTATTTTGAAAGAAAGTGGGCAATTATTGCAAAAGTCATTACAATGGTTAAAAATCAGTCAGGTAAAAGTTTTAACAATTTTTATATGTTTTAATATCTCTATAAAAATTTGCCTGTATGTGTGTATGTGGATGTTTGTTTGTTTCTCTGTTTGTTTCGACCAAATTTGTTACTTGGCTTTTCTGTGACCTGGTAATCAGCGCTGTTGGGGTAAGACTCAGCTATCTCCCGTAGGGGCGGGGGTAAAGGGGGTAGAATATATTAAATAAGCCGAAATGCCAAAATTTCCATCATATAAAATAAATAAATAAATAAAAATATAAATAAATTTAATAATGTGTCTTCCGATACTGCTAGCCTATAATTTCAACCCCATATATATCGATGACGAGTATTGTTAAGTGTAGGGGTGGAGAGTCGTCACACAAAAATAACCAGGAAACAAACAATTTGGCGTCTAAAGTCTAAACCGCTGTAATGTGGGAATCTGAGTTTAATTTTGATATTAAAAAGTTAAAGTTCATTCCCTAAGAGAGGATAGAAGGGGGTAAAACAAACTTAAGCATTCTATTTTTAACGGATGGAACAATTTTCCAACAAATATTGAACACGTGTTTTTGGAAATCCAGAAATTTTTAATATATCAATCATAGGTTTTTTTCTTATAACGTGTATTTTTCTAGGATAATTAATTTTATGGCGTTTTCGCATTTTTTTTGCGTATCATTTCTACACCATTCAGCGTCGAAGTGTTGTATTCATAGGGGTGGGGTTTGGGGATGTTTATAAAATATAAAAAGAAAACAGTCAATTTTGGTATCGAAATCAGTGTTATGCGAGTATTTGAGTTCGATTCTGACATTTAGTATGCGATATAAATTGCAGTTCAACCACTAACAGGTGGTGGGACTGCGTAAAACACATTTCTGATAAGTTTGAATTTAGTTATTGTCAGGAGGGGAAATTGAGTCTACGTTCAGCTTAAACACTTGACGGGTAAAATAACCCCTAGGTCCTTCAGGGCTGTGGCTCGGGCGCAACTGTCTTGTTGATGATAAGGTGGGCTACAATAATGTGATACACTTGACAGGCATGGATAAATTTTCGAAATATCGGTCTTAATGTTTCTCACCATTCACTAGTCGTGAAATGATATACATAACCTTATCGAATTCTCGTTCCGTTTGGAGAATGAAGACTTTTATAATATTTGGTTAAGAATTCATTCTCTAAGGTTATTAGTAAATTTCACTTTTATCCTATTATTGCTGAGACTTTATAAATCAAAGTGGGAAAAAAACCCTCGACGCATATGTTTCATTATCTTAGTTTGATGATAAATGCCATGCAATTTAGGTGCCCATGAAAATCCGAGCTTGCAAGAAACCACCAGCTTCTCGTGGTGCAGCGTTTTCAGACTTGCAAATCCTTGGTATACAGGAATTAACGTTTCTCCACCTCATCTCTTTCATCATTACAGAAATCTATTAATAATGCAAGAAGTGCTGCCTTGCCAATGTGAATGCGAAGCGGAGGAAGGCCTGATGAATTAAGCCGGCTGCGAAAGTGACATTTCCCAAAATAATTTCCTCACACGTAATCTCTATTTCATGACGCCGTTCCATGTGGTATGCAGAAAATAGAAATATTGTTGAAAATGACTAATTAATAATTACTAATTTTACGAATCAATTAAAATTAATTTTAAAATGCCATCACTACATGAAAAATAACAAAGAATAAAAATTTAGTCTCAAAGTTGATAAAAGAAATAAAAAAATTATGATTAGTATTATTGGTGATAAATATTTTTATTAGTTGCTAGTATATTGTTCAGTTATGTCTTACTGTAATCAATAAATTTTGAAGAAAATAAGTAAATTGCCCTATTCAACCTTTGGCAACCTTGCTCTACCTTCCGCCGCATCCCCCTTTTCAATTCCCTTCCTATGCTATTAAAGGAGAGTTGCCTGTTTCAGGATCACCCTCATATAGCTCTCCCCATCAAAAAAAATTAAAAAGTTGAGATTGTGAAATAGGTGGATTACATAACATTGCGTAAATATCTTTTAACGTTTATATAAATTTTATTAATAAGTTAATTAATAAATATTAGCAAAGTTTAATAATTTACTTTCTTACTTTGCAAGCCAATGTGCGAATATTGAAATTCTGTTATACGACCTATTTAACAAGTATAAGAATATTGTGGAAGCTAATGTCAGAATATATATAGTTAAAAATATTGAATTTTATATTGGATTGGATTTATTAATTATTTATTTTGTTGCCTCGTTCCAAGACAGTACTAATTTAGTTTAATTATTAAAAGGTCTACGACAATTACTGTCAAATTCTTATTATCTATTGCTTCTCTTACTGTTCTAGCCAGGCTCTCTCACCCTATAATATGGTTTCAAAATTTTAAGAGCAATGTGCAAATAGGTAAAATTATGCAATTTTAATTATCCATATGTTAAGGTTTATAATTAAGTTGACCACAATCTTTAGAAAATATAAAAAGCTAGACCACAGAATTTTACAACCAGTCTAAGAATTAAAACGAATAACAGTTCAAACAGTAGAAAAAATGTAGGTGGTGTAATGGAATTTGAGGTTCAATACTTACACACTATTTTTAAAGTGCAGCCTACAAGTAAAGTAAAGGAAAATTATAAAAAGTTATTTAACCGACTCAGAATTTAAGACACAAAATTAAGTTATGAAACATATAAAGAACATTAGTCATTTAAGAACAGAAGAAATGTTTTTGAGGAAGCTCAACTATTTAGTTAATGAAACTAAAGTAAAGGATCCAAATAAACAAAATCCCTATTGTACTGGGAATCGGTATTTATTAATGGCATGCATAAATTAAAACATTAAATTTAATCTGTGTTATCTCATTAACACAGTTTAAATCTCTACCATCAAATGATAGAAGAGAATTAAATGCATCTGCATTTTATGATGTAAGTAAACAATAAATCGTGACTACTTCTTTTTAAACTACCAGGTGATACATGATACGGTCAATTGTGGTCATCCACGTCCATATTTAATTATGGTTAAGTCTGATTTATGACTATTGTAGATTCGGACGCCTTTGTAGATCACAAATTCGTACATTCCTTACGAAATCCGCAGAAATACCTATACCAAAATACCAAATTTGACCGTCGTTTAGTAACCGCTCTTCACGTAAAATCCAATTGAAATCATAAAAAATAGTCTGTCAAAACTATGATAATTAAAAAAAGAAGAAGCCGACACAACGCACAAAATAAGTGACGAATTTAAAAGGATTCATTTGTTTGTGCGGAGTGTCGTTCTTATGGGCCTTGCGTTTATCAGTCGCCTGACAAAAGCAATAGGGTTGTGGAAACGTTGTATGATATTAATTTCATCACTTATTTTTGTCTGAAATTTAGCAACTTTAATTTGTGGTTATTGAACTTCATTTTATTGTATATTAAAATTGAGCCATTGTTACCATTCATACAGAATAGGCAGGTGATATTAATTGTTAATACAAATTCATGTGTATTATACTCGGTTATAAGGTGTTGGACTATGTACACAGTCCACTGTACTGAAATTACAGATTTGTGCAATGTATTTGAAAAATAATAAAAAATTGTACTGTACTGGGTTCGATTGCTGAAATTAGTAAAGTAAGTTAATTCTATATAGGTCTGGTTCAATAATATAATCTTAAAATTGTAAATAATTCAAAAAGGAAACAACAGTAATGAAATTTATCCATTCAAAAAGATTTTCGTACGCTGTTTCACTCCGAGATGCGTTATTTAGAGATTTTGAAATTTTCTTGAAATATTACACGTACAATAACATCAGTTCTTTCAACCCATTTACGAAAACAGTCCAGAAATGCTATGGAAGATTGGTGTTTTCTTTTAGATGGACTCTATAAAGGTTATAAATCTTGTAGTCACTCCTCTGTAACTAAATTTCAAAGGTGATTCATAAGGGAGAATGGTAACCAAAGAACATAATTTCATGTTTCTACCCAACACTCGTCTTTCCGGTGACTGCAGTGAAAAACAAATTCACCATAAAATCACTATTGCGAATGAAGTCGAATATTATGTTCTGCCCATTCTTTTTATTCCAGCCCTTTTTAGTTTCTTCCACTGTGTGCAGGTAAAATATTTTATACTGCCTGATATAGCGTATAAAATAACCTAATTAGTAAGGATAACGAAAAGGGGCATGATTAAATTCACAATTTCCTGATATAAATTACAAATCATCCAAACTATTATAGTAAGGGAATATTCCTTGTTACTCTATGCAGATTGGACAGTATTTTGAGTCAGCTCTCATATAATTCCATATCCTGGTCTCCCTTAAGTGTGTTATCTGCTCTGCCGGCGATGCGTGTCTGAGTGAGGGTCTGGTATCCAGCAATTACGTGGAGCAATGCTGCCTGCATATGGGTTTATGGGACGAATGGAGACTTCCAGAACCTGCCTTCAAATATTCAATATACGCGGAGCACTGAAAAAATGAGATCCTCCGGATGCAGTATCCTACCATTTTTACGGATGTTTACCAGTAAATTTTATCTAGAAAGCATAATCTTGGACTAATATTTTCTGTAGATCATTACATCTTCATGTTTTTATAAGGCAATTTATAATAAAACTTGGAGGCAAAAATTAACTAAAACATGTTGTTATTAATTGTTAGCATAACACAGGATTTAAGTAGGTTAGAAATAGCATCCAAAAGGTAAATTAAAGTATCCAACTACACTTACAGAAATATATTTAATTTAAAATGATCATAATTCAAAATTTAAAAATTTCGGGGTAGTCAGGGCTGAACGTGACCCTTATTGTTTAACCATTTTTGGGAAATTATGGAAAAATAAATATGACTTCATAAAAGTATAAATCTAATTTTATTTTATTACCTACTTGAAGGAAGTTAAGGAATTCTGCTACTTGAGAAGCATAATAACTAAGGATGGCAGAAGTATAGTAGACATAAAGAGTAGGATAGCAAAGGGAAAGGAAGACTTTCGAAAAAAAGAGAGAAATTTACTTACGGGTAGTATATGTGTGAATATTAGGAAATAGTTGCTAAAAATGTTCGCATGGATTGTGGCGTTATATAGGTGAGAAACGTGGACGATTGGAGATTCAGAAAGGAAAATATTAGAAGCCTTTGAAATGTTTGCTATAGGATAATACTGAACATCAGATGGGTGGATAGAATCACTAACGAGGAAGTTCTTAACAGAATAGGGGAAGAGCGAACAATACGGAGGACGTTGACCAAGAGAAGGGATAGACTAATAGGCCACGTTTTAAGACATTAGGATCTTGTAAAATTAGCATTGGAGGGGCGTGTGTGGGATAAGATAGTACGCTAAGCAGATTAGCGAGGGTGTGGCTATGCGGAAATGAAATAAGCTTGCGCAAGATAGGTTAGCATGGAGGGTTGCATTAGACCAGTCTTAGTACTGAATACCACAAAAACAACCACTATCTACTTAATCTAAAATTAGTATAACTTTAAAAAATGAATACAGATTTCTCAAAACATTTTAACCCCCGGGGTAGAACGGGACAGGATGTTTGTTTTCAAATTAAATCATTAAAACAAACATTAATTTAAGAAAAATATTAACACCTTTTCTGTTTATTTTGCGTATAGTTGATCACTTTAACAAATTTTCATTGACAAATAAGTTTTTTTTAAAAAAAAACTGCACTGCCTTTTCTGGTATTAACCCCCATATTCCGTTTTTTTCTTTTTTAATCTATTCTTTATGCGTACAGCGGCCTATAACTCATTTTTAAAATGTGCGTCTGCCAGTTTTTTATGAGGAACAAATTACATTTTACCTTATACAGTAGTAATTGGTTTCAGTTTAAGGTTTTTCAGCGAACTATAATACAATCAGATTTAAATCTTATACGTAACCTATGCAGCAACGAATATAAACCATTAAAGAGTTTAAATCGAGGAGTTTTGTGAATTACTTTCTGCCGAAATGCTTAAAAATTAAGAAGTAACAGATGTAAGACGCAAAAGTAGAGTCATAACTTGGTCACGCAGTTGCTAAGAATTCTTCCTTGACCAGTTACGTTTCACCCCTATTTACTAACCTCCAGCACTATCCAGTAAAAAAAGATAAGATATCCCTTTTTACCCCTCTATTCCGTTCCGCCCCAATATCCCCTATTTATTTCTATACGATATGTATATAAATTATGTTGATTCATTTACCCCAACCATCGTTAGTGGTGTTTAAATTGAAATTTATTTAATTGAGTTAACTCTTAGGACATATTGAATCGGCGCCAATAATAAAATAAATCCTTATCTTCCACATACCTTTTTCTCTTAACTTAAATGTTAGACATTTCTTGACGTGGATTTTCAGATAGAAGTAAAAATCACACTATTTGCAATTAATTTCCAACAATTTATTACGAAATATTACGAACATTCCAAACAGAAAACAAAGATAATGCTCCATTACCTTCTACCAGCCACACTGTCACAATTTTCTGCAAATTAATTAGTGCGCTTACTCTTGTCAATAACAAAGAGACACAAAACGGTTCATTACACTGTATAAACACAGTATATTTGTAAAATTAAACCCAATGTAAGCAACAACGCAAAAATATATCTTTAATACTATTCAGGTATTATAAAATGCCACAAAAAGTGAGCTTTATCTGTAAATACAGTTTGAAATCGTTGATAATTTTACCTAGAGTCTAATGATTCAGATTGAAGGAGTTTCTTTATATTATTTAAATTAAGTTTTTAGACTTTATATCCCTTCGTCAGAAAGTTTTCTTTTAGACGAAGGACGGTTTACCTCTGCAATCGTATGGTCGTTAATAATTGACAACGAAGTCTAACTGTAAAACATGAAATCGTTACGTCCTGGCCGCGATGCTTTCATTATAACGGTTACTAATTATGATGGCCACGTTTCGAGAGGAGCCCCATTACAGAATTTAAGATTTCAAGCAATTGCATTTCGATAACCAACGAACTGTTGTACAAAGAAAGAAATTATTTCAACGTTCATCATTACTTTCCCATAAAGACTTAGCTATTTACTAGTTTAATACACAAATGCAACATTAACTTTCATAAGTGTGACCACTGAAAAATACTGGGAATTATCAGAACATCGGAAACTATTGATAGTTAGGTACCTGTGAATTAAATAAGTAACGCAAACCAATTTAGTCAGAATAAAATTTTAATTACAATAAAATAAATTAGAACGCAATGAAAAGATCACATCGTCCTGTTCCTTTCAAAAAGCCTTCTGCAACCTTAACATAAAAAACACACTTCAAATAATTGTTTAAATTCATGATATAAATTGGTGAATAAATGCTTCTTGCACCTGAAAAGTTTCTAAAGAAAGAAATGACACATTGTGCTGTTTTAAATACCTTATAATTTTTTGTCAACTATAATTGTAAATGTTTTTTATGGGAAACTATTTTTAGAAACAGAAAACGATGATAGATATTTTACCACCATTAATGGAGCATCAGCAAAAAATATTTTAGATATTACTATTATTATTAGTTATGCTTATTTCATTGTTTTGAAAATATTTTTAAAACTATTAATCATGATTCTAACAGTTCTGGTGTAAGAAATTCTTCTGTAATTTCTTAAAGTAGCTTTTATCAACTTTGGATCCATCAACTTGTACCAAAAATGTACAATTTGGAATTCGCCATTCAAAGATTTTTTAGATGTTGTGACTTTTGAAGGTCTCATTTTAATAGTGATAATTTTTTAACAAAAATTGAGTTTTTCACTGTTGCGTGTCAATACAAGTCAGTTGTATCTTATTAGAAGAGTATTACACCTCCAGCTTACTTCTGCACCACAATGCTGTATATTCAGAGAAACAAAGCAGGAAATTATTTTTGTAGTGATACAACTCCATGTGCTACATTGTAGCTTCCATGTGGTTTAATTATTTTCAAGACTGACAGATTCTAAAATGATATCAAGTGACTGTGATCAGATTGATTCCAGATTTTCAATACAATTTAATTTAAATCTAATTTAAGTGAACAACGTTCGGTTGTATCTTAGAGACTGACCAATCTTCATACCAGTTTTCAATTCCGTTTGTATTACTGGTAATATTATTTTGTCAACAGTGAAAATTTTGTCATCGATTTCCAGCAAAATCCTGGATCTCTTTTTGCATTGATCGACTCCAAGTAGTACATCTGGAGCCTGTATGACCATTAAAGCACAACTTGGCATCTTGTGTTTTTAGAAGTTATAGTCTTTAAAATAAAACTTGAATTTACTTTCTGTTGAATTGAACCCCATTTACGCTTCTATAAATATGTAAAATGTTAATGACATCGTCCGTTTTTGCAGACATCTGAATGCTTTTACTTCTTGATAACCTTTCCTTTTAATCATAATTTATTTACAATTCTATGAGCTAAATTCTAACGGCTACAAATTGTATTAGCATCAAATAACTTGATCAGGAAGATATACAATGATATCGTCTGTAGACTTTAAATAATCAACGACTAGTAAAACTTATAATAGTTCTCTAGGACACATCTTTTTTAGTATTTTATTGATCACGGATTCCAAAAGTTTGTCTAGTAGTGGATTTGGATGATTGTCTAAGACTGCGTGATGTTTTATGGCGCTTTTATGGATGACTTCATGTACCGTTGGAACTTTTAAATCTGTATATGTGGTTCCTTATGGGCCATGAGAAGTTTACCATTTTCCCGAGGATCTTGGATTGGCATCTTTGAATTATTAATATATCTGATTTTGTAGCACATCCACATAGCTCAATCCCATAGGCCCATTTTGTTTTTATTACAGCTTTATATATAGGAATTTTACTGTCCGTAGATAGCCGTGATTTTCTTCCTATCAGCCATAAAAGTTCTCATCTCAACTTGTTTTCTCTTTTCAAGTCAATCTAGAATCTAAGTATAGTCCTAAATATTTTCCTGTTTTTGTTTGTAGAATTTGTACATTATTTATTGTGACTTGGGGTAAGTTTCTTTCCGAAGACTAATTGTGATATGTGCAGATTATTCTCATTTTTTATTTCCTATTTTTATAGACATTGTAGTTTGTGTAATATCTGAGGCTGAATGATCTCAGTGATGTATAAAACGCAAGAACTGATAAAATTACAATTGAGCAACGAAAATCTTGGATTTGTAACAGCCTTTTTGGGTCAATTGAATTATATTGATGCATTTTAGCGATGCATTTACTGGAAACAGGTTCGTGGTGACACAGTTTATGTTTTAATTTAGTAGGATACAGATATCCCTGTTGTAATGGAAGTATTGAAAATTATGTCCGTTTTCCACAATCACTCAAATGTAAACTTGTAACCGTCTCCCTTTAAAATAACTTTCTATCAATATGAGATATCATTTACGCGACAGTATATAACTCAGAATATAATATCTGGGCTACTGCCGTTATGCTAATACTATTTGCATTATCCCATTTACAAAACTTAACGTTTCATGGATAAGTTTAATTACTCCTTTACACGCCAGTTGTGACATCAGACGAGCTTGTTACTAATGATGAGTCGTACCAACTGTACGTGTAATGTAGCTGTCTTTCAAAATCACTCAATGAAATAAATTTGGCTTATAATCAGATATTTCTTAGCTACATATATACTTGAATATTAATATTTATGCTATAAACAGAGCAATAATTTGTTGAGCGTCAGCCTCGTTCCTTGTTTAGTCAGACTAACGTGGTAAACACGTTGATAATTATAATTCAACAATCTATTATACAAAAAATTTACGAATCTTTAGTTTTGCTAGATCAATCTTTCATGTGAGATATTCCATCGTTAACGAAATAAACCTACTCAAATATTTGAACTTTAAAGCTAATTTCGAACGTTATTTATATTCATCCAAATTATAATAAATTATATATCCTTTTGGTTCTCATTTCGTCAATCTAATGAGTTTCAATATTTACACATTCAATTAATCAACTTTGTCAAATATTATTTATTTAACATACTATTTAATATAGATAACACTTTTTCATATTCATCATATACACAGATGCTCCAAAGGAAACCTCAGGAGTTGGAATCTGTATCGGACATAGAAAAATCACTATCGTTAAATCCCGCTACATCAATTACAACGGGGGAAATGGCCACAGAATTGTGCATTGAATCACCAAACAACAATAACCTTATATTGATGGACTCCATGGGCGCTATCATCAGACAAATTAATCCGAAGTGGAGAAATGGTCTCATTAACGGAGTCAGCGATAACATAGGGAAAATTCAATCCTTGGGAAACTTAATGAGTTTGGCATACGGACTTTTTGGGTCACCTGACTAAGGAAGAGGCATAATACCACTTGAACCATTTGAGACTGCCAAGAGCGGATTCGTGAGGGACATAGAGGAAACTAGGACTATAGTACGACATCCAGAGAAATGCAGTGAAATACTCAGAACTGTCAGAAATAGCAAGGACATAGTCTACCCTAAAGGGATATCCAGAAGGCAGCAGGTGTTGGTCTCCAGAATTATAATTTTGCATACCAGTTTAACCCACTCTCATCTCTTTTAAATAACTCAGCGACAATAATATAGCTTGTGTGAGGTGGCCCTGACCATTTTACTCATTCTGTTTGACTGCAAGAAGTTCTCCGCTATCAGAAGAGCCACTATAGCCGACTTCACCAGTGAAGACCTGACCTACAGATATTATGAAGATGGTGGAGTTCATGACGCTGACTGATTTAGCTAAAGGCATTTAGCCTTACTTAGATACCAGACTTTGTAATTGATAATTGTTTAGCTACAGTTGCTCATGACCTAGAAACTTTAAAATTGAATAATAACACAAAGATACAAACTTTCGCAGTAAAATAATAACCAGATATCCCTCTTAACGCCCAACCAAAGACTCTCCTCTCTCTCTTTTATCAAAACTTAACACAAATATATATTTTTTATAAACTCGGCGACAATCACAAACTGAGATGGCTCGCAATGCCTGAGCTAATGACTCCCCAGTTCCTTGAATGAGAATATATTTAATTATCCTTTCTGTACTTTCCGATGAATGCAAGAAAGAAATATACTGCCCGGTGGTAAAACTGTCGTGTCCAATATCCCGTTGACCGTGTCGTATTTTCTTAAGCAGTGGGAACAAGTCGTCGTCGTTTGCACGCTCCAGATATATCGTACGAGGAGAGGGAAGTAGCTGGTACCTATAAACCCCTTCTTTATCAGCTCCTATCCATTTCCATACAAGCGGGTGAAACGACATTGTGTTGACGTATTGTGGGACATGTTAAATATCTCTTGGAACTAACTAAGACAAATCGGCAATCCGTCAGACGTTGGCAAGATTAACATGTTGACGATGAAGATCTTGATGTGCATTATACTACCGGCGATCCTATTTTCCTCTTCGACTGAGGCATCCCACACTGAGGAGATAAGAGAAGAATCTGCGATAACGTGTGTAGCGACGACGACCTCCAATGAAACCATTCTGGACAGACTCGACCGCTGTGTTCGCAGCATGGCGTCGCAATTCATAGACCATTTAGTGGATGGAGACTCCGTGAGTCTAATGGACGGAGTGAAACTTGTACGAGTAAAGAAGTCGAACGCGATCGAAAAGTGAGTATTAAAACCTCACGTTTATCCTTAAATTTGAGGAAAATTTATATGAAAATAGTATCAATAATAAAAATATAATTACAGCTATAATTCAAAGTTATCAGAAACCTTCAACTTTATTCCATGCTTAAAAAGTCAATTACAAACATAAGCTTTAATACCACTAGGTCATAGAAATCTGTAAAAAAATCATAAAATAATTGAAGATGTGAAAGAAAATAAGGATATCATTATTACATTTTACACAATTCCGAACATCTGAAGTGTTATTTAACGACTTATTTCTTACGAAACGAGACACACACAGGTAAATCATCTTATCACTGTACGTAATAGTTTAATATGTAACATTGGCTTCGTTCTTTTCTTTTCAACACTTAAATAGTTTTATGAATGTGTTTTACAGACGACTATAGTTAAATGGTTTGAAAGCTTCTGTGATGTAGTTGACATTTTAACGATGGAATAAATAATGGTAAAAATACTATTCACAGCTGTGAATTATTGTTGTAATTATATTTTTGAAGGCGAACATCTACTAGTGCCACTTTAATACATTAATATTGTAAAGCCATATCGGACTCAGCTAATCATTTCATGTTCATAGCTTTCAGCTCTAAGTAAAACGGCAACGTAATTCGATTAGCAACACTTCACAAGGATGCTTTTAAATATTATACGATATTTTCCGGGCGACACAAACTTAGCCTTCTATAATACTTGCAAAAGTACGGAATTGATCCACAAAGGGACAAGTTAGACTGAAATCGTCTTTTAATACCTTTTATTAAAATACGGTAGACAGTAAACTGTGATATATATTTTTTAAAAATTTGTATCATATGAGTAAAACAGAAATGTTTTAAAATAATTTGTCAACATTGCTTGGATAACCAATAATTTTTGTATAGGAGGCATGTATTTTGTGATAACTAAAATTAAAGGAACAGTAGTTCTTATTTTAAATTATTATATTTATTAATTTATATTGGTTGGCAAAAATCATAGATAACGATTATTATACTATTATTCAAACAATTATTATGTTACTGTTTGTAATCACATCCGTTCAAAGCATGCATGTTACTTTTCCTTTCAACCTAAAACAGTTGTAACTTATTTATGTTATACTACATAAATAGCTTTAATGGCTGTTAATTCATGTGATCGAAGGTCTCCTATGAAATCAATTATAGCAACTTTTTAATTTATATTTCTCTCGGCACTTTTTCCAACACAAACCCGAAACACTAACATTTTCCTGTTTCTTATCGATACAAAATCTATTTTTAGAATGCGTAATTAAGTTGAAAAGAGGCTGTAATTTTAATTCTTCAAAATTAAAAGTTACCTTTAATACAGAGTTTTCGCTTTTAGAATTGAGTATGGACGTGATTGGAGTTCTCGATTCTGTTACAAAGTAGCACAGCTGCTGGAAACGCACGTGATACGAATCCGTCTGAATGGCTGGCTTGGAGGAGACGAAAGTGGTAAGAAGTTCTATATATTTTCATATTATTCTGGAAAATTTGTCAGAATTACAATCTAATTACAATCAAATACTGCATACAGTTCTGGACCTTCCCTCATTTTGAAATTTGTTGTCTACCATCTTCTCCTTGCGGATCGTAACGCATCGTATTATTTTTTATTAGTATAGTTATAATAAATACTATACAGCTTCAGACCTTCCATTAGACCTCGCATGCTTACTTTTTAATATGAACTTAATATTTTTCATATTTTTGGTATATTTTATTGTTTTTTCTCTATTTTGAGTTATGTTGTAGTTATTAAATTCATTGAAAAATTGTTAGTTATTTAACCTCATTTCGACTAATAGATCTTTAACTACTAGAATTACATCAGAAAACAATTTTAGAAATTCAAAATAACAAGTACAGCAAAAATAATTAAGCATATATTTCAGATAATGAATGCAATTGTTAAAAAATATTTACAACTGAAATACTGCCCATAAAAAGCAGCCACAATTTCGTATAGGTCTATGTGAAAAAGCATACAATTAATCTTAACAACATCTTTGACATATTGTTGCAGAATGTCATGACAAATCTTTTTTAATACCTTTCTGCCTGATATTTACTGTAGCTTTAAATTTTCTTCGATCAGTGTTTCACAAAGCTTTACAGACAGACCAAACGAAACCACAGCTTATAGTATAAAAAATTATCAATATATTTTAGTCTGTAATCAAAGTGAATGTTCGTACAAAACATAAATAATCCACATATAAGTTAAAAACGCTTTGAATATGACATCAACGACAAGATATTCTTCTCGTCAGGCTGTAATGATTATTTTTTTCGCTTTTCATTAATGGTCGAACCGATTTCTATTAAACTTGATATCGCTGTTATTTGGAGGCATAGGAAGAAATCTAATATCCGCCATTTTGAGAGGAAGTGGTGACCGTTGTAAAACGTAACTTAACTGCTTTGGCAAAATAAACGGCTCAACAGAGTTTCTATGAAGCGGTAAAGTTCAATATGCCACATACTATTTGAAAAAGTTAATATGTAAAGTTCAATCAGTCCAATTTACTTTTCATGTATTCGTAGACACAAAATAATCGTCGTCAAGAGTAACAGAGAAAAATAGTCGAATCTGAAAGAAAGTTGAAAATAGCAGCAAGAGTATTAAATAAAAACTCTTTATACCTGAATAATCATTTATAAGAGACGTGTTGAAGGAAAATTATGGAACGAAGATAAACCGCAACTAAAAGCTAACCTAGTTTTCATTACCATATGGAGACGCTCACCCAACCAGTATTACACAAAATAGATTATCTTAGTTGGGAGAAATTAGAGCTAATGAATCGTATCTCCAAAATAGATCACTGTTATATTTACAGTAGTGGAAGCGAGTGTAATTAGAAGCTTGGTCTTCCGTTTTAATTTAGTGTAGCCTGCCCCAGTGGCCCGCCTGTTAATTACGGCCACCGAAAACACGTCACTGGCGTCAAACGTGCTGGATATTATGACGGAAGTGGTGCGGTAAATGTGATCCATGTCGCCGTCGGCAGCACTAGTTAATCAGATTAGCACATTCGCACATCGTTGATTTGCGCCTCTAATGGCCTCGACTGCTTCCAATTTTTATTGTCCTGACTTGTAATTTGCTGCGGTTTCGTTTGTAATGGCCATAAAAGGACTATAGCCGCTTTTATTCAGTTGCGTTGAAATTTATTTAATATTTTTATCTATTTACATGAATTTGTTATAAATTTCTTTTATATCACACGAATATTTTAGATAACATTCCAATTCGATTAATATTAAAACTTACAACTTTTTATCAGGCTGCAACTGGTAAATAGTAGCGAAGTCTTTTCTCCGATTAGCTCGTTCAACAAATTTCTCGTTGCGGGTTCTTGCGATTGTATGATACACGTTAATGACATTAATATCAGAATTATTTGAATTTAACACTTAAAATATTGGCGCCACTGTGGAATATAACCCACAATATTATAAGCCATTAAATGTTCCCAGATGAATCAGCGAATGCACATGCATATTAGCCCACATAACAAAATGTAAATCTATCGTTTCGAAATGAGGATTATTACCATATAAATGTCACACTTGAAACGTATCTTGTTAAGTTCACCAATCGACACCTCGCGTAATTTAAAATATAAACATTCACGAATGGTTTTGATGTCACAGATATTTCGAAGTTACCTCGGCGTGAGTGATACGTTAAATTTGTATAATTTCAAGTTTACTTCCTTTAATTAAAAATATGTAACATAAGAGTGCTGCTCACGTCATAGATATCACTTATTACATAAGCACAATATGACAACTCCATAAATTATGCCCGTTATCCACATTAATTAGGTATTACTGGCTGAAGTTCCAGCGTTGCTCGGATTCACGTAAGTATTATAAACAGGAATGTAATAAAAAATAAGTTTATTACAGTACTTGAGAGTATACTATATTCATAGATTTACTCCATAGTGATCAGTTTTTGCTAAAGGGGCGTGTAAACATTCGTTTCTTTATTTTTTCCGACAGCCTAAATCTATTTCTGTTTTGAAATCCTACATATTTTCCATCCTTGGTTGTGTAAGTGGCAAAAAATGTTAAAATGGTAGGTTTTTACAGAGAGGTGTCATTTTGACCTCTTTCCGGTGGTCTGAGATAAACGGTAACATGACGAAAATAGTACAGAATCGAATTTCTAATTGATTACGTGTGTTCAGAATTTTTTTAATATCCTCAGTTTTTTAACTACAGTGGCCTAAAGTTGGACGGGTTCCAAAATTTCGTTTTTTTTCTTTTTTTTCTCAAGGGAATGGGCTTGGGTTGGTCCACCTTGTCTCGACGAGACAAAGAGAACAAGCCTTTACTCGTTTCTTTAAGTTGAGTATAGGATTTTTTATAGACGGAAAGTCGCCGAAAAATCACATTCACAAAAGTGGAAAAAATGGAGGATTTAAACATTTTTACTTTTTTCACATTTATTAAAGTTTATTTAATTTAATACTTTTACCTGTGATGAATGTCAGTATCATTTCTGTTACAAATGAGCAATTACTAAACATTAAATTATACATGAGGCGAAAAGTAAAATTAACATACGTCTACATCGTATCGACGATCCAAAGAAGCTTATTATTTCTCTGTAAACGATAGGTTAGTTACGGCGCGAAATGTTAAAAGTTTTAAAAATATATAATATTAATCATCAAGAATATATACAACCAGCATTCACTTTGAGAGATGGCGATGCTTGTATGGGACACGAAAACTTTTACGTAATTTATTTTTCACTTTATTCATACACACACATATATATATCTTTATATATTTAAAAATTTAAAGATCATGTACAATTCAGACCCCTAGAAACACGTGTGCCGAATTTGGTCAAGTACGGACAGTAGTTAAGACGCCTATAGCTGTGGTATATATATATTCATTAAAAGTTTATTGTGGTTTTATTGAATCACCAGTTACCAACCAAAACATAAAATTTTTACAAATGTCTTCGTTCTGAAATAGGTCTACCATACCAAAATCTTAGACATTAATTCATTTTTCTCCTTTTCTGAAGACAACACGATCGTTACTGTGTCAAGGCAGCAAAACGCAGACTTTTAAGCCACAAATCTAGAACTTCAGAAAGTCGGATGGGTCGAAGAGTTTAATTCGTTTCCATGTAACCTGAAGCAAAAAAAAGTTCATAAAACTATCATATCCGATTTATGACAATTTCTTTTCCTCTGTGACAGTTTCTTCCTCGTCTTCGATTCAAGAAATAATCTTAATAACCAAAAAATAAGCTTTTTCTCTTCGGAAATAATTTTATCCATGTTTTTGTATATTATCAAAGCATGCATAATGTCCATTATGTAACGTTACAATGTAGGAAAATTATTGTACACCGAACTTGTTTAAACGTTTATTAATAAGTTTCCAGTTCGTGACACTTTCCGCGTCCGAATTTAAATTTGACAAAAAGTGACAGAATTTAGTGTTTCTTATAATTAACACTAAACACTCAAGTACTTGAAACAATATCCTACTATACTAAAATATTATAAACTGTATATAAGAAAAATTAACGTCTGTAAAGAACTAAAATTAGATAAAAATTAACTATTCGTATAACAGACAAATATAAAATGTTTCAACAAGAATTTAAAACTTAATACTAAATAGACGTTTTGACCAACACTTGTGGTCCTTGTTAATATTTACAACAGGCTGAAGTAATAAGAACAAAGGTAGTGGAATAACCAAAACACGAAACCAACAAATACAATTTACAGTTGCAATGAGAACTCTTATGAAGGGATAGTATATTGGGCCTCTTAATATGTGTGACTTATAAATTACTAGCTGCGTACACGGCGTTGCCCAGGTATTTATTTATATTATCCCGGTACATTATTTAATTAATAATCAAAACATGAATCAACCGGCATCGAAAACGTCACAGTATGAACCTAAAATATACTCCAAGTATCTCGAGAGATTGAAAAATACTCCCTGTAAAAACAGCAGGGATAAAAATATTTTCAGTACTCTAACAGAATATAAATGCTCCCCCATGTAAGGGATGAATTTTTACTTAAATCGCATGATAATTCATAATGTAACACAGTGACCCTAATACATTGGTTTCTACGCCAAACTTGATATAGTTTCCTTGCTATTTTCATATCACTCATTTCAATCCCCTCCCCTCATATGCTGCAAGGGGTTAAAATTATACACAAATATTATCGGAAAAACACTATAAATGTTATTGACCTCATGAATTTTTTTCGACTCACAAATAAACCTTCATTACATATAAAAGTTCCACCTCCTCCCCTAGGGGTGGTAGCCGTGTCTCGTCTCCAAAGAATCTGGTTTTGGGTCTCGAGGAATATAGAATCAAAATTGTTCTATCCATTAAAGGTATTACGCAGAAGTGTGTTTTACCCCGTCCAATCCAACTGCATTATTCAAATTCAAAATGCCAGAATAAAGACCCTATAGGACCTATTTCGATACCAAACTTCACTTTTTTATTTTCATTTTCATATGACGCCCCCTATACCCCTAACGATGAATGGGGTGGAAATTATACGCAAACAAATTAACCAACAACGCTATAAAATTAATTATAGAAATTACCGCATCTCCACCCCAAGTGTTTGTAGCTGTGAATTACCCTAATCGTGTTGACTTCGGTTCGCCAAGAACAACCTGTTCAAAATTCGGTCTAAATTGTTCCATCCGTTTAAAGATAGTATGCGGAAGTCTGTTTTACTCTCTTACAATCCCTCTTTGGGGATGATCTGTAACTTAAATTGCATTTTTTTGTCCGCTGTTTAAAGCCCATTCTCGATTGTTTTCTGGTTATTTTTGTGAGGTGCCCCTCCACTTCAACCCCTATGATTATGTATGAGGTTGAAATTATAGGCTAGCAGTATCGAAGGAGACACTATCAAAATAATTGATCCAAAAATGTATTTATATGAATAAAAATATGGACGTTTTTGCTTATTTAAAATTTTCCTCCCGCTCCACCCCCGCCCCTAGGAATAGTAGCCGAGTCTTACCCCGACTGAGTATACCACGTGTTAGTCTATCACAACTTACCAAAAAACGATATGGCGCGGATAATATGGAGTGAGAAATGGAAGGTCGTCCAAGCGGGTGAGATAGGCAACCCAAATTCAACTTTGGAAATTAAAACGCGTGGGATGAAAGTAGCCTTCTCGTACTTAAGTTTTCTGAAATTTTCCAATTTTCTGTGCAATTTTATTAATTTTTATTTCCGTAAGAACCTTGTACAGAGTATTAGAAACCTTATAAAAAAGTATGAATGAAGTCGTTCTCAAGTTATGGCGTGACCAAGGGTAATAGGGATTCATTTTTATATATAAATATTATCAAAACACCAGTTAACCATCATTAATAATCAATGAGTAAATTTTTTCAAATTTTAGAATTAATATTATAATTTCGACATCACATTGTGTTACAATAAAATATTATTGATTTTCAAGAATGTTCCGAACTAACTAACTCCATGGCTCTATGGTCCATTAAGGACCTTGGCCTCCAAAATTATGTTTCCAGTCATCCAGTTCCTCAGCCCGTCTACGCCCCCTCATGACTCCGACAGTCCTTAAGTCTTCCTCCACATCTTCCAGCCATCTCCTCCGGGGCCGTCCTCTCTTTCTCCTGCCCTCAGGGTGCGCTGTTAGTGCCTCTTTTGGCAGTCTTTCATTCCCCATTCGTTGTACGTGTCCTAGCCATCCGAATCTTCTCATTTTGACTGAAGCCACCAAATCCGGTTCTTTATACAATAATCTTATTTCCTTATTTGTTATGATCCTCCATAAATTTCCTTCCTTCACTGGCCCTCACGTTTAATCTCCTCTCCATGGCCTCAGTCAATACCCATGCCTCACTCCCATACATA
This sequence comes from Eucriotettix oculatus, assembly GCA_034510155.1. Lineage (NCBI taxonomy): Eukaryota > Metazoa > Arthropoda > Insecta > Orthoptera > Tetrigidae > Eucriotettix > Eucriotettix oculatus. The sequence goes on from CM067377.1 coordinate 68,889,126, forward strand.
AGTACTGTTTTGATCATTGTTTTATAGAGAGTAACTTTCAGTTTCCTGCTTAAATTTTTGCTTCCCAGAAGGGGGTACAGTACTCTATATGATCTATTGGCAGTGTTAATCCGATTTTCAATATCTATCTAAATTTTATTTTCTGATGTTACTACTGACCCCAGATATGTGAAGCTATCTACTGTTTCAAAGGTGTAATCATCCAATTGGAGATTTTAATGTTCCTACGTTTACATAACCTTTATTTTTAGATTCCTCCCCTTTTGTATTAGGCAAACGACCCAACAATGTAACAATCGTTTAGTCTTATGGACGTCACAAATTTCCCCTTCAAAATCACTGGGCGTGCACCTTCCACTGCACTTGCGCCTCCATACACCAAGTTATACGTCGCTTCACTCCTTTTGCATGACCCTAATGCTGCTGCGTCAATCACGGTTTAAATTTTCAAATTTACGACTTCAATATTGTCCAATATTGCGATTCAGCATACACTTTACAATATTTATGTGATATCGCAGTCGCTCTTTCCTAAATTTCAATTGTAACATATAGCATCGGCTCTGCTCCACACCTTCATGCTCCTTCGACTGTCGACTGTTTTAAATTACGACGGCGTAACTAAAACTCCTGCTAGCGTAAGAAAACCTTTCGATTGTTGACCGCTGTCAATTATCCAATTTTGATTTGATTCCCACGCTGTCGAGCATTGCTTTAATTGCGTCGCATATTACATTAATTACATCAGTTTAAACAATTTTTTTCTTGAGAAACACCAAAACGACTTTTCTCACGCGTTACTCTTTATTTATAATAAAATGTATGGTGTATATTACAATATAAATAATAATGTGTATCAGAAAATTTATTTTGAAGCTATCGTTGTTGTTTTGATTATTATACTAGGCCCAATCGTTAATGATTCTGCGTGAGGCTGAAAATATTCACATTAAATTGAACAATTTTAAATGAATTTATTTTTTCTTAACACACTATTATTCTTAATGCATTTTCTAAAAAAAATATATTTTCCCATTTCATTCCTATAAACACCAGAGGGCGTGAAATTTTCAGATGTTTCCGGGCACTGAAAACCCCTATGACAATATATGGTTTAGATTCCAGAAATTGTAATTTTCTATCTATTATTGGTTCATGACGGTAGCGTTCATGAATGTTTTTATGATTTCTAGACGGTGGGTGTTTATATTTCAAGAAATACTTGAAAATTTCCTTATGGAGTTTGATAAAAGGTTGCTGATGGACTATTAACTAAAACAATTGTTAAAAATTGATAATATTAATAATAATCAAGACGAAACCAAGAAACCTACAATCATTTTTTTGTCGCTGAGTAATGTGAATAATGGGAAATGTGTGCGAAATTTAATACAGTCATTTATGCAGACGTCGCTTTTCATTGAATGAAGTCTAGCAGGTTCGCGGAGTCGGGATAGTAAGTCTGAGCTATGGAGTGGCCCCAATGGGAAAGCAATTGTTGTCAATTAATTACGTTGATAGAGAAGAGTCTTGGACGCTCTACACTTGATTGGCGGGAGCACTACTCTCGTAAGCTGCTAATTCGACGCTTCGCGGAGGAAGTAAGAACCTTGGGGAGTGGCCTCTAACGACGTCGTTCAGAATTGTATCAGTTTACATAAACCGCAGAGGCGCCGGAAGGGGGACAACCACCCGTGGAAGGATTTAACAATTCCAGGTCGCGTCTCTGTCAGTAAACAATCCGCAGAGATCCCGAGAGTGGTGGAAGGAAGGGGGTGAATCCCAATGGACAAAAGGCCATTACGTTACAACAACAACTCGAAACAAAATACGAGGTATAAAAGTAACATGCGGTAGAGTTCGACCTAACAAATCGTACCACCCTTGATCAAATTTTAAAGATCGCTTATGAACGTCACTAGACATGTCTTTATTAACTTTGAGCACTACAATGACGAAATGAAGATTTTTGTAGTTATCAAGTCCTTAAATCATGACGATGCACGAAAGACTCTAAACGTCTCAGAATGACTATCTAAGGCTAAAATTAAACCAATAAATGACGAAACGTATATCACTTGTGAAATTTTATTCAACGTCATATAAGCAGCACTAGGTGCTCATAATTTCAGCTAAACGCGATTTATTTCCTCTCATGAGCGCCACTTAATTGGTAATTCAGTTTTATTGGGCTACGTGCAACGACCGTAAATTACAGAACACGCTATTTTTGATTGAATAATTCTTATTTCTCAACATCATCCTTACATCTCTAAAGCCGTCGCCCATGTTTCTTCAACATTTCCAGCCAAGTAACGTGTAAATGATGGGGGGAATATTAATTAATTAATTTAATAATTGGGTTTAAATATATACATTTATTAGATGAAATAACAATAATTTTAAAATGGGTCGTGCGTGTATATATTATGTACAAAATAATGAATTAAAATGGGGTTATATTAAAGATCTCAGGGTAATTATGGTTTGGGTGACCACGTGTTGCAGATTTTCCGTTCGTTGACGAACCTGAGTTGTTTTCATAGGCGTCTCGCTGTAACTTCCGTGTTGTAGAACTTGAAGCGGCCGGTAGACAATAGCACAAAGTCGTGCTGCCGGAATTGAGGAAACTCCGTTTTTTCCTATTTCTTCCCTTGTTGTTAAGACCTTTCTTCCCTGCTTCCTGGACTGATAAAAACATGGTCCACCTCTCCGCTGCCACCTCACCAATCTGCTCTCACCGTAACTTCTCTGCTGCCAATCTCCTTTCGCCACTACCTTGTATCACCAGCAATCTCTTTCTCCACCACTCTCCTTCAATCTCCTCTCTCCACCTCATTGTATCACCAGAAATCTGTCCACCCCTCTCCTACAATATCCTCTCGCCATCAGCTCTAAAAATCTCTCCAAAATGGTCTCCGCCAGCCTCTTTAAAACCTTGTCCCCACTTATCCGACACCTATCACTAAGGTGGCAGGGATGGATGTTATTTGGGGAACACACGCCACCCGGTAACCAGATTCTCAGGCAGATTAAGACATTCCGAAATCGGCGACGAGGTGTCCGAGCTTTATGGTCCAAGTTTCAGCCGCAGTCCCTTTGTTTAGATTCCGAGCCCTTCTTCCTGGCCAGCGACTTGCTCATGCCGGAATATTTGTTATTTAAGTTTCCGTAAATAATAAAAAAAAATGGACGCGGGTTAGACTGCGCTACAAACGTTTGAGAAGGTTCTCAAAATAGATGTTTATTTTCTCTAATTATCTCATAGTTCGATGTGATTTTACTTATGGCGAGCCATTTTCTCAGGATAGGAAATATAAAAACCTATATTACACCAAATTGAAGTAAATAACATAAAGCTAAAACGTCAATTTATAGAAAGAATCGTCCAGGGAATATTGGGGATGCGCTAGCATCAAATCAACAACGTCAGCCATCGAAATACGGGACTCCTTGCATTAATTTATGGAAAGTAACATTCGGTATATTTTTTTGTTTGTTGGTAGTTTATGGTCGCGTCAACTAACAAGCGTCGTGATTACGGAACTTTCTTCTTAGACAAATATATTCATGTTTGCATTATTTCTTAACAGTATTTACTAAATGGTCATCTTCTTTCTAAATAGTCCTTAGAATAATTCCAAGTGAATATAAATATCATGGTTAACACCTTCCTGGCTGATGTAACTGTCTTTAGATAATTCGGTGCCTGTAAATGTAGCCACTAATTCAACTGTGTTTTTATCTCTGGAGTATACTTGGGGAACCATCTTTAATCAGCATTTACTTATCGACGTAAAAGCCACCTAGGATTGTTCTGAAAAATATCAAAAGCAGCCATTAAATCGATCACACGATTGAGTTTATTCCCCACTCCAAGGAAACGTGACATCTTTATCACCTTATTTTCAAAATGAATGCCTAAAAACTGTAAGACTTGAGATATGTCTGAGATATGCTGAGTTACAATATCTACCTATTTTCGCCAACTTGGATGGGCTGTGTATTCCTCATTTGTAACACGCGTCCAAAAGAAAAAACGGAAATGCGGAGATGATTGATGCGCACACTCCAGCCGAAATCTGTACATTACAATGTCTGATTCGCGCTTTGGTCCGAATATTTTTTCATCGAAAACGTTTTATGCCAGCAGCAAACGCAATCCATGGGATTTATGTAGACCACTGACAAAATCTAATGACTATAGGAAGCCGAACCGAACATTAAGTTAATTTTTGCCCAAAATTTCCCATTATATACTCACAGAGAGCAAGAGCCGCACACATTTAATTTTTATTTTCCGTAGATAATATATAGGGCCTATATTCTGGTTTTGAAGAAAGTAGGTTTGCCACGCTATAAAACAAAAACCATTGTTCCTTTTCGAGCAACACAACGAAGTTTGGTTTGTCAATCAGTACATTGCCAATTCCCCATGGCACTAAATAAGAGTACATCCATCTCGAGCAATATTATAGCCTACCGGACCCTTCCAGCCCCTAGCTACCTCAGTTTACATTTACAAATTTAGAAAGTAAATTATGAAAGCCGCTTTATAATTAAATTTTGAATCATAATTTTATAATTTCACTTTTACGTCACCCACACATCCTATCATCGCATTCATCTTCGGTTTTATAGGTAACAATTAAAATGACCCTGTCGCAAAATGTGAGTTTTCGTCATTTAAAGTCTGCCTTTTTTGGATTGTGCTTTACATTATTTGTGTAAGGGGAGCGTAATCGACTTGTCATATAAAACCTTTCTCGAGGGTAACTATACGTGTTCTTATTCAGTATAGAAAAACTAATTGTTTTATTGGGAATTTTGGATGAATGAGAATTGGTAACAGGTTTATTGAAGGACAAAAGAACTGTTGACATGGATTTAAGATATCACTCATACTGATATGAAGTCGTGGCCACACATTTTGTTTCTTCCGTTCGGAGAAATAGCTACACCAGGCTTACTTTGAACCCTCGCCGGAGGTTGTCAGACTAAACAAGAGAGCTGACGGGAATAAAAACGGTTTGTTTGTGGGCGTGTGTGAGCCGGAGGGCAGGTGATATATATCGAGTAATTCAGTGGCCTTTTTTATTTTATTAAAGTATTTTTACCCGTATTCTGGCTCTTCGGCAGAATAGAAGACTGGTATATCCCATGTTTCGTAACTTTACCATATAACTTGCTGCTCGACATAGCTTTAACGTTGATTCCACTAATGAGACACTGAAGCTGGATCATATCTATGATATTAAATAATTACGATAACGATATTCGTTAGCGGATAATTTGTTAAAAACTTAAGACAAAGAATGACGATTTAAATTTTCAAAGCCTGTAACCATAATAATTAAAAAAACTTTTACATTAAGATACGACTATCATAAATGTCTATATAAATATTGAATGTTATGTGTTAAAAATATAACTATTTACTAGTCTATTTAAAAAAAGGTTTATTCTTTACATATCAGTAATTAAAAATAATTAATGTAACCTATACTTCTGGTTAGTATTATTTTACACAGCTAATAGCAGAAATCACGTTTTGTTTTAATAGTAATATTCACTCAAAACGCCTACGGAGAGTTACGAAAACACAATATTTAACTAACATTGTTTGAAGTGGAAAGAATGATTACCGTTTGAGTAAAACAATATTCGAATGCGACTCCAAAGGTACAAATACAATCTCTGAATCTGTCAAAATTAGTTAATGTGAAATTGCGATGAAATTCACGAAATTTAGAGAAGTTATAATGGGAGAATTAGTAAATGGGCGGTCTTAATTGAGTATTCATTGAAGTTGGTGCCCTCTGTTTGAGTCGTTGTAAACGATGTAAAGCGCTTCACTCAATGTTTCAGACGCACGCGTGTAATGTAATCAAAGACTTTCACGAACCATTAAACGTTATATAACAGTGAAATTTCATCTTAATACGAAAATTACTTCCAACTGTTGCAATAAATTTAAAAATGCACTTTCACAAATATTCATCATTTTTAGAGAAATTAATAAATTATTTCATGTTATTCTTAGAATATGTATTCTGGAAATACTTTGAAAAAACTACTATCGTATTACATTCTATAATTTGAGGACTATGCCAATTATTTTTATTTGAAATAGCCAAGCTACTGCAATAATAATAAATATTACGTTCAAGAGGTTAAAAAAGTAGTATTAATTTCCATACATACGATTTTTATTACATATAAATGTAAATTAATATACGAGTTTTCCAATCTTATGGGTGTTGAAAATATTTAGGTCAAAAATGAGTGAGAATTTCGTATTTAACAGTTTAGAAAACGAAATAAATCGATTGATTGGGCAAAAAAAACTTTATTATTTTCTTTCACTTGTTCCTTTCTTCCAGGTTAAATTAACTGAATTGTCGAAATAATTATTAAAGTTTACTTAAAATACATCTTAGCCTGTGTAAGATTTGTATGAATCCATGTACGTTTTGACTTCGTCGCCTTGTTTGTGTGTGACGCGATTCCTTCTTCAAACCTTTTACATTTTCTACATCTAAGCCAAACAACTATATTTGCAAAAATGATGTGTTGCATTTATCTTGTAACTTAATTCGTCTGTTATTTGCTACTTCATTATATCTATTTGTTTTTAATTTTACGAGCTCCTGAAACATTTGAAATTATTTCTACCATCTTTCTTTGAGTGTTAGATGGTTCACCTACGTCACAGGCGTGCCCAAGCTAGGCAGTTGCCTCTTTAAAGTTAAGCAGATTTACTATAATCTGTTTTCTCATAATATTTTCCTCGCTCGCTTCTCGTTTTAGCTCGATACTTTAATTTTAAATATTGGTCTTTCTCTGATCTGTACAATTCCTATTTTTCATTTATTCTTTGGAGTACTTGACTCAACTTCGAACCGTAGAGAATGAATGTATTGTAATTGTTTGGAAGAAGATTCTAGTTATTCATACTTAATTATAAATTAACAGTAAAAATAATCATTAGTATTGCATCTTGGGATTTATTTAACGCAGCATAATTAATCATTTTATTTTATTACGTAGGGCATCCAAGTTTTGTATTTTACATTGTTGTTCTCTCGTACGTTATTTGATAATAATTAAGAGCTTATTATTGCCTTACACATCTTTCGTAACAAATCAAACTTTCACTTCTCTTATTCTTCTCATACTCGCAAAACTGCACAAGTTTTAAGTTGATTTATTGTGAAACTTGTATATAACATCAAATATATTTGTACATGACAATTTATATTTAATTTCTCTGTATAATCACGTTAATGAAACGAATAATTTAGAAAATTCAGATAGAAAGTAGATTGATTCAATAGAACTTGTCACAATACGAAGTAACATTAAGTCTGTTTGTTCTTTTTCCTGTTAGTTATAGTTTCAATAAGAACTGTTGAACATTTGTAGTTCATACATATATATAGTCGCTCTCAAAATTATTCCAAGTAAAAGAGTTTAATTTTTGTAGGGCAAATTATCACGCCATATACCTCATGTTAGAAATAATATTTACAAACGAAAAGGAAATCAAAATTTAAATAAATGCACCCTGATCTTATAATAAGTGACTTAAACTATACAATTTAAACATATTTTCATTCCTAATAAAACTGAAGACAAATCAAGATTCTGTCAACAAACAGCAATAATTAGTTCATGCCAATTACTGAATGAAGTAAGCATATAATAATGCTCTTGAAGCAGCGAAATAATCAGGTTATTAATAAAATTAATATATTCCTTTTTTACGACAGCTGCTTTTAAGGTAAGTAGCATCTTTTGTTTAAGAAACAATTGAGCATTATATTCCCGATTTTTGTTATCAGTCACTACTTTACACAATTTATCCACATAGCCACCGCCTTTATTTAGGAACTTGTCGTAACGATAAACAAGTTTTTGTATACCTTCATCAACGAAAGACGTCGTTTGTGATCAGAGATGGATGCCAGCGCTCATCCCATCATGCACTGCGTAATCAACTTTCCCACTCTTCCATTACTAATGAATATTTGTTGGTTTAACATTCCTGACACTGAAGAAACCAATCACTGATTCGATTCCACTGTCTTCCAGTTGCTTCGAAACGCGCTAAGAAAAATAAAACACAAGTGACGATGCTTTGATTATGTGAAGGAGTAGTGTAAAATGTAAGGTAATGATTGATTGTAAAATAACTGTAAAATAATATTCTGCTATTTTTTTGTAAATTATAAGATAAAAACAAAAACATTTTGACTAATGAAAACCAGTCAATTTTAAGTAAAGTATATTTATAATTTAGTTATGGTGTTGAAAAAGAATAAATCGACAAGTAATGCATCTTCACGCCTATTATAAAATTTTCATGAGAATTCAACTAAAATTTTGTAACGGCGCACAAAAAATTCACGAATAATAGGCGGACAGACGGAGATAATACGAGCTGTTGTGCAATATTGCTATCGGAAGTCCTAACGCTGTTTGGCTCACGCAGTTATCGCAAATGAAATAACAGTTACAATACGTTATGTGCAATATTCCACAACAGTTGCTACAAGTGGAATTAGCAGCAGTATTATGACGCGATGCTGCGAGGCAATTTCCTTGTCAATACAATTTTCCAAATTAATACGTGTTTCTCCATCGCTGATTTTTTTTGTCTTCTTGACAGGCTGGCGCACATAAATATGTAACTAAAAGTCAATTTCTGACCGAAATTCCTTTCTTAAAAGATTCAAACGAGATGGAGCCATGATAAACACGGAATTTGTGATAAGAGTACTTCAAGCCAGTTTCTCATCGACGAGCCTCAATTGCCTTTTCGCAAACAAGACGTATGTGCGAATTAATTTGAATGAAGCACAGGCACCTTTTCTCATAATTTTTCATCTACGGACTAGTACAAATGAGGAAAATTGGGGCATATAGTGCCTCTCAATGCAGCTATTCTTTAATGTAAGACAACTGTGTTCATGTATAATAATGCAAATAAATTACATACCACAAAAATATAATTCTGTTTCAAACATCAGAAAAAATTGCATCAAATCTTGAAATTAACACAAAATCTCTACCTATAGATCAATGAAATTTCTTAGCGGAAATAATTTCAGATATCGTCGTGTCAGAGAAACTGGCAATGTAGAAGAGCCTGTATAATATAATACGGCCTGGCGGAACAACCGCACACATTGATTTTAATTTATGTAATAAATCCAAAAATTAGTGTAGTTTTTATTTAAATTTACAAAGTACATTCATGTAATTGTCTGTTAACAGCTGTGCGGTCGTAGGTGTGTTTTTTCAAAATCTTTTTCTCAGCTTCTTTTCTCAAATTTGTAACGAAGCGTCTCTGATAAAAATGCCAAGAGGGAAAATGTTTGTATTGACCCCTTACCCTAATGCACTTACTTCTGTTGCATATATTGCTTACTAGTTATTATTAAGGTCAAAAGTAGCAGTTCAAAGTATTTTCTTTGCGACGACACCTTTTTATAATTTCATTTTCTTTGTCGGCCGCCATTAAAAAAATTATAATCATATGTTGATGTAAGGGAAATAAAAAAACAAGAATCAATAGTTAGTGTGTCTGTAGTATAAATAAATTACAAAACAATAAATTGGTATGCTGAACAAAAATAGTAAATATAAATTCACAAAAAATCAATTGATAACACATTCTGAAAGTAAACGCAGATTATGGTTTAAAAAAGTGACAAAACAGTAATGTTCATCACAGGGCTGAGTTTAGATTACGATGATACTGAGTAATATTTCGCATCAATAATAAAAATAAATCATAAATTTCTGTCTTTAATTATATTTACGACATTTACTGATTTTCTTAAAATGTTGCTGTTTAAATCAACCTTTAAAATGATATAATTTTGAATTGTGCTTTTAAATTTCAAAATTTTTTTGTTATGACGCATTTCTAATTTTTTAAAATATTTATTTAATACATTAGAAGGTGAATCTAATTTGGTTACTGTGACTGTACCTAGTCATTAATATATATATATATATATATATATATATATATATATTGGTAACTTCTGAATAAATAGTTCTGAACGTATGTATCAGCTGTTATTACTGGTATCGTAATATTTATATTAATGATGCCAACACAATTCATACCAAAACAAATATGCATTATTAATTATCGTTATTATTATAAATTAGCAGGTAAATCCTTAACATAGGCTCAATCTACGCATATTGAGCAAATTTTCATCACTAAATGCTATTGAATAATTTTCTTATTGGGTTGGCTACACTGATTAGGTGACGTAGTGTACTATTACGGAAATCCGTATCTTTCTTTTACAATAACAATATTAATTTATAATATTTAAATAAAGGTATTATTAATATGTTAAGAGGAACTACAAATAAAATCGTTTAAACTAATTATTCCAGACGTAAATAGTCTTCAATGGTGCTTGTGAGTCCGCACAAAATTTATCCGATTCGGTTTTGAAGCCGTCGAAGCCTTCAAATAAAAGTGTTTAATGCATCGCTAAATTCTTTTCTTTTTTATGTTCTCTGCCTTAGTACACATCTAACACTACAGAAGACTGCCAGCAATAAACTGTGACTGCCATATATTTAAATCTTTAATGAATATCTTTGAAATGATCATGTTTACCAGGAATGACATGAATTTACAAGGATAATCGAACAACCCTGGTATGATCTACATCTACAGGTGTCTCTCCTAACAGCACAACTGTTTATCATCGATCTGCCTTTAGCTTTTACAACCTACATACCTTTTCACATATGAACGATAAATCGGCTATGCTATGGTAATCACTACTTTACTTTATTGAAAATTTTTTAATAAAGGAGACAAAAAATAAAACTATTATTTTCGTAAAGCCTAAAAATCTTGTATATAGATATTGATTTTGGGCCTCTCGTTAAAAAAGGACACAGAACTGATCAGAACCCATTTCTGGCCATCTAAAAATTAAATTTCCAAACATCTATATCTCTTAGTACGCAACTCGAAGTAGAACAGCTAACTGAGATTTTTAATCAACTTCCATTAAGCACAAAAATTCAACACATATAGTACATAAACGATTGCCTTAGTCAAAACAAGTTTCTCCAAAAGGACAATAAATTCAATTATTCGTAGCTGATTGAGAGAAGACGGCCTGTGGTAGTTTTCTCTCCCAGGCATTTCTTCCCCAGATTGACTGCAGGGATTACCTGACTCCGTCGGGAATGCCTCGCACTCTCTCTGGGTTTTTAAAAGTTCTCACATGCCAAGGCACCTTCGCCTAATTTAGGAGATGTATGTACTGGGGTCGAAGACCTTGGTCATACGGTTAAAGTTGTTCTATGATCCCATTGGATCAGTCGGCCAACTGCCTCCTAAGCCTGTGAAGACACGGAGAAGGGAATGCTGCGGTCCCACAGCAGCCTCGTCTCCCATCATTCGGAAGGACGTGAGAATAGTACCCAATGCCCGGCCTACCTGATGCAGGTTTTCTAGGGTTTTCCCTAAATATCTTTAGGTGAAACACCGGATAGGATCCTTAAACTATTGCTCGGGGACCGTAGTCAACCCTTGGTTACCTTGCTCTACCTTCCTATTCCCCCTTTTTCAATTCCCTTCTCATTCTAATAAATGGGAATTTCCTGTTTCAGGATCACCCTCATGTAGCCTGTTAACCAAATAAAAATTGTAGCTGGTTAAGAGGTAAACCAAGATAAAACCCCGCAATGGAAATCTTATATTTATCAGACACACACACAGATATATATATACTAACAAAGCGACCATATTTAACAAGACTCCTATAACATCCGCAGCTTCCTCCACGAATTTTGTGGTCTTGCCTCAGCTTATCTCTGCCCTTTTTGAGCAGTACTCCTATCATATACTTAGGAATCTAATTTAACTATAATAACACTTCTCTCAATGCTATCTGGTGAGGTAGAAATCTCAGAAAATTCGCTTGTCTTCATACTTATTTCTTCTGTGTCGCTCTGGGAACTGTAAATATAAATCAGATGACGGCGCAGTGTCTCACTACCCTGATAATGGTAACTGTTCGAGACCCGAACGCCTCATTCTCATGCCGCGTCTCATCGGCGACTATAAATCTTTCCCTATCATGCATCGTGGTGAACTAATAAATATAAAGTTCAGAACAGTGCGGAGTCTCACGAACATGATCACGGTGTCTTTTTCAAGACTCGAACACCTTCACAATCTTTCCGGACCTTGCCTCTAATTTTCTCGATTCCAAAGCTTGCGTGGCCCTTCATGGTGGCACATAACATGGAATACCTTATGACAAATATTACCGCCAAGCCATCGTTAACAATGTGTCGGTG